>OX456491.1:2318929-2988071 GCA_949748235.1 Platypus cylindrus | reverse complement strand
AACATTGTTTCGGAAACAAAATGAGCAATGGGGCTAAAATTAACATCGTTCTTTTTCAAGACCACAATAGAAAAATAGAAATAGAAGATTTGGATAGAAATTCTATTGCTCTGTTTTAAACCAAAGAAGAGATATTAGTGTTGTAAACAAATCGTTCTTTTTCAAGAACAAATTCTGGAAAATCGTACTAAAGTAAATCGTTCTTTTTCAAGAACCAACTGTAGAAAAGTAAATCGTTCTTTTTCAAGAACCAAATGTAGAAAATCAAACTGAAATACTAAATGTTCTTTTTCAAGAACCCAAAGAAAACAAAGAAAATCGTGTTAAGGTAGCAGTACTTAGTAGTAGTGTGACGTCACGTCGAAAACAGCTCGTTTCTAAGTGAAATACGACCCGCATTTTGTTGTGACGTCGCGTCATTGTTATTATTTTTAAAGAATTCCATAAATTCTCTTGTTGTTTTACAACACAAAGCATTGCACACGCTAGTAGCTATGGAAGAAGAAGAAAAATTATCTACATTGGCACCACTGCGAATAGGTCGCATATTCACCTGCCAATCCTAATGTTAGATGTCAATGTGCATGTAGCCACATGACCTTAGATAGGCCGCCATACATACACCAAAATACATTAAACTTTAACTCAACTCTAATTATGCATGCAGTTTGATTTGGTTAGTTTTAGTTATGGATTATGCATTCAAATTATTCAAAAAATAATAGAAAGACAGACAAATCGATTAATAAATAAAATAAATCGATTTTTTAAGATGAATCGATTTATTTTAAGAATCGATTATTATTCAGCATCGCTAGTTGTGTATTTCATTTTTGACTGTCACAACATGGCAGATGGCAGTAGTAAAGTGACAATTTAGAAGAAATTTTGTATTTATAAAATTAAAAATTAGTTTTTGAACAAAATTAAATTTTGTGGGATATAATTTTAAAGAAGTAGTTAAGCATTACCACAATTTTGCGTGAAAATGGGAGATTCGAAATCTGATAGACGATCAGAAAAATCTCATCGTCACTCACGAAAAAGGCATTATGAACATGACGCTGAAGGAAAATCCAAAAATAAGAAATTAAATTCAGAAACATCCAACGATTCTTCAAGTATGAAGTTAAAAGAAAAGAAAGCTGTAGATCTAATTACATCAAAAACTGGCGGTGCCTACATTCCTCCTGCTAAATTGAGAATGATGCAGGCAGAAATTACCGATAAATCTTCAGCTGCTTACCAAAGAATTGCTTGGGAAGCCTTAAAGAAGTCATTACACGGACATATCAACAAGGTAAACACATCTAATATAGCAATAATTTCGCGCGAATTACTACATGAAAATATAATACGTGGTCGAGGTTTACTATGTAAATCAATTATTCAAGCTCAAGCTGCTTCACCGACATTTACAAATGTCTATGCTGCACTAGTAGCAGTTATAAATTCAAAGTTTCCAAATATTGGTGAACTTTTATTGAAACGATTAGTATTACAATTCAAAAGAGGTTTTAAGCAAAATAATAAAGCCATTTGTATATCGGCTGCAACTTTTATAGCACATTTAGTAAATCAATCGGTAGCTCATGAAATCCTGGCATTGGAAATTCTAACGTTATTGATAGAAATGCCAACAGATGACTCTGTTGAAGTATCAATTGCATTTTTAAGAGAATGTGGTCAAAAATTATCGGAAGTCTCAAGTAAAGGAATTAATGCGATATTCGAAATGTTAAGGAATATTCTTCATGACGGCCAGCTTGAAAAGCGTATCCAATATATGATTGAAGTGATGTTTCAAATTAGAAAAGATGGTTTTAAAGATCATGAAGCCGTAATTAAGGAATTGGATCTGGTAGATGAAGATGATCAATTCACTCATTTAGTTACATTAGATGATGTGAAACAAGCTGATGCAAATGAAATTTTAAATGTATATAAATTTGATGAAAACTACCAAGAAAATGAGGGAAAATATAAGATTTTAACCAGCGAAATGTTGCCAAGCGATGGTGATGATTCAAATTCAGATTCAGACGGTGGTGACGGATCATCAGATGAAGACGAAAACAGTGATGAAGAAGCGACAGAAAAAACTACAATTACAGATACTACTGAGACAAATTTAATTGTCTTACGTAGAACAATATATTTGACAATACAATCCAGTTTAGATTTTGAAGAGTGTGCACATAAATTACTAAAAATGGAATTGAAACCAGGACAAGAAGTTGAACTTTGTCATATGTTTTTAGATTGTTGCGCAGAACAACGAACCTATGAGAAGTTTTACGGACTTTTAGCTCAACGATTTTGTGAAATTAACAAAATTTATATTGAACCATTTCAACAGATATTTAAAGATACTTATTCAACTACACATCGATTGGACACGAATAGATTACGCAATGTTAGTAAATTTTTTGCTCATTTATTATTCACCGATGCAATTAGTTGGGAGGTATTTGAAATAATGCACATGAATGAGGAAGATACGAATAGTTCTAGTAGAATCTTTATTAAAACATTGTTTCAAGAGTTGGCGGAATATATGGGACTAGCAAAATTGAATGCACGTCTAAAAGATCCAACGCTTCAAGGACATTTCGCTGGACTGTTTCCAAGAGACAGTCCGAAAAATACCCGATTTTCAATTAATTTTTTTACATCTATTGGTCTTGGTGGCTTAACAGATGAGTTGAGGGAACATTTAAAAAATCTACCTAAAAACCCATCGCTTCCATCTCAAATTGACACTATCAATGGTGCAGACAGTGAGGGCAGCGACAGCAGTAGTGATTCTGAATCGGATTCAAGTTCTTCAAGTGATTCAGGTAAACATACATAACAATAAATAGTTGCATAATTTCTAATTTTCATATATTTAGAGAGTAGCGCAGATGTCAGGCATCACAGGCAAAACAAATCCAAACCACAAAAAAATGGTAGCAGCAAAATGAGATCGAAGCGAAGATCAAGTGATTCTGAAGAACGAAATAAGTCGAGAGATCGAAAGAAACGTGATTATGAATGGATGAAAAGTCGATATCAAGATAACATTGATCAATTGAAAGACAAACGAAATAGCTATCATAAATATGATGATGAACATAGACATAAAGAAAGCAAAAAGGAGAGAAGTGATCGGCGCGGAGGGCGACGAGAACGAAGAAGAGATGATGATGATAGAAGAAGGAGAAGAAGTTAAAATTTCAAGAATTAGGAAACTCTTATTGTATGAATAAGTAATGTAAATAAGTGTATATATAAATGTCTTTTTTGCATTTCTACAATGAATGAATAAAATTCCTTATATAGTATTTCAAAATATTTTGTTTTATTTCCAAATCCTTTTCGTCAACATAAATTTTTCGAGTAGGTTTTGATTCTAATAATCGCTTAAATGTATCGATACAAACCAAACCGGTTTTATCTTGCTTTAGTCCTTGTTCCCATAGTTGATCAAACTCATTTTCGGAAAAGTGATAGCCAATTTTTTCGAATAAGGATTTAATTATTTCTGGCGATCTTTTCTAAAGAAAAAAATGTCTTTTTATGCAGGTATGGAAGTTACAAATAACTAAACGTATACCATAAAAAAATCACGATAACTTAATCCATAATTTGTATAAATATTCGGATTCAAAATCGCTTTTGCAGAAGTTTCATCTCCGAAATGATCTAAATCTGCTCGACAGCCACCGTCTGGTACTTTAGGTCGTGACAAATCGTGCCGGACTGATGGTATTCCAGCTGGTGATAATCCTAAATTTCCGAATTTTATATGATTTGCCATAACTGATAAACATCGCGGTTACCAGTATTATTTATAACTAAATAATCACAATTTGATGCTTGATATGATGTGTCGTAATATGGCGTATCAACATTGATATCTCGCAATAGATCAGCAACTTTATATTTATCTTTAACCTGGTAAATACCAAAAGCATGACCTTCTGGTACACAACCAAGACTATTATTTCTATAATTTAAATTGTATGTTTGGTTGTATAATTAATGGAGTTACATAAATTTTACGGTGCCAAAGGTTTCCCAAGTTTCGGATGTGTTCGGTTCATAAAATCAGATTCAACTTTTACACAGTGATTAAATGGTTTATTGTTGTACCAATTAACTGCACATTTTACACCAAGTCCACGAGGATCATATTTACTTTTAATACCAAAACATTTATTTGGATCGAATGGCGGTTGTGAATAACTGTAATAATTTTATGTACATTGACTGTAATTCTATATTTACATATTTCTATGTAAACTGTAGGCTGTAGTTTTGTAATAAGCAGAGAACAAGAATTTATGATGATAAGTAATGAGTCATCTAGAAATCAGCAGCCATTTTGCATTTAACGTAATGACGAATGCGTCAGATGTCGTTAATGTGAAGTTTATTACTTTCGATTAATTCGTTCAGAAGTATTATAATCATTATGCGTTTTCTTATACATTCCATGACCAATTTGACTGTAACGTAATACTTCGTAAGCGCCCTTAGGGGGATTTACTAGGTCTTTTACTGACTCCTCTAAAAAATATACGTATATTAGGCAACCACATATGCAACAGTGATTACATTGCGTTTATGTATGTATAATGGCAGCTAAACTAAAAATTTAAAAGTATTTCTATCCAAATACGTTTAACCGATTCAATTCCAAATGTTTTTTCTAACGGTATCATGCCACTAGGTAATCCGGGTGTAGGGTCTCTTGCTTTTCCTGGTTCATAATTCCAATATGTATCATAAGATGTATTTTTTAAATCATCTATTAATTGTTGATATCGTGTCTTTACTGGTAGTGATAAGAGGCCTCTAATCTTTACAATACAGATTATTTTATTAGAAATGTAGGAAACAAATGGCATACTTATAATTCTACCTCTGTATTTAGTCCTTTAAAATTTGGATTGTGAAATGGAGGTAATTCTTTAGGTGGTATAAATTCTTTTTTTTTCCATATTTTTTTATCATGTTTTAATGCATCAATCCTATCTACTATATTGTATTGTTGTAACGTTGATATGACAGTATCATTAGGATCTCCAGATACTATTCCAGCCTGTGTTAATATCAAAATAAGTCATTTAAAGTTGGAATTTATAACAATACATATAGGTGTATATGAAATAAATTACTGGGCAAATTATAGGAGATCTATCTATGAATTTTCCATAATTTCCAGCCATACTGTTGATGTAGGTATTAAAAAATGTCAGATTTTTTGAGAGACTTTTACAGGTTTCACAATTGTGTCAAAATATGCGGGTAAAATGAACTCGTAATCGATGCAGGTGAAATAATTCGTATCGTTCTGCTTATTATTATATTAATCTTAAAATTGTTAATATCTAGGGGTATCTATCCAGATTCGAATATAGAAAAATTATAATATATTAGGTACAATTTGTGTATAAAACAAACATATAGACACCTACATATGTATATACATATAAAGAATACAATTTACTACAAATTTACTAAATCAACTAAAAGTATTTAATTAAATATCAGCTACATGTGGGCACATTGACTTGAAAGAATAAATTCAGTTCAATAAGCGTAGCAAACGTTAAAAATCCAACGTACATTATAAGACAAACTAACCCTACTTTCCAATCAAGCCTGAAATGAGGACAAGAAAAACACTATTCCAATAAATCGTTCGTAATCAAAAATTAATTAATTGAAACTTACTTAAATTTATTTAAACAAAATGTCCCGTATAGTAATATAAGCGTAGTAAGTAAACAACTGGCACTATAATTCATTCCCTGTGAATTGATGGTGATCCAGTGTTCTCCAGGTACTTTTGGATAAAATGCTGATTTGATGAACCATGGAACTCCCAAACATATTAGTATATCAAATGTATTTGAACCAATTGAACTACTTATACCCATTGAACCATAGCCTGAATAATGATTTTATTTTATTTTGATGAAATCTTGTATTTTGTCTTATTCGTCTTTATACTTACCTTGATTTGTGACTAGAACGCTAGAAACGGCTTCAGGTACACTAGTTCCAGCTGCTAAAAATGTAAGTCCCATTACGGAATCTGTTATGCCCAAAGTATCCCCTGAAATAGATCAATCAATTTATTAAATCTTTGCACCAATTATTGTCTTTTTGATCATATTCTGCACACAAACCTATTATTGTAATTAACCATGCTTCCATATAGGATGTAATTCCAATCCATACAACACACATTATAAACGTAAGTGGATAAATTTTAGAATGTATACGATTTGGTATTGTAAAGTATAAAATAAATGAAATTGGCCAGGTAAACATCCACCAGAATTGTTGCTTTTTACTTTCAGCAATTGGCCATTTCCATATATTAGTTGATTCTTCTAAAATGAAAATACAGAATTTGTATATAGATTACATTATAATTGATTAGAAGATTACCTAATTCTTCGTAATCTTTTAAACTTGAATCTGAATCAGATATTCCCTCAATCCCAGTACTATAATTTCCATTTTTTTCATTTAATTGCAATAATAGCGGATGATTTTCACTTATTATTTCTTTATAGCAGCCTTTTCTTTTAATTTTCGCAATCATTTTATTAAAGTAGGAACTAATACTGTCGTTAAACATCATAACTAATTGGTTCAAAATAAAAATAATATAATGTATATTAAATCGTACATAATCGCGGAGGCTCTATTGCAAGGCAACCCAACATACATCATGTATATTGTGTCAATCCATGCACATTTTCACATGATGTTAGTTTTTGCCGATTCTTCAAATATTTACTCACTTAAAACATAAAACGAATAAAGTAATACTAAAATGAGGGCTTCATAAAAGTAGATTTTTCCATCTTGTAAAAATATTATTAACAATATAACAGCACAACCATAAATTAAACTATCACGTGTCAATGCGAAAAATTCTAATTCTAATACCTATAAGAAAATGATAAAATTTAACAAATTATCGAACAGAATACAAATTTTTAAATTAATTTTGTAGACGATATTATTATTCTGTTACAATTCTCTAATTGTGTAACTCTTGCATATTACCATATTAGCAAATAATCCACAGCAAGCAGGTACAGCTAATATATTAAATACAGCCGATCCAACAATAGTACCAACACCTAAATCACCTTCAGTAATAAATGTACCAATACTGTTTATAAAAATTTCTGCACTAGAACTGGCAATTGCCATAAACGTTGCACCGGCCACATCTTCCTTTAAGTTTAATCCTAGATAACAGAAACAATTGGATTAATTGATTGACTGAGTAAAATTTATTTGAAACTTTTTTTCACCATCAATAATCAACATGTAGTACTGACTACTGACTAGATGATACTATACACACTAACGCCTGTATAGTCTAAAAGTTTGTGTTATATAATTGTCTCTGATTAGTTAGTTGATTAGTTAGAGAAATTGTTTGTATGAATTGATGTAGAACTTACTGGAACAGATTTTTTTAATACAAGGTACAAAATAATCATCGCAAACAACTGCCAGAAAAATAAATAAATAACCGGCCAATAAAATATGTAAAATAATCCAACCATTTTTACGTTGTTCATATGTGAAACCATCCGGTGGAAATTCGTTAATTGAAGAAGTTGTACAATTCTTAGTTGTATTAGAATTTGAATCGGATTGATTGTATATGGTACGAGAAGAATCTGTTAAAGATTCGATGTCGCTGATATTAGTGGAAATTTCTAATAAATGACGATGATGGAACTCGATATCTGAAAAGAATACCGAAAAAAATAAAAAGAAAAATATTAAAATTGTTTATGGCCTATATTTGCAGATATCTCAAGAACACTTTACGCATTATGAATTTCTCCTTTTTTTTATAATTAGATAATGAGGTCATCGGAAAATGGCAATGGCAAATTAAAAATTGATTTTTAATTTGATTTTAATAAGGACAATTTAATAGTGATTGTAACAAAAACATATGCATATGTCATAAATCCAGATAACATTACTGTGATATTGAATTTTGATAAAAATTGTTTATAAATAACCATTTTTATTGTATGTTAATTGGTCAATGAATATTTGACTATATTTGATCCAAAATACATATATATCCCTTGTCGTCAAGGAACAAATTGCACCTTTTAGTAGATTCAAAAATCAGTGCAGTAATTCGATTTATGCAAAGGCAAACACGTACATTTCTACGATCTAATGATTTAGAAAATTCCGAATAATTACATTACTATTCAACCAATTATGACTCCCTCGATATTATCAGATTGGTTGTTGTAGTATATAGTCTCTTCTCGGGCGCCAATTTTTAGCGGCGTTCATAGGAAGATCATTTTTGTTGATTTTGAAAGAAAATTTGTAAATTCTTTGATTGTAAAGAAACTGTTTATTTAAATTGATCTTTTATTTATAGGTAATCATTAATTATTTGGTAAATGCACATTTTATCACACTTACTTGCTGCTCTTGCATTCGATTGCTCAATATTATCAAATAATGAATCATTATCATCAAAAAAAGCACTTTTACATAAATAAATACAAACAACTGTTGAAAAACAGATTAGTTTAAAGCATAATGCCACTTTTGTAATTTTAGTCCGTATCAACATTCCCATAACTTGTTAAACATACAACACCCCTTGTTTCTCTTTTCAGTAGATTTGAGTGTCAAAAAAAAAAAACCAAACTTTTAACCTGAGATGTGAAAAGAGAACAACGAATTAATTATAATATCAAAATATATGTGTGTATGTATTAATAATTATTGAAATTGATAATTGTTTATTGGCACGAAAATATTTATATGCAAATAACAACAATGATGTTAATTTTATACTAATTAATAATTAGTTAATCATCAGTTGAGAAACTGAAGCAGAATGAATGCAACAACAATAAAATAATGATAATAAATAGATATGTAAAAGTAGTAAGTGTAATCTATGTATATATGTAAATATTCTAATTTTCTAAATATGTAGTTACCATTCCGTTATCACACTTTACCTAAACAGATTTACGGTTTTTATCACCAGTGGAAAATTATAAGAACAAATTATAAAATAATATATTAATTGTTATTAAAACTTATAATCTATAATTATGTGTATAAAGTTGCGATATTTATTGATTTTAACATATTTTTTATTTATTTATAACTTGCAGTTGTATATAATCGCCGATATGATTCCGTACAATTGTTTTTTTGCAAGAGGGCAAATTTAAATGTGACCATCCTGTAGATTAGCATTAAATTTGCGTCTGTTGCTGATTGGGGGCATGTTTAATGTATTTTAAGCACATTTTCGGTTTAAGTGTTCTTATTATGTAGTTACATTGTATCTTATTATTATTATTAAGTTGCTAAAATTACAATTTGTTTTTGACAATACCCAAAAGATTTTTAATTATTGTAATCGGTTGATTAATATGAGAGGCAAATAAAAGTGAATCTAATACGCATATTAATCTTGAACGAAAACACATAGAAATCGATTATATTTGCCTAAAAAATTGCAAATAACAATAAAAATAAATGAAAATTTGCAGAAGCCAAAAATTGTTAATGGAATTGAGAAATACTATACAGGGTGGTGCACTTTTGAGTTCAGTTACTGAATCTTATTATGTTTCTTAAAATTTTCTTGATATTCTATTTAATTTTTCATGTTTGTATTACGCATGGAATTGTTTCAAATAAATTTAACGACTATTGTGTTGATATGCGTAATAATTTGTATTTGTTTAACAGCAGACGTATTTGTATGTATATTGTTAATATATTATTTAAATATGTATTTTATTTATAAAGGTGTAAATACACACTGATAAATAAATATACAGTATAATCAATTTTCACGAAATTCACCCCTATAATAATTCCTGAGTTACTCTTTTCTCCCATAGCCTACTACTACCTATACTAGTAGATGACTTAATTTCCAGCATCATCAACTTGGCACAATATTATTAATAATAATAATAATAATAATAATAATAATAATAAAAAAGAACAAATAGGTACTAAATAAAGTCACATCGCATCAGTACACAACATCAGTTATAAAAGTACAATAGAGCATGATAGATCATCATCTCTGTTAAAACTCATCATCATCATCATCATCATCATCATCAGTTTAAAGTGTCTTTAATAATAATCAAATAGAGTTAACTGGAACAGAGCAGATGAATAATAATAGTTTTAGTGCGATAATAATAATAATATTATTGAATGCTGCGAGTTATTCAAAGGCGGGCGGGGGTCGAAATTTCTTTTACTTTCATTATTATTAATAATATTAATTTGATAAATCATCACCGGGTATATTTCATTAGATTATTATTATTATTATTATTATTATGGACTATAGAACTTTGACAATAGAAGGTATGTTTGAACATATATTGGTATTAAATTATTATTATTTTTAAGTGCCTATACCTACTATAATTATATTAATTTGAAATCGTTTATTTTATAATTAAACGAAACAAATAGATAGGGAGTTTGTGTCGAATAAAAGTTATCTAATAATAATTATTATTATTATTCAAAATACTATAGGTATACTATACATTCAATCGTATCTTATTTATAATACATAATATATGCATGTATTATGGTCAGTGTATGAATTAAATCGTTAAATTAAGTGAATGATTGTTCCATAACAATAAAAGAGTTTATCAAAAAAAATTGTCCTAAGTGCGTATAACTAATCTAGGTATAAGAAAAATAAAGGAATTAAGTGCGGTAATAATCGAAAAAACAACTGAAAAATAAATTAAATATAATAAAATTGAAAAAAAAAGTCGACAGAATCTCTCACAGTTTTAGAAATGGAAAAATTTCCGTCTTCCTTTCAATTCTCTAAATTTATTTAAAATTTTTAACTAATCCAAATACAAATATATGTCTATATACTTTATGTACATATTATAAGCGTATACCTATATGAATGTACTTTTCCACATTATTATTATTATTAGTATTATTATTATTATTATTCTATTATACTTCAATAAATCCACAAGAGTTCAATTCCATTTTGCTGAGAGGTCACATAATAATATGCGTAATCACATCATATACATATACATATCTACATATATATATAATACGTATATGTATACAAGAAGCAAGGCATTTATTTGTGATTGTCTGTCTTATTCAATTCTACACACCGGATCTTTAAATTAAATAAGACACCGACTAATTTAAACTTAATATATATTTACTGCTATTATTGTTGGACTTATGTAAATTACAAGTAGATGAACATACGTGTATATAGGTAAATATGCATATAGCCTTATATATTAACTGATTATTACAATTCGAAGGAAAATCGAATTTATACGCTTCTACCATTTTTATCAACTTTCGGGAAAATTAAGGACATTCGGGAAGATTTGGCAACACGCGGTTACATTGATATATGTAGGGTAAATTTTTATAATAAAAATCAACAACCTTTCCTTTGCCCAAAGGTGTACTGAAATTAAACAGTGGGTAAATGTAATGTCTGAAATAACAAATTAAATTCCCCGAATTTATAAAATCATTTAAGTAAAATGTCGGAATTGCTGAAAATTTTCAACGAAGAAAAGAATAAATTCTAGCGAAACTTTACGTCATTCCGCATAGAATTACCAATAGATTTAGTAAAAATTTAGTATCAATTTTGAACTCAATCACAAATTGATGATATCCAGATTCAATCACACCATCCTAATTAAGCACACTTTGTTGTTTCGTGTTCTAACCATTTTAACGTTGAAACGAAATGAAATTTAATTCGCAAACGAATGAAAATTACCTGAAGCTTAATTTTCATTCAATAAAATTAGATATAGTGCATTTCGTGACAAAAATAATTTAATAATTTTTTCTTATAATTACGCATTATTAACCAATATAGGTATGCATAGCGATAATTAACTTATTTATCAGTCAAATTTATCCATGTGTGGGTTCATAATAATAATAATAATAATAATAATAATAATAATAAATGTTGATCTTGTGACTTTTTGTTTCAATAATAATTCTTTCACAATTACAATTTAAGTAGAATTAATTATTATTTTTAATTTTTAAATATAGTTACAATGCATTGGAAAAATCGAACACGATAGTTTCAATTATCCATTGACTCTTTAAACAAATTACATAATAGTATTAACTAAATAATAATAGTGAACGACATATGACACACCTACACACACATATATATATATATATATATTGTTCTCAATCCATTTTCTTTAATTATTATTTCCTTTACTATATGTATTAACAATCAGCATCAGATAATAGACAATTATATACAGGGTGTTTCAAAACGTTCAAACAAAAATTTCGGAAAGCATAGAAATGAGTTTTATTTCTTGTTGTTGTTGTTTTTGAAGGACCAAATTGTACACCACCAGCAATAGATGATTTCCCATCGGATTTACTATCAGGGGAACAAAGACGAAATGGTGCCATTACAATACATATTTTAGTATCGTTATATCTTTTTGTAGCATTAGCAGTAGTCTGTGATAATTATTTTGTTCCAGCTGTAGAAAAAATATGCCACGGTAACTAAAATAGAGTACGATTTTATAAACTGCAGTGCAGTTTATATTAATGATATGATTTTTTAGCACTAAATATGTCAGTAGATGTGGCTGGTGCTACATTTATGGCAGCAGCAACATCAGCACCAGAACTATTTGTTAATGTTATTGGTACATTTATTACTGAAGGTGATTTAGGTGTTGGTACCATTGTTGGTTCAGCTGTATTTAATATATTAGCTGTGGCAGCATGTTGTGGTATTAGTGCAGGAATTGTAAGTACTTTTATATAAAAATTGCAATAGATCTTTGGTTCGGAGACGGATATTATTTGTGATTTTTACAGTGTGGAGTTAAAGTAATTCCACTACACTGGTGGCCCTTAACAAGAGATTGCTTAGCATATGGTATAACAGTTTCCATATTAATTTGTATTATACACGATGAAAGAATAGAATGGTATGAGGCTCTAATTCTTGTTTTGCTCTATATTGTTTATATATTGATAATGTATTTTGATAAATCAATACAGAAGTGTGCTAGAAGTAAGTATATACATATATAGATAACAATATTGTTGTTTTGTTACATAATTGCGAACAGCATCTATTTTTAAATAGTATAGGAAACAGAAGATTAAGAAATGATTTATTTGTGGCTCAAGAAAGCAATGGAAATTTACTATGATGCAAATCTAAATATTTGCAACAACATTTATATTTAATAGCTACATTTAATCAACCTAATATGGGTATACAGTGTGACAAGCTACATTAACCTTCAGCATTGATCCGATTAGGAAGATTTTTTGCTTTTACGTTTTGACTCTGATTAATAGAGATTTACATTCGAATTTTTCAAAATCGAATTTACAAAACTTAACTTTTTGATTTACGAAAATGTTTCGTATTTGAAAACTACAAATAAATATGCTACCTAATTCTTTAGATGAACAAGTAGGTAGTCTCGAGGACTATGGACTATGCACTGTTCTATTAAGTATTTCTCAATTTTTTGAAAATTTTAATCATTTATTTGCTGAGGGCTTTATTTTATTTTAGCTTTCTTATTTTTAAGTAGAATAAGTACAGTACTAAATACGAAAAAAGCACATTGCATTTGAACAAACCAAGGTAAATAGGAAAAATTAATTAAACACAACTCGAATGTAAACCCTTCTTGGTCAGTATTAAGCATTCATCTAATTATAAAAAAAACAAAAAATTATTGAAATTTGCTTAATGCGTGAGGTCAATTCATGTATAGACGCCAATAGAATTCCACCCTGTATATTATGCAAATTTCACATGCCATCTTGTACATGGCATGTGACAATGCACATGACACACACATCACATGTGTGTGTGTACATAATGTAAAATAATCTAGTTTGTATTTTTTCTTGCAATGACTTTTAGGAGGAATAAAACAAGTAAGAAAACAGTCGGACAAACATGGAATATGTACTATATCGACAACGGATAATTCCTCATTAGCACTACCAAAACCACTTCAGGACGACAACAATGATAACGTCATATCAATGGCAATGACTGCTGAGGCAGCTGACGTTGTAATAGCTGCAGATGTGGATCAAGCTGGGAAAAAATCAGCACAATCTCATTTGAATGGTTCATTAAAGTGCAATAGTTGTCCATTAGACGATAAAGCAGTTAGTTCTGGTGGTGATCAACCAAAATTGGAATTGAGCAGTAGAGATACGGAAGAGCAAATACCATTTTGGAAATGGCCAAGTGATAAAGGATATTTTCGAAAGGTCTTTAGATTTAATTTATAATTTAAGACTTAATTTATATGTTGTCCACATAAACTTTTGTCTATTTTACAATAGACTCCTGATAAGCGGGCGATCATTAAAAATCTTGTAACACGCAATTTTATGATACTTATAGATTATTTTTGTAGATAACATGGGTTGTTACATGGCCAATTCATTTAGTATTCTTTCTAACAATTCCCGACTGTGAGAAACCAAAATTGAAAAAATGGTTTCCACTAACGTTTTTAATGTGTATTGTATGGATCGGTTCCCTATCCTATGTTGTAGCCTGGATGATTACAATAATAGGCAAATAAACAAATAGATTTAAATTTAACAGAAAAGAAACGAATATTTTATCATTTCAGGTGATACATTGAAAATCCCAGATTCTGTCATGGGTATTACATTTTTAGCTGCTGGAACAAGTGTACCAGAAGCTGTTTCTAGTGTTATTGTAACTCGTCAAGGTAATTATAAATGGATTAGTAAAATTTCTTATAATTTTACTCATGTACCTGTTCAAGGTCATGGTTCCATGGGTATCAGCAATTCAATTGGTTCAAATACATTTGATATTTTACTATGTCTTGGATTGCCATGGTTCATTAAAGCCACTTTTATGCCAACCATCGCTGGAAAGCATTGGGTAAGTGCTCTTAGCCGATTATAGAAAAATATTTATTTGCATTTGGCAACATGGCCGTTTACGCGTCAATTAGAATTTGTTTATGTGATTAGTTCGAACGAATTAACGCCTAATTTATTTGTAACTTTGTTGGAATGTTGCCAAATGTTTAAGATATTCTACACTGTTAATTTTTTTATTTTCTAGGTCAGTATTAATTCAGCTGGAATCGAGTATAGTGCTATATCACTATTATCATCGTTACTAGTCCTTTATTTGGCATTTGCCATAAATAAATTTCGTTTAGACAAACGGGTTGGATTAATATGCTTATTAATATACGGCGTATTTTTGGTAATGGCTAGTTTAATCGAATTGAATGCATTCTTCAGAGTGAATTTACCTACTTGCGAGGCAAGGAGGAGCAAATAATGACAAGAAACTAATAATAGGATAAACAAATATTATTGTAGCTTAATTTTAATAACATGAACATTTACTTAAATCGTATATCTGGATAAATAAAATATATTTTTAAAAAATTACATTTTTTTTTATTTTGTACATAAAAAATAGAAAGTATTTAATAGCAAAAATAGACATTTCATTAATTTTCTGTTAGGTCTTAACATTATACTATGTAATTTGATTAGTTTACCATACAATTTTTTATAACTTTTAATGCTAAACTTTGATTTATTATTAATTTTAAATCATATAGGAAGTCTTAATCAGTATGACACATAAGGTATCTGTATTCTGTCAATCTGATTTTCAGAAAATAAGCATAATCGCGTATCTTTAGAGACGTATAATTATTATAAACCAAATGTTAACTACTCTCTGGAATGTAGTTTTATATATACAGGACGATCAGGGACATTTATGAGTAAAGACCTTGAATCTAATATTGATCCGCCCCACTCTATTTTGTACCGTCTGATAAACTAAAAAAAAGAAAAACATTGAATTAAAGGCATTTGTATGAACTCATAACAAATTAAATATACAAATTTAATTCCTAATAAATATGTATAAGTTGCTAAACGTTGGGATACTGCCTTGATCTACTTATTACTATTATAGATTATAGGATTTATAGGAGCTTACGTGGGTTCATAGCCAACGTTTCGATATGGCTTCGATATAGAAAGTTGGAAAATGCTAATATTTAGAAGATAGACTCTCAGCCTCTACTCCAATCAGCATTTTCAATTTCTGATAATCCTATAATCGTACACTACCTTTAATAATAAGATAAGTATATTTTGTTCAGCAGCATGTTTAGCAATACAAGAGCGTTGCCCATATCCAAATGGCAATACTAAGAACGGATGCTTTTTCTCAAATAATGGATGATTTTTTAACCATCGTTCAGGTTTAAATTCGCTGGCACGTTGAAAATACTGATCCAGTCTACATGATATTTGGTTTTGTGTAATAACGGTTACCTAAAAATCATTTAGATACTATTAAAAATCACTTCGTGCTATGAGAATATAATGAATTACATTTTTAGGTAGTTGATAATCACCAATTATCACTTCCTCATTAAGTACACGTCCAACACCAACTGAAATTGGTCGTAATCGCAATAATTCTTTCAATACAGCTCTGGAATATTGAGCGTTATTGAGAATGTCGGTGTCGATAGGTGTATTAATATTTGGAAGAAGTTTTTTCGCTTCTTGATATAAAGCCATTTGCACTGATGGTGCTTTGGCTAAATGGTACAATAAAAACGACGTCGTATATGAGGACTAGAATTACACGATATATTAATATAATTCATCCATTAAAAATAGATAATATTCTCTTACAGTATCAATTCCAGCTAATAAGAAATCGCAAATAATTCCCACAATATCCCTAAAATCAACATCAGGATTTATTAGATATTGCTCTAATAAGGTTTGTGGCTCTGTGTTGGATTTTTTATGAAATTCATTAATTTTTACCCGCAATATGTTTAATGCGACTCTAAAAATGTATAATTTTTAAATTGAATTTAATCGACAAAATTGAATAATTTTGTCGATGTAAAATGCAAAATTAAATAAGAATATATTGATTACGTTTCCATAAATATCTGCGATTTTACAAGTCGCCGATACAGTGGAGTATCGAAATACTTCCATAATTGTAAACCATTATCTAATTTTAATATGCTGGAATTTGTTGTAAACGCTGATTTAATTAGTTTTGATGATTGAGAATTTTCTTGGAGTTCATTAGTAATGAAACTATTCATTCTTATGTCTAGCGTTTCATAGCCAGTTACTGCAAAAATTAATCTGATATATAATTCCATGAAAAAGAAATTATACGTTGAAAATATTTGATTTCAGTAAATTTGGCTACAGGTCGACTATCTTAAATCATGGCGTATCTCATCCAAGATGCGTTTCTATTCCCTATTGCTAAATACTACTAAAAAACGCAAAATTGCGAAACAAAATATTCACATTCTAAAAACAGTCTACACAACTCAGATAAGTAATCAATATTCGGTTGTTGTTTTATTCTCTCCACTCTTTCATCTAGCCATTCTTCAATAATATCATTAACGCCTGATATAAATTTTTTAACCGCTGCAGGACCACTAAATCCTTTTTGGAATATTTTCCGTAACCGATACCATTCTGGGCCATTACTAAAAATGGAGAAATTTGATAATTTTAACAGGCTAGTATACTGCCTATTACTTACGTCGGTAATAAACCACCAGTATTGTACACATTAGGTCGATCCAATCGAAACTTTTGCAATGCTAAATGACTACGTCTTGCTGGATATTTTCCTTCAGCGCGAAACAGTGATTCAATATGATTTGGATCGAATAACCATATTAGATTAGTGCCAGGTACAATTTCCTCTCGCACGATCGGTCCATATTTTTTATATTTTTTAAAACCATTAAGATGCAGTTTATCAAATTGGTATTCGCCTACAATGAAAGGATAATATGATATTTTTGGACATTATAGTAGCATTATCGTGAGCTGTAGGTCATTGTACTTTAAAGGTATACCACTGGATTATATTTAACTTACCAATTAAATATTTATGTAATGTACCAATACCGGGTAATGATCGCGGACCCGGCATTTTTGATATATTTCGGTAATCTCTCTTAATAATCATTGAAAAATTGCTATAATCTATTTTTTTATATAACCTACTCATTTTTTAATCGATTTGGTAACTTGGTTTGTATGTAAGACGAGTACTCATACTAAAAGCAATCAGAAATTTCTGGTATTTTATTTACTTATATCATATGGTGACCTTGAGGATAGTACAGCTTTTATGGCGGGGTAACATAAAAAAGGAAAATGGACAATCGGGATTAGAAACGTATAATATATGGGTATATGCATACAGTAGATGCTAAAATAATTGCTCAACAACTGAGTACATAATAATCAATTGTAAAGGCAGGAATATATAATAAATAGATTATACGTATGTAGTTTGAAATTTGTTTGTATTATCTTAATTGTATATGTAATTATAATGCAACATAATAAATAATGTCAAAGCTATAAGTACCCGATTTATATAATAATTATCACATAACAAAAGGGTCCAAAAAGATATTTTGTCTTCAATATTTTATCTCGTACCCTGAGATTTATTTCATTCAACCATATATAATCTCAGATTAGTTACCGTAGTCGACCGCAAATTTTTTGATGTCGATGGTTTTTTTTCGTCTGGACTATCATCTAATACATTTTCATATTTTTCAATAGTATTACTAGAACCCTCTAAACAATCTGAATATTCACTAACACAATATGGATATAATTTAAATTTGCCTAATTTTTTGCCATCAACGTACATAAAAGCATTAAGACATTTGGTACAGAAAAAAGCTCGTTGAAAGGGTATTCTGTCACTATCAGCCACCATCCATGAAGGCGTACTATAAATACAAATATAACACGCACTATAAGATTGTCTTTTAAATGAATCTAATCGAGGATATCTATAACAAATAAAAAAGATACAAAAAAACAGATTTCTTGAACAATAATATGAATTGTTAAACTTACGCAGTAGATATTAAACAATCCTCGCAGCTTAGAAGACGAATATCAGCGAAATCAATTATATGTTCACATTCGCCTTGATGAATATAAACATATCCATACCCTAATCGTGGCTGTAACTGACCAAATGTTACCTAAAATTAAAATAATTATGGATAAGATAGTGGGAACTTTGTAATAATAATTTTTACATTTTCCATAGATTCCGTAGTAAATTCTCCTATGTCATTTTCTAATGCCCACTTTTTAATAACTGCCGAATAATCTATTGCATGTGGATGAGACATATCAACGTAAAATACATTTTCTATAAATAAACATCTGGAAGGATATACTTCCTAAAAATTTTATAAATCGTAGTACTCTGAACAAAATTTTATTTGAGATAACCGCAAAAGTATTCAATTCTGATGCTGACAAAATGGTGGAGGGGCAAATGAAAAAGGAAATACGTACTTTTGCGTTTACAAATTGAGTTAAGTCAACATCGGAATTCTCAACTTCTTTTATAATAAAATCATCAGAAATACATTTAATACTATTTGCAAATTCCTTTAAAGTATTTGTACTGAGTACATCTATTTTAAACTGTAAACGAAATTTTTCAGATGACATTCTTGTGTAGGACATTACACGAAACGGTACATAAACTGATATATTATAGATATATGTTGATCCTGGTTTAAGATCTGGTGTTACATCCGATGGCTAAAACAAATAACGATACCCTATATTCAATGTTTACAACTAATCAGTGTAGTACCTCAGCAGTTTTCAATAATATACCAGAAAATCTAAAATCTACTAATGGAAATTTCGCGATTAAGTTAATATTTTGTTTGCATTTAATTATATGTAAAACTTCAGCATTTTTTGTTATGGGATGTACATAAGGAATGTCGCGATTGTCTTTCAGTTCTTTTACTGGCAATTTATCATGTTCAGTCGGTGTTGATAGTAAGTTAATGCTAAAAAAGGTTTTTCATTATTTTGATAATTTTAAATGAGTGTAAAATACCTGCACTTTTTTTCTAAATTTTTAATTTCATCTAATGTAAAAGTGAGTCCAAAATCTGTATTAATACATTTTTGTATGTCTTCTAGAGTATTACCTTCAGGTAAACTACCACATTCTTCTCGATACTCATTGAAATAATCAGTCGCTTTAATTGGGTCTGAGGAACTATAGTTTTTCGGCTCATAGACTTTTTCCATTGATTTAAAGTTCTTTATTGTAGATAAACAGACGTGGTTCTTTATCAATTCTTTATAAGTTTATTAACAATTTGTTACGTTATTCAAGTTTTCTAAAATTCCTGGTAGAGAGAAAATAAAAAAGAAACAGAAAGTGTATATTTGGCGTGGAGTTCGATGAGTTTTTGTCGAATTGTCGAATTTGATTTGCTTTGGTATTATTTATATATATTATTAATATGATATATTAATGGTTTTATGGTATCATTGATAATAATACCATTATAATAATTTGTTATAATTTTAAATTTAAATTTTAATCTTTTAAATGTCCAAATTCACCGCCGGATACACAGAAGACTCCCTGCCGAATATACACATCGTAAAACAAACAATTAAAACCCATTGGTTAGGTTAAAAGATTGCACTAGTGATGCCGATTAATAATCGATTATCTTAGAAAAAAAAAATCCATTTTTTTTCCAATCGATCCAAATCGATCTTTTTGACTTTCGATTATTTTTTGAATCGATTGAAAAAATGGAAAAATCGAATCGACTGATCATATTTTCTAAATATGAAAATTGGCAATTTCAATCAATCCCAAAAAAAATATGCAGATTGTACGACCAATATACAATACATTTACCTAGTTGTATTACTTACATTACATCACGCATACATACATTCACCTGATTCACCCACAGGCCACATTACAATTTTAAATTCACTTTTTTACAGTTGACAACATTTTTTACCAGAGAATTGAATGTTAAAAGTTTAGGATCACATTTCTTGCTTCTTGACTTCTTGAGTGTATCTGCATGACATGCATATATATTTTTTTAAATCGATTCTTTGGAAAATCGATTATTTTGCTGCCGATTCTTTTATGAATCGATTCAAATGTGGCGATTTATAATCGATTCGAAGAATAGATTAATAGAATACTAGAATAATCGTAGAATTTCAATTATACGTATAAAATGGTCGAAATAAGTCGACAACACTATTTGCACTTTTTTTCAGTTTGACGGGATTAAGAAGATAAGAAGTTATGCAACTCATATGGCCTCGCCATGCAGGTTGCAGCAGGTATATTTGCAGTGGAACCGGAAAAATTCACTTTTATAATTATTATTTCGAATCCAGTACAGCAGGATGATAGCGGTTGCGCAGCTACTAGAATCAGGAAGAACAGCACTGGGCATATAAGTTAGGTCAGAGCAGCGAAAGCAAAAAGCAAAGCTATTATGTATTATGCAACGTAAAATAAAATATCGACAAGTGGTTAACATGCTTAATATGTCAAACTAGAGAGAGAACTGAGAAACTATTGAAAAGTTTGCTGTCCGACCTTCCCTTTCTATCACCGTCGAACGTTGTGGTTAAAGTTTTTTTTAAAAGGTTTCAAAAAACTTATATTTTAAAATGTTTAAATAAAACCCTTTCGACTTTCAATAGGGACAGTAGCATTGTTCAGCATCTATAACCATTGTGTCTCTACTCTAATTCTCTATGCCTATAACTAATCTTATTTTAATTTTTAATTTGAAAAATAAAAATTTAAGCTGAAACGAAACGAATGACAACTAGGAGACTTTTAAGTTTTATTTAAAATTATTCTTGGCTTTAATATTTACTTTTATATTTTATAATTTATTTGCAATTAAAGTCGTAGTAAATAAATTCTATAGTTATAGTTTTATAGTTAGAGCATCACTTGAAATTCTCGATAATATTTAATTTTATTAATCTATTATCTCACTTGCACTTCGAATCTTGTAATCTATAAATATTAAAATTTCATATCTTCCTATTAATATATTTCAGAGTTGATCAATATGTCTTTAATTAAAAGGAATGATGGCTGCAAATTAGGTAGATTAGTATAATAGAATTTATTATTAGAAATATTTGTTATAAGTATCTTTATGTTGCCCGGCACTAACAAGTACCTTTTTGATAGATTTAAAACTGATTAAAAATTCACAAATCAACCTCACTGCTGTTAATGAGTATGTTGAACAGATTCTAGAAAATCATAAAATCACCGGCATATATCGAGCGGCTTGGATATTAAAAGCAGTTACATTTATTGATTTAACGACATTGGCTGGTGATGATACCCCTAGCAGTATCTTCCAATTATGCTACAAAGTATACTATATTCCACACATTCATGTTCTCGATGTCATTAATTAACATTTTACAGGCTTGTAATCCTATTGAGAATAAAAATGTGCTCATCGATTTAGGTTTTAACATCAATAAAGATGACTCTATAAGAACAGCAGCGGTTTGTGTTTATCCATTAAGAGTAAAAGACGCTGTATCAGCTTTAAAAAAACTTGGCTTTTCCGATTTAGTTAACGTCGCATCTGGTAGAAAGAATTAATTTCGATGTTACATATTTCCGAAAATAATCAGAGCTTTTTTCTTTTTAAATAATTTATAGTTGCAGCTGGATTTCCATGTGGACAAACTCTATTGAAAGTTAAATTAGAAGAAATTAGGTATGCAGTGGAAAGTGGTGCCAAAGAAATTGATATCGTAATTAATCGTACATTAGTTTTAACTGGTGAATGGGAAGAACTTTATAGTGAAATTCAGCAAATGAAAAAAGCATGTGGTGATTCTCATATGAAAACTATTTTAGCTACAGGAGAACTTGATACTTTGAGTAATGTATGTCAATGCTGTAGCTGTTCGTTTTGGCATGTGGGGAAGCATTGCAAATAAATTCTCCAATATTACGTATAGGTTTATAAAGCATCACTTGTTGCTATGATGGCTGGCACTGATTTTATTAAAACATCTACTGGGAAGGAACCAGTAAATGCCACTTTACCCGTTGGTGTTGTTATGGCTAGAGCAATTAATGACTATTATGAATTAACTGGCTATAAGGTAGATATATAGCAACTGTGTGTATTCGTTGGTTTGTGTGTACCAATTTATTCTTCAGGTTGGTTTAAAGCCAGCTGGTGGTGTAAAAACAGCTAGCGATGCAATATCTTGGTTAATACTAGTAAAAGAGGTCCTAGGAAATGATTGGTTGCACCGGGATTTGTTCAGGTTTGGAGCTTCAGGGCTTTTAAATGATTTAGAGAGTAGTTTCTATAAATTAGTGAACCATTCGTAGCACATTGTTAAGTTTTTTTAATAAATAAGTGTTAATCAGTTATAATCATGCTAATCCTAAGAACGTGTAAGAAAATCTAATTGGTTTGATGGTATTTATTGATGATTTTCCCCAAAAAATCACTTGTATCGTCTCCTTTATTTTTATGTGGATTCTTTTTATGAGCACCTAATTGTTCAGCATAGATTGGCACTAGAGCTTGATCGGGCGAGACTCCAGCTATTGCTGTACCTACGGGGCGTGCTACTGCTAACCCACCTGGACCTACAATTGCTGTTGCTATAGGTTTACTTGCAGCTACACCGCCTTCACCTAAACATTAACAATATTTATATAAACAAAGAACAAATCGGAATAAGATTTTACCTGCTACAGCTAATCCCACTGGTTTCGCTTCAGCTACTGAAGCATCTTCAGGCGGTAGATTAATCGCAACCGTTTCACTATCTTGTTGATTGGATTCTTCCTCTTTCTCTTTATTATTCTCTGTTTCTTTTATCTCTTCTTCTTTAGGTTTAGTGATTTCTTCTTTCTCTTTATTTTTCTTTTTTTCATTTTTCCACTCGAACCAACCGTTTAAACCTTCTCTGTTCTCTGCAGTAATTGTATTTTTATTATTTTCTTGAATATCCACCAATTTTTGCACAGATTGATTAATCAATTCCATATTTTCATCATATTTTTTCTGTTCTTGATCTGTTAGCTGTCCATTTGATTTGATTCTTTCTTGTAATGCCACAATTTCACCTGCATTTTTTTGAATGGTTTTTATATAATTAGTGAAACTAGTTGTTTCGTAATCTTCTAAATCATATTTCGATGGTAATGGTGGATTCTCTAATTCGTATGGATCAATTTCAATTTCGGTTTTTTCCAATGGTATTGATGATGACTGGGTCAATGGCGTTCGAATTATAACACTAGAAATAATTTTTCCATCTGGAGTTTTGGTTATTTTTAATGATTGGCCTTTGGCAGCACCATAGTATGGTACCAGCGTTACTTTTGTTGTTCTAAAATTGAAAATTATATAAGTAAAGAAAAAAGAAAGATTAAACGCAAGGATAAAGGTAAAAAAAGGGTAAAAAGATGAAGATAGAAAGACATTACGAAACAATTAAAACATTTATTTCCAACAATAACAAGAAAATTGAATAATACATATTTTACAGCTATACATCTTATTATTCCCTAATTCAATGTACATGTGACGCGTTAATCATCATCCTCTTGATAAGTTAGAATCTCTAATTCACTTTGCGCATGCGCTATACCACCAGGTCCAGCAATAGCTACCGCCACCGGTTCAAATAGAATATCAACATTCATATCATCTCTTAAAATAGCTTTTGATAATGGATTTGAAATGGCTTTACCATCGACGCCTGCCGTTGATGTTGCTCGTGGTTTTAATATTAATGTTGTTGTTTCTTGTTGGTTATTATTATTGTTGATTAATTCAGATCTGAATTTGATGACTTTATTCTGATCAATTGTGTTTTGACTTTTAATATAGTTGAAAAGGGGATGAAAACGATACGATGCTAAAGATGATGGTGTTGATGTTTGCACTGTGTCTATTATCTTTTCTGATATTGGTCTGTTATTGTTATTAAGTTTATCGTTTTTGGTATTTTCTGGCTGACTTTCGATGTTATGTGAAGAATTATTTGAAAATGGAAAGGAACTGAATGGATGAAGCTTTTTTTCCCAGACTTGAGGTTGAAAAAGAAACAATGGCAGCCATGCAGGAGATTGTCGCAATCTAAAGATTTTAAAAAAAAGAGAGGAAAGTTAGTAAAGTGTGAATAAGCAAGCGTTGGAATAAGTATAGCCAATAAAACATTATAGAGAAAAATATATTTTGTATTTTACTTTAAATGGCAGTTATAATTTAATTTAATTTAATAATTGGTATTCTCGAAAATCTATAATTTAGTGGTTTTAATTAATTTCAAACAAGGTATGTTTGAGTCGCTAATTACATTTTTTAATAAAAGATGGAGTCTGCATGTTTTGAATAAAATAATGTTTTCACGATTGTCAAACTTTGAATTAATCAAATATGTTATGATTACAATACAAGATTTTCGAAAATATCACCCTATTTACATTAAGAACTACTTTAATAACATTTTCTTAATAACTAAATCAGTCTTTTATTCTTTGAAATCATCCTCTCCTTTATTATAATAAACAACAGGTCCAATAGCAACAACTTTTCCAAATCTTGTATTCGGTAAGAATTGTTGTTTCTCATTTTGTGTACTATTTCTAATGACGTCATTTAAATCAATTGCCGGATCGACTGCAACCACTTTTGAACCAGATCCAGCTATTGCCAAGCCATTTGGATGTGTATATGCTACGCCATTTGGTCCAACAATTGCTGTTCCACCACTACCAGCTGTTGCAATACCACCAGGTCCAGCTATAGCAACACCACCCTGCTTTACTTTTAGTTTATGAATAAATATACCATTTCCAGTGTTGTCTTTACTAAATACTTTTCTACTACCCTGATTTGACACGGCGATATCGTCAGCTTTTTCTGCTTCATGGATATCCGAATCCGATATATCATCATCATTATCATTGTCTAATTGGAGAATTTGATTTGGAATTCGTGTCGTTGTTGTAGTGGTGGTGGTGGTGGTAAAAGGAGGCATACGAATAATTGATGAAAAATCTAATTTTCCACTTGGATAATATTTCGTGTCGTTTTGTGATAGTTTATTGATTGATTCCCATCTATTTCTAAACTCTCTACCTTCAATCGAATTATTATTAGGAATATTAATTATTAATTTCACTAAATCGCTGTCGTTTACATCAATTTCTTCAATATCCAATTCTCCTGCTTCCTCAGGGCTTTCCCGAGCTAATAGGCCCATGTTATTTTTATTAATTCCAGCGGTACCTTTATATACAGGTACATTCGTTTTGATTTTGGTAGTTACCGCAGGTGTTCTGGATGGTTGTTGTTGTCCTGGTCTAGGTGTTAATTTACATGGACCCTCGATTCCAGCATTTGGTCCATATTCTACCATATTTGTTACGGCATAATACATTTGAAGGAATGGATCACGAATATAAATTGGAAACAGTCCAGCACCTGGCCAATTCCAATTTTGTTTCGATTTTTTCGATGGATTGCCGGAACCGATGCCGGTGGTCTCGGTTAAATCAAAAGTTGCTGGCTGCTGCTGAAAACGACTAGTAGTGATTAGATTCTTTATATTTTCTATTGTTTGATTTTCTAAGAAACTTTGATCATTTGGATTTGCCGATTGTGGTACTATCGGTTGCGGATAATAACCTGCGTAGCTAGCAGGAAATCCTGGTGAATAGTAACTATTTTCCATTCCATATGGGTTTGGCATCATTGGCATATAAGGATTTGGCACGAAAACTGTTTGATAATGGGTAATTTTTCGTTTAATGTATTGTCCTGGTATTATATCTTCTGCATTAGTGACATCGTCGTGCAAGTTATTAATTCTATTGATATTTCTAGAGTTTGCCGACTTTAAATCATTATCAGTCCGCTCTGATTTTAAAAACTCCAAAATTGGATTCGCAAAGATATTCGATGCTTGATTATTATTATTATTATTATTATTATTATTTCGATTTTCTCCTTGTGCACGTGAATAACTAAACGGAAATTGAAAATAATACGACGGACGTTTTTGCGGTTTTTTTCTTGTTAATCCCTGATTTTCATTGACTTCCGCAATTTTTTCCAAAATTTCTTTCGTGCTTTTCTCAATTTTTCTTTGAGTTTCCTCATGATGATTTGATGATGATGAAGAATTTGTACTAATTGCTGTAGTTATTTCTTCTACATGTTGTTTAGTAATTCTAAAAAAGAAAGATTACCATTTTGTAATTGTATTTTTGGCAGTTATAATAATAGACAACATTGTGTTTCGAAATGAAACTGATAAAGATAGGTATGTACAATTACAGGAAGAATTAACTTACCTATGATAATGGTATATAAATACAGGATATAATTTACACTAATATACACAGTGATAAAGAGGGCACTAAGTACACGAAAAATGAAAAAAAAAAAAAATGTTATTGATTAATATCAATTTATAAAAGTATGAGTATAGAAAGCGTTGTTTTGTTATAGAATAAGCATTGTGTTAAATTTAAAGCATTATAATATAATAATAACAATGAGAAATACGTACTCGACATTTTCTTCTGCTTTTCCATTAGAATGATTTGGAGCTGACGGTCGGGAAACAGCGAAACTTATGCAAGAAATCTGTAAACAAAAAATCGAATAAATCTTTCAATAAACACGCGAAAAATGTTTATTTTAATTTGCAAATACAAAACGAAAATTTATCTAAAACAATTTTTGGACAACAGCCAAATTAACTTACCAAAATTAATGTCGTATACCACATACTATCTACTAAAATAATATTTGTTAGTATTATAACTGTTTCTTTTTTTTTCTACAACTACGAATAAATATCACAACTAAAAATGTTGCAATGTGTGTGTCCAACTGACACTGACCATATAGATAAGTAAAGTAAGAATGAAGGAACTTTTTAAAGAGAACTAACGGAAGAAATACATAAATTCGAGTTGGGTATGTCGAAGAAAAGAAAAATATAAAGAACGAGGACAAAAGTGCCTACCCATCATCAATAGGTGCCAAAAAAAAAAAAAAAAAGTGACGATCGTACTAATTAATTTAATCTACATAAACAATAATTACGTACCGGTGTAATAAGAATCAAAGAAACTGTTCGCATAACTTTAAAATGTCATTACTCTTTTCATATTAAAGACAATAATTAAAATATTAATTTATTGTAATCGATATATGAATATTTTAAATATCCAGTGGCGTGTAACTATGGTTAAAATCATAAATCAAGCACCTACTGCACTTTCTGTTCATGTGCAATTTGTGTTTTTTTTTATTGATAGAAGCTGTATATGTATAGAGATCTTAAACTGACAATATACGTTTTATCAATATTAACTAACATATTGATTACGCCAGCTACGCCACTGTTTTTTACTCTAAGCGAAAAAGAAAAAACGTAATATTGATATTTAATTTGCAATTTTTGTTGTCTTGTCTTCTTGAATAAATGCCCTTGACACTGGCCAAAGTCGATGAACTTGTTAAACAGGTGAAACAAGATTCCAAATGAAAAATCTATAGTACCTATAGAAGAGGAAGACCGAAATCTATATTATTATTTCATTACGTACACATGAAGAAGAAAATGATTTTCTGAAAATTATTAATTTCACAGAACTATTTACTGTTAGATCTCATAAGATAATAATTATTACATTTTAGGAGTGTTGAAGTAAATATGAAATAAATAAAAATTGTTGTTTATTGCACTAGTGTCCTAAAATACTTTTTTGATCTAGTTCATTTTTATTTTTCTTGCTTCGGGACAAGTATGTAAGGAAATCGCGCAGAGGTTTTGATGAATGCTTCTACCTAAATAAAACTGGAAATTTGATAAGACATTTTTGAAAAACTCGTTTCGTATAACCGGAAAAATTGGAAATCTGTTTCATACATGAAATTTTTTAATAACCTTGAGATACGATTTTATAGTTTATGAACATAGTGGGCCATTAAATTGATGGCAAACTAATTTTATATATTGCACAAATGGTAAATATTTAAGTAGGCACCTTATTGTAAAACGAAAAAGGAAAAATATTCACTTTCAATTATTACAATTAAAAACGTGATGGAAATCGTTAAAAATATAAATTTGGAACATATTCAAATAACAATCGAAAATTATATTACTTAATATGTAGAACATAATGGCAAAAAATTTAACAAAATTTGTTCAAACATAACTTTTGAATTTGATGTGCAATAAATACACATAAAAAATAATAGACAATACACATAATCAGTTTCACCCTGTATAGTATGTAATAAAAGGAATATTGATGCAAAATCAAGAAGGCTTGTCTTCATATCTATTCAGTTGGACATACATACATATATGCTCGTACATAGTTTCCATCAGATAAAATTAGAAATATATAAATAAATAAATAAATAAAGTACCTCGACGTACTGCATTACCTTCAATTGCAATCGAATAAAAAAATCAGGGATGTCTTCGATGAGATTGCATCGCTTACTATTATTTTAAAGACTTGTTTTGAAATTGAATGTTTCCACCAGCGGATACCTTTTTCAAATTTTCATCAAATTTTAAAATTTGATGTTTTTCGATTAAATTTTGACAAGGTTCTCTTCAATGGTTGATTATATTGATTCCTGGGTAAAATTGAATAAAATGGTACTTAGAATCGAATAACAATTCAAACAAGAACTCCTGTTGATTTAATGTTTAATCAAAAATGGTTAATTGAAATTAACCATTGGACCAAACCGTTCGTGCACATTTAATAAATTGAAGAAAATCTGAAAGATATTTTTGCCATTTCTTCGTTTTTTATCTTGTATTTTCTAAACCAGACCTATTACACGCCGATTTTATTCTATGTTTTATAAATTGTACTGGTGGTAGGTACTTAAATACTAGAATTTCTTTTTGTTTTTTTTATATGCATCTAAGAAGTACCTACCTACCTATATAAAGAGTTGCAGTACGCGAATATCCTGTAGGTAATGAAAACAACTGTCCTATATGTGTTTATAGATAGACGTCGTTTTTCTTTGTGAGAGATAAAAGACTTTTGAATATACGAATAAAATGAAGTCGCACATGGTAAGTGGCAGTTTACTTATTCTTTTTTCTCAATCGTTTCAAATTATTAAATTTGATTAATTACTTTCAGTTTTCCATTGTATTATTTTCGATTGTCATTTGTTGTTGTTATGCCGGTAAAATAGCTAAAGTTGCTCGAGGTGCAAGTACCGTTCCTGATGAATCTGTAGTACATGATAATCATGGATTGAAGGATGCAAATGATAAGCTTATTGTTGAACCACAAATTGCAGTTCAGCATGATGAAGGTGTTGTTGTTGGAGATCAGCAGCAACCTATTCAAGGTACACAGTTACACAGTTCAATTTATTAGATTGAAACCAAATATAAAAATTAATTGAACTTAGCGGAAATTAATAAACATGTGTCATGTTAAAAATTAAGCAATTTTGTCTTTTGTGTTAACAGGACTAAGAGGAGCCTGATAGACTAGAAATTATGTTTTTATTATTTTTTCTTTTTTACAGATAATCTTCATTCCAATACTGCAGGGGATCAACATAAATCAGCAACCGATAACAAGAACATTAAAAATCCAATTCAAGGCAGAGAATTGGCATTAATTTCTCATCGTATTTTACCTACTATATCCTATTATCCTTCAATTACACATGAAATTAGTAATAATTTAGCACCTAAGAGTCCTATAATACCCAGTACTATTCCAATAATTCCATATCCCTATGTTATTGTGCAATAAAAATGGCATTAACATAATGTAACTTATTTGAATTTTTGGCAATTTGATTATAATGTGTAATAATTAAACGATCTGATTTCAGTATCAAAAGTTGTTTTTTTTTCTTTTTCAATCCTAAAAATTTTAAATATTCTTAAATTTAATCAATCTGTATACGAGGGTCGATCTGTTTTTAAGAAAATCAAGTAGAAACATTTCGCTATAATTTTATTGGCAAAATTTCTCGACAGATTAAATTACTCCATCAATTTTTTTTTTTTAATTCTATTTTTATAACAACATATTATTCACTCCCACAGATATTTTGGAACGTACAAATTGAATTAGATGTATTTTTAGTGCAATATAATAATCAGGTAGGTCGATTTGATATACCTCAATTTTTTCATTAACGGATTTATGACAAATTCTGTTATAGAAAATGTTAATTATTTAATGGTTTTTAAATTACTATTGTCAAAATGGTTGGTTTTCGTATTTGTTTTCGTTAGTACTGTAAGTATACATAGGTACCTATATCTAATTTTTGCACAATTTTTTTTGCATACTGGTTTTGAGAGTACATATACATAATTGTTTTAAGCTAATTACTTATTGCTTATTTCATCGGGAATTGTTTTTATTATTCAGACTATTCAATATTTATTTCACATATCCGAATTTATCCTTTATACGTACTGTATAATTCATGATCTAAATAATAGACTATACTCCAATATTTTTCTTGCTCATCTATTATTAAAGCCCCTGATTTACTGGCATTCAATTATTACTATCTTTCCCTTAACAATCAATATTCTTAATACTAGTAGCCTTAACCTTATTCTCTTTAGCGCATGCTCATTATACAAATGCCCATTTTAATTTATTTCCCTTTGTTTTTTATTCCAGGATGAATCCTATTCAAACTTATTAAAATCATTCTTGTCATTGATTTTTTCATACGTAGTTTTTTTTAATTAATAATTTAAGTTAATCTTGTGATTATTTTTTTTTCTTGGCTCGTTTTAATGTTGACGATCAATAATAATAATAATAATGTAATATTGAATGGAACATTTTCGTGTTGCCACAATCCTGTTGGAAAACAACGTTATAGAAATACAGCTGGTAGTATAGTAGCTGAGCGTGTGTTATTTTTGCGAATTTTTCTAATTTATTTTCACATACACATAATCATTTTTATTTAACGTCAAAGTCAGAATTTTTTTTTCCTATTATTATAATTATTTTATTGTATTGTGTAATTTTCTTCGTTTGTTTTTCAAAGACAAATTGAAATGGTAAGTACTTGTATACACTGCTATATTTATTGTTTGTTATTCTCTCTCTATTATTAATTGCAATAAAAATAGATTAAAAACAACATGTACTTGTTATATAACACGCTATTTTAAGTTAATGTTGATGTAAGAAAAAGGACAATTCATTTTATTTAGTCATAAATAAATTGCCCACTCTCAATTTACACACACTCGATTTGCTTGTTTTTCACAGGCCACAGCATCCGATATTAAAGTACCTATAATATGGGTTCTCGGTGGTCCTGGTTCTGGAAAAGGCACCCAATGTGATAAGATTGTGTCTAAATATGGGTTCACTCATCTATCATCGGGCGATCTTCTTCGAAATGAAGTAGTCATCTCATTATTATAACATCGTATTTTTCCGATTTAATTCCGTATAAATTATCAGGTTAGTAGTGGTTCAGATCGAGGTAAAGAATTAACAGCGATAATGGAACGTGGCGAATTGGTACCATTAGAAATTGTTCTGGATCTATTAAAAGAAGCGATTTTAAAGGCTTTACCAACATCGAAAGGATATCTAATTGATGGGTATCCAAGGGAGAAGGAACAAGGGATTTTATTTGAAAAAAATATTGCACCAGTAAATCTAATATTGTTTTATGATGCATCAGAGAAGACACTAGTTGAAAGGTGGGTAACATACAGGGCAGCAGTTTCTGTATAATAGATACCATGCCAAATTATAAATGAAAATCTGTTTGGTGTACCAACTCTGTATATTTAAAATCTAAAAATAATTTACGTCTAACTTATTTGTTGTGTAGTCAGCTATTATCATATTTTCAATTTTATTGGCATGGGCAGCGAATAAATTCAACGATTGTGTTCCAACTGAATCTTGGAACAATAATTAATATTTACATACATAAACATATCGTAACACATAATAATCATCAATTATAATTTCTATATATATATATGTAGACTATTGGGAAGAGCAAAAACATCTGGAAGAGTTGATGACAACGAGGAAACTATTAAGAAACGATTGCATACGTTCAACACTCATAACGATCATGTGATACAGCAGTATCCAGATAAACTAAAAACGGTATTATACTGAAAAACACTATTAAGTATGACGACTGTAATTTTTCTTTTCTTATTTGTGTTGATTAGATTGATGCTGAACGATCAACTGACGAAATATTTGCCGAAACTTCATGTCTCATTAATTCATTGTTGGCATCTTTAAAATAAACAGAAATTATATGTACTGCACTAATTAGACAAGCACAAGAAAAACGTTATGTAAAGTACAATGAAACAAATATTAATTAATTAGATTTTAAATTAAGCTGTTCACATTATAGACCAAATATATACAGGATGTTTCACTGGGGTGTGCCGCAAAAAAACCTAGGAAGAGACAACTTGTATAAATAACTTATTTAAACTATTAGTATAATTGTTGATGCAATCATCACGCAGGTGTAAAGACACCTTTATAATGTTATGTTATTATAATAATCAAGGAAAAGTAATTTAAATTAAATAAATTAAAGAACAATTTCGTTTAAGTTTTTATTACCATTTTTTTTTAATACTAAATCAAAACATTCACAACATAAATTCAACACATTCATTCATAATCGATCATTTAAGTATCTAATCAAATTTGAATACCGGCTTGTTCAACCATTTTCGAGAACAAACTATTTGGATTTGATAATAAATTAGCAGGTGAATCGAATTCTTTAATTTCACCCCGATCTAATACCATAATTTTATCTGAATCAATAATTGTATGTAAACGATGCGCAATTGATATAATTGTACAATCAGCGAAATTTTCTTTAATCGTATCGTGAAGCATTGCATCAGTTGTTGGATCCATATTAGCTGATGCTTCATCTAGTACAACAATTTTATTATGTCGTATAATTGCACGAGCTAAACATATTAATTGACGTTGGCCGGAACTTAATGCTGGCGCATTCTCATTTATTGGCATATCTAATGTATGAATTGATTCTTTTAAATGTACACGTTCCAATAATTTCCATATTTCTTCATCTGAATACATCTGATATGGATCGATATTTGTTCGAACAGTTCCAGTAAATAATATTGGATCTTGTGGTATAATAGCAACAGATTGTCGTAGGAAATCTAGCGACACTTTCTTAATATCAACGCCATCTATTAGAATTTTACCAGTTACTTCATATAAACGAAACAATGTGGAGATTATTGATGATTTGCCTGCACCAGTACGACCGCAAATACCAATTTTTTGTTTTTGTTCAACGATAAAATTCAAATTATTTAAAACATTCTCTTTATTTCCATATGACAGGCAGACATTTTCATATTTAATTTCTCCTTCTGTTGGCCATCCATCAATTTTACTGCCTTTACGTTTTTCCTGTTTGATTTCAGTGTATTCTAGTGTTCGTTCAACTGCTGTCATTTGATTTTCTAATTCAGCCCATTGACGTACACCCCATTGTACATGACCAGCTAACATGAATACTTGTGATAAGACTAAACCAACATTACCAGCACTTGTATCTAAAAAGAGATACAATAGAATTTAAATTTAAGAATTTTGCCGGCAGTTTAGATTCATGTTAATTTGAACTATTTTTTTTAATAATTCAAATATTAATGTAGTGTTATAATATGACGATTTGTTATTGTCGTAAGAATAATAAACAATTCTTATTCATTTCATTTGTACTTTTTGGATCTTACCAGTTTCAAAAAACAAAAACCTAGAAACTATTGTCACAATAAATATGGCACATAAAAAATCCAGTGCAAATCCAAACGCCCTCATAGTACATGTTAACATATAGTGAGCTGACGTATACAGATCCTGATATCTATCAAATTCCTCTTTCAGAATTCCTTCAGCTTTATATGCTCTTATTGTTGTTAGACCTTCTAAGGAGGCATTTAAGTGGCCTATTAGTGGACTACGAGCTAGAACAACAAATGATTGAATGCCATCTTATCTATTATAAGCACATATATATTGTTGTGACGCATTACTTACTTGCAGCCTCTAATCGTTTCAAACTTCTACCAGTTGGTAAATAGAATTTACGTAAAATAAACATTAAAACAAAGAAAAAAGCTGCTGGAATTAGAAAACGCCAATTTACAACTGATATGTTAGTTATGATGCCTCCAACTGAAATTGTTACCTGCAATTTAAATATGAATTACCTATGGGCAATACATTTAAATAAGAATTCTCATGACGTGTCTTTCCGTGGTACTACAGCTTGCGAAATAAACCACAAATTGTACTTACTTACCCTCAAACATTCATGTACAGTCCACGGTAACATTTCATCAATATTATTCAAATCTTGCGAGAAACGATTTAAAACGTTCCCAATAAAATGTGTATCGAAAAATGACATTACGGCATTAATAATCGTAGCTGACATGACTTTGTGTATTTTAATAGAGGCTCTTCGGCAAAAATCGAAAAGCATATACGATCTGGTTAATAATAGAATCGATGAAATTGCTATCATTGCGGAATATAATCGGATGTAGTAATTCTTATTGTCTACTGCTTCATAAAAGATTGTTGTATTTGTCTGATTACTAGCAGCTAAGTCCAGTTCAGCTTGTTGGGAATCTATCCTGCAAGAGAATCAATTATGAACTTAAATCAATTATATTAAATAGTTGATATTCAGCAAGTTTAGTCACTGCAAAGTTCATGGTAATTGTGGACGAAACTAATCGACAACAGCTGGTAAACTGTGTACAGTGTGAACATATACTATAATTAATCATTGACTTACCACATTGCAATCAGTTTTTCAGCGTATGTTTCAGATGCTTGTCCAGTTAAAAAGCATAAAGCAATTAGAAATAAATAACAAAAACCACCACCAAATCGAAAATATTTACTGTACACAGAAAATTTGACATCGCCTTTTTTCTTGATTTCATGATAGATTTTCTTTTTCGTTGTTTGTTCAGTTTCTAATAAATAATCATTCTCATCATTCTGATCATCATCCTCATCGTTGATTAGTTGATTGATTTTCTTTTTATTTTCCTTTTCAATTATTTCTTTTTCAATTTCATCGTCACTGCCGACAATTTTTTGTAATTCTTCTAACGAAATCTCGACTGGTTTTCCAATCGATTTAATTCGTGCATTTTGCATTACAATAACAATATCAGCATCATTAATATGTTGAATAGTTTGTGTGACAAGAACGACAACTTTATTTTTTAGAAATGTTTTAATGCATTCTTTAAATATAAAATCTTGTACATGTGTATCTAAGGCGGTTAATGAATCATCTAGTAAATAAATTTCACTGTCCTTATAAATTGCTCGAGCTAAATTGACACGTGCCTGTTGCCCTTTACTTAAATTAATTCCATTATCTGCGACTATTGTTTGATCGCCATTTTCAAATAAACTGAAATCGTATGTCAGAGCACAAACTCTGACAACCTCTTGATAACGTGCCTCATTGAATTCCTCTCCAAACAATATATTTTGTCGAACAGATGATGGAAATAGCCATGGCTCTTGTGATGCATACGATATACGTCCCATACTACTCACTTCTCCACTATCTAATGGATAATCTTGTAGTAATGCTTTTAACAACGAACTTTTTCCTGAACCAACTGGGCCCGTTATCAATGTTAAGCCAGATGTTATCTGAACGGAAACATCTTGCAGAACCAAACTTTTATTTATCGTTACTGTAGCATTTCGTAATTGAACTTTTGGATGCGCAGTTGGCTGATCGAAGTAATTTGTTTTATGTAATTCTTCGGCTTTTAATACTTTATTTATACGATGAGTGGCTGCGTATAATTCAGCGGCACGTGCCATACCCATTGGTATGGCTACACCTAATGTATGCCGTAATTGATTGAATAAGCTAAGTACATAATAGACTAATTGAGCATCGGTAATATAACCTAACCAAATATATACCATTATTAAACAATAGAAACCAACTCTGGACGATAGTATGCCAAGGAATGTTATGACAATTTTTAAATATAATGATTTTTGCGTCAAGTTGATTTCACGCCTGGAATAGAAATTAAAGAAAATTAAGTTGAGCGCAACATAAGAAATTAATTGATACGGATGGCGACAATGACACGATAGAATATGCGACAACTAAATCACAAGTTTTAATTGTGTTTACTTCAACTAAATAGTTACAGGTAGGTAAGTGTAATTAATAATTGCAACATACTTTCTACGTTGATTAACTTGAACATTGAAAAACCTTTCCCATGTATACAGTTTGATTATACGAATTGACGATAGAATTTCCTGAGTGATTTGTAAACGCTCATCAGTTTTCATGCCAATTTTCAAGCGAAGCCGTCCGATCCATTTGCCAATATAAACTGAAATTGATTATATGAAATTGACAGTAATTCTACTCGAAAGTGTTTGATAGAATATATGGTACCTTGTATTGGAACCGAAATAACTAGGAACATAATACCAATTAATGCAACCCATCCCATTTTCATGAAAATTAAGTAGCAAATAAATGCGACTGTTATCACACCAATCCACATATCGTTAAATAGCCATATTGATGCTTCAAATACATGAACATCTTTCGTTATTAATGTAACAATATTTCCTAAACTGATTTCATTCATTGCTGTTGGTGTTAGTTTCAATGCTTTACGATAGACTAATGAACAGAATGATGTACGGATTTTGATTGCTAATGCCTGGACCCATATGATGTAATTATGTAAATAGATACAATTACAAAATGTCATTGAAATTACAACTGATGCATAAATGTACATATTGGTTTTTGTACATGAATCTTTTGATTTAAAACATGAAATCAAACTGCTTAATGCGTAAGGTTCGAGAGCTCTACAACAACAAAAAAAAAAAAAAAGAAACAAACAATTTTATGATCTGACAAAATAAGACACAGTCGCGACTGTGTGGTTCTTACATCATAAAAATTTTATAACATAAATGTACTAGACCAATAAATAGGTATTTTCGTCCAAATCGTGACCATACTAAACGGGAAAATAATGGCTCCTCTCGTTGATTTTCCTTTTTCCAACGATTTTCGATTTTATCACCGCATTTATCTGAATGCAAACTTTTCAATACATCATATAAATCATTTTCTTCTAAATCGTTTTTCAATGCTTTTCGAAATATTTTACCTGTATAACTGGAAGAAAAAAATCAAAACGTTATTTTCACTCTATTAACTAAACATGAATTTAATATTTAATTTAATGATCTACTGTAATTTTTTTATTAAATAATAAAAACGTCACTCAAGTATATAATATATTAAGAAGGATATTCACTTCAATTTCCCATCTGAGATTACAGTAGCTCAATAAAATCGTGTGTGCTCTTCGTATAGAGCGAATTCTATTTACAGTGTGTGTGCAAATAGATTTTAATTTGTGGTGTGTAGTATGAAAATATACTAATTATAAAACTTACAAAAAAGTTAATAATGAAAATATATTGGCAGTTTCTCTTGGATTTGGTTTTCGATATTCTTTTTCGGTGAAATCCATCTTGTACCGTTATAGTTATTCTTAGCTTTTTTCAAATTTTAATAAAAGGCATTTATTGCGTGCAGTGTGCCATTTAAACACAATCGTTATGCGTACTCTAGTGTCTAAAGACCAACTAGACACTACGTTATAATAATAAATTAATAATTTTATTGTAATACAATAATATGAAGAAACAATTGAATTTTAACAGTGACTGTATAATTAATGATATCTAATCAGTGTAAACATCTTTTGAGTACAGTATTTTGTCTTTTAATACAAAATTATACAGATAAAATGATAATATGAAAGAAAACTAAACAATAGCAGGAAAAAAATGAAAGAAAATAAGAAATGGAATGAGATTAAATTAAATCAACATTGCCACTTTCTTGTCTGGATCAAATTCATTGTTTTTTCTTCAAAGATCTTTATTAAATGCCTTTCGTTTTTTTCTTTTTGGGGGTTTTTAATAATTTAAACAACCGTGAAATGAAATGGAAATATTTATACAATGCACGGCGACTTTTAACCACTAAAAGTAAGTCTCACTTTTTCTAATTTTAATTATTTTAATTTAATTTGTTGTTAGTACCAAAATACCAAATGTTTTCTATTTACGATACAACTTATTTCAATTTACACGTAAATGGATCATATTAAACAGTTACGAAACGAACGTAGGTAATCCGAAAATACATATTAATTTATCAATTAAATTATTGTCATTATATTATTTCATCCAACAATAAAAAGATTTAAAATAGATAAATAATAGATATCTATATATGTATGTATGTACACGTAGAAATTTAATTTTAAATTTATTCAGTAAAAATCTCTATCTCCATTTTATTACATATAATTGTGTATTGTGCCGTCTCATTTTACAGTTTAACTGTTTAAACAAAATGACTGTGAGTGAAATTTTTCCTTGAAAGAAATCCAGGGTAAATGCACTCACCCTGTACGCGAGCAGGTATAATCTTTAAATTCTATTTATTTAATTGGCGTCACAGAATAATAATTCTTTTTGTGTTCGTAAAGTAGGAGAAAAATTACAATAAATTATTATAAACACCGAATAAATATTTAGAATATTAAACTTAATCGTACAATTAGTTTATTTCTATTAATTGTAACACTATCCGGATTTTTATTTGAAAAAATCAAAAAATTCGTACAGAGTGATTCAAGATCCTGAAACGCCCTGTATTTCTACAAATTTTTCTTTATACATATTTCTTAATTTTCCCTATAATTCTTTCACTTATAGTGATAATATGGAGTCGTTTCTAAACAGAAATAGATTTCTGAGTAAAAATATGATAAGAAAATGTCATCAGCAGCGATTAGAAACAATTTGTATTCTTATTATAATTGCTGATTGATTAGTGTAATAGTTCAAAGGAAAAATTGAATAAACAATTAACGATTTTTTCAATTTAACTTAATGGTTAATGAACTGTTGATGAGTTTCCCTTGATGTACTCGGTGTCCAAAAAAATGCAAAACACAATTTGTATAATAGGGATTTATTTAAATCTATTTTATACAATATAACATATACATATAATTGTAAGGTTTAAATTCCCCCCAGTAATATCAGTCTATACAATACAATTGTTTAAAATTAATTTTCATTATCCTTTTATTGTCTGCCATAGTATCGTTCAGATTCCTGATTTTGGTTTTTTTGTGGATTTTCTCTGGCTTCCCGTGCTGCTGCCTCCTGAAAAAACCCAATTAACATATCTCTTTTCACCTCTATTCGATTGAATAGGCGTGAAAATCAATTCAATTTCACGAATCGAAACGTCATTTTCGCTATTCGATCGCTTACTTGTTGAGCTCGAATTCCAGCATAAATCAAATCCAATCCTTTCTGTACTTCAGGGCTGACAGGTGGTGGTGTAGGTAAATGATCACCAGTTGGATGAAATCCTTTTTCATCAGCAATATAATTTACGGTAATAATTTGTCCATCGGGAGCTGTGTAACTATAGGAACCTGAATAGATCGTGTGATATTATTACGTTAAAATAGATAAATTCAAAGAACAGCTAATGACTGGTTTACAAGCGATAATTTAACTAGTCTGGCAACTGAAAACGATTCAAATACAGTAGTACATGCATCAAAATCTGTAGCGTCTAGATAATTGGGATAAAGTGTAAATAACCAGTCATTAAAGTATCTAAATTACCTTGTTGTACTTGTGCAGCAATTATACCTCCTTCTTCATCTGGATCTGGTCCTAATTCTTTCAAGAAACCTTCTTCCTGTGCTAAAATGTTGTTACCAGTTTCCCAACTATATAAATAAATACAAAAAATATATAAATACTGCAGGTTTCCCCATTCTTGTCAATAAAATGAACCAAAACTCAACTCACGCAGCTTTATACGATCCATCGTTTCCTTGTTCTTTATCAAATCGTATAATTGGAATTGGTGTTGTATGTTCTTTACTCCTTGGCAGATGTTCGGATGGTTTTTCTATATATTTTTGTTCCTGATCATATTCAAAAGATTGTTCACGTTGTGATGGATTTAATTGAGCGCCATAAACAACACTCAGTATTGCGATAAAAATAACCTTAATAAGATCAAGACAAGGAGTATTTAAATTACAATCAATACTAAGAAAAAAAAAACGAAAAAGGAAAGTTGTGTCATACACAATAACATATTCATTAACATTTGAAATAAAATACCAAGAATTCAACTAAACCGCCCACCATAAGTATTAATAGTTGCATAATTAGGTAAGATCATCAAACCATCATCATCATCACCGTTAAAATGTTGAATCGATGTGACTCTGGTTAAATGGTTTTTATTGAACAATTAATTACTTAAATTACGCAAAAAGAAATTTGAGAGAGTTGTCAGCATCGGTTATTATGTAAAATATACTGAAGTGGGTGGCAGAAAGAGAGAGAGAAACGTCAATTTGTCATCAACTGGTTGAAAGGAAAAAAGAAATAGTAGGCCAGTAAAGATCAAATAACGTGATAATAGAAATAAAAAAAAACTAATAATAGAAGAATATAATAAATTAAAAATTGAATAACTTATTGTCACACAAATATAATTTATTAAAATTAGAAGTCAACGTGAAAATTTTAGAGTGAATCAAATGGCATTTTGACATCTAATCAAAGAAATATACATACATAACTAATCAGAGACATTTGTGAAATTTTACTCACCGAAACTTTCATAATAATAAATAAATAAATATAAAATGAATTCAAATGCAATCGATTAATATCAACTAATCTACCTATCACCACTTGCAAGAACGACAACACGAAATCAATACAATCTAAAAAAGAGATGGGGCTTTTTATTTATTTATACACACCTATATGGATGGATGAATGGTTGGATGGATGGATGGATGGGTATACCATATACTAAGCCCCCCTTTATTTTCACCATCTATACGAAAGATGCTGATGAACAAGACGAAGAAATTAATGAAAGACACATATAAAATAATGCATTAAAATAAAAATGATCATAATATTGTTATTAACAATAGACTGTCATGGGAAGATATCATGGATTGATTGTTATAGACACACCCTGTAATAAAAAAGGAAAATATTTTTATTAAGTACATAGTTATGCAATATGTATTTGATTCGTTTTTTTTTCTTTATAATTCCAAATTGTTATTTGTTTTAGGATGTTCTTTGCAAAAAAAAGATAAACAGATTTTAATAATGTTTATTAAATAATTAAAATTGTTTATTACAAAATGCATTGCAATTATTAAGAAATAATCACTAATAATTATGTTGTTTTGCTTGTGTATCTTTGACACACACACACACACACACACACACACACACAGATACATATAGATAATCATACAACATGGTTGAAATAATTAAATGTTTTTCTTCTAATGCTATATTCCATCTATTTCGCTATAGAGCTTATAGTTTAATGATGGGTAGTACTTACCATAAATGGTACCGAACATCGAAACGTATTCAAAATAAATTTATTTGAAAAACAATTAATCATTTTGATGAGTCAATAATCTAATGAAAAAAAAACGTATTATGGGAGTTCAAGAGAGTTTGTTAAAAATGCATTTAAAAAAAAAATAAAATGATAAACTCTGTCTTATAAAGCAGTGTTCACACGGTCGATTCTGTCGAAACGTATCACTGAGATTATTCGGCTGATATAGCCCTCATTGATGATATCGTCATGGAAGTACGTCAAGATGTAACACGTTCAAGTGTTTTGTGTTACATCAACATAATTATGAGATGAAAGTTTACCGAGATTTTCTGATAGACAAATAGCAAACTAGACAAAATATTTTACTATTTCTGCAGACATACACAGACACACATCTTTCATATATAGCATTAATAAATAAAAATTTCTCTGCACACATAATGCACGAGTACATCAATCCACTATCTATTACACGTATTATTATCAAATAATTATTAAATTAAACAATTCAAAAACTAGGCAACGCTTATTTTGTTTAATTTTATTATTTATTATTTACACGTTATATAAGACGACCTTTCCTATTTTTAACATTTAATAATATGAATTTTTCGTAGAAGGATTTCTATAATTTTGAACGTTCTATAGTTGTTATTGTTCTTTTGCCAGGATTCTGGAAATTCATTGTGCAATTATTTTTTGATTTATCAACAGTGGTGTACATATATATAGTTCATATGTATGTAAATTGCGGAAGCTATTTGAAATATTTATTATAATAATTTTACTATCTTGAATATCTATATATACATAAATTTACGTTTTGCGTAAATGTGTATAACACAGTTTAGGTAGTCAAGTCACTGCATCAGCAAGTTCCTAGTTTAATATAATGAAAGCATCCGTTATATTTAAACTTATCGCATCGTCGCATTCGTCAGCGAACACCCGCACAGTTTTCCCCGTTAATAAGAAGCCATAAGATGCTCCTGACATAATTAGCTTCTTTGCTCATTTATTTCTGAATCAATAAATTCTTTGATGAGAAATTCATAAAACAGTTTGTCTGATTTAATCTATGCGTCCCATTATAAGAGAGATCAGCTTCTGAGAAAGGAAGTATTTACTGTATTTACGCATTTATTGAAGAGCCAATTTTATGAATAAATAATATTAAAACGAAATAATATTAAGACCGAAATTCCCGATGAAACAATTCACTAACAAGTAAAAGACGGTCGAAAAATTTAAGAAAAAAACGTTCCAAGTTTACTGTAAATAATACGTAACACACTACGGTGATGGATCTTCAGTTAATCGACACTGCACTGCTGTTCATGCATGTATAACGATAAAATTTTCTTCTAGCCACGTGTTCGAGTGACACAACTGCTTCAACTGTGATTCCATTTAATTATACATATTTAGAATTTCGATAGTAATAAATTTCATTTAATATCTACCATAAATTGTTTCTCATATTTATAGATATTCTGATTATTATTATTACAAAATTATTATAAAAAAATTATTATCATTTTGTGACATCATTTCTGTTTTTCCAATAAAAATTGAAGGAGATCCACTAATTTTAATTTAATCAATTAAAGTTTAAGAATTGCTCATCACATTTTTCAAAAGAATATTATAATCTGATAAGCTGAGGAGTCTTTGTATTAATCAAAGTAATTGTTGTTCTGGCCCATAAAATGATTAAGGAAAATGATTTTTTAATGTGCAATAAATATTAAGTACAAATGATTTTTTTTCCTTTATGTTTTCAATAAACCTGACCATTTTAAATAGTACACAACAATTAACGCATAAAATACACAATACATCATATAATTACGTTGCATAATCGTAAAATTTGAAAGACAAACAATGAATTCATATAAATTGCCATCATTTAAAAATCATCATCACCAGTTCACTTTCTTTCTTCTTCAAATCAAAAAAAAAAAAAGTAGCAGAAGCAAATGGCATCTCAAAAATTCCAAAGTATTTTTCTCGTTTTGTGTATTAGTGCCCAATTAGGTTTCGGTGCACCTCCAGCTTCACTTCCTTCATCACCACCTCCGCCACCATCACCTGCGCCGCCGGCACTACCACAACATCAGCAATCGGTTTCGACTATTAGTTCATCTGCACCATTGTTATCTAATCGTAACTATAACAATAATAATAATAATAACAATAAGGAACCTGTACAAATTGTGGCACAAGAAAGTGACATTCAACCAGATGGTTCATTCAAATGGTCTTTTGAAGCGGCCAATGGCTTGAAACAAGAGCAAAGTGGGCAACCAAAGCAGGTATGCAACCAGCAGCATATTTTTTTGTGAAATTAATCCGATTAAAATGATATATCGATGATATCGATTTCGTTGAATTTATTAATTAATGTGTTGAGTAAGTATCAGTGGCTGAGAAATTTTATTAAATTGTTGCTATTAATTGAATCCTATAGCAAATTTCAATCGTCTATGTATCGAATGGATTCATAAATGCGAAATGCCAATATGCGCGCGCTATTGTAACGACAACAGCTCTTCAATTATATAGAAATTTGGATTTATCTACGCCACTGTTAAATTATGCTAAACATATTCGAAAACATAAGCAACCATCGTAAAACTAACCATGCCGATCGAAAGTGACCACGACCTTTTTATATTTAAACCCATCACTATTATTATTATTAAGTATTTCTTTCTTTTTTTTTTTTATTATTATAATATCCACTCATTAAATATGAATCAATGAAAAAAAAAAAAAAAACAATTATCAATTAACGATAAGGTAAACTTACCGCCTATGTATACCTGCGCCGATTGCTCTCCTGCTGTTGATGATGGATCCAAAATATCCTTGAAAATGATAATAATAATGATAAATAATATAATGCTTGTTTAATTAACACATCTTCCCGCTATACATCTGAGAGCAATTGGGTACTATTTTCAGGAGGGGCTTCTCAATGAAATTTATTCTATTCTTCATCTAACTATATAAAAGCCGACAAAATTTTGATCGAAACTAGTTAGTATCTCAACAAAATTTTTTGTTCCATTAGAACATCTATTATCAAATCTTAGCTGTTGATTAAATTGAATTAAAGAAAAAAAAGATGTTGTGTAAAAGCGTGTTAGTTTTGGTGATTATCGGTTTGTCAGCGAGTTTTTTATCAGCAGCACCTGGTGCTGATAAAGAACCTGTACCAATTCTATCACAGGAAAGTGATATACAGCCCGATGGCTCATTTAAATGGGCCTTTGAAACTGGTGATGGTACTAAACAAGATCAAAATGGACAACCGAAACAAGTACGATTTTTTTTCCTTTTTTTGATTTGCACAAATTATCGTGACATAATAATTTAATTAAAAATTCCTCTTTAACTTTACCAAATTATGTTTTATAAATTATATGTGTGTGTGTGTGTGTGTGTGTGTTTGTTATTAATCAATGTTTCTCAAGAAATATTTCATTATTTTTCATCGTTTTTTAGATTGAGAAAGAAACACCAGTAGTCGTTCAAGGTTCAGCATCATGGACGGATAACGATGGTACACCACATCAATTGACCTATGTAGCTGATGAAAATGGTTATCAGCCACAAGGTGCTGATATACCAGTACCACCAGAAATTCCAGCTGCCATTGCACGTGCCTTAGAATATAATGCTGCACATCCAGAACCAGCATCCGCTTAGGGTGTAGCTTTTATCTTATAATTTTACAATCAAATTTTTGTGTCATTATTAGTCTAGATGTATTGGTGGTTGGTCATGGTATTAAGTTCTTCTTTGTGAAAATTCAATGCAATAGTTTAGTCTTTTCTAAATGTCACATTTTCTCCTGTACTTCACTGGGTCGAGGTGGAGAGAGCGAACAGTGAATTTCAGCTAAAAAAATTATGGAGAATTTATTCTATGTAACTAATAAGAAGGATTTACATGGGACCAATTGCCACTGATCTAGTCTTATCTATTCTTTTCACCTTTTTACTGTAAATATTATATATTTATTGTTCCTTAATGTTTAAAATGTTATTTTTTATCTATCTATGCAATAGCAACAATAAAGTTGATAACGAAAATACTCGTAGAATTTTTATTTAATTTTTTTTTTTCCTTAAACGTCATTTAGACGATTTCTTCTTTAATAATATTCATTAAACTTATTTAAATTATTAATCATAATTCACTGGAAGAAAAATGTCTTTTTATACTTAAAAAAAAAATCTCATCAAATTGCATCAATGATTTAAATTTCAAATTTCAATATATTTATTAATGAGATGCAGGAATTTTTAGAAAATTGCCATAATAAATCAGAACGCATTTAATACATAACGAACCATTCTACAAGCTTCCTGTGTGTATACTGAGATTTTGTGCAAGAAAAAAATGTAACGCTACTGATCTACTTACAAATAGATAGCGCTAGCTATAAGATTAATGGTTAAACTTTTCCTTATTGACATCACATTAAATTATATCTAAGAACTTTTCATTAATTTTCTACCAATAAAATGGCATTTAAATCGTTATCGTCTAATGAATAATTAATTGACTTAATTAACTTCGATAATATGAAAAATTATAAAATTTCAACGCAATGCGTATTGGTATTTTGAACATCTGCGTAAAAATATTACCACATTTTTTTTTTAATCATGGATTTTTTTAGATTTCGACAAAATTATTTTCGTTCAACACACAAGAATGGATGAACTGTTGGTGGTAGACATTTCATAATAAAACGAGTTCATCTCTAAAGTTAAATTATTCTTGACGAAATTCTTTTGTGGAGGAACATGCTTGAAATACACATATATAAAAGTTTCAATTTTTATATCGATATCCATTAAACTAACTGAGTACAATCACTTATAACTAATTAACACAAACTAATTATGTATTATTTTCAATTAATTTTTCTTCTATCATTTTTCATTATCAATTTAAAATCGATTCAATGCCAATCAGAACAGGCAGTACCAATATTACAGCAAGCATCAAATATTGAATTAGATGGTTCGTATCAATGGAGTTATCAATCTGCTGATGGTACTGTACAACAACAAATCGGTCAACAAAGACCGATACCAGGAACGAATGAATTGAGTCAAATCGTGCAAGGTGGTGCTACATGGTATGATCCAAATGGTGAAATTCATCAATTATCGTATGTAGCAGATGAAAATGGTTATCAACCACAAAGTCCTGATATTCCACCAATACCACCAGCTATATTAAGATCGTTAGAATGGAATGCTGCTCATCCAGAAGAAGAACAGAAGAAATAATTGTTTTTTTTTTGTTGTTGTTCATCGTGATTTTTGTTTTGTTAATTAATTGTTTACTATTAAAATATACGCTTAAGTATTACTCTGAGTTTCTATTTGCCACTGTCATGGGGTGATCAATAAAGAATCAACATGTTATCGATCGAAAAAAAATCAAACAAAAATTGTATAAAATATCGATATATTTACATTTTTAAATAAAACCACAGACATGAAAAATTTATAAAAACACTCAATATAAAAAATTCCTTAAAATTACCTTCCTTTCCACTGTACGTCTTGATTCTTAATTAATTAATTAATTACATTATCTATTGTTCATTATCTTGTTCTGGATGTGCAGCATTATATTCCAATGCTCGTAAAATTGCTGGTGGAATTTCGGGTGCAACAGGAATATCAGGACTTTGTGGTTGGTAACCATTCTCGTCAGCTACATAGGTTAATTGATGACTGACACCTTCGTTATCTGTCCATGATGCTGAACCTTGCATTACGACCGGTGTTTCTTTTTCAATCTAAAATCAATCATTGCGGTAAATACTAATTAGTGTTACAGGAGGAAAATTATTAGCTGAATTGAAAAAAATTCAGAAAACCAACGTAGAACATGAAGTTTTCATTACAAAAAAAAAATAGGCTTAGAGTCTATTTTTTCTAGAATGTGATAGAAATGGTCTTTTGAAAAGATTTTGAAAAGTTTTCTATTATATTAGAAACATTTTTCTTTCCAACCTGTTTAGGTTGTCCGCTTTGTTCCTGTTTAGTACCATCGCCAGTTTCAAATGACCATTTAAATGTACCATCAGGTTGTATATCACTTTCCTGTGATATAATTGGAACTTGTTTATTATCCTGTGGAAGGGTTGCACTACGAACCACATACACTATAGAAAGTAAAACTAATAAAACTGTCACTTTACAAGACATTTTCACACCCTTTTTATTCGAAGGTACTGCAGGAGGATGTAAATTTTTTTTTTGCGTGTGTGATACGAAAAGTACCTGTATGTAATGTACTGATGAATAAATAAGAAAGATGCGCTTTTATATGGAAAATATATATTGTTATTTATCTAGCCCTCGGGCAACACGAAGACGAAGAATTGGAAGAAAATGAGGATGGTAGTTAGATTGGCATTATACAGGATGGGTGATAAAAAAGGCAAAATGTAAACAAAGATTTGATATTATCGTATGAGTAGCGTTGAATTGAATTCTTCACATGCATTTATTGAAAACAGTTCTAGAGATAAGCCCATTCAGTGAAACGTACTTAGCTTATGCATTCGTTTTATATTGACATTTGGTTTCTTGCCAAGTGTACACACCATGTAGATAATTTATTAAGCAATGAATATAGTAAGTAATGCATGTAAGTACTCATCATCATCTCACCTATAAGACTTTTAATAATAAGAGACACACACACACATATACATACATAGAATTTAACATTTATTCTTTTGTCAAGGACGTTGCTTTATTATTTTTATTTTTTAATTACTCTTCTTCAATAATTAATTATGATTTTTAGTTAAGCAACATTTTGGTAAGATTTAACAGTATAATATGCAAATTGCAAGTTGCTAATTTTACTTTGTTATCGGTCACTGCTGCGCCATATAGTTATTTGGCGTTGTTAAACGATTTGGCAGTACAGGTTAGTCTACAATAGTAGACGATAACAAACAGTAAATTTATTATTATTGGTAGTTGAAAGTTACAAGTTAGAAACCGTTCTTGTAACTTCCTTGTTGCATTTGTTTGTAACTAATAACTTAATTTAAACAACTGATTTTATCAACAAAACACTAATTTTTAGATAACCACAAATACATCAGGCCATTAAATATATACAAGACTATATTTACGACGTTGCCAACATATGGATACACTTCCAATTATTAGGTCTATAGTATTCAGGAGTGAATCTAAGCAATGGATTTTTATAAAATTCAACCAAAAAAAAGAAGAATAAAATCACAAGTTACACTTAAAAAATCATTTATTTATCATACAAATACAAAATATATAATTAAATTAATTATCTACAAAAGCAATCATTCTTTTTCCATTTCTCTTTTTTCTCAATCTTTTTCAGTTTGATTATTTTCCAAATGTTAATGGCGTAATGGTGCTGGTGCTGGTTGATGAGAAGCAATATAATCTAAAGCTTTAACAATGGCACTTGGAATTTCTGGCGGTACCGGCACATCAGCACCTTGTGGTTGATAACCGTTTTCATCAGCAACATAACTGAGTTCATGTTTACCACCATCTGGATCCGTAAAACTTACACCGCCTTTAAGTACTTCCGCTGGTTCATCATTAACTAATTTTACTGTGCCAGATTGTGCTTGTTTGGTGCCATCTTCTAATTCGTAATTCCATGCGAACGTACCATCGGGTTGTATATCGGCGTTTTGTGATAAGACTTTTACACCTGGTGCTTGTAGAGCCGAACTAAAGACGATAGTAAAAAATGCTGTGAAGACTAACACTGTTTTGGAAAACATAGTTTGCTTGTTTGTGTGTGATGTATTGGATGAGATGGAAACTGAATTGTAGATATTTTTGCTAATGGCTTTTATAGGTATTTATTTCTATCTGTTAGTAAATATGTATCAATATATACATAAATAATCAGTTGTAGTCCTTGGAATACAATTGATATTTTGCCAAAATAGTGAAATATTAGTTTAGCCAAATATTTATGATAATTAAAACTATTTTACAACAACTGGAGCTACACGGAAATTGGTACCTACACAAACATTATATACAAGTTTTTGATGATTTTATTGCCTCGTAAAATATTCGTAATCAGACAATGTAATTAATTAACAGCTATTGAAATTCCTAATTCAGGTAAAAATTAAATAGGTTAACGTAAAATAAAGAAAGAAATTATCATCGAATAATAAAACATAAAGATCAAATACTGATTATAATGATGTTGCAAATAATAATAATGATAATAATAAAACAGAAGAACAAGAAGAAGAAATTACAAAATTGGCCAATTTGTGTGGTGGCTTTTGAACAAAACAAACAACAAAAGAAAATAAAAATTTAGGACATTATTTGATATTTTGATATTAACATTAAAACCAGAGATGTATATGATGATGTGGTTTTTTGTTTTGCCTTTTTTTTACTGTGTGGTACTATATTACGCCATATATTACATGGGTTTCGTGTGGGTGCCGCACAATAATGGAAAGATGATGCTCCATGTACATATGTGTGTGTGCAAATGGTGCGAAAAAGAAAAGAAAACGTTTTTTTTTTTGTTTAATCATAGTTTTCTGTTTTATGGGTGTGATAAGCAGCAGCAGAGTCTATTTAGTTCTTTGTTCTAGATTTTGTTCGTGTCTGTTTATTATTATAACAGATAAGGTAGCAATATAGTGATGATTCAGCTATTACTAGGATTTGAATTTAACTGGATCTGTTATCTCTCTTTAAGCTCTACAGGTTTAAATTTTACTCTTCTATAAAAAAATTGTACATTTTCTGAGTATCTTTTTATTAATGGCAATCAATAAGTTTCTTGATGGTAATTTTGTAATTTTTTTAAACAAACTTTTTTTATTTTAAACCTACTGCATTAGAATATTCCAATTTTTTTGTTAAAATTGATGCTGGTGGTTTGGCAACAATATGCTCCAAATTACTGACAATTTCTGGTGGAATATCATCACTTTTCGGTATGAATCCTTGTTCATTTGCCACATATTCAACTGAATGCGTTTTACCATCTGGATCAACATAACTATATGATCCATGCATTTGTTCTGCTGTTGTTTCTTTATCAATTACTTTCATTTCACCAGTTTGTTCCTGTTTTGTACCATCTTCAGATTCAAAACTAAATCATAAACCTCAATAATAAAATGATAGGAAAAAACGTACGGAATTTACCTCCATTTATATTTTCCTTCTGGTTCAACATGCGATTCCTGACTGAGAATTTTAATGATATCGCCTTTGGCATTCGGTGCAGATTGAACAATATTAAGAATAATTAAAACGCAAGCGATTAAATAAACTACTTTCGACATCGTTTATAAAATATACGAAATCTAGATGAAAAAAAAAAAAAAAATATGTTCGCGAATGGATTTGAGCAACACGACTGGATTTCCAGAATACATTTTTATATTTATATACTGCACATTTTTTATTCTAATTATTTATTTTATATATTATGGTCTTTGCTGATTTGAATTTCTATCGTAAATTTGTTTTATAATTGGCCAGACGAAGAAGACTAGAATCATTCCGGTACAATAATTTAATCGAAATTATATCTTTGTCATAGTTATTTTTAAAGGATGCCTCAATTTTTTTTGTATTGAATTATCATAAATTTTTCGAAGATATTACGAAGGAATACCAAAAAGTTTTAACACAATTCACTTTTTTTAACAATTCAAAAGAACGAAATATTGATTTTATTAATAATTGCCACTAGGCACCAAAAGATGGTGCTGCCATATTTGCCTCAATAAATTCATAGATATCCAAACATTTCTATCAATTAGCAATAATTTTTCTAGTTGATTATAATCATAATTTTAAATTTGCAATAAACATTTCTTGCACTTTTGTCTTGCTAATAATTTTAGTGAGATTTAACTCTAGTGAAGATTTAACTTCGTACGTAAATAAGTTACGTAACCTTAAACATTTAATAATATCTATAGCTATAGAGATAGATGTATGTACATAAGTATGTGAATAATTTGTAATTAATAAAGAAAGATGCGATATTGACCGTTATATTCATCTAAGTATTATTATTAAGCAACAAATTACAAGGGCGAATCATTAATGTTATGTTAATCATAATTAATGTATTTAATGAATAGAAGAGAAAAAAAATGGCTTGGGCAATGTGTCTTTTGCTTCTTCATCATCAGCTACTACTAATATCTCCAATAAAAAAAAACGAAAAAGATATTTACAAATGTCACTTGAATTTCTTATTCGATTATTAGTGATTGATATTTTTGGCATTGTTTCTTTCTCTCATTGAACATTTATATTTAATTAGATAAACATGTTTTTGTTATCTCTCTCTATCTCTCTTTTGATACGCCTGGTATGTTTTTAGACATAAATAATGTATTTATACAATAGACAACATATCGTCATAAGAATAATAATCAATAAGATTAAGATACAACAAAAAAAAAAACACGAAAAAAAACATCAATTTTATTAGTGTCCATCCTTCTTATGTCTCTATCTAATTATTATTCTGGTTTGTCCAAAATTTATTCCAGCAATTAAAAATATGCAGTTCTTTATAAAAACCGGCAACAAACATTATTTTCAATCAGTTAAAATTTTCACAAAAACGCAAACATGTCTTTGAAATCAACACTAATTGTCTGCCTTGCTTTGTCGATTTCCTTAGTTCTTTCGATTCCAGTTGATGATACAGTTGTTCCAATTATTAGTCATGAATCTGAATTGAGTCCAGATGGCAGTTATAAATGGAATTATGAAAGTGGTGATGGTACATTACAGCATCAATTGGCTACAGTTGAACAGGTAAAAATTATAGCATATTAATGCAAAAGAAATTGCACTATTTTTTTCTGTTTTAATTAAGAGGCTATAAACAATAATATATGCAATTAAAATATCTATTTAACAATGCAGAAGATGCAAAAATAGACGGTTTTCTATTGAAGAACATGTTCCACGATAAATCCTTGACTTTTCGTTCTATTATTTATACAATTTAATACATTATTATAAATAATAATATCAATAAAACATTCTATATAGACAACAAAGGCACTTCTTGTTCTCACTATATAGGTGGAGTACATACACGATCAATGAGGACAGGGACAAATTTTAAATCTGAATACGGTCCTGAACCTTATACAATTAGCACTTATTTTTGAATTAATTTTAATGAAACATTTTTTTTTTTGTTTTTCGATTATCAAGCTCGACAAAGAACATATAGTTGAAAAAGTTAAAGGTGATTTCAAATTTGTCGATCCAGACGGTGGAAAACATGAAATTTCCTATACGGCTGATGAAAATGGCTATGTTGCTCAAGGTGACGACATACCAGTAGCACCACCAATACCGGATGCAATAGTTAAAGCCTTAGAATGGAGTGCTGCCCATCCACAACCAGAAGAAAAAGAAAAAATTTCAAAATAATTGTGGCCCTAGAGATTGGAACGGTTGTGTATTTTACGTTGCATAGCTACTGCCTTTTTGTACAAAGAAAATTCAATCATTATTTGATGAAAGCTTTGATCAGTTCATTCTTTAATTGGAGTTGGATTTTTACTAAATTGCTTATTGTTTTTTATAATGCAAACTTGTTAATAATAAATTTTAAAAGATTGTTTTGCTGTGTTTTTAATTTCTTTATAATTGAAGATTTATGATATATGTAAAAAATATCCTGTCGATTGAACGCTATATTATGAATAAAATTTTAAGCAAAAAAATAAGTTAATAAATTAGATTTTTCTATTAGCTAAATTTTCTTATACTTCTTACAATGTGTTCAATAAATAATGAATTATCGAATAAAACATCCATAAAATAAAATAACTATCTAATTAATGTTAATAACTACAAACAGTAATAAACGTCTAAACAAAATCCTGTTAAAAATGTTTTATTCTGTTTATATTCTGCAGCGCTATCGTTTTATGCAACCACATATATATGCTTCATTCTTATCACAGAAAATGAGTTGCAGTAGCAATTAGATGAATAATTATCGTAATAACAATAGTATTAATAATAATAAGACATAATAGAATTAATAATTGATTAATTAACATAATGATTTGCATAATTATTATTTTCCACTGATTTTCTCTGTTGTTGAAGGTTGTGAAGCAATATAATCCAGAGCTTTCTGTATATTTGGTGGTATTGGTGGGGCAGTTGGTAAATGATTACCTTGAGGTTGAAATCCGCCTAAAAGTATTCAAAATATAATTTATGTCTTTTTATTTGTTGAATACGTAATTTCTTTTTTTTTTTTATAATTATCACAATAACCTTCATCGTCTGCTGTGTAAGTTAAAGAAATCTGATTTCCTTCTGGATCCGTATAAGAAAACGATCCTTTAGCTACGATTGCTTCAGGAAATTCTGGATTGTTGGTCTTTTTTAGATTTCCCTTTTCTTCGGCTTTTATTCCATTTTCTGCTTCGAAACTGACATAGCATATAGAAAGTGAGATAGAATTAACTTAATTTAATTTATATTGCTATTTATATAAAATCCTACACGAAAGACGCTTAGCACATCTCTAATTACTTACTAAAACAACAATAATTTATCTTTATAATCTGAGTAATAAAAGGACAAATTTTTGCAATAGAGTCCATCTAATACGCGGATAATTTATGAGGCCGAATAAAGGTCAAGGACTTTGAAAAAAAGTTTGTAATGTTTTGCTAGACGACTAGCAAATTTTATTATATCTTTACCTATATACTTGTATTACATATGGGATTTTTTTACCTCCATTCGTAATTTCCTTCGGGAGAAATTTCATTTGTTTGACTTAAAATTTTGATTGGTTCTTTTGTTGATGTTTGTGGTGCACTACTGATTGAAAGTACAAGAGCAAACATACATGCGATCTAAAGTATAAAAAAGAATTAATTGTGGGACAACATGATTAAAATAGAAGAAATCAAATTAAAACTAAAAACTCACAATAAAATTTTAAAAAAAATCAATTACCTTTAACCAAATCATCTTTTTTTTGTGAGCCTAATAAACAAACACTGTACAAGGAACTTAATTTACTAAAATAAAAATAACATCCGCTAATTTCCTTAACTAGAAATTTCAACAGACAATTTTCTTTTAATTCGATTTTATCCTCTATTGTACTTATATTTATATGTATGTACAGAATTTTCCCCCTCAAAACAACAATAATTGCATTGCGAAAACGATTTTCTAATCAAAAGATTTTCATTTGCAATTGCATATTTAAATAAAGCTGTCCGTACATTCGCCTTTTGGGACTAAACCGCACAAGGCTTATAGAATAAATTATTAAAATTATTTAAAAGAACAATTAAGAATAAATTTAACAACTTATTCTAAGGATGTACTGTTTTTAGTAATTAGTACTTTTTTTACAAATTCAATCAGTGAACAGCAATAGTCATTTATTTAATCTATTCGTATTGTTATTCAATTTATATAGCTTAGTGTGCGTCATCCTTTAGATGCAATCTTTTTTTATGCGTTGTGAAAATGTGTAAAATACTTCTGCAAATACCTATACAGAAAATAAAAAAAATTATTACTTAATCTACTATCAATGCGAATTAAATTAATATTTAAATCAATCAAGCATTATTTATTTATATTAAGATGTTCGGTCAACAATAAATAAAATCTCAAGGACAATTCGAAGATGATAAAATTCCATTTTATTCAGTATCTGATGACTGAGAGAAAGGGAGAAAAATCCACGTATTGTTTCGTTTTGACATTTAGAAAAATTGTCATTTACCTTATATCTACATATGTATGTTATGTACATATATCTGCTAATTAAAAATTCATTTTAATTAGTACTCTAGCAGCAGCAGCAGCAAAGGATATGGTTCGTTTTAATTTATGATGAGATTTTTATCGTCTCATTATCAGTCGCGATTTTATAATTTGCTGTTTTTTTTTTTTAATATTATCGAAGAAAAATAGCAATTTTTATGACTCTTTTGTTTGTCTTTCGATTTACGAAAAAATAAGGTCATCAGGTTAAGAAATGAAAACGAATCTTATTATATAATAAGATTATTTTTGGAAATTTCTTGTTTTTGATTGCTATTTTTAAAATCATAATTAATTCGATTAACAGTTATCAGATTGAAATTTCCAAATTGAATGTCAACACATTCTTTTCTTTAAAGAAGTGTAATTTTTCATATAAAAAGTGAAAATCTATTTATTTTGAGACACATACGTATATGCACTTTTAATTTGCTTAAAAACCATTACAAATCTTATAAATAGGTATTAATTCTTTTCTTATTATTCTCCCTCCATCGTTTACATAATTTATTCAAAAAAAATAAAAATTCCATGGACATTTTATGGCCGTTATTCTTATAAACAAATAAATATGTATGTATATGCTCATCTTTTACTTAATACTTAAAGAATGCCCGCCGCCAATAGGAAAGCTTCAAGATTTAAATGTGAAGGTTGTTTAAACATAGATATTTCGATTGAATAATGTTTCGTAACAAATAAATGACAATAATGTTTTACAATAAATAAATTATTTGCACACGTGATTAATTTGTTAATTAAAAGAAAAAAAGTGCAGGAGAGACAAGTCGCGGCGTATCATAAAAATATCCTTAATACACAGCCTCCTTTATTTTTGATTGATCATCATATGCGCTCAAAATAGGTTTGTTCCTGTAGAGTAATAATTCAGTTCAAGAATTAAATGAGCATGCGCGTAAAGCAATAGTGTCCTTGTTTTTATAATACGCATGCCCACTTCGTTCGTACTGTAGACATATTTCATTCATCAACATTGAGCGAGTTGATTGATGCTGTCAACAAACAGTAAAATTTTTGACATTTGTTTTGAGAAATTTCAGTCAAATTCTCTTTTGAAATCATTAGGAAATGCGCAATCACCTGCAAGATAAATTCATTTTCTAACGTATAGCGTATTATGCCTCCGTCGAAATTAAATGAGGAATTGGCAGAACCCAAACAAGGCAAACCTGTAAAAATTACGGTTTGGAAAAATGGCGATTTTTCCAGTTGTGGACAATCGGTATTATTAATACCAAAGTATTTACGATCATGGAATGCAGTATTAGGTAAAAAATAACGAATCTTTGGATAATGCATTAGAAGTTTCGTTTGTTTTTGCTGTAGCATTTCTAACAGCAGTTTTACGACCAACTTTCGGTGTAATAATGAAACTTTATCATTGGCCTAGTACGAAAGCAGTTGATTGTTTCAAAGATTTGTCGCCAAATGAAAAATACATAGCTACCGGACGGGAACCATTGAAATATTTAGCAAATGGGTGATAAACTATTTTGTGCATTATAGGCATAACTTAACAAATTAATCTCAACTATTTGGTCTCTTTAATGCACAGTTATCGAACTGAAGAAGAAAAACCACGAAAATCATCTGGAAACACATTAAAATTACTGCAAGAACGTTGTCCAGATTTTAGTCCAAGTTTTATAAATTCAACTAAAATGAAACGACGAACTGTCATTCATGTAATGGTTTCTGGAAATGTCTGTCGTAAACCGATTAAAGTAGTACTAATTGATAGAGATTTTTCAGATTGGAAAAGTTTACTGCAATACATTAGTTATCGTTTAGATGTTGTTGAAGGCATAAAAGAGTTAGAATTTTCTTTAACACAACATCACCAATTTTAGTGTCTACTTGATAGTCCTAATTCGAACTATATTTCTTCATTTACTTAAAATGCGCGTATAAGTAAAAATTCTAAGTCGCCAAAATCGGTCGATTGATAGAAAATGGAAATTTTTAAACTTTAATTTAATTTTAAATTAACGTTTCATGGCTGTTGTGTGGGTAAAATATAGTAGGAGTAGATTATGTGAGGTTAAGATAGATGGCGCGATCAAAGAGAGCGGCAGAGAGTAAAAACAGAGACGCTAGAAAGAAACTTAAGAATTTTATTCTAAATTATTCCTAAGACAACATATTCATTATTCCCTTATATATCCACGTATTCCTGGCTAACACTACAAATGCCATACTTTTTGTACTAGTTCACACTTATAGGTGCGCAAAGATTACTGCAACGATCATGCACATCATGGCTAAAGCGGAATCTTTACGTAGCAATCAAAAACAGACCTATTATTGGTGCAGTGTTGTCAAATTTAGTATTATACTGTACATCGATTACAAGGAACTGTAATTACATTTAATTTTATAGTATTTGCACAGTTACTGGAAAAGTTATATCGGATCCAAGTGCAATATTACACGGCAACTTATACATTGTTGTTCCATTTAATGAAAATTTTATCAAAATGGATTATTTAGCACTATTTTCGGACCAAAATGCAGCTACTTCATGTAAAGCAAACAATAAAAGGTTAACAATTCAAAAAAACTCATATTCTTTGGGAATCTGAAATTATTTGACGAATAGACAAACCATGATACCATAATCGATGGCATTTTTCAGAAAAAGATCCACATCTTCTAAAAGATTATCAAGATTATCCTCAGCTAGACATCGTATATTTTCTTATAGAAAAAATAGTCCATCAGCGACAATGAAATGTTCATCTTCATTAATACCTGCACCTGTGCAAACGTCAGCCGTTTCAATTCTTAGTTCAACACTGTTATCAAATCCACTAATATATCAATTTAACAGTCGATTACTAGATAAAGATTGTCAAATTGATTTCATTAAAAATAGTAGTCATAATGCTGAAATTCAAGCACAACTTAGTAAACGGAATGTAGCCCAAGACAAATCAGCACAGTATGAATATCCATCAGGTTATCTAGTAACTGAGTCCACAAGTAATGTTAGTCAATGCGCAACAAAATCAGAACCAATCAAAGATAGTGTAGCAGATATTTTAATTGAAAGTCTGGATAAAATTATGCGGGATGATGAAATGTTAACAGAAGAAATTGATAGTAAATTTCAATTGATCCTGTTTTCTTGGTACTCAGTCTAACTAAATTTTCCCTTTCATATCATATAGATATTTATGAAGGAGAAATTCCACTTACAACAATCATGGAAAAAGTTAAAGAGATGCTAAGAGATTTAATTGGTCATTGTATAACTAGTGTAGGTGACACTGATTCGTACCAGTCTTTTGATAGAACAACTCTTTGTAGTAAAATTACAATCAATGGAAAATGTAAAATGACAGGAGATGTAGGTAATTTAGAAGCATTTGTTCTAGCAATCAAAATTCTTCTACCGCTTTTAGATTGAACAAGGTTTTTGTAGTATATCTTTTTAACTTTTTCTAGATGAAATATTAATATCAAATGCGGTGAAAGAGGTTATAAGAAAATTATTAGAAAAAATTAAAAGAAATTTAGATGATGAAAGCAACTTTAACGAATCATCTGTTTCAGGTATAAATTATTGTCAAAATTTAATTTTTATAGAATTTACCTTAAGTACATAAAATATTTGTCGTATTTAGACAATGGATTGCAAAGTAATTACACAACTTTTGCAGAAATCGCTAAGAAAAAACAAGTCGAGAAGGAAGAAGAAAGACAAAAAAATTATTTAAGTAATCAAATGCTCTATACTTTGTATAACAAATCTTAATTCTTTTACCCATTCCAGCTAATCGATGTGCAGATTTTCCTTCTCGGATAGTAAGTTGTGATTACAATTTCTTAATTCTAGCGACATGACTAACATATGAGTATAACAAAATTGATAAAAAAAGCTAATTTGTATGCCAAATGTTATTATGTTCGCTAACTATTCATAGTTTTACATACTATCAATTTTTGTATGTAAGTAGCAATTGAATGTTTAGGATGTTAATCCCGAGGAAAAAGAAATACCGAAGAAAAAAGGAAAATCATCGATATATTTAGACAATCCGAATCGAATTGAAGAGGAAACAGAAGAAGAATGTAAATTGGAAGCAAATTGCAAATTCAATCATGCTTCTTGTAAATGTAACTTAAAACCGAAAGATGATCAGAATCAACTAGATGGTAAATTGGAAGCTTCAAATGAAAAAGAAGAACAATCAGCTGAGGATATAGTATCATTAGATGCCACTAGTGAATTGAACAACAATAAAAATTGTAAAAATACTGTCAAGGATTGTGACAAGTTGGCATGTTGCAGTGAATTTTCAGCCGGTCCAGAAAAATGAGAAGAAAAAAATCATGAAAATATTAACTGTTAGTTGTATTTATTGCAAATTTATGAAAATATAAAACAATTTAGTAACAATGATAGTTTCTATTCCTAATCTAAAAAGTCTAAAAACAAATTATACGACAATTACTTTCATGGTTCGTCAATCTTCTTCGGACAGCAGACACCGGCAAATCTGCAAATTAACCAACAAATTTTTGTACAAATTAATCAATAAATATCTTTAATTTATTCTTAATTACCCTTCTAATTCGCAGAAATGTTTAGTAAATGTCAATAAATCCACTAAATCTTTGTAGATAATTGAACAATTTTGCAATAGTTTACATTCTCCAATGCTATTGTTAATACTATTATTACATTCCTGGTGATTGGGAATTGTTTCATTTAGGCCCAAATAAGGATATGATTCTATAAACAAATTAAATTAAAATTCAACTTCCATTTTTTCATGTTTTTCAAGTTTCCATGATGATGTGCACTTGTTACATCAATGTAAAAAAGTATAAAACTAGATTTGCTGGAAAAATTAGAGATTACTAAATTCAAAAAAGATACCAACTATAGTTGCGTTAATATAATTTCAAATTTTGAAGCCTATTTAATTTTCAATAACTTGTATTTCAATAATTAAAACTTTCAGGCTGGTTCGCAAAAGTCATTAGCTTCGTATATTGCCATAATTTTCTAAATTGTCAATTTGAATTATGTTTCATAAATATTTCTTTTTATACTTATATTCTTATCATAATATCTGATGATGGTTTATACCGAAACACGTGTTATGTGATGATTCGTTATATGTATATTGATTTAAATATATATTATATAATTTTTTGAGACGTAGATTAGAGAATAATTTATAATAATAATTATAAATAACATTAATTTTAAATCAATTGTAAGCAATTGTATCTACTAACTGGTATTTATAGTAATTGTTCCATCTGGATTTTTCGCAGATGTTAACCATGTAAGAGAATCTAGTCCCGTATTATTTTCTAATTCGACAATTTCGACTAGAGATTCTGTTTTAAATGTTAAAGGGTGCTGATCTGCAGATTCTTGTACAGGAACATTAGGGATATTAGCTTTTCCAAATGTAGGAATTCCTGCAGACATTTCTGAAATAATATCATATTTATCAATTAATCAACATTGACAATATTATGTACTTGTAGTTATCTTAATTTAGGGAAGAACTGAATTATAATGGCCATTTTCTATCGGTAGATTAGAAAAAATCGATTAATTATAAGACCCTTATATGTATTATATTTACATATAATAACAAAAAAAAAATTAACCAACCATAGCTACTCCCTGCTATATAACAACCTATCAGCTGCAACCGGTTGCAGATCCCAAGCAGAATATGTACTTAATACTAATAGACTTTGAGTATTTATAGCGGCTAAGTAAAACAATATAAATAGTTTGAATAAATAATTAAACCTGATTTACAGTAAAACCTCTTTATAGGTGACACCAATAATTGCGTAACTAAAGGTGTAAGCCATTTCGACACGAAGATATAAGTGAAGTATATGGATTTTAAAAAATCTATCAATAATATATATCACTTTTTATTTTCTTTGTTTTACTCACGGCCGTTTGGATATTTCTATCTTCGTCAAGAGTTTTTTTTTATCGTGTATATTTTCACGATATTGATGCTCCCATTTATCTATTTGTTTAAAAAATTGTGTTTTATAAGTGAAATATATTGAGTATAGTGTAGTTTCTATTGCTTTTGCAAATTCTGTAATAGGAATGTCTGTATGTTCTGTTTCATTCTGTTCCAGTGTTTATGTATTAATTGTTTCACTAGGTTTATTGGTATGTTTGTGTACATTGATATAACATCTAATGATATTAATATGTAATTATGTGGTATTTTAATGTTTTTTATTTTACTTTTGTAATGAAAAGAATTTTTTATGTAATAATCATTTTTGTATAATATATGTTGTAGTATGTTTTTAAGGTGTTTAGATAGTTGTTCAAATGGTGATTGATTACATGCTACTATGGGTCTTAATGGAATGTTTGGTTTTGTGAGTTTTGGAATGCAATATATTTTTGGTGGTAGTGCATTATGTATTTTTAGATTTTTAGCTAGTGTAGGTGATATGTATAATTTGTTTTCCCAGTTTCTTATTATATCATTATTTTGTTTTTGTAATGTGTTTGTTGGATCGGATTTTATTTGTTTATATGTTGTTGTGTCTTGCAACATTTCTGTCATTTTTTGATCATATTCTGTGTTATACATTACAAATGTTTTATTAGTTTTATCTGGTTTTAGTATTACTATGTCAATGTGATTTTTAAGAAAGGTTTTTGTTTTTTCTTCATTTTTGATTATTGTATTATGTGTGTATGGTATTCTTTGTTGTTAGTGCATGGTGATCGTATATCATCTTCAGTTATTGTGGGTAGATTTATTAATGTAGCTTCTATCTTACAAATTGTATTATGTCTTGGTATATTGTTTTTATTTTATGTAGGTATTGAGAAATTCGGGCCAAAGCTTAGTGTTTCTTTTGCGTATTCTGGTATGTTTTCTTGTATTAAATTGACAGTCCGTTCATTATTGTTTATGTGTGTGTTTTTGTATTGTTTTGCTTGTAAAACGTTTATTTTTTTGATATTTTTATTTTTTGAAATAAGGACTGGAATCTTGTTTCTTGTGTGGTTAGGAATCTATTTAATATATGTGGTGGTAATATTGTTTCTAATTGTGTAATTATGTTTAATGTTGTTCTTTCTCATTTATTGATTATTTGATTTGTGAATTTATTGTGTAGTTGATTGCTGTGTAGTTGTTGTAGTTAGATTTCATTTATAAGTGAGATATATTAAAAGATAATAAATCCAAAAATAGCTAAAAGTAAACTTATATATTAACTATCCAATATAAAAAAAAATATAAATATATGTTACTTACTACGTAGTGCAATCCGATAGACAATCTGAGGATGAAAAGATCTGTCTAGAATCGCTGAATCTATTTTAGATAAAATGATCAGAATTTAGCTAAACTGCTAACAAATTAATATGAATTAAATTACCAATTGAATCTTTAGAAGCATCTTCTATATCCACAGCTGCTGATGTATCATTGGGTTTTACAACCACTAAAGAACTAACATCTGTTACAAAAGAGTATTTTAAAGCCAACCTAAAATAAAACAACAATAATTAAATAAAAATAGATAGTAACTTAAATTGCTGGTGCTTCATCAAACTGTCAAGAATTTCAATTGCACGAATTTGATTTTTATAGAAGTTTATTTACCATAATGCTTCGTTTGTTAATGGTTCCTTATTCTCAGCGAGTTCGCGTTGTTCCAATATTTGTTTAACAGTTAAATAAGCCCACAGCCTTTCCAAACTTCCAGCTGCTTGATAAACTTTAGGTACTAAATGAATATTACCTTCGACTCCCCAACCATCAATGATTGAAAAAGCAGGTTGTAAAAACCCTGGATCTTCTAAAATTACAATTCATTATCTATACATTATACAATTGCATATGACGTTCTTAATTTACCTGTATATCCTGCAACAGATAATTCGGATCCGCGAAACAGAATGGGAAATTTATTTTTCGTTACATTTTTAATTGTATCGACATATTTAAAAGTGACATTGGTTAAAAGCGGTGACGAGATTTCCTTATAAAAAGTAGATTTTGTTTACTACTTACAAGTTTCACGTCCGGTTCCTCGCTATACCAACCTGGTCGATATCTCATTTCATCACCTGATGGCTCTGTTCCATCCCAAACCCAAGGCAATGAATTAAATTCGATAATACTAAAAATGTCTTCAGCTTTCAGTTCATCAAGTATACTATTCATGGCTTGTTTTAACTGATCAATCTTATCACCTAGAATACGATTTATGCGGTATTTTTCGTTCATATAGCGTTAAAGGCTTATTTAAAAAATATAACCCACCAAGCATACTACCACTTGTATCTAATATAAAAACCACATGTTTTGAAAGCGGTGGTAGATCTTGAGGAGCAAAGAAATGAACAAAATAGCCACCATCAACTAAAACCTATTAAAAAAGAACAATCTCTTAAGTTTCTGATATTTTTTTATTCTTGCGAGTCCATACTTCTCCACCTTGAGGATCCCTTTCAACATCATATTGTACAACAAATTGTCCGCTGAGTCCATCTGTTGTAAAACAACAAGAGAATTTATGGCATTCTTTAAAAATAATAACAATGACGCGACGTCACAACAAAATGCGGGTCGTATTTCACTTAGAAACGTGCTGTTTTCGACGTGACGTCACACTACTACTAAGTACTGCTACATTAACACGATTTTCTTTTTTTTTTGGGTTCTTGAAAAAGAACATTTAGTATTTCCGTATGATTTTCTAAATTTGGTTCTTGAAAAAGAACGATTTACTTTCAGTATGATTTTCTACATTTGGTTCTTGAAAAAGAACGATTTACTTTCAGTATGATTTTCTACATTTAGTTCTTGAAAAAGAACGATTTACTTTTAGTATGATTTTCTACATTTGGTTCTTGAAAAAGAACGATTTACTTTCAGGACGATTTTCCAGAATTTGTTCTTGAAAAAGAACGATTTGTTTACAACACTAATATCTCTTCTTTGATTTAAAGCAGAACAATAGATTTCGATCCAAATCTTCTATTTCTATTCTTCTCTTGTGTTCTTGAAAAAGAACGATTTTAATTTCAGCCCCATTGCTTATGTTGTTTCCGAAACAATGTTCAATTTGTTCTGAAAAGAACAGATTGGTTTGTAACCGTCGTCTAGGTGATGATGTGATGTCGCCAAACGCAGGACCAGCTACTGCGGTCGCTCGCTGGTATTGTCGTCTTTTTATGCTCGTTACCTCTCCTCTGCCGCACAACCCGTCTAATCGTAAGCTCCACCCCGCGTCTGTTATCATGCAGAGTCAACTACATTGATTATTCTAAATCATTTCAAACAATGAATTGTCTGTTAATAATTGAAATGGATATGTAACACACGTAAAATCATGTTGCTGCTCTATCTACGATTTATTGGGCCAATTTTTGACCATTTATTCATATGATAATTCTAGTTTTCAAATGAATAAAATAACATACAACGACTAAATATACCCAATGCTCTTGACCCATATAAATAATACCATTCAATTATGAACTCAAACAAACTGCAAACTATTAACAACAACATAACGGTTCAAGTTTTTTACTTAACGCAGATCTACCATATGAATTACTTTTCATATACGCTACGTGAGTAAATTTGCATACATTGGAAATTTGCAAAGAAACAATACATCTGCTTTATAGTACAAGGCACATAAAATAACACATTTTTACCAGCACATAACACTAAGGCATTCGAAAATACAGTTTACTGCTTATTAACGTGACGTCAGAGGAGTAGCCAAAGAAATCCGTCTTGACCACATATGGCACTTGTTTTGCCGGCGATTTAAATTTCGCTGCTATATGTTGTTTTGGCTCTGTAATTACTAATAATTTTTTTTGTTATGTAGATTTAAGTATGTATTTACGTTTCACACAATTTTTGGTTGTATACAATATTTACGTTAATTACTATGCACTTTTTTATCGTTTCTGAACGATGAACTCTACTAATTTTTATATGATTTTGATTGTATCTTTTTTATTGATTGATATTTTTGTTCAGTAGTGATATGCATTATAGAATAAGATTTCCACATTCTGTTCTTATCAAACTTGCATCGAAAATTGTTCAAATTTAGTAATTATAAGAATTTTCCAATCACCACTCAGATTAAATTCACGCTTGAGAGAGGGCCCATCATTATACGTTTAATGGTAGTTCAGTGCTCAGTGCGTCCTATTTATTATGTATATGGGAATGGAACATTCAAGAAGACAGTATACAATTTTACAGTGACTAATTTAAAGTGTTTCTACACAAGTGTATCTCAAGAATCATATCTCACAACCAATCACTCACGTGTCTCAAGCATAAGCTCTCTCTCTCTCGCGACAGTAAAGTTACTTACGTGTCGGCAAGCATAATCCTCTCTCTCTCGTGACAGTAAAGTTACTTACCTGTCCTCAAGTGATAAAATAAATCACTAGCTCACTCCATCGCGACAGTAAAAGAAATCTACTGATCGGGAACAAGATTAGCACTGTAAAGTTTATATTCACGGCAAAAGACTTTCTCTCACTACATAAATCTGAGGTGGTTGTTTTGTATTTACATCAAAGTTATATTATTTCAATACTCTCAACCAGTGTTGTAAATAAATGTACATAGTCCAAATTTGGTTTTGTTTGTTGGTGAAGTCCAACTGAGTCAGCACCTATCTATTTCTCTTGTTCTGGCAAGAGCCATCTCTATTAGCCGAGGCTAGAACACCATCTTCTTCTTTTGTTCCTAAGCTGCTCGCCAGCAATTTTTGTTTAATAATTTCTGGTTTGAATGTAACAACTGCTGATGTTTTATTAACCGTCTTAACATCAGCTTCGAGATCAACATCGAAATTATTTTTCACAATTTCATTTCCTGATCATAACGAAGGGACTTTCACAAATTTTATTGGTCTGAATTCCAGGATATTTACCTAATTTTGGGAATTTATTAATCATTTCCAATCATTTGCAAACCTCTGTGTCCACTTACATGCACATCTAAATTTTTAACAGGTTGTCCAGGATGAATATTCAAAACTGATTCATATTTTTCATTTTTTCTTATTAATAATTCCTCATAAGTTAGATAGAATGTTGCTTTACTTTCTGGCTCAATATTAACTGATACAGTGAAGCGATTTGAATCTCGGGCTTTGGCTGTAGCCACATGAGCTGCACCAATACCACTTTCTACAGCCTAGAATTATACAATCCATATTTGTTTGGATCAATAACATTTTTATTGCTTTTTTATACTTCATCATAGGTTTGTTTGGCTTCTTCCTTGCTCTTTATATATGCCTTATACTTTTTACCATCAATTTCCATTATAAAACCGGAAATGAATGCATTCTCCGGTATCACAATGGAAAATGTCGCTTCCTGCGATTTGGAATTTACATTCGATACTTTACTTGTAACTAGAGTTTTTGAATAACGATTAGTTATATTTGTTTCCATGTGCATTTCGTAGATTCTTGACGGTTGTAAATCCCTTTTAGGTTCCTATAATGAAAGCACATAATTGTTAACTGGATCATTGATTAACAGTGAACTTTATACTAATTAATAAGTGTAAAGTTAGTCTAGAGCTCACTGTTCATTGATATTTTAGTAATTGTCATTATTTAGCTTACTTTTGTAACATCGCTGCTACTTATGCTAGTTTTATCACTTTTATCGCTTGATTCAGTTGTAGTAACCAATGATAATGTCTCTCGTTTCAATACACTTCCGATTGTTAATGGCGCAATTGTACAAATAAGTACCAATACCCCAAATAACAAGGATTTTGTAATCATTTTTAATCCTAAAAATATTGCTCCTTTAATTGCACTTAAAAATAGTTAACTATTTAATTGGTCAATCGAATTATTAACTTGTTTAATCGTTTACTTTTTCATATTATACGAAAAAATACATTTCAAGTAACCTGAATGTATTTTAGTAATTAAATCATAAACTCGTCATTGATTATATAATATATATATTTTTAGCTCAAATTAAGATTAATGTTAAATTGACCACGAACTTACTATATGAATTAATCACTTATTAACTGTTACAAATGAATCTTACAAACGAATAAAATAATTTTCTTATATGCACTGAACATTTAAATACTATTTGAATGACTTTTATCTTTTCTCATTAACAGAATCCGTGGTAGTTAGTACTCCGCGCGATGTATGTGCGTCTATTTGTTAAAAATATTATCCGGATAATTATGCAATTTACGTTTGGGTTATTCCAATATCATTATTCTTTTATATGGTTTGTATCTTTTATGTTTTCAATAGTTGTTTTCTTACTAATCAAATACGAAGCATTATATTTTAATATTAATTTTATAATATACTGATATGGGGCATATAGCATTAATGCTGAAATGTGCTTCAAGGAAACACAAAATAAATTAAAAATTTATCAAAATATTTTTTTTCTTTTTGCTCGCTTGTACCAAAGTCCAGTAAAAGTTTTGTAAAGACAAACTTTTATCTTTTTTTGAAATGCAACATTAATGTCTGCTTATCGCATTTATGATTGAATGATACAGTGATCTGGAAAACTTAAAAGTTATAGATAACGATGGTCAAGGAAAGAACAAGCAACGAAATTGCTTGTAATTTGTCTATTAAAGTCGGAGACAAAATTGAAAATGCTGTTGATCATCCTTGTTGATCATTTTTTAAAAAAATAATTTTAGGGATTTAACAGTTTTAGGTATTACAATTCAGATAAATTTTCTAAATATTAAACCTAAAAAATTGTAAAATACTCAACTTAGGTGAGTATTCTGGTTAAAAGGGGCAGGTTTAGTTTTAAACCTGTTTAAACTAATTTAAACATTAGTTTAAATTTTAATGAAAAAAAAATTGAATTACTAAAAATAAAATAAACATGTTCAGGTTTCATATGGATGTTAATGTTAATATTATTTATAAACGTATTATAAATATCAATTAAAGTCATTTTTATTTTTTTATTTTTGTTATTATTTTTGTAGTATGTATTACTATTTTTTTTTATTATTTATTAGTGTGAGTTTCCACAATTTTTTGTGGAAATATTCAATCTCTCCTGTAGTTAAGGAAAGGAAACAAAAGTATTGCATGTACATTACACTGCTGCAGTTTTGTGTCACAATTTAGCACAAAAAAAAAAAGTCTATGAAATTCAAGAATCAATAAAATAGAATTTAATATAAACTTTTAGAATTTTATTTGTATTTTATATGTATTATTTACGTAATTGTAAGAGGCAATTATGACTCGGAAATGTGTAGGCGTAGGAGAGCTTTGTGGATCAAATTCAACACGTGTGTAGAGGGTGCTGGTGTCACATTCCATAAAATTCCAAGACCAAGAAATCCATCTAATCCAGATCTGCGCCTAATCAATAGAGGAACTATAGGATATTATAATTTTTCTATGGCCCAAAATGGATATCAATATAAATTTGTCGTATTTCAGATAAATGTGTTATAAGTGTCATAATAAAACACTACTGCTAAGTGAAAGTGTGTTAGCCAGTGTATTTTCTTGTTATAAATCCTTAGTATAAACCAAGATAACCATTTTCAATTATCAAACTGATAAAAATATGCTTAACTTTGATGACGTCAGATTCAAATGTATAAATTAAATATATAAAAAATATCTGCATAAAATAAGTATTCAATTAGAAAGTCCTCACGTCATCATGGTGTTTTAGGATGCATGTCCCGCGCGTCCGTGACTATGTAACGGTTCAAATCGGCCAGTAAGATAATCGCATTTATTTTTATTATTTTGCTGTTCGTTTGGTTTGTGTAAATAGAAAATCTTAATTTTATTTAATTACATTCAACCCTCGATACGCCCGAGGTGTTGTTTGCGCAATTTCGACCCCATTGGGACTGCGCGCGAGGCAATCGAAGATGATCTATTGGGCAAGGGAGAATAATTAGTACCAAAGTGGTTGATGTTTACTGTCGAATTTAAGTTTTTCCACTAAATGTCAGAACGTCTTCCTGACTTCGGGGCCCGGCAGAGATCTTGGGGGTGGTTACGTGGGGCGAAAATTCACAATACCGAATCGGAGATTCACTAATTCGTTCCCAGATATAGTCGTCAGTTGGCAGAGATAATGCCAAACGCGGAGACGATTTTGGAAAGTTTTGTGCCTGGTTCTAGTCCTGGGAGTCCAGTAGAGTCTTGAGGACTCCACTGGTCCAAAGTTTCCAAGAGTGGAAACTGCAAGCTGGACGTGTAATTGACGACACCATCAGCAACACCACCAACCACAAGTAGTTTCCATCTATGTTTTATCGTATATAACTTTTTTAATCAATTTATTGCGACAATCACCGGGCTATCGCCATATAGCCAAACTAACCACAAGTGAGTTTTATGTATTTGGAATCTGTTTATTTTTTTCTTTTTAATATTCATTACATTTGCGTTATTTCGGGAACCTGAGTTATAGCAGAGAGGTACGATTTGAACAGTAGTTCCCATTCAGCCGGACTTGGATTGCACAAAAATGAATGGCGCCCTTTTAACACCATCAATTTAAAGATTTGTTTTAATAAACGAACCCACGAAACACCCAATCGGTGATCCAATCCAAATCTGCTACAATCAGTTGGTTCCCAAAGTAGCTAAGTTCTACGACTTTGTCAAATTTAATTTCTTGTGTTTTTTTTTTATCATTATGCTAAATTTTAGCAATTGACAATTCTGTAATTATTTGGACTGTAAATTAAATAAATAACCTTTGTATCCTTTTTTTTGTATTAACTTTGCACCTAGGCTACTGTGGTGATCAAACATGAGTAGTCGTAACAAGCTTAACATCATTTGGATTGTGATAACTACACTGGATTTTGGGATAAATCGCAAGAAATCGAGGCTGCTGATGTAACAACTATTAAAAAACAAGTAAATTTAATGAGAAGGCAAAGGAACATAAGAAGAATGTAAAATGGAAGAAAATTGCCAATACCGTAAAAAAATTGTAAATGTAACCGAAAGATGATCAGGATCAACTAGATGGTAAATTGGAAGCTGCAAATGAAAAAGAAGAACAGCTGAGGATATAGTATCATTACATGTCACTATTGAATTGAACAATAAGAAAAATTGTAAAAATACTGTCAAGGAGTGTGACAAGTTGGCATGTTGTAGTGAATTTTCAATCGGTCCAGAAAAATGAAAAAAAAATCATAAAAATATTAACTGTTAGTTGTATTTATTGCAAATTTATAAAAATATAAAACAATTTAGTAACAACGATAGTTTCTATTCTTAAAAAAGTCTAAAAACGAATTATACGACAATTACTTTCATGGTTCGTCAATCTTCTTCGGACAGCAGACACCGGCAAATCTGCAAATTAACCAACAAATTTTTGTACAAATTAATCAATAAATATCATTAATTTATTCTTAATTACCCTTCTAATTCGCAGAAATGTTTAGTAAATGTCAATAAATCCACTAAATCTTTGTAGATAATTGAACAATTTTGCAATAGTTTACATTCTCCAATGCTATTGTTAATACTATTATTACATTCCTGGTGATTGGAAATTGTTTCATTTAGACCCAAATAAGGATATGATTCTATAAAAAAAATAAATTAAATTAATTTTAAATTAATTGTAAGCAATTATAGCTACTAACTGGTATTTATAGTAATTGTTCCATCTGGATTTTTCGCAGTTGTTAACCATGTAAGAGAATCTAGTCCCATATTATTTTCTAATTTGACAGTTTCGACTAGATGTTTTGCTTCCAGTTTTAAAGGGTGTACACCGGCCGATACCGGTAGAGGAATATGATATGGTGCTGCATATGTAGAAATTGGTAAAAACTGTGGAGTCGGGATTGCTGAAAGAATATCACATATATCAATAATGTCACATCTGACAATTTTATGTACTTATCTTAATTTAGAAAAGAATTCGATTATAATTGGCCGTTTTCTAAGTAAAAGTAGTAAGTAAAGCAATATAAATAGTTTCTGTTTGAATAGACAATTAAAGCTGGTATACAGTAAAACTTCTCTATAGCTGACATCAATAATTGCACAGTTAAATGTCACGTCTGGAGATCTATAATAAGTAGTAGACTCAACCTAACAAAAGTCAAAAGATTTGTGGGTCAGAAAATTTTTGGTTCACCAGAGGGATTCATGTATTTTGCGATAATTGCAGGTGATTGTCAGATCAGTGTTTTGGTTTTGTTATTGTTTCGTTTTCAAACTATTTCCCAATTTTACATTAATTTTGATATTTAAAATAATCCATAGTATTCCAGAAAAAAAACATATATCTATAAAATAATTGTTAATAAAAATTTCTAAATAAATTTTACATAATAAATTAACAATTATTTTTGTAGTATATTTTTACCCAATCTTAGAGCACGTCACTGATCATAGAATTAATAAAATGGGGAAAGAAACAAAACTATGCCCATTTTTTAAATAACAATTGTTGTATTATATTAAATATGCATTATTACAATCATAGTTTTAATCTGCTGTAATAAAATCTATGATTGCCCGTAAAAATTAGAAAATTTGATTTTCTCATAAAACCAATGTTCGAAACATGGTCTCAGTGGGTCGCAGCACCGCCTAGCGGCAGTTCGTTTTTCTAGTGTTCACTCCTTCTTATAGCCCTCCATAGTCACGTCATTTCGACACAAAGATTTAAGTGAGGTATACGTATTTAAAGAAATCTGGCCTATACTATGTATTACTTACTATGATGTTTCCTCAGATGTCCATTCCGAGGAAGAACAGATCCGTATAGGACAACTGAATCTATTTCAGATAAAATGATCAGAATTTATCTAAACTGCTAACAAATTAATATGAATTAAATTACCAATTGAATCTTTAGAAGCATCTTCTATATCCACAGCTGCTGATGTATCATTGGGTTTTACAACCACTAAAGAACTAACATCTGTTACAAAAGAGTATTTTAAAGCCAACCTAAAATAAAACAACAATAATTAAATAAAAATAGATAGTAACTTAAATTGCTGGTGCTTCATCAAACTGTCAAGAATTTCAATTGCACGAATTTGATTTTTATAGAAGTTTATTTACCCTAATGCTTCGTTTGTTAATGGTTCCTTATTCTCAGCGAGTTCGCGTTGTTCCAATATTTGTTTAACAGTTAAATAAGCCCACAGCCTTTCCAAACTTCCAGCTGCTTGATAAACTTTAGGTACTAAATGAATATTACCTTCGACTCCCCAACCATCAATGATTGAAAAAGCAGGTTGTAAAATCCCTGGATCTTCTAAAATTACGATTCAGTATCTATACATTATACAATTGCATATGACGTTCTTAATTTACCTGTATATCCTGCAACAGATAATTCAGATCCGTTAAACAGAATGGGAAATTTATTTTTCGTTACATTCTTAATTGTATCGACATATTTAAAAGTGACATTGGTTAAAAGCGGTGACGAGATTTCCCTATAAAAATCTTGTAATTGTAAATGAGCATCTGCTGCTTCATAAATATGCCGAGCAAAACCTTGATTTTTTAGAGAAAGTTTTTGGAGAAATGATCTATCGGCGTCTTCTCCTAATGATAAAGAAAATATTGGCACTTTATTTACATTCTTCTCAGTTATCTAAAAAGAAAAATGCATATTACCAGATATTTAAAAAATCAATTAATTAATTATTTACAGTCTTAACAATTCCATCCTGATCCCATCCTTGACCATCAGTTAAAAACATAATTAATGGTTGATTCTTTTGTGGATTTGGGTTTTCTGAAATAACAACTAATCCTCTTGCTAAAGCTTCTAGAATGTTAGTACCGCCCCCAGCTGCATAATGCTGTACTTTTGATATTGCCTTTTTAATATTTTCTTTCGTTGCAGGGTATGATACGTTTCCCTTAAAATTGAATATAATTTAATTATTCATTAGAAGAAAAGTTTATAGTAGATTTTGTTTGCTACTTACAAGTTTTACGTCCGGTTCCTCGCTATACCAACCTGGTCGATATCTCATTTCATCACCTGATGGCTCTGTTCCATCCCAAACCCAAGGGAATGTATTAAATTCGATAATACTAAAAATGTCTTCAGCTTTCAGTTCATCAAGTATACTATTCATGGCTTCTTTTAACTGATCAATCTTATCACCTAGAATACGATTTATGCGGTATTTTTCGTTCATATAGCGTTAAAGGCTTATTTAAAAAATATAACCCACCAAGCATACTACCACTTGTATCTAATATAAAAACCACATGTTTTGAAAGCGGTGGTAGATCTTGAGGAGCAAAGAAATGAACAAAATAGCCACCATCAACTAAAACCTATTAAAAAAGAACAATCTCTTAAGTTTCTGATATTTTTTTATTCTTGCGAGTCCATACTTCTCCACCTTGAGGATCCCTTTCAACATCATATTGTACAACAAATTGTCCGCTGAGTCCATCTTCTTCTTTTGTTCCTAAGCTGCTCGCCAGCAATTTTTGTTTAATAATTTCTGGTTTGAATGTAACAACTGCTGATGTTTTATTAACCGTCTTAACATCAGCTTCGAGATCAACATCGAAATTATTTTTCACAATTTCATTTCCTGATCGTAGCGAAGGGACTTTCACAAATTTTATTGGTCTGGATTCCAGGATATTTACCTAATTTTGGGAATTTATTAATCATTTTCAATCATTTGCAAACCTCGGTTTTCACTTACATGCACATCTAAATTTTTGACAGGTTGTCCGGGATGAATATTCAAAACTAATTCATATTTTTCATTTTTTCTTATTAATAATTCCTCATAAGTTAGATAGAATGTTGCTTTACTTTCTGGCTCAATATTAACCGATACAGTGAAGCGATTTGAATCTCGGGCTTTGGCTGTAGCCACATGAGCTGCACCAATACCACTTTCTACAGCCTAGAATTATACAATCCATATATGTTTGGATCAATAACATTTTTATTGCTTTATTATACTTCATCATAGGTTTGTTTGGCTTCTTCCTTGCTCTTTATGTATGCCTCATACTTTTTACCACCAATTTCCATTATAAAACCGGAAATGAATGCATTCTCCGGTATCACGATGGAAAATGTCGCTTCCTGTGATTTGGAATTTACATTCGATACTTTACTTGTAACTAGAGTTTTTGAATAACGATTAGTTATATTTGTTTCCATGTGCATTTCGTAGATTCTTGACGGTTGTAAATCCCTTTTAGGTTCCTATAATGAAAGCACATAATTGTTAACTGGATCATTGATTAACAGTGAACTTTATACTAATTAATAAGTGTAAAGTTAGTCTAGAGCTCACTGTTGATTGATATTCTAGTAATTGTCATTATTTAGCTTACTTTTGTAACATCGCTGCTACTTATGCTAGTTTTATCACTTTTATCGCTTGATTCAGTTGTAGTAACCAATGATGATGTCTCTCGTTTCAATATACTTCCGATTGTTAATGGCGCAATTGTACAAATAAGTACCAATACCCCAAATAACAAGGATTTTGTAATCATTTTTAATCCTAAAAATATTGCTCCTTTAATTGCACTTAAAAATAGTTAACTATTTAATTGGTCAATCGAATTATTAACTTGTTTAATCGTTTACTTTTTCATACTATACGAAAAAATACATTTCAAGTAACCTGAATATATTTTAGTAATTAAATCATAAACTCGTCATTGATTATATAAATACATACAGTTAAACCTCTCCATAACGGGCGCCCAAATAGTAAGTCTTAGTGGGCGTTATAAGGAGGTAACCGGCATGGGGAGGATTGCCAAATTCTTGCAAAAATTGCCATGAACATTTTTATTTGCCTCAGTAGTGAATAAAATGAAACCGATTTTTTGATAGGTTCTAAATGGCACAAATCCCGTATAAACAATTCGGTGAACACTAAAAGTTTCCGATTATTGAGGTAGCCGTTATCGAGAGGTGACTGTTAAAGGAGGTTTTATTGTATTTTTAAATCAAATTTAATGTTTATGTTAATGCGTCTTTTTCAAGAATTGGTTTGATAAATCAAAACTAATCTTAAATTGACCACGAACTTACTATATGAATTAATCACTTATTAACTGTTACAAATGCATCTTACAAACGAATAAAATAATTTTCTTATATGCACTGAACATTTAAATACTATTTAAATGACTTTTATCTTTTCTCATTAACAGAATCCGTGGTAGTTAGTACTCCGCGCGATGTATGTGCGTCTATTTGTTAAAAATATTATCCGGATAATTATGCAATTTACGTTTGGGTTATTCCAATATCATTATTCTTTTATATGGTTTGTATCTTTTATGTTTTCAATAGTTGTTTTCTTACTAATCAAATACGAAGCATTATATTTTAATATTAATTTTATAATATACTGATATGGGGCATATAGCATTAATGCTGAAATGTGCTTCAAGAAAACACAAAACATTAAAAATCAATTAAGACACTTTATACATATATCTATTTATACAATAATTTCTATTCTATAAGATTCTAAAGACTTAGAGAAAATGATGATCAAGGAAAGGACAACCAACGAAACTGTTTGTAATTTGTCTATGAAAGTTTCATTTAAATAATAGACAATTTTATTGTTTATATTATCTCGTAAAATTAACATTTAAAATGTACGAAGACAGACGTTGTTTTGTTGCGGATTACAAGACTGCGATCCCATCGAACAATACTTAAAAATAGTACATTATTACACGAGTGACGAAAATAGCATTTCGTCACTCGTTTCCAGTAAATTCAGAAAATGATTTTCAACGAGTATTGTATCTTTCTACGACCATCATTATTAAAATTTAATCTAATTAAAAAATCTATACAAAATCACCAGAATTAATTTCATGGACCTTGCCAACTTGACACAAAAGTTCAACTGTATTGACTATTGAATGTCATATATTTATTGATAATATTAATTATTTTGTTAAATTCATTGTGGTATTTTACATACTTTTTTCACTTAAAATTTTATTTTATTTAATAATCACTAAAAGTAGAAAAACTTTACAGTAATTAATATAATGCAGTGGCTATTGATCATATGTATTTGCAGTTGCTGAGAATTGTTAGGCAATCAAAAATTATATTCATAATTAAACATTTATTCAAATTTTGAAGTGAAGAAATATTTACCATTTCATGACAAAATGAATCATTTTTTATATTTTTGTATTTGCAATGTGTGTTTCAATTATTTTTCAGCGATATAAAATAATTTCAATTTTTTGCGTTTAATACAATCAGTTTTCGTTTTAACATCAAAGAAGGCGCTGGCCTAGCCCCTTCGTTGATTAATGTAAAATCCTGAAATCTTTTAAATGTTTAATTTTTGCTTTTAAATAAGAGAAATGTTTATATTTTGGTGCTAAATTGTGTTTTCCCATTATGATTTTAATAACTCAATCATTATAATTGTATAAGTTGAATTCCATTGCATTCTTTTTCCAGTTGAATTTTGATTTTGTTATTCGTTTCTATAAATTTACCCAAAACTTGTGATTCTTTAAAGTAAATAAACAATTTAACCTCGGTGTTTATTTATCTAAACTTACAATAACTTTAACCTTGATACACAATAAAAATTATTACTTAGCCATTCAATGCATGAAATGAAGTGGAAAATAATTCCTTCATTTTTGATGTTTTTAAGTTTTTAAGGAATAAATTAGAAATAAATAGATTGATTGAAATGACATAACGCCATGATAGAATGTCATCTCACTACCTGCAACAAAATTTGCGTGGTCCAATGTCTCTTTTTACACGTATCCCAACCACATACGGCAACTGTATATGGTTTTATTGCTTTTTAGGAAAAGGAGCCTCGGTGTTGCCACTTCATTTTTTGTACTTTTTCAAATCTTAGAATGATATCTCTTCAATCTTTCCATCGGATTTAACAAAAATTTTGCGTTCGAGTTTTACGCGCTTATCTTTTACGTTTAAATTAAATAGTTTAGATTTTTTATTTCGTCCAGTGACAATCAGTGAAAATTTTATGAATTGTATGGCCAAGTTGGCAACTGCAGTATTTATTCGTATTCATTTATAACTAAATTGTATTACATTAAAACATTTTCAAAATTGAAAAAATTATACAGTAAATTTTATGAAAATTCAATGTTCAATTAGATACAACGAAAAAAGACAATGAACTTTATGTTATCCAACAGATGATTTTTATTTTCATTGTTTTTACATCAGCAGCTGTAATGAGTAGTGCCATGTTGAATTCGGATTATTTCTTTAGTTGTGTTCTTAATAAAAATTAGATGAGAGCAGTATGTATTAGAAGAAAAAATTAAGAACGTAAAGATATATTTTTTGTGTTGCGAGGAGTTGAAAAAACTTCGAAGGAAAAAGATTTCCAGAAGTTTTATAATATTGTGCAATTTCTCAACAAATCAATCAAATTATGGATTTTTTGATTTTTCAACGCCACAATAGTTATGGGAAATTAAAAAAGATAAGAATGGGCCTTGTTTTGTGTTCAGCTTAAAAAAAAAGAGAATTTCTACGAGAACGCAGATATTTTGTGCATGTGGTTCCAAAAGCAAATTATCGATGTTTTAATTTTTTTAAATGTTTTTTAGTGCTAAAATAATTTCAAAACAGAGACGTAAGACGATTATTTTTTGTGAAATATAAAATTGCAGAAAACAGTGACAAAAGTTTTTTTGTTTGTTGTGCAATTTCTTTAAGAAAATATCAATTTTATGATTTGTCAATGACCAAAAAGGTAGCTTAAAATTAAAGGCGCTAAAATCTGGTTGTATCAAGTGATTTTTTATTTTAAAATATTTGACAATGTTGGAAGGCAACTTTTCTGCAGTATGTCGAAGTCGAAAATAAACTGTTGATACGTTGATACTATAACTAGTAACTATACTAACACTTGATAGTGTTGTTAAAATGTTAAAAATTAAAAGTATTGCCAAGATCTTTAAGATTAAGCCCAGGAAGTTCTATAGTTCTATACATACACAATTTCATGTGACTGATATAATATTGTATTGGTACTTAATAATTAAGATGTATAATGTAATGTATGTGCAGTAATAAATATCTGATAATGTGCGGCCCATCATTAAATAGTAATGGGACCCATTATCATGTTAGTATATATATATATTGTCAAATGTATGACCTTATGTCTATATATGTGGCATACAATTATATATAGTATTAAACTAAACTATGTTAACTTGTTAAATTAAACTTAAATTTAAATGTGTGATTACGCCCCTAACGGATATGTGTTGTGTTAACATAAACTTTCAGCAATGGCAACATTACCAAATTTTTTTAATCTTATGTGGCAGACATATTTAGCTTGATGAAATGGTGAAGGAAACTAAGATTTCGTAAAAATTATTGCTGTTCCTAATTTTTGCCGAATTTATAATGATTTGATAAAGTCAGAAAATATTTCACTCACTACATTTATTTGAAACATAAAATAAATACATACAAAATCTGAAACTTTTAAAATTAAAAAAATAAAGGAATATCCAAGAATATCAATCATGTTAAATTATACAGATGGAATTGAGAAATTAAATTTACTTATTTCATACATAATACCTTAAGGTGATAAAAACAATAAATATTTATACAAGTAGAACATAATTTATGAAAATAATTTTCACAGAAGTTTATACAAGCCTTTAGGCAAAATTGACAATTTCAGGAGCCCGGTGGGCCCCTGAAAATCTGATTTTCCCATTGAAAAAAAAAAACCTTTTATCGTCTTTAATTTTAAGCTACTTTTTTGGTCATTAACAAATCATAAAATTGATATTTTTGTAAAGAAATTGCACAACAAACAAAAAAACTTTTGTCACTGTTTTCTGCAATTTTATATTTCACAAAAAATAATCGTTTTACGACTCTGATTTTGAAATTATTTTAGCACTAAAAAACATTTAAAAAAATTAAAACATCGATAATTTGCTTTTGGAACCACATGCACAAAATATCCGCGTTTTCGTAGAAAATCCCTTTTTTTTAAGCTGAATACAACACAAGGCCCATTCTTATCTTTTTTAATTTCCCATCACTATTGTGGCGTTGAAAAATCAAAAAATCCATAATTCGATTGATTTGTTGAGAAATTGCACAATATTATAAAACTTCTGGAAATCTTTTTTCTTCGAAGTTTTTTCAACTCCTCACAGCACAAAAAATATATCTTTACCTTCTTAATTTTTTCTACTCATACATATTGCTCTCATGTAATTTTTATTAAGAAAACAACTAAAGAAATAATCAGAATTCGACATGGCACTCAGATTTGAAAAAGTACAAAAAATGAAGTGGCAACACCGAGGATACCTTTCCTAAAATGCAATAAAACCGTATACAGCTGCCGTATGCGGTTCAGAGACGTGCAAAAGTATTAGTATTATGGTTTTCAGTGTTTTCACTTAGACGTCAAAACCAAATCTTAGGATTCTACACGGCCATTAGGTTTTTATTTTGGTCATCCGGTTTTTGTTTACTCTAGTCCAGAGACTCGACTGGAATCAAGTAATTTGAAAAGATAACCGGGTTGCTTCGGTTTTTTCAAAAACCGGGTGACAGGTTATTTCTTTGCTCGAGTTTGCCCATCACTGATTTTTTGATCTACACGATCACAAATCTTTTTGATTTGCTGTAAATTCCTGCCCTATTTAGTATTTATCATCATTTTATTATTTACTTTTAATTTTAATATGCATACAAACTTTTTAATTCAAAAATTTATCTAGATATGAAAATTGTATAATTAGTTTGTTGATATAAACGTGTAGAAATAGTGGTTATAAATTCAATTATCTTTCTAATAATTTTAAGAAAACAATGTTTACGAAAACTAACTTTTTGCTGATATTCTTAGTAGTATTAATTGAATCCCATGATATTCAACATTTAAAACGGAATAAACGTGGCGAGAGAATTTCAATATTAGAAGAATCTGCATGTGCTTCAGTGAAAAAATTTTGTTTAAATGCAGCCGGCACTGGGGTAAACAATGCCGATGATTATGATTTAATAACATTAGAATGTTTACACTCATTACATCCAAAAGATTTAGCAAATTTACCCCAACAATGTCAACATTTAATCTGGGAACGGACTAACGAACTTATTAAAGATGAAAATGTATATAAATTACTATTCCCATCATGCCATAACGATGTAAATCATTTAAAATGTGAAAAAGAAGAATTTTTCCGATGCTTAAGTAATGGAAAAGAAAATATTGAAGATAGAAATTGCCAAATTTTAGTTTATCGAATAGAAAGTGTAGCGTTTAGAGATTATAAATTTCTAGCCAATTTTTTGAGACAATGTGAAGAAGATGTTTCGAGACTACATTGTGGAAAAATCGATGAGAAAGGAATGACCCAAATCCGAACGATTGCTTGTTTACAAAAAAATATTATGCAAGTTACTGATAATTGTAAAAGAGAAGTATTTGTTCTCTCAGAAATTCAATCGAGTAGTATTAAACTTGATCAACAACTATATTTAGATTGTGGTGAAGATTATTCGCGATATTGTTCACAATTTTCAGCTGATAGTGGTCTAATTTTTCATTGTCTAATAAGGCAAGATCCAGGAAAACTGAGTAAAACGTGTAAAGAAAGTTTAGCTCGGCGTGAGAAATTAATATCACAAGATTACCGAATCAGTAAAGGTTTGATGCGATCATGTCGTGATGATATAAAACGTACACACTGTCGAAAACAGACATCGAATGATCGAACTGTGCGATTAGCTGAAATTTTATTATGTTTGGAAAATATTGTTAAAAATGGTAGTACAATATCGTCAGATTGTCAAGCAGAATTGATAGAACACCGTCGTATGTTAATGGAAGATTATCGATTATCACCTGAAATTGTAGATAGTTGTAAAAAGGAAATTGCAGTTTTTTGTAATGGTTTCGATGCTGGTGGTGTAACAATACATTGTCTAATGAAGAACGCAAAAAGAAAAGTTGATGGTTCATCTGGTTATTTTAATGAAAAATGTCAATCAGCTGTAAGTTGTAGAGATTAAAATTGATCCCATACTATCGTCCTGTACTATCGTAAATCGTCGAAAAGAAAGCAGTTTTGATTACCAGAAAATTAAAAAAAACAATTATTTATTTAAATTTCAGGTATAAGATCCAGCTTTCTTTTCTTTAGCAAATCAAGATTTGCTAAAAATTCTGTTTTTTTGTATTGATAAATTTGTAGTGCAGTAAATACATAATTGATTCTACGTTACTGAAGATAAAATTATTTTATAAAATTATATTACGTTCTATTTACAGTTGGGAGATTTAATTAAAAAATCCGATGCAGGTGAAAATTGGAAAGTCGATCCAGTTTTATATAAAGCCTGCTCCCCGGTTGTGGCAATTGTTTGTAAAGATATTAGTAGTGGTGATTCACGTGTAATAAATTGTCTAATGGATAATTTAGGTATGGCAACACCAATGATGCTTATTTATGATTAGATGACTATTTTTTTTTTTTTTTTTTTAAGGTTCCAACTATATGACAGAAGACTGTGAAGATGCGCTGATACAAATTCAGTATTTTGTATCTAGACAATTTGAATTAGATTCACAGCTATATAAGGCATGTAAAAATGATGCGATCAATTTATGCAATTATAATAGTAATGGTTGGAAAAATGAAATACGGGTTCATGATTATGATGCACAGATTTTACCATGTTTATACCGGTAATAGATAAAAGTTATGCTCGACATAATAATAATAATCGATCTTGTTTTTTTATTTTGAATAATAGATATGCTATCCCTGATGAGTCAGATTTGAAATTAGACAGAAGTTGCTTGCAAAATATACGTCGTGTAATGCGTCAACGTGCAATAAGTGTGGATTTAGAACCGGCAATAGAAGATGCTTGCCTTCCAGATCTCGGATTATTCTGTCATAATAAAATAAAAAAAGGAGAAGAAATTCAATGTTTACAAGACAATTATAATAATTTAAAAGAAAATTGCCAAAAGAAAATTAATATGTTCACACAATTGCAAGCAGAACATGCCGATGTAAATCCATATATAAATAAATATTGTCGTAAAATTATTGATTCGATATGTTCGCAAGAGGCAAAAAACGATGAAGGTGATGTTATGGAATGTTTAATTAAGAATAAAAATGATCCGGCGATAAAGGCAATTCCAGCTTGTCGAGCCAGTATTGAACATTTTCAATTGATTTCATTAAATGATTATAGGTTTGTTTTTAAATTACAAAAAAAGTTAAATTATAGTATGAACAAGAGTGAGTTTTCCAATCAAAATTACCGAGGTGAAGGGCAGCTATTGCATAAATCATACGTAGCGATATAATTATATAATATAGCCAATAAGATATGTTTTATTGTAGAATTTCTTACAAATTTAAAGTAGCCTGTAAAGCATCAGCAATAAGATTCTGTCCTACAGAAGCGAAGAAAAATGAAATCATTCGTTGCTTAAGCGAGCATGTTTTAAATGCAACTATAAATGGTGTTAAAAGTCAAATTCCACGTGAATGTAAACAACAGTTAAAAACTCAATCATTTCAACAACGAGAAAATGTCGCGTTTAATCCAACATTGAAAACTGCTTGCTCTGATGATATTAAGAAGTATTGCCCATCAATTGTACCTGGAAATGCTCAAGTACTTTTATAATCAATTTTCTAATTATTGAATGTATTATATTTGTTTGTTTAATCATTTATTTAATAATAGGTATTAGAATGTCTGCAGACCAGCAATCATAAATTATCTGGAAAATGTGAAAAAGAAATATTTAGAATTAAGAAACAGGAAATGTACGATAATGCGGTTGATTATACATTAATAACTGTGTGTTCCGATGCCATTGAACAATTTTGTTCACATTATGAAAAATCAAATGTTTTAGAATGTTTAAAAGTATGTTACATAGAAAATCTAGCAGATTAATTTTATTAAATATACTATTTATATTCCTAGATATCAATTTCTTAGTGATTTCGTTTAACACACTGATTTTTTTTGTCTAGAAAAATAAAGACGAAAGGGGTTTCAATAGAAAATGTAAACTAGTAGTGACGCATCGATTAATGGAACAGAATTACAATTATCAACTGAATCCGTCATTACATCATTCGTGTAATATGGATATGAATAAATTTTGTAAAAATTTACTAACTAATAACGAAAAGGAAACAAATGGTGTTGTTATTAAATGTTTAAAAGAACAATTTAAATTGGGAAAATTAACTAATAAGTGTGAAAAAGAAATCTCATCCATTTTAAGAGAGCAAGCTTTAAATATTAATTTGAACCCATTAATAAGGTAACTATTCACGCGTCACTTATTCAGTATATTAATTTACATTTTTTGAATCATACGAGTAGTATTTATTCTATCATTTTACTGTTATTATTCTAGAACAATTTGTGCAAATGAATTGGCAACAATTTGTCGTAAACAAACAACAAATGAAGAAGTTGGTGGTGGTGGTGATAATACTGATGATGATGATAATATTATTGGGGAGAACGGTGGTGCAGATACTGAGGAATGTTTAAAGGATGCTTTTCTAAATAAACGTATACAAACGCCAGCATGTAAAGTGGAAATCGCGAATATGATTGAAGAATCACAAGCTGATATTAATGCAGATCCGTTGTTGCAGCAGGCTTGCGCACTTGATCTCCTTAATTTTTGCATGGATATACCACAAGGAAATGGAAGACGTATGTGGATCATTTATTATCATGTTTATGGAGAACTATAACATATATCATATAATTGTCTGACTCGTAAATATTTTGACCTTTGTTAGGCCGATTCTACTCCTTAGTTCTCCATAGGCGTGTTATATAATACATGTCATCAACATTCACATGGGCCCTAATAGATGTTCGATAAATTGAAATTTAAATATCGAATTTTTTTCTGGATTGTCTTCTCCTCCTCAATAGACAGGGTCTATATGGAAGTTTATAGATATAATATATTATTTGCTTTTACTAATCTAGTCATTTATCTCGTGATTTTTTGTAGATATAAACTGTTTAAAAATAATGTTAGTCAGTGCAAGAGAGAAGCTGTCACCAAAATGTAAAAATATGTTAAAGAAACGATTAGAAATGTATAAAAATGTAGCGGAGGTAAACTTTTGAAATGCATACCTATATATTTAATCTATCTATAAGTTGTTATCCTGACTGTCTCCGGGCGATTAGTTGATCCTGTGCCATACGAATTTATGTTAAAATATAATAAATGTAGTGTAAGTACACTACATACACTACAGTAATTCATACTTTCTAGTGGTCTCATGATGCTCCAGAAGGCTTCAATCAGTTGTACACCGAAGTGGTCACTTCACCATCCAAACAATATTTTATTCTTGTGATAATGATGTTCCTGGGATCAATATTTATAATTGGAATTTTATGCGGAAGGTTGAATCAAAGGAAGTACATGTTATTAAAATCTAAATAATTTAAGATGTAAAAATATATTTGGTTTGTGGCGTGGCTATAATAACCTGAATGCTTTCAGATAGATATATGCAGGGAAGATATTGTCTTTGTTTGATATGTATACAATCTGCTATTTTATAGCTATGTCTCTACGCCCTTTTTTTAATGTATAAATGTTAGATAGAATAAAAAAATTGTGATATTTCTTTTATTAAAATATTTGAGTAACCTACAATCTGATTCCTAACGAGCCCAGACCAGTGGACATTATCAATCAATATTTGTATGGCCGAACGTGACAGAATCTAGGTAATTCGGACGAAACAGGAAGAGCAAGGGTATTACAGTCTTATAAAATCTATAAAGCTACTATAGCAGAGTGAATTACTCTAAGAACATAAGTAGATAAATCATGTAAAGATGAGGTGTGATTTAATTGAATGTGCATTTTGATTTAGATTCCTATATTTTGCCCTCATTTTTGAAATAAATATCTACGCCACGGTCATACAGCAGGTTATCATCAATTGATTTTATTGTGATTTATTCTGTTAGAGTAACTTCACTCATTACCGGTATGTACATCTACATTTAAGCTGTCATGTCATTTTCTTGACGTTTCTTGAAATATTTAGAAGCGGCGTTGCCAGATTTTCTAAAAAAATTTATGGTGGTAAGTTACAACTTGAGTAATTTTAACCACTGGTATGGTAACAGCTCTCTGTGTGTATTAAAATAGGATAGAATGTATGTGTTTTTTGTGAAATAGAACCGATGAAAAATATTGGAGATTTATTCGATAGTAATAAAAATAAAATACATGCGCTTTTACAATATGCATACACCAAAATTATTTGATTTTGGCGAATTATGTAAAACGAAAACACATGTAAATTTGATGATGTAATTATTACACTTAGACTTAATTAATACTTTATGCTACTTATATTAATACTTATACTTCAAACTATATACAAATTACTATGTCGTGATCCCAAAGAAAATCTTTATAAGAACATTTATTGTTTCACTATCAATTTAAATTATTTTTCTTTCCATTACTAAAAACTTCCACTATGTTGTTGAATCATGTATCGAAAATATCATTAAGTTCCAAAAATTAAAAAAAAAACTGCATCAAACTCACACTGTGTCCTTCTAATACACACTAGATTACTTTCATTTCATTTATATAAAAAAATTAAATTTCTTCAACTCAAAACTAAAAAAATTCGTCTTGCGACGGAACGGAACACATACAATACACCTAGAGTTACCTGTTTGTTTTACAGTTACCTCCACGAAATTTTCTAGTATACTGAAAATCTGGCAACGTCGCTTCTAAATCTTTGAAGCAATGTCAAAAAAGTGACATGACAGCTGACATTTAATTGTAGATGGTAATACGCCGATATGGAGGATTATACTTTAATCAGCTTAATCTTCCACAATCCTACATCACAATATATAAAAATAATACTCACCAATAGCAAAAAATGTTTATTTTGAAATTTCTATTCAAGTTACATTAAATAAGTTAATCAGCAAGGCCTATCATCATCAATTTCTTAAACATAACAACTCAAACATTAATTTAGCATTTAAATTTATTTGCTAAAAGTCTATTAAGCCAAATATAAATTATTATGAATATACTGAACTAAATTAATCTGTATTGTAAAAAAAATGAATATGAACCAATAAAAAAAACCTAACTCAGATCGTCATTTATTCTTGACAATCTGCAAATATCGAAAAACAGGAAAAAAGAAAAATAACTTGAAATAAAAACTTTTCCTTCGAAATTCTTTTCGATGGAAATAATTTAATATTAAGCGTCTACAGAAATAAGAAAAACTATTGATGAAGATTTTGCAAAGGCCTTCTTCTACAGAAGTCCCAACCCTGTCTAGTTATTTCTTTTTCTGGGCTTTTTCAGCTGCTTTTGTTACTTTACCCGTAGTGTCTTTAAAGTTCACTTGCTTTATGACACCGACGGCAACAGTTTGACGCATGTCACGTACAGCGAAACGACCTAATGGGGGAAACTCCTGCAAACAAGACATTCAATCAATTAATTAAAAAATAAAAGTCAAATACATACCTGGAAGGATTCAACGCATAATGGTTTAGATGGAACCAAATTTACAATTGCAGCATCACCAGATTTAATGAATTTCGGATTTTCTTCAGTTGTCTTACCGGTACGGCGGTCACATTTTTCTTTAATTTCCGCAAATTTACAAGCAATATGGGCTGTATGGCAATCCAATACTGGAGTATAACCATTTGCAATTTGACCAGGATGGTTCAAAACAATAACCTACATTTACACAATACATTCATTATTTTGAATGTAAAAGGATTGTCGTATGCATATTGAATAAGGTACCTGTGCATTAAAATCGGAAGCACCTTTTGGTGGGGAACTCTTTGAGTCACCAGCAACATATCCACGACGCAATTCTTTAACCGAAACATTCTTAACATTAAAACCAACATTGTCACCAGGAACAGCTTCTTGTAATGCTTCATGATGCATTTCAACTGACTTAACTTCAGTGGTTAAGCCAACTGGAGCAAAAGTAACAACCATACCAGGTTTTAGAACACCAGTTTCTACACGACCAACTGGAACGGTACCTATACCTCCAATTTTATAGACATCCTGCAAAAACAATTGTTTTTTATCAACAACATCAATATTTTAATATGGCAATAAAAATCACTTGTAGTGGCAATCTTAGTGGCTTTTCAGTTGGTCTAGATGGTGGTAAGATTGCATCTAATGCTTCAATCAAAGTTTTACCATCAACTTTGCCTTCTTTACGTTCAATTGCCCATCCCTTGAACCAAGGCATCTTGTCACTTGCTTCCAACATATTATCACCATGCCAACCAGAAATCGGTACAAATGGTACCGAAGCGGGGTTGTAGCCAATTTTCTTAATGTACGACGACACTTCTTTCTTGATTTCGTTGAAACGAGCTTCCGAATATGGCGGCTCAGTACTGTCCATTTTATTAACACCAACAATTAATTGTTTAACTCCTATACAATGCAAAAATTAGTATACTAGTGCATTGGATTTTGAAGGTTTTATTACCAAGCGTAAAAGCCAATAGAGCATGTTCACGTGTTTGTCCATTTTTCGAAATACCAGCTTCGAACTCACCAGTTCCAGCTGCCACAATTAATACCGCACAATCAGCTTGAGAAGTGCCAGTTATCATGTTCTTAATGAAATCTCTATGTCCAGGAGCGTCAATGATAGTAACATAATATTTTGATGTTTCAAATTTCCATAATGCAATGTCTATTGTAATACCACGTTCTCTTTCTGCTTTCAATTTATCCAAAACCCATGCGTATTTAAATGAACCTTTTCCCATTTCTTGGGCTTCTTTCTCAAACTTTTCGATGGTACGTTTATCGATACCACCGCACTTATAAATTAAGTGTCCTGTCGATGTCGATTTGCCAGAATCGACATGACCGATGACAACAATGTTAATATGGATTTTTTCTTTACCCATTGTTCAATAATCTGTAGGAATAGAAAACGTAATGTTTATTCAATATCTTATTTGTAAGGTACCGCAATTGATGCAATTTAAGTTTTGTCGTTTACAGTTTTCAGATAAAACTTTAGACCTAGGCGGGGACGACTGGCAATACTAGATTTAATCCACAGATATCGGATTGAATCCTAAATTTTTTTTTATAATTATATTACATTTATTGGAAACGCCCACTAAAGTGACAAATTCGGCAAAACAAAAAAAAATTTAGCCGGACGACGCTGAAGATATTATTCAGCTATCATTTTTTCTCTTTACATGGTTATCGATTAGTGTAAAAACAGATTTGTCTGTGTTCAACAAAAAAAAAAAAACAAATGAATGCTATTTACTCGCGAAAAAATCTGCCGCAACAATGAAACTTAACCTATAAAATTTAATAAAAATTGATAATTCATCTTGAATTTAGAATTAAATACACTCAAAGTAATTGTAAGGCAAAAGCTTTGAATTTCTATAACCAAATACGGACCCTTTAATATAATTAAACAACAATGCACGTTACATTTGTCTGCCATTAATTTTAGCGGCTCCGTAATGCATTTGAATTTCCATAAGCCGAAAGATGGAATATTTTGATTGGCAATATTGTGCAATAATAATTTATTAAATGTAAAGAGTTAAAAATAAATGAAAACAAACATGTTAATAGAAATATTGAAATGATGACTGGAGCCATTAAAATATACAATAAAGATTAAATAAATTGAAAAAAGTTACCTTTACTGCAAGAAATCTTCGAAGTGAAAATTGATCCAAACCAAACTTGAAATGCGAATGCAAAATGCAATGCCCGGCCGGCGGCGGAAGTGAGAAAGTTGAGAGGTGGGGCGTCTATTGATTTATCAATGTAAGATCTTAATTAATTATTGAAATAAACAGTTTCAAATAAAAATAATTAAATTAAGTTATCTGATAAATTGTTTATTATATTATGTGACTTAAAATTACCCCAGCATAGGTCGTTGAATACGTATTTAATTTAATCCAGTCAATAATATATGACTATATACTCGACACTGATAATTGGCGATTAAAACATGGCGATTAAGCGCCAAATTTAAAAAAGAAAACTACAATTAAATGTATGAATTTTTTATTATATTTCCGCTAACATAGAAAAATAATAATTATTCATATAACTAATATATTATATGTATAAAGAATTACATATATAGTATATAAATTACAGTTTCTTATTTACAGTAAGTTACAATATTAATAGATTATAACAATTTATTCCGGTTTACTTGGTGAAGACCATAATGGCAAATAACTGGCCCACGCTTTTAAACCTGCATCACCTTTGGCTACTGCAATTAATTTTCGTGTTTCTTCTGGACTTAATTTTAAGATTGTATTTAATACTGGCACTAATCGACATCGTTCATCACCACTGTTTAACGTAACAAACTAAAATAAAGATGAAATTAAAATATATACAAAAATATTACACCATTTGCTTTCTTTTAACCTTTATTACAACATTTTTTAAATACTCTAGATTTTCAGCATGTTGCTCTCGTTCAGCGGAACGTTGCTGTCTGCGTATTTCCTCTTTAAGTACTTTATTCATTTGAATATGCTTTGCTAAATCTTGCTCAGTGTCAGAAAGCAAGGCAGTTAAATGAATTAACTTCGATTCTTGTTCTGTAACTTGCTTTTTTAGATGATGATTTGTTACTTCGCCTGTTGATTCTGAATCTAACATAAAAAATTAGAAATTATGGAAAAATCACATTAATATGAATTCTAGAAACCCTGAGCGACTCGAACCACCAACACAAGAACTTAATAAGTAAAAAGAACTGACCAAGTAACCTCTCCAAAGGCACTGGATGTGAATGATTGTGATGCAATTGCTGTTTTTGCGGTGGTGATGGTGTTGATAGCAATGTTGCTAATGCTGTAGCGCTTTCTTCTATATTTTCTGATCCCTCGCCTTCTTCTCTTGGCATATTCGGAAGCATTAGACCACTATTAATATCAGCCGCAGTTGGTGACGGTGCTTTATCTAAAAGACTTTGTAATTCTACAACTTCTTTATTATGACGTGTTTCCTGTTCGGCTAATTGTTGCCGATAACATTGTGATAATGTTTCACTGTGTATCTACAAATGAAAATTGGTAGAAAAACTGCAAATTTGCACGGTCAAGAAAATCTACCTTTAAGTTTCTAATAGTTTCTGCATGCTCCATCATTTCCTTTTTATATTTTTCTAAAAGCTTTTCGTTATCTCGTTTCAGTTTTTCTTCATTATTTGCTAAATCTTGATATTTTCTCGAATATTCGGACTTTTCAGCGACTAAATTGTCGTTGATTTGTTGCAGGTTTTGCAATTTCGTTCTTAAAAAGAAATTGGTCATATCTGATTTAAAATTCGGACTATATTATTGCCTGTCATTTATTTCACGTGTAGTGAATGATATTTTATTAATAAAAGTTTGAAAAAAAAAAAAAAGATAATAATTTAATCAATCCTTTTATCAAATTCCAGGATAGAAATACATGCACGGCATATACTTACTTAGCATCTTTGCATTCAATATCCAGTGTGCCATTTTGTGATTTAAGTCGTTCTATTTCATCCCTCAATTTCTCTTCGCTGCTAACATCACGATTATTACTCTTTTTAAACAGATTTTGAGCTCGAATTTTATACGCCTCATAATCTTCTTTAACAATATCTAATTCATCGTTTTTCATTTTTAACGAGTCCATTGATTCTCGTAGATTTTGCTGGAGATTGATTATTTGATTTCGCAATTGATCACGTTCATTTTTCAATAATCCTATTGATTTCTGATCGACGGTAATTACTTTTGTTAATTCTGTTGCTAGATCTTCTTTTTCAATTTGTAGCGATTCTAATTGTTTAGAAAAATCGAAAATTTTCAATTCCTTTTGTTGAACGATTTCTTCTAGGTCTGTTATCATTTTTTTGCATGTGGTGATTTCGAGTAGATTTGCAGCATTATTGTCCTCTTCATTTTGCAAACGCTCCTCATATAATTTATTTTCGTGTCGTAGTTCATTGATAATAGTTTTATGCGTATCGAGTTGAGTTTGGCAATTATCCAACTCGATTTTCCGTTTTTCACTTTTTTGTGATAATTCCTTTAGACTTTTTTCATAATCCTGCATTTCCAAATTTAGTACCGAATTTCTCTTACACTCATTTAATGTCTGTTCTAGTTCATTTTTCGTTTGCTTATGATTTTCCAATTCGTCTTTTAATTCCTTCTCCTTGCTTTCAATAGTTTTTTGTAATTTAAATATTTCACTTTCCGATTCTTTTATTAGCAAATTTTTAGCTTCCAGTTCTTTTCGTAATGTTTGTACTTTTCCCCCAACTTGTTTCTTCCACGCTTCAACCCCTAATTTTTCCTCGTTGAACTGCTCAATGTCTCTATTTAAATTTAGTATTAACTCTTCGTTTTCTGCTAATTTCTGTTTGTCTTGCAATACGGTTTCAGCAACTACATTCAACTTATCCAAATATTGTTTATTTATCAATTTCTCTTTAGTTAATTCATCCTGATAGTTATTAATTTGTTCCAGATAAGTTTGCAAATTATTTTGAATATTTGCTATCTCTTGTTGTAGTTCTACTTTTTTCGCTTCTAATTCACTTATTGTAAGAGTTTGTTCTTTAATTTTGGCCTTCAATTTAACAGCCAAATTTCGCAATTTTCCATATCTTTCTTCCCAGGAGCCTTCCAGATCTTTCATTCGATTCGATTCTTCCGCTTTCGATATAGTCGATGATGACATAGTTTCACTTTCTGCAAAACCAGCTTCTGTGTTGTTATCATTGCCTAATTTCTCTCTTAGACTTTCAATTTCACCTTTTAAAATGGAAATTTTATCAGAATTTTCGTTGGTTGTTAAATGACTGGTCAACGATTCGATTTGCAAATTCAACTTTTGAATTATATCGTCCTTTTCAGTAATTGAATCAATATTTTTATTCGCCTGTGTTTCATAAACTAATAGTTTTTTTTTAATTTCATTGCAATGCGCTTCGAGTTTGGAAATTGTTTCACCTCGGAATTTTAGCGCTTGATTCATTTCTTTCATTTCATGCAATAATTCGGTGTTTTCTCGTTTAAAGTTAATTTTTCCAGCACCATCTTCACTTGAAAAATTTGTTTGATCGATAGGTTTTTTGCTTTCTTTGTCCAAATTTTCTACCAGTTGACTAATTTTATCCTCTAATTCTTTATTGGTTTGAGTTAATTTTAATATTTCTTCAATGGATTTTTCAGCTAATTGTTTATCAGTGATCATACTATGCTGTAATTTATCATTTGAATTTGTTATTTCTCGTTCCCAATATTTATTATTAGATTCCAGTTCCTCTGTTAATGTATTCACTTGTATTTTATAATTAAGACAAGTTTCATTAAGTTCTTTATTTTTACTTTCATATTGTTGATTTTGATTGTCGAATTTGTCCTTTAGATCCGATAACTGGATATTGTTTTCTTTTAATATTTTATTTTCACATTCCAGATTGTTGATTATTCTCATTAAATTTTTACTGGCACTTACCAATTGGTTTTTCCACTCTTTTATTTGAATGGTGTAGTTTTTAAATATTTGCAAAATTTCATTTTTCTCTTGTTTTATTTCTTTCGCGGATAGTGAAAACAGCTTCAGTTTAGTATGGTAAGATTTTACTTTTTCTTTTAATTTATCATTAGTAATCTTGCTTTCAGTTAGTTCTTTATGATAATTTTCATTCGTTGTTCCTAAATGTTCTACTTCATTGTTCACTTTACCATTGTCTACTAAAGTATTATTCACAATTTTCGATGCTTCTAGGTTTTTCGTCAATTCCTTAATAACTAGTTCCTTTTTTGCTACGATACTTTTCAGCTTTTCCACTTCTTCTAAACTACATGTTAATTCCTTTTGCATGCTCTCATTACATTTCTCAACTTCTAATAGTTGTTCACGTTGTTCCGCTCCTAGTTTATTAACATTTTCTATTTCTATTTCAAGTGAAGATAAGTCGTTGAGTAATTGCTCGTTTTCATCAGTTAATCTGGTTACCCGTCTCTGATATGATACATTTTCAGTTTCTAGTTCGTCTATTTTTTCTCTAGCACAAGTTTGCTCTTCTTTAGCAATTTTTAATGACTGTTCAATTCTATGATTTTGACTTTTCAAATCCTCAATTTGATTAACAAGTTGCAGTTTTTCATCAGTGAATTTTTCAAGAATTTCATTTACAGCATCATTATTCGAAGAATGTGTTCTACTTTGTTTTAAAGTATTATTATCGTCATCTAAGCTATTTACACAAGCTTTACATCTTTTTGAGTTTTCTATTAACTTTCGACACTGTTTTATTAATTCTTCTTTTGTTAGATTTTCTAAATGTATACCTTTATTTTCTTCTAGATCCATTGTGTACAACTATATATTTTTTTGTTAACTTAAACCCTTAATTAAATTCAAAACCATAAGTATCCAGTAAAAATTTTCACTTCAACAACTTGCTATAGATAGAAAACGTAAACAAACTTGCCTTGCCACCACAGCACAGATTATGTCATATGATATGTCACCTTTTATATAAAGTTGGGTAAGCGATATCGATGTAAAGTTTTGTTATTCATTCGCGAACATATGCCGGATGATGGGCACGCCATGCCCCCGGCATGGCTTTTTAGAAGAGCCTCTTTTCCCACGTATGTGAACCGCATACGGCAGCCGTATACAGTTTTATTGCTGTTTGAGAAAGGGAGCCTCGGTGTTGCCACTTCATTTTTTGTACTTTTTCAAATCTTAGAATGATATCTCTTCAATCTTTCCATCGGATTTAACAAAAATTTTGCGTTCGAGTTTCACGCGCTTATCTTTTACGTTTAAATTAAATAGTTTAGATTTTTTATTTCGTCTAGTGACAATCAGTGAAAATTTTATGAATGGTATGGCCAAGTTGGCAACTGCAGTATTTATTCGTATTCATTTATAACTAAATTGTATTTCGTTAAAACATTTTCAAAATTGGAAAAATTATACAGTAAATTTTATGAAAATTCAATGCTTAATTAGATACAACGAAAAAAGACAATGAACTTTATGTTATCCAATAGATGATTTTTATTTTCATTGTTTCTACATCAGCAGCTGTAGTGAGTAGTGCCATGTCGAATTCGGATTATTTCTTTAGTTCTTTTAATAAAAATTGCATGAGAGCAGTATGTATTAGAAGAAAAAATTAAGAACGTAAAGATATATTTTTTGTGCTGCGAGGAGTTGAAAAAACTTCGAAGAAAAAAGATTTCCAGAAGTGTTATAATATTGTGCAATTTCTCAACAAATCAATCAAATTATGGATTTTTTGATTTTTCAACGCCACAATAGTTATGGGAAATTAAAAAAGATAAGAATGGGCCTTGTTTTGTGTTCAGCTTAAAAAAAAAAGAGAATTTCTACGAAAACACGGATATTTTAAGCATGTGGTTTCAAAATCAGAGACGTACGAGAATTATTTTTTGGGAAATATAAAATTGCAGAAAACTGAAAAAAGATTTTTTGTTTGTTGTGCAATTTCTTTAAAAAAATATCAATTTTATGATTTGTCAATGACCAAAAAGGTAGCTTAAAATTAAACACGATAAAAAGTGTTTTTTCCCAATGGAAAAATCAGATTTTCAGGGGCCCGCCGGGCCCCTTAAAATTGCCATTTAGCCTAAGACCTAAAGGCTTGTATAAACTTTTCTGTGAAAATTGTTTTCATAAATTTTATTCTACTTGTTCAAATATTTATTGTTTTTCTCACCTTAAGGTATTATGTATGAAATAAGTAAATTTAATTTCTCAATTCCATCTGTATAATTTAACATGATTGATATTCTTGGATATTCCTTTATTTTTTTAATTTTAAAAGTTTCAGATTTTGTATGTATTTATTTTATGTTTCAAATAAATGTAGTGAGTGAAATATTTTTTGACTTTATCAAATCATTATAAATTCGGCAAAAATTAGGAACAGCAATAATTTTTACGAAATCTTAGTTTCCTTCACCATTTCATCAAGCTAAATATGTCTGCCACATAAGGTTAAAAACATTTGGCAATGTATCCATTGCTGAAAGTTTATGTTTACACAACACATGCCCGTTAGGGGTGTTTGTGCATCTTATTGTAACAATAATCGATATACACACAAATAAAGTGAATTTGGAATTTAACTTTTTTTGTGACTACTTTTGAAATGAAAATTCTGGTTTCGCCATCTCTTACACAATAGCCAAACTGGTACCGACAATTACAGGTAACTGTAATTGTTGTACAGTAGCGGCGTTATCCGCATCTGCTGCAGCAACGAGACACCCAGTTACGCAAGTGAGGAGACCAACGTCGTCAAATGTCAGTGATGAACAAGTTAGATTTGGATCCACATATTGTGATTGGTTACTTCAATTAGGTGAGGGACGTCTTCCATATCACTCCAGTAAGTCCATGCATGACATTGTAATGAACTTAATCGAAATTCCTAATTGCATTACAGTATCATCTTTAAATGAACTGGTGACTTTTGTTTACGGGGCTAATATGGTTACGGAAGCAATTGATGAAAACACAGCAATTCTCAGTCCAACTAATCAATCGGTGGATGAAATTAATAAAATGATATTAGATCGATCGCCTGGAGAATATTATAGTATTGTTGATTATAGCGGTGATTTATCCAACGATTTTAATGTAAATATCGATTTTGTTAATGCTATATCAATGCCATTATTGCCACCACATGAGCTTCAGTTTAAAACCTAGAGCAATTGTGTTGTTGAGAAACATTGACATATCGCAAGGACTATGCAATGGTACTAGAATGAAAGTTCTAATATTGCATGAACATTACTTAGAATGCGAATTGCTAACTGGAACGTCTAAAGTGACTATAGTATGGTTGCCGAAAGTATTTATATATATTTATTAATTATTTAATTTATTTCATTTTCTTATTACTTAACTCACCACATTTTTAAAATTAAATAAATAAAAAAAAATTCAAATTATGTTCCACTGATTTAATTAAAGTAGTTTTACACTTTTAATAAAAAACAATTAATTATCAATAATTAAAAATAATCTATATATTATATATATTATTTTGTAGTGCCAATTGCATCAGCGGGATTAGGTGAAGTTTGAGATAAGTTACACTTTTTGGTCCATATAAACTACATAGCTATGTAAATAAAAAAAATTACCAGAAAGTAATTTGCACTTAGGTTAAACTGCAGCTATTCTAAGATAATTTAACTGGAGTAGATGGCAGGTAGTGAATAATGTGTAATATTTGACTTATTTGTTTTTTGGAGCTATTTATCTTTTTTCAACTTTTTTAATAATTCTTCCTCGACAGCTGTTTCGATTACGTCTTTATCAAGTATATTTTTGGGTTTTCTTGTTTTAATCGCCTTTGTTTTTTAGATTATCCACTAAAAAAATAATAGGTAGATTATTAAAAATTTTAATATATTGTATGATATCTACCACTATTAGTTGAATGCAGTTGTTCGACTTTTCTCATTAATTCTTCATCTCCAATATTACTTTCTGCATCAAACTCGTCTATTGGACGACGTATTCTTAATAAAACTCTTTTTTTAATCACTTCTGCATTATTTTCGTCTTGAATGACCTCAGCATCAGTTTCGTTATTATATACAAAAGCCTAAAATATGAACAGAAAATTAGAACTACAATTTAAATTTATATTAAAATATTAATAAATGACGTTATTATTTTGTTAAAACGTTATTTGTTGTGCAATTTTCTAATTTAGTTAATTCATTTTAATTTCATTACAAATTAAATTTTTAACTAATTTAATAATTTAATTAATTAAACTAATTTAGCTAAAAATAATTATGTATTTTTTTATATTATATTTATTTATAATATATATAATATTAAATATACATAGCTATTATATGTATATATAATTATATATACATATAACATAATATAATATAACATTCAAATTCAATACTTCAGCAATTAAAATAAACAAAACAATGAAATTGTAATAAACTAATGAAAATCTAATGTAAATAATATAACATATTAAACAAACTGTTAAAAGTGTAGAAACTTACAATTTAGTAATTGTACTTCTTTTTAGTTTCTATTATATGTATATATTATTAATTATTTATTATAAATAAACTTCTGTTCTATTTATCCATTTTCCACTTCTCTATTAATTTAATTTTATTATATTATTAATTAATTTAATTTAATATTTTATAATAAAATAATAAACTTTTTATTCAAAACAAAAGTTATACCTATTTTCTTTCGTGAACGAATTGAAAAATTATTTTGGAAATCATAATTCGTTAGTTTACATTTCGTTAACTGTCAAATGTAAAACAAAAAAATATATTATATAAAAAATATACATAAATTAGAAATTAGATATAAAAAAAAAACTCGAAACTGTCGAAAGCAAACAGCTTATATTGAGCTACTGTATTGATAATATTTTGTTTTGATTGGAGCCACTCCGAAAGCAGTGGTTCGAATAAAGCAAAATTTTTGCTTTTTTTTTTGTGTTATTTTCATAAATTTTATCCCGTGAATGTTGGTTGAAGCGGTTCATTCAAGTCTACTTCGACTACCGTCGTTCCGCTATTCACCTATTTACTTGCGAGCATCTATATTGCTGAGAAAACACTTCATGATTCTATTCAAGAGAGGTTTATATACCTGAAGCGTTTCGAGGTCAGCAACATTGCTGCAGCAAAATACGAACCGCTTTGACAATTTTAAAAAACAGTTCGGGTCAAAGCATTTCATGCGGCATACAGTGAAATTGAAGTTTGGCAACACGTCGAAATCTGATAGCGGTTCTCGCATCATTCCCAACTCTGGTTTTAAAGAAATAAGGTTTAGGTAAAAATGAACACGAATAAATACTGAAGTTGAAGATAGTTGTAGATCTTGAACTGAAGTTTAAGATTTTCATTCTGAGATCATTCTCAGACTTGAAAAATTACAAAAAAATGAAGTGGCAACATCGATGCTCCCTTTCTTAAAAAGCAATAAAATAAAACCGTATACCGTTGCTGTATGCGGTTCGCATACGTGTGAAAAGAGCCAAATCTCCAATTGCATGCGCAAGCGCATTACAATAAATGATGTAAGAGAAAAATCAATTGTTCGTGGAGAAAATCATACATCGAGTAATCTAATAACTATTGAGTAATGTTATCGACTTATCGAGTAATGACTGCAAGGTACAGATCTCTCACAGATTATCTATGCTGCAAAGTATGCAGAAGAGAATTAATGATAATAATAACATACAGAACATATTGTCATTATTATTACTCGATTTTGACCAATCGTAACCAAGGACATCACCCTCAATTATGCAACATACAATACATTTTTATGTATAGATATACACTAACGTAAAGGGTCTGATGAATTAATGCGCAAGTAACGGTAATTAATAGAACTACGATTTTCGTGTGTCCAGAAATTTTTGAAAATTCGTATCTGGTTTGGTATCTGGTAGTAACTGTTGCTTTGAGTATCGATTTGGTGCGGCTGTCAATTTCATAAGTCATTCTTACTGTCATTATAATGTCGATAATACATTACACCTAAATTACCGATTAAATAAAATGATAAAATTCCGATTTGACCGATTTCCAATTTTCTGCCTCCTCCTCTCTAGTCTGTAGCCTCCCCGCCTCGCCCTTCCCTATACTATAGAATAGAAGTTGACGTTTTCTTTTATCTAAGTGAATTGAATTCAACTATTTTCCTTTAAGAAGGAGCGAAATAATAAAAAGAGCTCGGCCATGGTAATATTTCGTTTAATTTAGATAAAAATAGCTTGCAGTTTTATTATTCTGTTGATTTATTAGCATAAAAAATGTGAATATTTTTATTAGCTTCTTTTCAGGGACCAGCCCTTTTTCTGCTGTATAGTGTACTATACTACATTAAATTTAGCTTTAACTTTTTTTCTCTTTTAGGGTAACGAGAACTCTTTGCCCATGGAGCTTTGCTCTAACTGTAAGTAAATATTCTAAATGATTTTGTTAAGAAAAATTAGTTTCTCGAATTAATCGCCATTGGAAGGGACATGTCATGCGGGGGGTTAGTTGCCTGTTGCCATGGCAACTTTGAAATTGAACCTTCTAACTGCGATTGTCTTTCGTTTCTTTAGCGAATATTAACTTGAAGAAATCAATAAATTTTAATAAGTAGTGGCATTAATAATAATTTGTCAGATACATGCCATGGTTTTATAGTCATGAACTGACACCTTTCAGTTATTTTATTTATCACATTGTTATGTGATATTTGCAAAATTATATGATTGTTTAAAATACCTATATAACCAAATAAAATGTACATTTTGTGTTTGCTATCTATGTATATATACGATTTTTTTTTTGATTCTGGCAGTTGATCCTGATGAAATACGTCGCCTTGGGAAGCGTTTTCGTAAATTGGATTTGGATAATTCTGGTGCATTAAGCATTGATGAATTTATGTCGCTGCCAGAATTACAACAAAATCCATTGGTCCAGCGCGTTATTGATATATTCGATGCAGATGGAAATGGAGAAGTGGATTTTAAAGGTTGTTAAAGTTTATACTTTAAATACATAAAAGTTTAAACTTTTATGTATTTTTATTCAAATGTGGATATCCTGAATTGAATATATCCATCTCGATTTTTAACGCAATTTGGCAATACTGCAAATAGCATCACTACTTTTTTTACGTAATTCTAAAAATAATTTAAGCCAAACTTAAGGATATTATAATTTTATTAATTTACGTGTTTTGTGTAATTTAGGTAAATAAGTGTAAATTTTTTTGTTTTGTTTAGAATTCATTCAGGGTGTTTCCCAATTTAGCGTCAAAGGAGACAAATTGTCTAAGCTAAGATTTGCTTTCCGCATTTACGACATGGATAACGATGGATATATTTCCAATGGCGAGTTATTCCAGGTATTGATATCATTTTACAATGTAATTGCTTTTTTCCAAACATAAATGAAGATTTCTTTAATACATATTACGTTATTATGGAGAGAAATTGGAATAAGTTGACGATCGAAAGTTATTAATTGGATTTTTTACAATTAGGTACTAAAAATGATGGTTGGCAACAATCTAAAAGATACTCAGCTTCAACAGATTGTTGATAAAACTATTCTATTTGCTGATAAAGATGAAGATGGCAAGATCTCTTTTGAAGAATTTTGCAATGTTGTAGGAAACACCGACATCCATAAGAAGATGGTAGTCGATGTTTAAACATAGTACTTAATAAAAAGGGTGGCATAGTTCACTCCTAAGATCAAGAAAAAAAATAATATCTAATGCATGCTGATTTTCTTTTCTTTTTTTTTAATTATACGGCGTATATTAAACAACCAATTATTATATACTCAATTTTCTAGGCAGCTTTCTAGCTTTTTCTCTTTTAAAATTTGTATGTCTTAGGATGAATTAAGTCATTATCAAAGAAAAAAAATACTTCTAGTCGTTTGTTTATAATAACTTATTCTCACTGTCTATTTTAAAGGTTAAATTAACTTTAACTACATTGTACTAGTGAAGTTACTTTAAAATCGATTATGAGATAAAGTTATTTTGTTTTTATTGTTAAGCTGAATGCACTATAGTAGTACTGTAGTAGTAGTAATTTGGCACAAATATTGGTAATCCTAGTAGCATAATAATAAAGTTTGTTCAGTGTTTAATATATAGCAATTTAATATTCAAATAGATTTTAGAAATGTATTCAACCTACTCTCATGCTAACACATATATGGCATACTATTCAAGTTATTTCAGATTGACTTTTTTTCGTATGCTTAGGACGTAAAGATACTTGAAGAAAATTATAATCATAGCTTTAGTAAGATATGTGTAATGATTTGATGAGTAGCGTTTTAAATTAAGAAAAACTGCGTTTAACTTATAACTTTCTTAGAATTTGTCATAAAATAATATTAAACTAATCATATACATTTTTGAATGGCTTATAATAATGTAGATATAGTCGCTTTTGAATTTTGAATCGATCAATTATGAAATAATAAAAATGATTAAAAAACCAAGAAAAAAAAATTAACAAAACAAAAAAATAAACAAAAAAAAATGTTCGCGTGTGTCTAGCTTCAGCTATAAAAAAGGCAATTAATGATATAGCACATTGTTTGAACTTTAATAATCGTATTGAATTTGTAGCATGTACGTTTACGTAGTGTTAATTTTACTGTAATCCGTATTAAATTATGTCTAATCAACATTTAAAAATATATCCTATCTTAATATTATCACTATTTACTATCAATATAAATAAGCAGTAGCTACAAATAAAGGTTAACAAATTTCTATAACAATTTGTTAATCTTTATGTAGAACTCGTGTAGCCAAAACGATTTTTGTCCAACAGTTGGATTTGGTGAGGTCCAACTGCTTGACAAATATATTTTGTAAAGCATCTCGGATTACATATAAAATCACACCATAGAAAATTTCTTTAAACCAAAGCTTATTTAAGATAATGGGTACATTAAGCTTTAGTTTTAAGCAATTTCCGTAATCCAGTTTATACTGAACAAATGTCAGTATAAACTGGTCTGCTGTGCTGATATGTAATCAAACAACTTTTAACTATTACACTTTATTTAATTATTTGGAATGTAAGCCATTTATATAAGCGCTTATTAAGCTTAACTTCCGAATAAATTCACCTTATAAAGGAATCCAATAAGATGAATTTATGGAATTAAGAGTAGATAAGTTTTTAGTACTACCTTATCTACACTTAAATCTTATTAATATTAGTGTAATTGGGCCTAAAGTTATTTATATAAAAAATAGTAAAAAAATAAACCAAAGCAATATTTCTATCTGGTCGTAGTAATTGCGCTTTTATTTATTTTTTTACAAATAACTATCCCGTGTTCTATGCTACAAAGGTTGAACTAATTTAATAAAACCATATTTAATCTCATATTATTTAATCAAGTATCATATTCTAATCTAACCGTAAACTGTTATAATCGTAGTAATAAATGTGCTTGTAGTGGAAAGTTATTTAGTCGATATTTTTCCTTCACTTTATATACCCTATTATTGCTGTAAAAATCGCAGAAAAAGATGATGTTATCCCAAAAATGTTTATATGCAGTTAAAGAAATTTGTAAATCGGCGAAAAGATGTTTTGTCGATTTGATCATCAATTGAGAATAATTTTTTTTGGTTTGCCAAAAAATACTACGTTAATGCAGACCATTCAGTACTGGCGATATCCAGAACTTCAAAGAGTTTCAAGTAGTAATTTGTTCATGTATAAGACCACGAACACAGTTCATCCAGACAGGCATGACCTTTTTACCGTGGTTTTCCTGAAGAACGTACTTTAAATTAAAAAATTGCACACAAAAGCAACATATGATTTAATTAGTTAAATTCGGAAAAGAATTGAACAAGATCTAACAATAAAACTAAAATCTTAAAAATAAGAGTAATTCACAAGTATACATTACTTTGAGAGAGATTAAGTATTGAGAACATATTTATTATGATTAAAATTATTTTTTACAAAAAGGATAGAATCGGTTCCATATATGATTTCACCATGACTGTTCTTATAATCGCATACGAAAAGAGCTAAAAAATACATTTTCAATTATAGAATTAGAATCTAAAATAATATTAGATTACTTTAAAAAATCCGATGATCTATCAATTATGTGTTCAAATTCTGCAAATGAAAGGGCCCCATCGTCATCTAAATCAGCTTCATCAAGAATATTTTGAATTAGCGTTTGCATTTCCATTTCATTTAACTGATTGTCGCCCAACAATTTTTGAACCACTTGCCTTAAGTCCGATATTCCTAACATATCATCTCCATCAAAATCTGGAAAAATATGCATTTCGCTATGTGCATTGACCACTGTTTAAAACTAAAATATGTATATTATAGTGAAAATGCAAATATGTTGGTTACCAAAAATTCTAAATGCATGTTCGGCCTTAACGGATTTTGGGGCAGCTTCAGAAAATGCAGACATCATATCTAAAAAGTCTTCAAACGTACAATCACCATCTTGGCTTGAACTGAATATCTTACAAATCCTTTCACCAAACGGATTGACACTTAATTCTGGATATAATAAAATTCTTGACATGGATAATTTTGCATTTTTATTATGACCAACTTTTTCGGGGGCCAATGCTTTAAATTTTTGATGTGCACTGAAAAATTATGCGGATGTTATTGTTTAACTGGAAGCATTTTACGTTTCCTTTTTGAAACTTACCACAAAACATCCTTTTTTGTGAAGTAAGTCAAGTCCTAAAATTTGTATTTAATCAATGTATATGTATATCTCTACTTATTTATATATTTTCATTTAAATACCTGATAATCTTGTAACTCAACATCAGTAAATTGACTTTTAGCTTGTCCCATATTTCAAAATCAAACCTAGATTGGCTGTTGGCATAGCATCATGCTGCGCAAACTTTTATGAGCGACGACATTATACTAGATCATTTCATTATAGTATGCTAGTTCAACTATAGAAGTGAAAACAAGAAAAGACAGGCTGCCATTAGGGGACGCTGCGATTAGCAACGTGGTATCCTTAATATTGCTCTTATGGGAAAATCAAATTTTCTTATTTTTAAGGAAAGTCGTTGATTTTATTACAGTAGATTAAAATTAAGATTGCAATAATGAATATTTAATATAATACAGGAATTTTTATTTAAAAAATGAGCATAATTTTAGTTTTCTCCCCAATTTATTTTTATGATCAAGGACATGGTATATAGGTTGGGTAACAAATGCATTACATACAAGATTTGGAATAAAAATAACTGTTAATTTGTTATGTAAAATTTATTTTTAAATTTTGATTAACAATTATTTAATAGTTATATGGTTTCTTTGAAATAATACGAATTATTTTAAATATCAAAATTAATGTAAAATATGGAAATGATTGGAAAACCAAACAATAACAAAGCACGACAATGATCTGATAGCCGCTATAAGAAACACGTTTCCACCTGGTGGACAGAAATTTTTTTGACCCGTAAATATTTTGAGTTTTGTTAGGCCGATTCTAGTGATCAATAGTAATAATAGTATAAATATAGTTCTAACCTAGGATAGGACCAAGACAAGCGATAGCGATAGCTTCAAAATACAGCTATAACTTTTTATTACATACGAACTTATGGACATACACTGGGATTAGTGATGTCGATTAATAATTGATAAAAAGATAAATCGATTCTATGCAAAACACGATTTATTAATCGTTTTTTTTGACTTTCGATTATTTTTTGAATCGATTCAAAAAATTGAAAAATCGAATCGACTGATCATATTTTCTAATTATGGAAAGTGGCAATTTCCATCAATCCAAAAAAAAAAAAACTAAAAAGCAGGTAGAGCCATCAATATACAATAAATTTACCCACACATTACAATTTTAAATTAAATTTTTTTAATTTTTTACAGTTGACAACCATTTTTACTAGAGAATTGAAAGTTAAACGTTTAGGCTAACATTTCTTATGATTTCATTTTCTTGCTTCTTGAGTGTATCTGCATGACATTTTCATTTTGCATATATATTTTTTGTAAGTCGATTCTTTGGATATCGATTATTTTGCTGCCCATTCTTTTTTGAATCGATTCAAAGGTGGCGATTTATAATCGATTCAAAGAATCAATTTTGGTAGTAATAGTCGACAACATTAACTGGGACAATTGAGTTATGAACATTTTTGATTACTGAAAGTTTCAATTTAAAAGAAAAGTGAGGTTAAATTAACCTAAGGTTTCTATCCAGACTTTTCTCTGTTTCTATCTATTTGTGTTTGTCTGCGAATAATATGTATGACATTTTAACCCAAATCATTTAAACTTGTTAGCTTCGAAGCAAAAAAGAATGGGAACTTAATTACACATCTGATCCTTAATATCGGTAATAGGTATTTTGATGGCATAAGTGTTTTTAAGATCGACTGTTCATTGGAATTATTAACCGGATAATTGGAAAGACTATAATGAAACTGGCTTTTGTGCTTTAGGAAAACAAAACTTGCCTATATGTTTGATCCGCAATACGGTCCAGTCAAGCTACACATTAAGTTGTTAAGGGCTTCATAATATTTCTAAATTCTAAGTGAAATTGCAATGTGTAAGTGCCACAAACTGATTTGAATGGTTCGCATTTTTTTTGTAGTATTACCTATATTTAGTATCTGTTTTTTAATACGTAATTAAACATAATATTATAAAATAATAAAAAAATTTATTTACAATAATATAAAAGAGTCAAATTCAGTTCTGTTTCAAAGCAAAATAAACATCATGGACACTAACATTTAAAATAATTTTCTGATAAATATCACCATATTTCTGATCTGTAATTATGAGCCGATTGGCGCTTAGAGCATAGACTGCCTTTTGTGCTACTGTACTCGTTACCATTTTAAAACGATCAATGGCACAACAATTAATTAACATTTTATAAACATCAATGAATGTTGTCTCTTCCACACCTGTCCGTTCAATCTAAAATATACAGATAATAACATTTAAAGAATCGATTAATTATAAATTAACTACTTCTGTTGTAATTGCTTGTAGAATTAATTGTTGCAATCTGGAACACCTTTTAATTGCCAATACTTGCGGCTGAGTAATCATTTCATTTAAAGCTTCGTTTACATGAGCCAGAGTCACTTCATCGTTATTACTGCGCTCAGCTATTTCAGCTGCTCGTCGACAAATATCTAGAGCACGGCGTGCATCGCCTGATACAGATGCAACTTTTCTATTAAGAGAAAAATATTATTGATAAATTGGTGAAGGAACTTTTAGATATCTAAATTCATGTCTTTTGAAAAATTATTAAATAAATATCTTAAAATTAATAAAATACCTTGAAACCAACTGAATAGCATCTGAATTAAAACTATCTGTTCCACTTAGTCGTTTCATTACAATTTCAACTAATTGTTTATACGTATAAGCTTGAAATGTTAAACGTGTTAAACCTAAACGGCTTTTCACCCTGTTCATCAGTAACCTTCAATAAAAAATCGATATTCATTATTAATAGTACTAACTACGGTCAATTGCATTAAACCTTTCTGGTAAATCCATTGTATTTGCAATTGTGATGACAATAAGTTGTTTCGATTTGGTTGGCCAATCCAATAAATTATAAACAACATCTTGTCTTTTTGTGCATAAAATATCAAGCTACAATATTAAAGAATTATATAATTATTAAAAGAGTATTGTCAATCATCATACTTCATCAATTAACATAACAATTGGCAGTGGATTTTTTTTCTTTGTGAAACGTTCTTCTAATAAACTTTGAGCATGTTCCCATGGTACAGTTTTATCAGTTAATTGTTTCCAAATCTGAAAAACCATCAAAAAAACTAGGATGTACAAATTGGTATAGCATACAAGAATATATTTCTAGATAAACTTTTTAAGCGGATTCGCCATTTCTATAAGTTTTTTTATTACCTCAACATAAGCTTGTCGGGGTTCAGATAAACGCATTCCATTAATATTAATAAATATGAAATTATTGATATTTTCATCTAAATGCATTTGATCAATTGCCAATGTAACTGTTGCTGTTTTGCCTGTTCCAGGGACACCCGAAATGTACATACAACTAAAAAAAAAACGAGAATTATTGTAATTCGTATGCTCTATTTCTCTGTTTCTCTATTTGTTCATACCCCCCGCAGCCATCAATTAATTTGCCCTTCAAAAAATTGAAAATATCAAAATATTCTTTCTCCCTACATGGCAATGATGCTGGCATGTAGGAGACATGAAGTTGGCTTCTAGCTTTTGACAATGGTGTCATTGTTAGAAACTCATTGTGATGTTTTATTGACCTTGCTTGGATTGATGGTGTAATAACTCCTTCTCTACAAATATAAGAGAATTAAAAACAAAGTATTTACCTAAAAATAACAACTTTTTACCTTAATAATTTCAAGGTACTTTTAGGTGTTTTTAATCCCGATTTTCTACTACTTTTTGGTGTTTCTGCTACTGTACTTTTTCGAGTACTTCTTCTTTTAGTTGGTGTTTTCGGATCAGTATCACATTTAGGAATTAAAACTTTTAATTCTTTTATTATGTCCTCGATATTATCGACAGCATCATTATACTCATTATCTGGTGATCGATGTTTATAAACCGATCGAGATTTTCTTGTACTTCTTCGTAGAGGAGTTTTATCAGTTTTTACTGCTGCCGCTGCTGGTTCCTTTAGAGTCTTTCCTGATATTGATGACTTGCTTCTAGATCTTAATACCCTAAATTATCAAATTGATTACTATTCTCTCCTCTTTGAAATCAACATTTTATTTTACCTTGTTGATGGCGATGCAGCAGCTTCTTTTTCGCTCTTTTTCAAAACTTCCACAATTTCTCTATCATCTTCTTCGCTGTCATAGAAATATTCTGAATATGAAAGTTTATTGTTTGTTCTTGTCGATATTCGATTATATTTGGATTGTTTAGAAACTATTCTACATTCACGTGTTGAAGATGGAGTTGATTGGGATTGTTGCTTTTTATCTGATTCCCTATTAAAGTGTCAAGTCGAATTTTCATTCATTTATATATTAGTATATGAAGTATTTTATAATTTATTATAATATTATATAATATATAATTTAGAAGTTAGTATATTGTATATATTAGCGATTGCAAGCGTTTGTACATTTACAGTTACGGTTCGAATTCCGATTATTCTATACGTTACGATTAAATGTCGCGGTTTTTATTTAGAGATAAGCTTAGCAAGCAATGTATCACCACAGAGAGCAATATCAGAAGTTGTCACTTTCTGTCTTTTGGTGAATGCAACCAGGGAGGTCTTGCTCGAATTAACCGAGAGTCCCTCCTCGGAGCACCACTTCTCTACCACTTTCAGGGCCAACTGAAGATAATTCAGGGTATACTAATACACTATCTACTATACGATTCATATAAGTCATATATACAAATTTAACCTACTCAATAAATTTGTTTGCTAAATTACACCGTAGGAGAGATCTTCGAAATGATTCATCTAAATTGACTTTTACTGGACTCGCAATGATTCCATTTTTATTACGTGATAGTTTTTCTGAAACCTTTAAACAAAATCAATTATGAAAAATTCAGTCTCTTTTAGAAAAATTATTCTCAAATATTACTTGTTTTGTTCCTTGCTGGTATTGTCGTCTAAGGCTACTTGATTTCGGTGTCTGGATGCCTCGTTTTTTACTCGGAGAAATTTCCATTCTTTCTTCATTATTATCATTAATATCAGCCAACGGTCGTTTAACAGGTGTTTTTAAGACGGCTCTATCATTTAATGAAATGCATAAATCGTCAACTATTCTATCATCTAAATAATATGGGAAAAGTAAGCATAATCAGAAACTAGATTTTAAGTGGACTACACTAGACTATATGGCGAATTACCTACTTTTTATTGCATTTGCATGTTTTTGTTCACTTTTCGGTGAATCAATCACCTTCAAGTTTTTTCTTTGAGATACTCTTAATTTTAATCGTAACGCATTTTTCTCGTCTTCATCATCATCACTGATACTGACTATTGAATAATTTAGAACACTAGCTACCTCGGACTTTGGTATAATATCGATCGTCATTTTTTGATAATTACAGAATTTTAAAATCTTGATAATAAAACAGTTAAAAAGCAAAATCGATATAGTAAAATTATAAAAATATACTTGATAAAATCAAAAAAACATATCGCAAATTGGTTACATATAAAATATTTCGCGGGAAAATATTCTCATTTTTGACACTCGATTTTCGATTATTCAATACAGAGGTTAGGTTTAGGATTAATAATGGGTTCAGAGATGGGGTTTGTGTTAAGTTTCTTGACACGAACAGGCAAAAACTGCAAAAAAAAAGACGATAAAAACAAAGTTACAAATACCAACCAGAAACTTGGTTTGCACTGTCTAGTTTCTACCATTAGGGTCGAATTAATGATGCCGTCGATGCAGATTACTTTTACCGGAATCGATTCTTTAAATCCAATAAATCCTCTTTCATATCGGTTCGAAAAAGAATCGCCAAGACAATAATCGATTTTCTAAAAAATCGATAAAAAAAGTCTTGTTTTCTCATTTTGTAAGTTGTTTAATCGATGAAAAAAGTTATGTAATTAATTTTGAACAAGACTGAACCAATATGCTCTTTAGTCCACACTATTCCACACTCACACAACTTAAATTTAGATGAACTTAAGTAGATGAACTATGGAGTGTTAATGAATTCGTATTAACAGTTTAAGTAGATGATTTAATCATTTCAAACAATGTGTTTGTATATTGTTCGTTTAATACTCTGATGTTGTTTAAGTTGCAATAATGCAATAGACCTATTTCTTATTCGCAAGAGACGGTGCGATGCGAATTTTTATGAGAGAAATGAGTGCAACCTGCAATATACAATTTTTGTGCAAGTCTTGTAATAGCAATGAAATTGGTTGCAATTTTTTTGGTAAATTTTTGTTACTAAAATACTAATATTAATAAAATATTTGTATTCGATTTATATATATGATGTATAATTGTGTATTTATTGATAATTTTTATCTGTAGAATATTTATCTTAAATTATATAAAATTATAAATTCTTATTTGCCTGTGATATGATATGCGCGCGCATTTCTGGTACTTTATAGGTATTAGGAAATATGTTTATTGAACAAAATATGAGCAGTAGATTCGATTTTTCAGTTTAGTGAATCGATTCAAAAAATAATCGAAAGTGTTAATTGAATTGCAGATAATCAATTTATTATAGTCGTTTTCTTTCGACACTGATTTCGTGATCCAAACACATTTCAAAATCATGTTCTTTTGATATTTTTACATTTGACAGTTAACGAAATGTAATGAATCATTCTTGAACAAAGTGAACATTTTAATTTAATGATTAGTTTGTTCGAAACATCGAATTGTACCTTAAACAAATTATAAATATGAATATATATTTATTTATATATCGTCAATAATAAAATAAGTGTAACTCACAAACTTATTAAACGTAAAATTATGGTAAATTGGTTTTGTAAATAATATTTATTCATTATAAAAAAAATATCATAATATGTATTAAATAGACACCGTTCTTTCGTAAATCCAAACCGAACATGATTTGTTAAATATTAAATCATGATTTTCAGAATCATGAATATCATGATCCCATTCTTCCGCGAAAGAATACAAACAACTTATATATCTATTCTATTACTATATCTATATCTATATCAATATTTTTTTAAAGAGAATCGATTTATTTTAATAATCGATTATTAATCGGCATCACTAGTGCGAACTTCCTGCAAACTTCCTATATTTGTTTCATTTTGTTTTTTTTTTACTTTGGAAATATGGAGAATGTTAAACAAGAAACAGTTATGGTTGAAATCGATTTATCTAAACTCTGTAGGACTTGCTTAAGTGAAAATGGTGAAATGCGATCAGTGTTTGTAATAGATGAAGCAGCAAATGGACAAGGATTTACAATTGCGGATATGCTTATGGGCATCACTGGCATTCAGGTTTCTTTATTTAATATAAATATATTTCAAATTATGTTTATTATTGATAATTAATTATTAGGTAACCAATGAAGATGGTTTACCAAATCTAGTTTGTTTACAATGCATTTTTCAAATATGCCGAGCGTTTGCTTTTAAGCAACTTGTTGAACAATCTGATACAAATCTGCGACAATATTTGGGTAAACCGATTATTATAAAAGAACAACATAAACAGCAAACTAAAAAGGACGAAACACAGCAAAATATGTTTACAAATGATTTATTGTTCGACTCGTTAAAAAATGGCACATCCTCTGATAGTGAAAGTGGAGATGATACTATCAGTCAAGAGAATAATGATTTAAATTTTGATAATCAAGAAAGGAACAACTTGTCTAAGAATGAAGAAAAATGTATTGCTCAGAAACAATTATCCAAAATCGTTAAAATGTCTCAAACTAAAGGAAGAAAAAGAAAGCTAATTATTTCAAAATCAACAAATTCAAATGGAATATTACGTTAGTATATGAAAATTAATGATAGACCATAGTACTTAATGCAAGGATGAGCTTTTATAAATGCATTTCTAATTGCCTATTATTAGTTGAAAAATTATTTTTTAGCATCTAGTAAGAAACAATGTAATTCGTGTAATGTGTGCAGAAAACAATTTGTAAATTTTAAAGCATTCCGAAAACATTTACGCATGCATATAGAAGATCGCCCATATAAATGTAAACAATGTTCTCGTAGTTTTACGGAAGAAAATTATTTAAATAATCATATGCGAACACATTTACCAGATGAAGAAAAACCATTTGAATGTACAATTTGTCACCGACGATTTATTCATTCTACGTTATTAAACAAACATTTATTAAGGTTAGTGCTTTAAGCTGATGCTTGAAATGAAAAAAATCACTTTTCACAAAAACTTCAGCTTTTGAAAGCTGAAGTTGAAATCTAGTGCGATTGTAGAAATATATTATGTTTATAATTTAATGCAATTGTTAACATAATTGCAGCGCAGTGCAAAGCAAAGATCGCAAAATTCTTAGCACCGTACATTACTTATGTTCGATAAATAACGCTACTAGTATGTAGCGTCTATTTTAGTCTTAAATAAGGGTTATGTGGACTGATTGTGGTTGTTAAATAAATTTGATTATAGTGGACTAGTATAGCTCAAGAAAAAGTTGAAACAAACAATGATAATCAATTAAGAAACGCGCAGTGTCGATAATACCAGTAGAAACTAACACTTTGAATGAATAGTACAATCTACATTCATTTTACTTTTTCAGCCAGGCATGATTCCACCATCAAAATATAATCAACAAAAGACTTTTTTAAAACGTTTTTAAACAGATTATTTGATTTTTAGGCATACAGGAGAAAAACCTTTTATTTGTAAAATTTGCAATAAAGGTTGTTTTGCGGAAAATAGTCTGTTAAAACATATGAAAATCCATGAGAAAAAAGAAGGAGATCCAGGATTATTAAAGCACATTTGTGATTATTGTCGTACCGAATTTCCTAGTGCCGATTTGTTATCAACTCATATAAAACAACATACAGGAAATCGACCATTTTTATGTAATATTTGTGGAAAATCGTTTCCACAGCGATTTAATTTGGATCTACACTTAAGAACGCATACTGGTAGGTGAATAATCTATGCGATTTTTTTTAATGTAAAAAAACTAATTTCTACTTACGAACACTGGGAATTTCTTAATCTTTTTTCGCCAAAAAATTCGCCCCATCAAGTCTTCGGTATCCGAAAGCTCCTATTTATTAACATTTTTATTTAGGAAGTAATATTTCAGAAAACACAAGGCTTCTAATTTTGCGTCCTATGGTATGCATAATAGGAACGGCATGCGCGTATTAATTTTTTTATTTTTATTTCAGGGGAAAGGCCTTTTAAATGTGAAATATGCAAAAATGGGTATGTTTCAAAGGCCAGCTTAAAAATCCATATGCGTACGCATACGAATGAACGACCATTTGTATGTGATTCATGTGGAAAGGCGTTTAGACAATCTGGCGATTTAACAAGTCACAAACGTTTACATGGAACTGATAAACCCATTGAGTGTAGTTTATGTTTTAAAACGTAAGTATTGTTTTACTTTATTACTTTGCTATAGTTTTTTATTCTTAAGACGAATCAGATATTCAAAATCAATCCGGTATTGATTTCCAGAGTATGACTTAATCACTTAACTGACGTCCTAATCCGAGTTTCAATTCTCTGACCTAAGATTATTCGATCTTCCAGAAATCGAAAAATCTCCGAACACCCCTGCATGTATTTGTATTTTTTTTTTGCATTTGTAGATTTACAACTGTAATGAAGCTGAAATATCATATGCGGAATCACACAGGTGAACGCCCATACGTTTGTAATGTATGTAATCGTGGATTCACGGTAAATACAATTTTATTAAGGCACATGCGTGTACATTCCGGAGAACGACCGTATGTTTGCGTTATCTGTGGAAAAGCATTTTCACAATCCAGTACGTTAAATACACATATGCGAGTTCACTCAAATTCACTAAATAAAGCAACAGAACATCAGCAGCCGCAGCAGCAGCAGCAGCAACAACATCAGCGAGATAAAGAAATGAAGTACATATCAGATCCTATTAGTGGGTATAATAATCATCATCATCATGAACAGCAGCATAATATGACAACATCTCAGCAACAAATTTCTTTGATTCAAGGTGTGATATATGTGATTATATTGTTCAAGAAATAGCCATAATTCGAAACTACATCATGTCGGGGTTTATTTAAACTCCACTATCACTGCTAATGTTATACTGAAGTTTTTTTTTCTTTTATAGATAATCATGTACTACAAGAGAATGCTATAAGTAACATACTTTCAGATGATAACACACATCAGCCTGACCCATCCAGATTATTAGTAGACACTGCCAATTTATTAGTTGACACTCGTCCATTATTAACAAGCAATGATAACTCAAGGTTAATAAATGTCAGTGATCCAAGATTGGTAGTGAATGTGGTTGAACCTGGACGATTATTACAGGACAATAGAACTTTAGTTAGTGGTAATAATCGTCTATTAACACCGGACAATCGATTAGTAACGAATGTAAATAATGATAATAATCATCAAAGTCAATTAAGCAGTAATGTGGCAACCGAAAATTCACGAATAGTAACTAAATATTTAAATAATTATGATTCATACCATCATCGAGGGTCCATATGAAAACCAAAAAAAAAAAAAAAAACAAATGTGTTAAAGCGTTGAAACATTTGAAACTCTAACAATATCATTAACTTCTTCGATAAATCCAAGGCGGATTATATCAGGAATATAAGTGTCTTCTTAGCCAATTTCTAACGGTCCAGTTTTTAGATCCATAGAGCTATTTATTATTCACAAGAGTGACGGTAAGATACAAATTTCGATAAGAAACGGTTGCAACATATGACCTGCGCAAGTCTTGTATTAGCAGTGAAGTTACTCACACTTTTTTGGTAAATATTTCTTTTCCAAAGTGCTAATATTAATAAAATACCTGTTATTGTTTTATATATATGATGTATAATTGTGTATGTATTATTATCAGGGGAATATTTATTTTAACTTGTATAGTTTTCATCTGCCGGTTACATGAATGTGCGCGCGCAAATTTTGTACTTTACGGGCAATAAGAAATAGGTCTATTAAATAATGGAGCAAAAAGGAGGACATGTTCTACAGGAATTGCTAATAAAATTTTTTCTATTTTGGTGTGATAATTACTTCATATCACATTGCAAAAGAAAACTTTACTGATTATGTCGATTAACATTGGGCTAAGAAACACATGTTTCTTAGCCTTTATATCAGAAACGATTATTAATATAAATACGTCATAACTTCTTTAGCCGTTGTTTTTTGCTTGACGGAAACGCGACGTGGCGCGTAGGTACAGTGCACGGGGAAACCTTGGCCATAGGCCGTTGCACACTGAAGTCGACAATAACAAATGTATAAATAATCAGATACACAGTGTGTATTGTACTTATGATTGAACGTGTCCTGTTTTTTGTGGAGAAATTAAGATCGTGATCCCCAATGTCTCCCATAAAAAATCATTCTATTTTTATAATTCTTTTCTGAAGCGTAAAATATAATTCCAAAATTGTCAATATAATAAAAATATTTGCTTGTATACCAAACAAAATAATAATGAACTTTGATTTAATATTTAAAACTAAATGTTACTTTCAGCTCATTTCAATTTAATGTGTTTAGTCCTGTGTCCTGTATAGCAGTGAAGTTAGTCACTTTTGTTACATCAGTCAGTTGTGTCCGAGCTTTAATACAACAAATTATTATTACTATATATTAAATCCAACGTTATGAACGCAATGTGTTACATGTCTCAAATATTGGGCATTTGAGATTAATGAAACGTTAAATCGGAAATAATTATCGATAAGATACTATCGAGCAAAAAAACATCAATTTTATATCGATTATTGAAAGGAAAATATCGATATTTTTAGAAATCGGTATCTGGTGTGCATCTCTAATTTGACTTTTTAACTGAATTGTTTACATCAAGGTGTCGTAAATCCAGTGCGTAAATCGTGATGAAAACTTTAAACATTTTTTTAAGAAGACGTTTATATTTAGTAGGCAAGTTACTTATTTTATTTAACATAATACTTAAACTTACCTGGATTCTTCGAATTCTATCCTATCCTATTCTTTCCGAATTACATTGTAAATATAAATTAAAATTAATATTTTGAATAATAATTCATTATATTTGCTTAGGATTAAATTTTTGGTTATAATTTCAGGAAATACGTATTTGAATTATTCGAATAATAGTGAGAAAGTTAGTCCAAGAATGTTAGAATTTCAAAAAAAACTTCGAGAAAAGACTCCTATAGGAAAACTTGATGAGCAATTTAATAAGCACCCATATGAAGAAAAAGAGGGGTTGCAACCATGGCCAGATAATACAAATCCACATACTGGTGAAATAGGTGGACCAAAAGGACCAGAACCAACCAGATATGGTGATTGGGAAAGAAAGGGTAGAGTAACTGATTTCTGACGTTACTATACTTACTATATTGTTATACTGACAGTTGTACTTAGTGATAGATATAATTGAAATGTAACTTTGTTGTTGCACTGCTTTTAGGGAAATTTCTGTTATTCGTTGTTAATATAATAATGTTCGAAACTTATGAAAAATCCATCCACTCGATCAATGGTCCTACCGGCATATAGACTATGTAGTACTTCTATATAGCGTGTATACTTCCTATTTTTAAGAAAATCAGTAGGGGACTAAACTATTCTTATTTTGATCTGATTGTTAAGGCTAATCTATTTTTAACGCATGCTTTGTTTATTTTAATTTTTTTCATCTTTCGATGTTTCTTACTTATACCTAATAGAAATAATGATATTTCCGGCGACAAGTAGTTATTGGTTGAAGAAGGAAGCAAAAAGGAAAAATTATTACTATTGCATTTTAAACCTCAGTATGAGTAACACGGCGGTTTTAGTTTTAGGAATTATTACCTATTTGGCTGTTTTCTTTTTTTTGGAAATTTCAATTATTACTATAGTATATCAAGAATTCAGTGCTCTTACTGACTGGCTTATTATATTGTTATATTCTAATAGTAGAAGAAAAAAAAATTGCATTACAATAAAATAGAAATTTGCATAACGTGAAATTCTTGTATAAATGTATACATTTTACATCACCATAATACTGGTAACGGGCCCTGCTGTTACTGCGCATGCCCAAAACTGGTTTCTTTTGAATGTGCGGAGATGCGCAATAGCAGAAAGGTTGTTTATCATATTTAAAAATGGTTTGGTCCTCTACTAATTTTTAAAAATAGGAAATACTAAAGGTGAAAAAACGCCATATGTTTATGTGTTATAAACTTTTCTCCAATTACTTGGGCTGCGCGCGCATCCAGTGTAAAAAATTCAGGTTAAAACACTGAAAGTACAACGTATAAGAACAAGGGGACTCAGCAAAAGTAGGAATATACTACCAGAATCACAATTAACAGAATATTGTAATGAGTGTACGGGTTCATTTTACAAAAGCACACGCAAAATCTCATGTTCCAGCAACATTTTCTTACATGCCATAGGTTTGCCACCACGGCTCTATATAAAATTAGAATATCTATTTCATGAAGTTTTTATTAAAAAATTAACACATATAGCAATAAATAAAATTAAACTCGAAATCGAAAACAAAAAAAAAAAAAACGCAAATATATCACGAAAAAGAGATTGTTTTCGAATAAGTAGGTATGAAAAATCTCAAATGTTCACGAACGAATGAGAACTACTTTTTTTATGGGCGCTTTCTAAAATTCTTAAAAAGTTTTTATCTGCAGCAAGAATCGATTAAAACAGCTTTCTGTACCGACGTCCCGGATTTGATAACGGCCTATACGACTTTTGTAAAACCCCGATATCCTTCATAAAAACATATTGCATCTCTTTATATCGACAAAATGTTTACGTAAATAAATTTGTCGGATATTTATATATCCACACGATATTTTATATATCGCGATGATATAATTTAATATACTACAATTACAATTAAAACATTGCGAAATCACATTACTATAAGCCACCAGATGGCGTGCGCAAAACTTCTACTTGCAGCTGGGCACACTGAAACGTGTGCCCAACAAAAGTGCATTTTCGGCACCGAATTAAAAAAAAATATTTTATTTCAAATTTCTCTTTATACATTTTTATGTAGCTTTTTTATTGTGTAATAAAATTAGTTCGTGAAAATTTGCAACTAATAAACAATGCTGTACATGTTTCTGTTGTACTTTAAAAGTAAAGTATTGTAATGTCTGCGTTTCTATGCTAAATCAAGTAGAGACTGGTAAGTTAGATTAAAAGTCAATTTAGTTCTATTTATATTAGTTCTGTCCGAATCAAATGCTATCTTTATTATAAGTGGCATGCACAGTGTTAGTTACGGATATGATTAATTATTTATGTATAAATATTAATTTGTATCTAATTTATATTATGCATTAATGTTATTTAAAAATTAGATTGAGTTATTATTTACCTTCTCCAACTTAATTAGAATATCACCCACAAAATTAATGTAATTATTAAAAATAATTTAAAATTGCCGCTAACTTGATTTCATGCGTATATCATGCAATTTGTGTTAAAAAACTACGTTGCCAGATATTATTTTTCTTAAAATTGATTTTAGTTTTTAAACGTTTTATTAAGTGCTTTTAAGAGGATTATGAATATGGCTGATAGTGTTTTGACCGCACGCTGTCTTTTTTAATTAAATAAAGAGAATATGCTCTTAGATACTAGTTTTATTTTAAAATTAATTAAAATGGACATTATATTTATAAACCATGTTTTACAATGATTTTATCAGCCTAATGTTACGTCCGTTCTAATCGATTTCCGCTGTTTTTTCTTTTCCAAAAAAGTAAAAAAAAAGTGTCAATGTCCTAATTTATTTTTTTAATTAAGAAAAAATGTTAGCCGAAAGTTGTAGGAAATGTTATGTTGTAATGTTTCGTCCATTTATTTAATTTTAATAAACTACTTATGCTTGTGTCTGCCCTATATAAGTATATGTATACGAGTATAAGCTACTAATATGTAAATACGATTTACAATTTATTATGAATTAATTCAAAATAATTTCGAAGTTTCCATTTTTTTAAAATTCAAATCCGTCATTTGACATATTTGTGTTTTGTGTAAAATTATATTCATTCGTTTCATTTGTTGGCACTAAGTTTGGATCATCGTCAGCCTGAAATGATAGAAATTCATAAGATAACGGAAACAAAAAATATCAGAGATGTTTATGTAAAAAATCGTATAGCCAATAAAACACCATTGTGCATGGTCATTCAAATTTGTATTCCATACAAGATTTGAATGGCGAGTATTGTAATTCGTTTATTTAGTTCTCGAATTTCTGATTCGAGTTTATTTCGAAATTAAATGCTGTGACTCTTGTGTACGTGGGCTAACAACATTCACTTATTTCAAATGGAATAGTTGGATTTTGGTACAACCTCGAAAATATACATAACAATTCTTAATAAAGGGTTAAATTATATTAAATTTCCGACTTTTATATATTTTTTAAATAAATATGTTATCTTTGTCGAAAAATTAAAACCCAGTATATTGGGTGAAAGACAAAGATATTACCAGGTACATGAATTGCAATTACCACACACCTTACATAAATGACACAAACTAACGTCATTGTGAACAATGCTAATTTTAATTGATAAAATATTACTTGCAAAATATGGTAAAATTATATTTAAAATTTCCGAAATTATATTAATTAATAAATTAAAAATTTCACAGCTGGGTTCCAAGTTGAATCGGAACTACTGTATTTCATTAATTGAAACAAGTCCTAATTCTTAGACCACGAGAGCCACAAAATTCATTTTAAATAAAGTTTGAAAATATAATTCACTAGACACAAAAAAAAGCCATGTACATCTTGAGACAGTAACTTAAATATTCTATAATGCTTACATCTCCACTGAAATATTGTTCAATTATGTCATACGCCAATTTATATATTTCAATATTTTCATGATTTTGCAACATTTCAATTTTATCCAATCCATTACACTCTTCAATTAGGCTACATAATTGATCAACTTCCGATCCAGCCATTTTTAACATATTATGTATTCCATCAAGAACTACCTGAAATTTACTATTGGTTAAATAATAGAATTTTTATTCTACTACGTCTGTGATAAATCAGTTCCTTATGATGGCATTTGCTTTCAGCACTCAGCCAGTAACCCCAAACAATGGATTATATCAATAATATTTTTCTTTTACAGAGTTAAGTTACAAACAAAAAATGTAAAATTGTATATAAAACAGTTTTTTTAAATCTAACGTGATGTTCTTTCTTTCTGGCATAATGATTTAATTATGTGTGAAAAATTGCATATGCTAAGCAGTAGAACAAGAAAAAAATATTTGGTAGGTATTTTTTTGCCTTGCTATTTAATTTAATTGACCAAAAATTATATGTCGCAATATTTTTTCCAGTTGCCAATGGACGATATTGGGCTCGTCCAAATTACTGAGAGGTGTCCGGACTATGACACAGTGATAACAGTGGCCGGATTATAGAGGTTTTACAATATTTCTATGATTTTCATGGAAGCCATGGCATGAATACATACTATTTGTTGCCAACGTAAATTTAATTTAATAAATGTTCGATCACTTCGTTTCGTACTGTTGGCGGTCGACACTGCAAGCAACGCAGAATCAAAGCTGGTGCAGAACGTTATAAACACCACGAAATACAATTTTACACAAAGAAAATAGATTGATTTAAATAGTTTAAAAACTAAAAATGTGCTCATTATTTTTTAACACATTTGTTATGACTTACCTGCACTACAGCTGGATCTTTGCAATTTAAAAGTGCACAAAATGGCGAAATTGCTCCATGTTGAACTAAACGAGCAACTTGTTCTTTCGTGCCTCCAATAGTAAGATTCGATATGGCCCAAGCTGCTTCTTTTTGAGTTTGAAAATCACCCTTAGTTAAATTTTCTATAATACTAGGAATCAAACCTGCAAATATAGAAATTAGTTACAATATGACAATATGATCTGCAGCATCTTCGAAAGTTAGTACTCTCATTTGGGAAAATACAGACAACCTTAATACGCAGAAAAAACTTAACGAAGCAAGTAAGGTTAACGCAGTATAAAAAGAACATCTTGAATTACGAAATTTGTATGGGTGCATATGCCAAATAAGGGATTTATTACGTACTTCTTACATAATAAATCACGCTACATAATCGATGATAAATTGATATAATTCAGTAATAGAATACTGTTACCTCCGCAATTGAAAACCCAAAAAGGCAACTATAATGCTGATAAACAAAATACGGTCGAAAAATAAAATATTTATAAAGTTAAATAAGCATTAATACTTTTAGTAGTTTACTCGTATATTGAAGTACTACTAGCCAGCGCTTACCTGCATTTATAACGGCCTGTACTTGATTTTGGTTTCCAGCAGTTATGTTCGATAAAAACCAAACAGCTTCTTTGCGTATTTTCTCTTTGTTATGGCTGAGTAAATTTGGAAAATGTGATAGGGCATCGCAATTTAGGACAATCTAAGATCATTAACAAGAGTTGTTGAGATTAAAAATAGTATTGTATTATTAGAAAGTATTTTTTTAAATACTTTTATTATTTTTCAGTATTATTAAAAATAGTGTAATACATTTATCACAAAAATACAAGTTATTAAAGTATTTTTCAACCAGCATGAAAGATTGTAGGATAAGTTGTCAAACGGTCAACATGTGTGTAACCTTTGCATAAACCATATTAATGATCATATTCTTATTTGAAATTACGAAAGTTTATAAAAATTTAATTCCCATTATATTTTTAATCTCTCGCGAGTTGCAGTCTCATTGCACGCTTTTTACCAGTTAGGTCGGAGTTACCCAGCTTCGTAAACTTAATGCATAAACATCGTGATCGTAATTTTAGTGCGTAAATCTTGATATATTGAAACATATGCGTTTCTTATCAGTAGTGGTTACCCAATTTCTTAATTCTTATTTCTTAATGCATAAACGTAATTTTAAAGTTCCCAACTTTTGACTTTTACGTATTAAGAAATAAGTATTAAAAACGCGCTTGCGCTTTCACCACACTATTTTCGATCAAATGAGAGATGGACGTAATCTTAACCAAACTATTCTGGCGCTATTTTTAATGATAATTTTTGTACATATTTAAATATTATACATTTAAAATTATCGTTTATTTATAATTTTATTATTATTTATTAGTTACTTTTAGCTTTTTTTTGTATAGTTGATCAATCTTTTGATTCTTCTCATCAATTTCATTTCAATGTAAGTTCTTTCAAATTCTGATTACGAATTAAGAAATAAGACATTGTATAATCGTGTTTTCAATTTTTAGTGCTTAAAGTTACGTTTACGAAATAAAAATTAAGCTTACGAAGCCGGGTAATCCCACTCTTACATTGCACGCAATAAATGTATGCAATTTATTGTGTACAACTGTTACTCTGTTTTAAGCAAATGGTAATCGCACTTGGATGATACCGATTCTGCAAAATATTAAAATGGAACAAAAACCGCAATATCATTTGCAATCCTAATGAAATATGTAAAAACATTGGTCAATATTTCAATTTCTCCACTTTTATAGTAGATATGTTCATTATTATCGGAAGCAACAATTTTAGTCCCTTATTAGAAAAGACGATAATCGATTATCTTTGATTGATTGATTATTATAGCATAATAATAATTAGATTATTATATTGATTATTATTATAGCAAATCAGCCATTTTACATACTTGTGTTTGTTCATCTGTTCCTGTAACAATATTTCCAACAGCTCTCAATGATGCAGTTTGAATTTTTACGTCTTTATGGCTTAAAAGTGGAACTAATTTCGGTACGATTCCGCTTTCAATCACTAATTGAATCTGGTCATTGCCTCCATCCGTTAAGTAACTGATGGCCCAAACAGTGTCAACAAGGATCTAAAAAAAAAATGTAAATATATAATGTTATATAATAATATATATAATAATACACATATAAATATGTGTATATAATATATATATATATATAATATATTCTAATATATCGACTGATTCAATGTTTACATTATTTGTTAAATTATTAAAGAATTTGTAACGTTTTGAAATAGGTTGATATTTTGATATACATATCTAATAGATTCTGAAATAGAGTAAATTATTTTGGGACCCGTTTCTATCTAGTCCAGTTTCATACTGGGAATTTGAAAACTGCAGTTAATAGATATTTTTTGAGTATAACCTACCTATATGTTTTACACCCTTTGAAAATTGAAACTTCTTCGCACTTTCCAAAATATACTTCATACTTTTGCAATATTTTATGCAGATTCAGAAGAAAACGAAATATTCAGTAACGTATGAAATTAAAGTTTAATGGAACCCCAACACTCGCTATATTATTATAAAAAAACAAGTATTCAACGATCGGATTTGCAATGCAGAACAGAATTTCAATTATTGTAATTAGTTTTAAATATGTGATTTAAACATAATCACATAAAAGCATATTTAACTGACCATGGAAAATCATCTGTATTGGTTAACAAAAAAATATAGAAAAACTATTTGACAAATACTATACATGAATCTAGAGCAGTATACTATCTTAGGTAGGGAATGTAAAATACTTATTCTTTTTACTTAGCTTTTTTTTGGATTTCCTATCCTAATATTTCTTTTTATAATTCTATTATGTTTTTCATAATAAAATTGTATACTTACGTTAGGGTCTGAATGATATATAAGTGCACTTAAAGCAGGTAAAACATCTTGAATAGTTTTTGATGGTGGCGGCGGTTCCTTATTTCTGCATAAATTAACAAGTACCCAGGTAACATTTCTTAAAAATGATATCGGGATCTCAGGTTTGATGAATGATAAAAGTGGCTCTACAACTCCCAATTGAATTACATAATCTCTTAATATTGGCCCATCACCAATAATATTGCCTAAGGCCCATACCGCTTGTTCACTAACATTTTGATGAGGCGAATTTAATAACATTAAAAACAATGGTACTGCGCCGGCTCGTACTACTTCATTCGTTTGAGCTGATGTACCCGATGCAATATTCGTCAATGCCCATGCAGCTTCAAATTGCAGTGATGGATACTCATGGTTGTCAAGACATTTTACTAGAATGGGAATAATTCCCCAATCAATTAATTCATCAATTGGCGGACTTCTTTCAGACGATAACAATTTCCTAGCAGATTGTACGGCCATCAATTGCATATCAACATTTTCGCTACATGCAGCTTGTTTAACTAAATTTTGATAATTTATATTTGATAAGGTCTTATCAAAATCATCTTCATCGGTTGAATCCATTGGAACATTTCGTCGTTTTTGTAATGTTTCTTCACGTTTATTTTTGCGAAGCTCAACTGTAACTTCATTTCTTCTTCGACGCATTTCCTGCAAATTTATTTTAAATAAATAAGTACGAAATTGAAAGTTAAATACGAAATTAAAATTAAATTGTGTCAGTTAAAATTAAGAAAACTGAAAATATAAAATATGAAGTTATTCCAAGAAATGGATTAATAATAATAAGAAAGAATTTGGATATAAAAAGATTGATTCCTTAGAGCATAAACAATTTAGTACAAATATCAATGGCACTGACAGAAAATAATTCCCCAATGGCGAAAATTGCAATTAGTAAATATTGTCTTGTAAGATAAGAAGTCGAATGCGTAAAAATTACATTACCTTAAATTACACGGCACACGAGAATTTAATAGAATTTGGCGTGTTATACCAAGATTTAAATTCTTTTAGTCATAATATTAATGTTCATGATACTTCACTAACACGACTTCTTCTCTGGTAGAGCACTCACCGCCAATTTTTAAAAAGCGGATTACAAATAATCCATGGATAGTCATAGTTATTATGGGAGAAATACATTGAAAATAACATTAAATATTTTATCCTTGCAACAAGGATAATTCGCTTTTCTTCAACTGGCGGTCAGAGCAGTCTACCGTACTCGTAACCCCGGTACGAAAACCACAATTCAGTAAATTTTGGAGTTCACATATAATGGAATATGACTAATCTATGTTGTGATGGACAAACAAAAATTATTTACTATAAAAATAAAATGCATCTTACATCTTGATCCTTTCCTTTGTTCTTAAAATTGTGTATGCGATTTCTGTAACTTGGGTCGGCCATTTTCCTATTGTTGAATTTGAGTTTGACAATGAAAAAAAACCCAAAACAGCAATTTTAAAACAAACGACACGACAATATTATCAAGTTATATTATTCTTATAGCAATATTTCGATTTAGACAATTATCTCGGTTTTAATAAAACTATTATTATATTTATTATCATTACACCTTGTACTTCGTTAAAAAATATTTCTTCAGTTCAAGTTTGATTAATTTTTTAAATACTTCACCTCAAATCCAAGTAATAGGAATGTAAAATCGAAATCGATATCGCACAAAGTCGATATAGCATCGATTTAAAATTTAAATGTTATCGTTCGTATCGAATCTACTTGTTTATTTATTATCCAATGACAAAAGTGACAAAACCAGATTGGTCAATTAAGGTAATTTTAAAATTGTTTTACATTAGCGACATCGACAACTAGAGTTCGGCTTAAATTTTTTTGCTAAATGTACCTACGGCCGTATTCATAGTCATTATTTAAAGGTAACTTTCCACTGAAGTGGAGTTAACATGCTCTATTAGTTCAGCAGAGAATTTGCAGAGAATATGTTATTGTATTGTACAATTATTAAATAATAAGTTATTTACTATAATATTTGCAATACATCAATCAATTCGTGGAAAAAAAGTGATGGATTACTAGCAAATAAAAATTGATGTTATGTGTTATTTAGAATTCTATAACAAATATAAAAAAGACATTTTTTATCTTACTGTATAAGCCTATAAGCATATTTCTATTTACTAACCCAAAATAAAAATTTATTTTAATCATTTGAATAAATGAGCGGTTAATTTGAAATTGTAATGAAAGAATAATATAAAATAGAATAAAAATCATATAATAACCAAATTTTTCAGTGTTGTCACTGACCGAATTCAAACAATAGTAAGTGCTACTAATAATAGTAGCAATTGAAACTTTAGTAAGCACTTACTCAACGAAATGCAATTATTCGACTATGAAATGTACAGTGAAGTATTACTTAAATAAGTACTTAAATAAGTAATACTTAAGGATCACTTAATTGTGAGACTATGAATACGGCCACTAGCTGGTGAACCTTTTGAAAGCCTTTTTCGTTAAAGTTTGTGCAGTTACAATGTAGAATGCAAAATAATATTTATTATAAGATCAAAGTTAGTAAAATTAACAGATCTACAATCGAGCCTGGTATCTGGTAAGGGGTCTTTGTTCCTTCAGGTAAATACTTTATAGAATGTTTCCAACTTAAGTTCGAACAGAGACAAGCTCGCTGGGTCCAAACTAGTTTGTATATTAAAGTTACAAGTTACAATGTAACTTTAATTTAATTTAAAGTCCTACACTGTTGGCTAAAAATCATTTTAAGCAATTTAAGCCAATGACAGTCAACTTTGAATTTGACTCAAACTTAAACATTGATTATGAAACTGGCCCGTTGTAATTATAATGAGCATGTGCAATAGGTATAAAGAGAACTATAATAAATCAATATATAATAATAATAATAGTTTTATCTATGGTATAGAGGTCACTCTATATCTAGTATCTATAAAATTTGACTATGGAGAACTACAATAAAGTGAGGCGCCGAGAAAAAAAAATCTGGCTGCCATAGGGGAGCGTTACGATTAGCAGAGACTACATTAGTTTTAAAAACTAAAGAACAGATTAAACCTATAATTGCAATAATGAATATTTAATATAATATACCAGTAGACCTATTTCCTGCACGTGTAAGGTAACCATGTAACGTGTAAAGCGCGCGCATATTTATGTCATCGGCAGGTAAAAATTTATATAAGTTAAAATAAATATTCTCCTGATCATAATAATCAATAAACACACAATTGCACATCATATGTATAAATTAGTAACAGAAATTTTATTAATATTAATATGTTAGTATAAAAAATTTACCAAAAAAAAATTAGGACTAACTTCATTCTACTACAAAACTTGCCCAAAAATGGGCACAATTTTGTTTTTTTCCCATATTTTATTAATTTTATAATAGGGTTGGATGAAAATATAAAATTAAAATAATTGTTAATTTATTATATAATATTTATATCGACATTTGCATTCACAATTATTTAATAATTATATGGTTTCTTTGGAATACTATGAATAATTTTAAATATTTTATATACATAAGATATCAAAATAATTTGAAAATGAAACAATAACAAAGCATGCCACTGATCGGACATTTAGCACTAGAAATGCGAATCTCTCTGGTGGACAAAAAAAAATTCTGACCCATAAATGTTATGATTTTTGTGTCAGAAATTTTTTTGTCCACCAGAGGGATTCGTGTATATTGCGATAATTGCAGGTGATTGTCAGATCAGTGACGGGCTTTGTTATTGCTGCGTCTTCAAATTATTTTCAAATTTTATTTTAAATTAATTTTTATATCTACAATAATCCATAGTATTGCAAGAAACCATCTAACTATTAAATAATTGTTAATAACAATTTCAAAATAAATTTTACATAACAAGTTAACAATTATTTTTGTAATATATTATATTTTTATTTTTACTCAATCTTATAGCACATCGCTGATTATAAAATTAATAAAGTGGGGGGAAAACAAAACTATCCCTATTGTTTAAATAACAATTGTTGTCTTATATGAAATAATCATTTTTACAGTTTTAATTGCTGCCATAAAATCTATGATTTTCCTTAAAAATAAGAAAGTTTGATTTTCTCATAAGACCTATGTTAAAAACATTGTTGCAGTTGGTTGCAGCGCCGCCTGGCGGCAGCCCGTTTTTGTTTTTCTAGTGTTCACTCCTTCTAATAGCCCTCCATAGGTTTCCATATATTTGACATAACTATGTTATTATAACCAACAAAATATCGGCAAACATTTTAGATTTTCATATTCGGCGGTGAGTTTTGACATGTAAATAGGGCTGGGACATTTAAGTTAAATGATTTAAAATTATAAGTATTATAACAAATTATTATAATGGTATTATTAATTTATTATCAATAATACCATAGCATAATAATAATATCTAATATCATTATTATTATATATATATTAATAATAATAATATATATAAATAAAATAATACCAAACATCAAACCAAAGTAACCAAACCCTACGATTTGACAGAAACTCGCCGCCAAATATACATTTTCAAAAACGTTTTTAGCGCGGGATGTTTCTTAGTTGTTGTGATATTTAATAAAAAATACAAAAAGGTACAGATAGAGAGATTCAAGCAAGATTCTTTTTCGAGATACAGCTGAACATAAAACAAATATGTTTCGTAATTTTAAAAAACCAAAGGATGGAACACCTAATTTATATAGGTAGGTAAATTTATTTTACATATTTAAAAATAAAATGCATTCTTTTTTTTAGAGAGGAGAGTTCGGAATTTAGATTAAGAGAAATAGAAGAAATAGAAGCTATAGATTTAAAATATGGATTTCAAAAATTACCTTTAAATTCACAAAAAACTGGATATCTTATTAATATGCATTCGGTAAACTAAAAAGAAATTCTGATTGAAAGAGTGGTGCTGTTAAATGTTAATAGAGTTTGCTGGAGACATCGGGACTTCTTCTAAATGTTGTTTTATTAACACATGCTAAACGTGCTTTATTCTTTATTATTTTATATCGATAGATATGAATTTATGTGCCTGAAGCAATGTTTAATTGGTCTAAGTTGTTGCCAATGCACTTCACTATGCTCGCAGAATCGTTACCGCCAACGACAAAGAAACTGATCAGCTGACCTTATCAATTTCCCATTCTTAGATGGTACTGTAAAGCGATAAGTCATTAGAGATTGATGTTTTTTTATAGTGCAAGTGCTTATGAATTTGTTCTCAAGAAGGTCTTCAATCGATTGTCTACCCTACTTTGTCTGATGAGCCATGATACAGGGAAATCGGCCAGCGGATGGGTTTCTAGATGACGACGATAACAATTCTGTGAGCGTCGTGCCATTTTTAACAAACTTTGCTTTGCTGAACACTGCACTTCGCAATTTGTAATCAGTTTTATTATTAATTGTTCTCTATAGGCAGAAATATTAGATGAAGACAAACGACTATGTTCAGCTGTTGATTATTACTTCTTACAAGCAAATGGTGATAGATTTAAGACTACATTACCTTTTTTCCCATATTTTTATGTATTAACTGAAAGAAATTTGATTCAAGAAGTAGAACGATTCTTATCAAAAAAGTATGTTGGAATTTTGTACAGCATTGAAGTAGTAGTCAAAGAAGACTTAGATTTGGTAACTGAATGCCATTTACATCTTCTGGAAAAATAGTTTATTAATTATTTAATTATAGCCGAATCATTTAGTTGGATTGAAACGCGATTATATCAAGTTATCATTTTACAATCAAACTGATTTAGTTAAAGTTCGTAAAGAAATTTTAGTACAAGTACGAAAAACTTCCGCACGACCAAGTGCGGCTGATAGTTTTTATAATGAGATGTTAAAGATAAATTTACATAATGATGGTGGTGATAGGATTGATTGCGACAGCGATTCACCTACGCATTCTAAACTAAATACACATCAACAAATGGAAAATATTTTAGATATACGGTAATATATATAATATTTTATAGTAAAAGTATAATAAAAGTAGAGAGTTTGTTTTTGATTGCGGCGATCGAAGGGGTTTGCTGTTAGTAAAAATACTAATTTTTACATTTTAAGTTAATTTTGGTATTTTTACAGAGAGTTTGATGTACCTTATCATGTTCGTGTATCAATAGATAAGCGAATTTTCTGTGGATCATGGTATCGAGTTACGACAGGAAATCAACGTGATAATGGTGATGGTGACAATGAATATTTTCGTCAAGCACCTTTAATTGAACCAATAACAGAGTTAGTTGATGTACCAGAACCAACTGTTTTAGCATTTGATATCGAAACAACTAAAATGCCATTAAAATTTCCAGACGCTGATACTGATCAAATTATGATGATTTCTTATATGATAGATGCACAAGGTGTGACAATGCTAATTTAAGAAATTAATATTCGCATCTACATTAATGCTTCTTTTTCAAGGATATCTAATAACAAATCGCGAAATACTTTCAGCAGATATTGAAAATTTCGAGTATACTCCAAAACCCGAATTTGAAGGAAAATTTATTGTCTTTAATGAACCTAATGAATCAGCCTTACTTAGGAAATTTTTTGATCATATTATCGCAGTGCGACCGAATATTTTTGTAACTTACAATGGAGATTTTTTTGATTGGCCGTTTATAGAAAGACGTGCAGCTGCACATAATTTAGGTGACCCAAAATGCTGCTTAAATCAAATAGATACAATGCTTCCCAAAAAGCTTGTAAAAAGCACATTTTTTATTTTCTGAACGGTTCAAAATAGAAAATCGAAACTCCACTTGAAATTACAAATGCCCATAGTCACTAAAAAGTAATATATGTCTCCATGTAATTCTTCGCAGTTTGAATTTTTTATTGTGAATCGTTTAGGTGGGAGATATGTGGAATCTTTTTGAAAAGCACTATACTTATGTCATAGTTTTTTTTTTCGTAGATATGAAACAAGACATTGGGTTTAGTGCCAATATTAGTGGCATATATTGGAGTCGTTCAGCTGTTCATATGGACTGTTTATGTTGGGTGAAAAGAGATTCTTATTTACCAGTTGGATCACATAATCTAAAGGCTGTAGCTAAAGCTAAATTAAGGTTCGTTTTGAAAGAATTAGTTTGACAAAGAAGAGAAATTACATTGTCGTCTTAAAGGTATGATCCGGTGGAACTAGATCCAGAAGAAATGTGCCCATTGGCTATTTCAGATCCACAAGTATTATCCAATTATTCGGTATCTGATGCAGTAGCAACATATTACTTATACATGCAATATGTGCACCCGTTTATTTTCGCTTTATGTACGATTATACCGGGAGAACCAGATGAAGTACTGCGAAAAGGGTCAGGTAAATAGACAAATGATTTAACAGTGCATACCTGACAGGTAAATGAGTGAAAAATATTTTCAAAAAACCATAAAAAAAAAAAAAAAATTAGACAAAATTTGAAAAATTTCTACGAAAGTTTCTCTTCAGTTAAGTACACATTTTGTGAGTTTTTTTGTTTACCACTCATAGTTCAACTGTCGCTGCCATTGTTAAATATCAAACAATCCTGGTCGGAATTTGAATTACAAAAAATAAAAGTCAAAGCAATCACACAACTCGTAAAAAAATTGAAAGTTTTTGCAAGAAATGGGTAAATAATGCACTATCACTCGAATCTAAATTAAAAATTTTTAATTTAATTTTGTCTATATAGTTAACCATCGGTGCGAATCAATATAGTAGTATTACCTAACTTAACTAAATATAATAGTTATAACTAAACTATAAGTTTTTCATTAGATAATATAATATAATAACAGTGAACACAGTGGACGACACACACACTTTTTAGAATGAGACAGAACCGTAGTGAAAAATTGAAATATGAAACAATGGTTATTATTAGTTAAAATTTCTTCAAATTTTTAAGATCATAATCTAGTGTCACTTATATTAGGTAAATTTATTTTCCATTATTGTTGAAATACCCTGTATATCGAATATTTCTATAATTTATCTCGATTTACATTCCATGTATATAAATTGGATAATGATAATAAATGTATATATATTATCATTATATGTGTATATTATACTGAACACATCTACACAACTACATCTACATTAAATATATCAATTGATCATAAATTTGTTGAATTATCGTATATATGAGGACAATTACATTTAGTAACTTTAGTTTACTAACTTTAACTAACGTTAGTTTAGTAGTAATAGTTTACTACATTTAGTAAATATGAGGACAATTACAATTAGCAATCATAATATTTTGACGTGATGAACTCTTTTTGTTTTTTTGTATAGTTCAGTAAAACTATGAAACTATGGTGACTTATAATATCTTCTTTAGGTACATTATGCGAATGGTTATTAATGGTTGAAGCATATCATGCAAATATAATCTTTCCAAATAAACAAGAAACAATTTTAAATAAAATGACACGTGATGGTCATGTGATCATTCAAGAAACTTATGTTGGTGGTCACGTGGAAGCATTAGAAAGTGGCATTTTCCGAGCTGATATTCCATGCCGATTTCGGTCAGTTATATAGCAAATAAATCATATAATTAGCAATTTGAAAATAGTATTGAGTGATACATTACAGGAATTCATTATAACTCGACATCTGATTTATTTACTTAAAAACTTATTTTCAAAAATTCAAAAATTGTTTATTCAATAAGTATCTCTCATTATAGTTCCAATTCATTGTAGACGTCTCTGAGAGATGGCATGCTACAAGCATTCTATGTCTAGATTTGATCGCTTAGCTCTAAATAATCTAAATCATCAAAAGTAATTTAAATAATCTCTATTTTCCGGCCTTTTTTGATTGCAAAAATTATTCAAACTATTATTCTACAGCCTAAATTTTATTTAAAACTATTTTCCTATATGGCCGATTAAAGCATGATATTCTATTGCTAATATAATCTTTGATTTTCCATATACAATTCAATTTTCTTTTATGGCTAGAAGTTAAATATACCTTCGGAAATTGCCGTTTCTAACAATTTAATTCATTTGATTTGTAGCATATCAGAATCGACGGTAGATAATTTAATTGATCAGATTCCAAAAACATTAGAGCATGCCATAACAGTAGAAGAAGGTGTTCCATTAGAAAATGTAACTAATCTAAGTGATGTAACGGAATCAATTCGAAAACAGTTAATTGCACTCAAGGTAAAAATAACATAACTAACTAATTAGATTGTTTAAAACATTATAGTATACTAGACAAATAAATTTTAATTTTAGGAGCAACCATTACGTTTAGAAAGACCATTAATTTATCATTTAGATGTTGGAGCAATGTATCCAAATATTATTTTAACTAATCGCCTTCAACCCTATGCTTCTATAACAAATGATGCAATTTGCGCGCAATGCAATTTTAATAAACCTAATGCATTATGCAAAAGAAATATGAAATGGATGATGCGTGAAGAATATAGTAAGTATATTTAGACATACTTGACTTTTTAGATGCTAGATAATATTTAATTTGCTCGGTTTACAGTGCCAGCCAGCCGTAATGAGTACCAGCGTATACGACAACAATTAGAAATGGAAAAATTTCCATACGCAGCTTCAGATAATAGTGGCAAACCTGCTAATAAGAAAGACCATTGTCTGCGTGCTTTTCATGAATTACCAAGAAAAGATCAAGCTGAGTTAGAAAAATCTCGCCTGCAGGTAATTATTGTATTATTCGGTTAAAAAATGAAAACTTCCCTGGAAAATCTCATAGACCCAATCGTAATTGATGTAAATTGAATTATAGGGATATTGTAGAAAAGTGTATAAGAAATTAAAAGTAACACGAATGGAAGAACGAACAACGACAATATGTCAAAAGGAAAATTCATTTTATGTAGATACCGTTCGAGCATTCAGGGATAGACGGTAAAAGAAAAGAATACATTTATATTCTATATATTGTTATTTAATTATTTCATATAGATATGAATATAAAACTTTAGCAAAACAGGCTAAACGAAGTGTACAAGAGGCACTAAATCATGGTAACTTAGCTGAGATAAAATCGGCACGAAATCGTGAAATATTATTTGATTCACTGCAATTAGCACATAAATGTATTTTAAATTCATTTTATGGATATGTAATGCGTACTGGTGCTCGATGGTATAGCATGGAAATGGCTGGTATTGTATGTAATACAGGCGCGGCAATAATAACAGAAGCACGTAAAATAATTGAGCAAATTGGCAGACCCTTAGAATTGGATACTGATGGTATTTGGTGTGTATTACCTGCTTCATTTCCTGAAAATTTTGAAATCAGTACAAATTTGGAACGGAAAAAATCGATCATTATTTCATACGCTAATGCCGTATTAAATTCAATGGTTAAAGAACGTTTCACCAATAATCAGTATCATCGCTTGGTGCACGTTGGCGTTGATGGAACAGGAATCGATTATGTTATAAGTAGCGAAAATTCTATATTTTTTGAAGTTGATGGACCATACAAGGCAATGGTTTTGCCTGCTAGTAAAGAAGAAGGAAAGAAATTAAAAAAACGATATGCAGTATTTAATTTCGATGGATCGATAGCAGAATTAAAAGGGTAAAACTTAAATAAAAACATATTGATTGTCAACATCAGTACTTATAATTTTGTTGAAACAGATTTGAAATCAAACGACGTGGTGAACTGCAATTAATTAAAAACTTTCAATCTTCCATATTTGAGTCATTCCTAAAAGGCGATAGTTTGGAAAGCTGTTATTCAGCGGTTGCGCAGGTATAATCATATCATCAGAATATTCGAATAATGTAATTAAAATGACACAATTCAAAAATAGTTATTTGTGTACGAACATGGTGTGTTATATTTTTCGAGTACGAAAGGGTGTATCCAATGTGGCTGGTTGAAATAATGTCGAGGTTTACAAATGGGGTTTGTGTGATCTCTTCAAGTTTTTAGCTGCCGAATATCTACTTAAGAATACCCAGTCGTGTGCTTACCACCGACATCAAGAACTTCTAATTTCTGAGCGCCATTTAATTTAACATATACGATAATGTACACGTAATTTTGTCAAACCGGAAAAACGATTAAGAAATACTTGTTTTTTGAAAATAAAATCGATTAAATTTAAATAAAAAAGCAAGCTATAGTCTATAATCCTGCACCTAACTGCACTTGATTGATTTATTTGTTACATAAAAAAAAATTTATACAAAATAATTGTAATTTTGCATCTACTCGAGAGTATGCAAAATTGTCATTTCATGACACCTGGTAAAAAAAGAATTTGTTTGATTTTTAATAGTATACAATGTGTTTGTCTTTTACTTCAAATTTTTCTATCTGACTACTGCCTTGCATTGTTTTTACTTTATATATAGGTTGCTGATTACTGGTTGGATATATTATATTCACATGGTAAAAATATGCCAGATTCTGAGCTCTTTGACTTAATTTCGGAGAATCGATCAATGTCCAAAAAATTGGAAGAATACGGACAACAGAAAAGTACGTCTATTAGTACTGCAAAGCGATTGGCAGAATTTTTAGGCGATGAAATGGTTAAAGATGCTGGACTGGCATGTAAATATGTTATTGCAAGGAAACCAGAGAATGCACCAGTAACTGAAAGGTAAGGTTTTGTTTTTGTACCACATTTATTTAGAAATGATAAACGAGATATTGATAATCATTAGGAAAAGTAGGTGTTCAATTATATAATTAGGTATTGTAATTTTTAGAGCAATTCCGTTGGCAATTTTTCAAGCAAAAGCAGCTGTTCAGAAATACCATCTAAGAAAATGGTTAAAAGATTCTAGCATTGATGATATAGATATTCGTGATATATTAGATTGGAATTACTATATTGAACGTCTCGGTGGCGCTATCCAGAAAATTATTACAATTCCTGCTGCGATGCAAGGCGTATGAATAAGATAGTCGCATCATATGCGGTTATGTGATAAAAGCTTTATTTTAATAACACTTTCTATTTAGGTGTCTAATCCAGTTCCACGAGTTCAACATCCAAACTGGTTGTATAAAAAGATCCGTGATAAAACCGATACATTTAAACAAAGGAAAATAACAGATATATTTAGTACAAAAAACAGCCAGGATAAAGATATAACCGATATAGAGGATTTAAATAAAGGGCATCAGACCCAGTCGTTCACAGTTCCTAATCGGACAGTTGTCAGTGTTTCAACAGTAACAACAAATCGGAAACGAAACAAACATCACGATCAAAATGACCAGTTTACTGATGATGATCTGAATAAATCATGGATCGAAGTGCTAGGCAATCCACCACGCATTGATGACCAAAAAAGCGATGAAAACTACTTGAAGTGGTTAAAGTTCCATAAAAAGAAATGGTTATTTCAGCTGTTGCAAAAACATAAACTTGATAATATTGGAAATATGAATAAGAGGAAAAAACTTTCACTGGTTTCAACATCAACTGTGCAAACCTCATCATCGAAGGGTAGTGATCTAGGTAGCTTTTTACAAAAGGCGAAACGGTCTCTTTTTACTATGCCATGGCAGCTGATTCAAATTCTTCCTTTTGGAACTACTACGGCTACTGACGAATTCACTATATGGGCGTTAATAGCAACTAGTGGTCGTGATACATTGATAGGAACGGAACAGCATGAATTACATTCAATTAAACTTGTGGTACCACGTCAGTATTATGCTAATTTAAAAACTCCAAAAGCGGTTGATGAAGCTCCAGTATTCCGTAAATGTAATCGTATTTTACCACGATCTAAACAATGCTATCACTTGTACCATTATATAATACCAGAACAATTGTATCGAAATGACAATGAGTGAGTATTAATCTAGAGCGTTGTGAATTTTGCAAAAGTTCTTGCTAAAAGCGGGTTACTTTTCATAACAAAAAATAAAGTTAATATACATTAGTTTTTTTTTTTGCAAGTTAACTATGCTAGTTACTCTCACAAATCCATCTTACGTATTTACCAGTATCGATCTACGACAATACATTAAATTTAGAATTAATTTAAGTAATATAAGCCGACATTTTTGAATTTACTGAATTAAATATAGAAAACTTCTAAGGACGATTGTCCATCTATCAGAATACTCAAATGTCAAGCAAAACCTCTCCATAACGGTCACTCAAAATGTCAGCATAAGCGGCCGTTATACATAGGTGATGATCATCGGGGGGGGTTGTACATTTTTTACAACAAAATTAATATGAAACATTTTCATTTCGCTTTATTAGGGAATAAAATGAAAAAAAAAAAATACCCAGATGAAAAGGAATTGTCAGAATACTAAATTAACTTTCGGCTTCAACTATAGTGAAATTCAAGTATTGTTGAAAAAAGAGCGAACAAAAATAGAGTTCAATTCTGAATTAAAAAGAAAACTATAAACTACCAATTATTGTATGGGGTATTATATAATATTTCATTATGTAAACCATAATGAATTTGTCGTTCTCGTGAAACGCTAAATTGACACTAAATGATCGTAATTGGATCTTTCCAGGAAATTCAATATTTACGAGTTAAAAAAATATAAAAATTCATTTTAACTTGTAAAATAAAAATTTTTAATTTTTTAATTTCAATAAAGAAAGACTGTATTGAAATACCGACTGTTATAAAAATGTAATAGGATACAGCATGTAGTGGCCGTGGCCGTTATGTGGAATGGCCCTATTTGAGAGGCATTAAATAGCAGAAATCCCATTTAAACCATTCTCCCTCAACGTTAAAGTGAGAACGATATATTCCTTGTGGCGTAGCGGCATGAACTACTATGTTATGTTATTAAGCAAATAACATGAAACCCCGTAACCCTTAATTCACAGTTTTCCTTTTAATTCAAAATTAAATTTGATGTTTGTTCACTCGTTTTTCAACGACATGTATTTGAACTTGATTATAATGAAGCTGAAATTTAATTTTGTATTCTGAGAGTTCTTTTTAGTCGGTATTTTTTTAAAAATTTTATCCTCTGCTAAGGTAAATAAAAATGTTTTATAGCTATTTTTTGCAGAAATTTTGCTACTCTCCTGATGCCGGCTATCTCCTCTTAACGGCCATTTACCTTGACATATTGGGTGACCGTTATAGATAGGTTTTACTGTATAAGTTTATTATTTATTTATGTTTTTTAGACAACTTTTAATATCAGAATCAGATGCAAATGTAGAAGGTGTTTATGAAACAAAAACGTCACTTCTATTTCGTGCTCTTTTATCACTTGGATGCATATGCAAAGTTTCATTGTCACCTGTACCGTACTCTTTTAATTCAAAAAGGGGCGGTTTTACATTGAATGAATTAGAGCGAGTCCCATTGATAAAAGATCAGCATTATTTGGGAGGAAGAGATGTAATAAAACGAATATTTTTCTATCATCATAGACACTTAACAAAACAACAACATATGTTTGGCTTATTTTTAACACCATTGAAAAAATGCCTTATAGTTGTTGTTGATACAGGTCGTGTAAATTTAATGCCATCAATGAATAGCTTGTATAATAGAGAGCGAGCTGCTAAGTATGTCACTTTTAAATGAATAAGTCATAATTTTTACGATTAATTACGGTTTTCAGATTAGCGCAAATACAAAGTGATATAAGTAAATCATGTGTGCCACCTGAAGGTATTCAGTTTGAAATAAAAATGGAATCGGACCTTGGTCAGGGTTTCAAATTAATAAACAAGGCATTAAAATTATATAAAGAAGAAAAAAAAGGTCCAACATTAGTGATTTTACAAAGCATGTTTAATGATGCTACTTTACGAACATCAATTAGTACATTGAATGAATTTCCATTCACACGAATTCATATTAAGGTCAGTCTGTATCTACAATTAGTGATCTAGATATTTCATTAAAGTAAATTGGGTATTGATATATAATTGGTATAAGTATGCTAAAGTGTACATGATCGCAAAACGATAAATTGGGTCTGAAACAATTGTCCTTATTATATAATTATTAATAATTAGCTATTTTTAGGATAACGATAATCTTTACAACGTTCTTGAATGGCAAAAAATTGGTTCCTATCGCATGTTACGTCATTATTTGAATAGCGAGGAAACTTTAGATTATATGATCCAACAGTGTCGTTATTTGCAAATTCCATTAGGCAATTATCCAGATGATCCAGCACTATTTGGTTGTGATTTATTTTATGCTAGACATTTAATTAATGCGAACCATGTACTGTGGTGTTCGCCATCAGATGCACCAGATTTAGGTGGTAGTGAAGAAAATGATACTAGGTAAAAAAATTACTAATTAAAGAGTAACTTAACATTTGAATGTGAAGTAGACTATTTAATTATTATGTTTATTTATTGTTCCTTTGTGTATATATATTATAGATTATTAACTGACTATTACTGTGAAAAATCAAGCGAAGTGATAAATAAACCAGGATGGTATTCATCAGTGTGTATAGAATTTGATATTAATTGTTTGGCAATTGCAACATTATTACAATCCCATCATGTGACGGATATTAAAGGAGAAACGTCTAATGACATTAGTAATTTCAGTAGCCAAGGCTCATCATTCATAGATGATATCTTCTCTAGTAGTGGAGGTGCTAGTAATAGTACTATTCCAATCTATGATGATTCTAGTCGATGCATGGAAGCTTTTAGATTATTGAGGCATATGGCCACTTCCTGGATACGTGATGTTTCCTTGAACAAAAATCAATTTGCCGATTACCAACTAATACATTTATATAGGTATTAATTTTAGGACAGGATGGTAGTTCTGTCTACATATCAGGAGCTCGATTCTTGAATTTCACGTGAGAGAAATTGTCGTTTTTAAATTTGGAAGAGATAGTGGATACTAGTTCGGCCCGAATTTAAGGAAATAGTGATATTGATTAGACCCACAAAAAGTTCTATCTTTGGGATATTCAACCTACGTTCTAATCTCTGACGATGAAATTTTCAAGAATCAAGTTACAAGGTAGACACAACTTGTGAATTGCAGACTACATTGAAATTGTACTTATTATGGCAATTAGAGACTTTAATGACTAAATCGTATACTTCATTGTAGTCGCAGATGAAAAATGATTTATTAAAACGTCTTGTGGAGGTGTTATTACATTATATACATAAGATTATGCGTAAAGATTCCAATTATATATTTTTTTTAAGGTGGTTAAGATCATCTAAAGCTTTACTTTATGAACCCGCATTACTTCGCATATTACAAATGTTAATGAAGAAATTGTTCCTCCAGTTTGTAGCTGAATTTAAACGATTAGGTAATTATTATTTAGTTCTCAAAATTGTTATTTTTTTAGAAAAAACCGTTCCATTTAAAAGCAGTCGTTTAAAAAGTACATATGATGAATAGGCTATAATATTAAATTTGCATGAGAGATAAGTTTCCATCCCTATTTATTTTTTATTTTTATATTATAGGTTGTATAGTGATTTATGCAAATTACAATAAAATACTTATTTGTTTAAAAAAATACAAATCAGAAGATGCACTCGCAAGTGCAGAATTTATAATAAATTCCATAAGAAACAAAGAATTATTTCATTCAATTGATATTTCTTATAGGTATGTGTTCACTACAGTAGTAGAAGTAATACAGAATATAGTAGTATCTGTAAAAAAAAATAATTTATTTGTAGCAAATGTTACGACCATTTAGTATGGTTGGATTCAGCCAATTATTCTGGAATTCAAAGTAACGAAGACGTCATCGATAATCTAGAAACTGGAGAAAATAATCGTAAAGGAAATAGTGAGATTAGAGAGAGCAGTAACAGCAATGATGATAACAACGATGATGACAATGATGAAGTTGACGTAATAATTATATTATAATAATAAATTTATGCCTTTGGCATAAATTAACACCTACAAGGCATTTAAAAATTGCAATGAAAATGTTATTTTTAGATAAAAATGGATATAAATTGGCACCTCGCCGAACGGCTACCCATTGAAGCGAATTGTAGAGAAAATTTTAAAGTTATCATAACCTCCTACATTACAGCAATTTACATGAAATTAAAAGAAAAGCAGCAAAGTTCATTAATGCAACCATTAATTTTAAGTCAATCGGTATCAATGGGATTAACTAATCATGATGATATTCTTGATTATGCCAAAGAATTAATTAATGGAGAAATCAGTCAATCTTTATTTAAGTATGTTTTATATCCACACATAATCACATACGCATAACACGATTCAATATTTAATATTAGCCGCTTTCTTTCGACAGAGTTTTTAAATCGCGATTCAAATAATTTACAATCCGGATTTGAATAAATTATTTCAAGAGACCAGTTGACTAACAGTAACGGATCAAACTAAATGAATCTTAAAAATTAACGCGTTCGTAGGGGAAAGGAGGTTACTGAACCCAACTTGATATTTGTAAAGAGTAGGGATGAATCCGAATTGAAAAAAACATGATTTGCTAATCTAAACGCATAATGTCACATATGGATCAAGCGAAAGAAAGCGGCTAATATGTTCAATTGAGCATACACTACTCAGCAATAGAAGAAATCAGGAATAGTGTGTATGGAGCTGGGACACCCCTAAGAATACCTCGTCTGGGCCATAGCTTCCGTACCATGGACGACGTGACGAGATCTGAAATTGGTGGACCCCAATAGGCCATGGGCGTAATCTAGAGCTGATTTCGCTCATTCACTTTCAATATAATAATAATGTCGATAATAGTAATAATAATAATAATATTTACATAACAGATGCGTAGACCTATATGGGGTATATTATAAAGATTAATATAAGTTGTCATATTAGACGACTACATATTGTTTTACTGTTCGCATATGTATATGTATACATATTTTCAGAATGACAGAAATGATTCAAACCAATTCGAAGCAACCAAAAGGAAGAAGTAACAGTAGCGGTGGTGATGATGTGATATTGAAAAATCCGGCATTAGAATTTGTAAAATCCGTTTGCCGCATATTAAATCTTGACCCTTCTATTGAATCAGAAGTTGATCGTTTAAGAGCAAATTTATTATGTTTGATTGGCATTGGTGAATTTTCCCATGACGCCACATGGAATGATAATAATGACAAAATCGAAACATATGTTGTACCACAAATTATATGTCAACGTTGCAATCACTGCAGAGATATAGGTAATAGATAGTAAGACGTGGAATCAAATAAATTGTCACTTTGTACCAATATGTATCGATTCTTGTGCTAGATGATTTTTAGATTTTGTTGTTAGTCCTGTTCTTTGTCTCGATTATTTATAATTTTATACTTAGTGTATTGTAGCAAGTGCATCTTAGGCTATTGAATTGTAGCGAAATTTTAAGTTCAGCTTAATAAGCGACCGTGTTGATGCCGATGAATGGAAACGGCCGAGAAACGTAACATCTACTCTGTCTGCTACTAATTCAAAGCATAAAATACATTCGCAATTTTACATAAGTTCAAGTTTATGCTTCGATTATAAGTTACAAAATATTTCATTACGAAAATCCAAATTTTATACAAATTAAAGACTTCTCAAACTTCTCTAACTTCTATCCTTTAATCGTATACTATATAATACCCATCTTATTTGTTTTATTATTTTTTAGACTTAAATAGAGATCAGTTTCGTAATCATGATTATAATGCATGGTATTGCCCGTTATGCAAGGCGATTTATGACAATGTAGAAATTGAGAACTTTCTTCTAGGTGTAGTTTCGAAAAAATTTTTGGCATACAATTTACAAGATTTACGATGTTCTAAATGTTTTGAGGTAAAAATAATAATAGTAGTAGTAGGCATGTTTTGTTATGGGCTCACAGTGCCGTACTAAGAAGATGGTACAAAGAGCTATACAAGGTGCTTCACACTAGGGTTCTCCCCACTTTCAAACTTGACATTGTATCTAATCAACATGATTTATTTTGGGGCTTTTATAGTTCGAACGCCTAATTTTAAGCAATAGGGAATTTAGATTTAAGTTTTCCAAAATAAAATCTCACTAACCAGCTTAATTTCTTTAAATACAGTGCGTCACTTTTTTATTTATTACTGCAGAGAGTAAAAACCTCAAATCAGCCTCGCAAACCGCATATCAAAATTCTAACATCGTGTAAATTGTGTAGGTGGTATCCAAGCCTTTTAATGTTAGCCATTGTTTATACAATGTAAATAAAATACTTTAATTTCAATTTTGCTATTAATCAAAAACAAATTTGTATTCCATTGGAACGTAGATATGGGCTCGGAGTCATTTTTAATCAAGTTTTTCGATAAAAAGCATCGAATTTTATTAAACTTTATAGTGTTCTAATTAGGAAACGGCTTGGAAATTTCATATGCGGTTTGCGAAGCTGTTTTGAGGTTTTTGCTTTCTATAGTAATAGAGAAAAAAGTAGCATATTGTATTTAAAAAAATCAAACTGGATAGCCAAATTCTATTTTGGAAAACTCGGATCGGAGTCCGTATTGGTCAAATTGAAGCCCTTAAAACACACTAAAAGACCAGACAGGCGTCATATGAATCAGATAAATTTTCAACCCGAAAAATGACTAGGACACTAGAAATGGGACACCCGGTATATAATATGGAAAACCGTTCTTATTTTTTAAATCATTTATTAAGTTTTTGCAATATAACTAACTTTTTCTAACTTAAAATAAAATTCTTGCATCAATCGCAGTGTATAAGTTATGATTTTACGATACTATTTGTTCGTCCAGACGAAAAAGTTATTATAAAAATAGTTGATTTTAGTATATTGACCAAAATCGACTTTTTCGCCAACTCTTCTTTATATCGCCTATCTGTACCCATTAGTTTCGATTTTTTTCTTTCTTCGCAGCGTAGGAGAAAATTTTACAGTTTACCCCCTTCTTCCTCTTTTACTATTTTTAAGTAAATTTAGATTTTCATTTTTCGTCAATAACTTTAAAACTGTTTGTCGGAGAGTAATAAAATATGTACAATATTAAGTCACTTTTTTAAGGGCTTTTACCTGATGTCGTCAGATCTTCCACAGGACTTAATTGTCTTAGATATTGAGTATAATTTTCGATTTTCTTATGAACGCCATTTTTGATTTTCATAGATATATAGATTATAGTACATGCAATTCTCATTGCAATCATGTATCGCATCCTCTACTTTAGATATCATTTAAAAAAAATAAAAAAAATCTAATTCGTCTTAGTTGGCTTTGGATAATTAATAATAGAAATTGAAAGAATAATGTAATTTTTCTGAATATAATAGTAAATACGTATCACAAGCGTAGATCATATTTCTCTGACCTGAATAAAATATTTTAATTAAATCAGACTTTTTTCATTTCTCAAATTTTAAAACACCATTTTAATAAGCCTAAAATTGCGTAACTTTGCCTTAATTTAACAGACCTCGTATCTCTTACCGTTTCCGAGATCCCCATACTTACATACCAAATATCAAACACCCTGTATACTATGCAGAGCTACACATTAATGACGATATTTTAATTTATTATTTTAATATAGGTTAAAATGGAAAATTTTTTGGAACATTGTAAATGTGCATCAGAATACAAATGCCTCATTACATCGGCACAAGATTTCTTATCACTACTAAAAACCTTTTCGAAATTATCAAAAAAATTCGCAATGCCTGCATTGCGAGAAACAGTTGAACAATTATTGAAATTGGTTTAAAATTGGTTGGTAGTTTCATTAATTCCTTTTTGTATTCTCTATTCCTAATTAGATTAGACATAATCATAAACTTTGTAATAAATTTCATTTATTTAGTTTTTTTAATGCCATAAATTGTAAATTAATATATAAATATCAAGTATAATATAAGTGTATTATTCAATTCGCTTGATACACCACTGTTTTTTTTTTTTCTATACTTTCAAATGTTTCACACCGAGATGAAATCTAAATTGGTGCCGGAGGCGGCAAGGAGAAAACAAGCAGATTTCCAAAATTTTCGAATATATAAATTTATTTATTAGGAAGCTGTCGCTCGCGATAGTTTTCGCAGATTAGTGTTGAAACTAATTGGTTTTTCTCTTTATTTTACCGGATTGTAAAAAACAAGTGTTGTGTGAGGTATTAGTGCGAGATTTCATTTTGTTTAAGTTTTTTTTATTGTACCTGTGAAACATTATTTGATAAAAGCAACAATGGCAGAATGGGTCAATGGAGTAATAAAATGTCGACAAGAAAGTAATGGCGATATTTCGATTAATTCATCTTCCAATAATGCAGAAGAAATTAGCGACTTGGACGATGATAATAATAACAGTACTGATAATAATAATAAAGATTATGATGAAGAGGATCGTAAGAATAATAATATTAAAGAAAATTATGATATCGATGACTTTTCTATTATTAAAACAGTAGGTAAGCATTGTCTTAACTTTATTTTTGTGAAAATTAATGTTTTATTTAAAAATTACTTATTTTAACTTTATTTACTAACAGTATAAAACAGTATCCATAGATGTCTATAATATATCACAGATTCTGCGGAACGAACAAGAGTAAACGTCATAGAATAAAAAGGTACAACGTATACGTATTTTCACTGTAACATGCAGTTATCTCATACTACTGAGTATTAAATTAAGTATAACACCATGTGTGTGTTCAGGTTCATAAATAGAGTGAGAGACCTATTTTCAATACTTTCACAGACGTCAATGGGTGGGGAAAGATTAATGATGAGAGAGCATTCAATTTTTTCAAATTATAAAATAATAATAATAATAACACTGTTGTACATATAAGCAAAACAGGTTTTTGATTAGTTGCCAAGTTTTTTTTTTCTAACTTTTATCTAGAAAACAACAGACAGTTTGTCTTCTTCCAGTCTATATGTACATTTATATATTATGTAAATGTATTTAATTTAAAAATTAATATGTAAATATTCGTATATAAAATTGCATCGCCGCTAAGGACACAATAAATATCATTCAGTAGAGATTTCACGAATAGATCTCTTGTGAAAAATAATACAAAAATCTAGTGTGTGTTTAGCACCACAGGGTATTTATTTTATTACTAGCTAAAATACCCGACTATCTTCGGTTTGAAATAACTGAATTGCAACACATTTATAAAGATATTTTTAATGAAATCCTAAATTCAATTATCCCACCAAACCAAACAACCAGTTATAAATTAGAATTCTCTATAAGGTGTGCCCCCAAAATTGGTAAATTTACTATCTCGTTCGGTCTCCTTGTTAAGGTCCTCCATAGTTTTATGATTACAAATAATTGTCATAAAAGCGGCAAAAACGGTATGATGACGTCATAATAAATTATTTTTCCAAACATCAATGAATACTTAATAATGATGTCATACACGTTACCGGTAAAGCAGTAAAATTCCCACTGACCAACCAAGTGCATGTCCCACTATTCCGACCGATTGATAACGGCAGCATACAGGTGGGAAACCATCGAGTAAAACTATCGATTAATCGACAGTTTCAATATTTTCTGAAACTATCGAATTATCGATAGTTTTCCACAAACAATTGATAGATTATAATAAAAGAAATCTGCATCTTGAATGGTGTATATAGATTTCTATACTTAATATTAATTTCTTCAGATCAATTTCTACATTTAAATATAAATTATCGTTGTACCAATAGGTAGAGATTCTTAAGTGACTGTTAAATAATCGGAATTTTCAAATCGAATTAGAACAAAGTAATTTTTTAGGTACTGGTACTTTTGGCCGTGTATTTTTATGTAAGAATAAACAAACAGAAGAATATGGTGCAATGAAAATTTTAAGTTTATCAGATGTTATAAGACTGAAGCAAATTGAACATGTGAAAAATGAAAAAAAAATCCTGATGGAAATTCGTTATCCTTTTATTGTCAATTTGTAAGTATATAATGTAATGAGTATTTAGACAGCATTTTTTTTTTTCTGAACGATGAATGATTACATATGCCCTGGGGTAGAGTTTCATCCTATCGCCCATCCATTAGGCATGGGCGATATTGAAAATCACTTATTAATAAATGATCGGTAATAGATATCGATATATTTTAGTTATCGATATATCGATAAATATTGATAATTATTGAATGATTCATAGTTTGACAACTATCAAATTATTGATATGCCGATCCGATAGTTATTGAAAATGTATAAAAAAAAGTTAGCCAAAATGTAAAAACTTAATTGAAGAGTAAAATATCTATCTAGCAATGATTCGATTACTACACGAAATGCACTTTTAAAATTTATCCAACATAAATTAAGATAAGATTTATTTTAATCCATAGGGTAATCGATATATCAGAATTTAGTAGGAGAAAGATGGAAATAGTTAGCCAGACTGCCACTAACTATTAATGGAAACGGATTACTTGAACTTTTTAATTTTAATTTTAAACTTAATACATAAGTATATGATTCAAATATAAATGAATATATTGAAATAATCTACTGAATGTATTTATTTGTAATTGACATGCACTACAATATTCAAGCATACCATAAATAAAGTACCTAATCGCAACTTACTGTTATCGCTTTGGGACTGCCAATTTTTGGTAAAACTGGTGATAATATTAAACCGAAAACAATATTATTTTCTGCAGCAACTTTTGTAGCTATTGCACATTGTTTTTTGTAGACTTAAAATATATAACAATAGAAACGGAAATAATGATATACACGCATTATTATACTTTTCGAATATCTCATTTTAGTAAAATTCGTTCGAATTTGATGCAAAAAATTCGAAAATTCGAATGAATTTTACTCAATGGCAAATGACTTAAGAATACACACATGAATTTTTTTGAAATCACTTGAAAACTGTATCACAGTGTCACAAAGTGCAACCACTTTAATTGAAATACTTTGGTTCTTTCTTCAGTTCAGGTTTAAGTGCTAGTTTCGAAACTAGAACTTAGAAACATCATATGTTTATTGCGTTTTTGTATTTCATACATTTTTAAAAGAACATATTGTTATACAGCTAATATTGAAAGGAACTCCGTATTCCTAGATCAGCATTTTTCAATAAAAAATAATAAAAATAGAATCAATAATAAATTACTGGTTTGGACAGTTGTAAACAAAATGTCGTCTCTACAAGAATGTTTAAAAATTGGTACAATATTGCTTTTACAAATTATACTGCCATCCGCCATCATGCCTTCTGCAACTGTGATATATGATGTAATATCATATAAACTATTGTGTATATTCACTCCATGTTACAATAACATTAATTCCAATCTGTTCCAATTCTTGTCTTCCTTTTCTAGTAATGATTTCACCATCTTCCATATTGACAACGATAATAGTAGGGAGACTGCTAATATCGTATCTATATCTTAGCTCATGAGCTAATGGATCTTTAAATGGAACTGCCAACCATGGGCCTTGTTCCTTTATAAAATCATGATTGAAAGTTTTTTCATCAATATCTGAGGAAACGTAAATAATTTCCATACCAATTCCTACAAGAAATTCTATTGAAAATAATTTTCAATATTGTTTAACATGTTAACATCTTATTTAAAAAAAATTTTTTTTTTAAATAATTTATAAAATTTAAAAAAAATTAACAATAATTTAACATTAACATAATTTAGATTATGAAATAACGAATATAGAGAGTCACTGTGTTTTCTTACCCCTTTTTATATTTTCTTGATATATAAGTTTTAACTGTTGTACTAACTCTGGTTTGTCTACATAGGATGAGCTAAAGTAATAAATTAGAATTTTTTTATTTTTTAATAGTTTTTTTATAGAATGCAGAGCACCATCTTTGGAAATTAATTTTTTCCCCTTCAACATATCCATATTAGAATTAATTAGTTATTATTTGAATTTTGAATAATAGTTTCGTGTCATTTTAATTTGACATTTTTTGACAGTATTATTTTATCCTTTTTACTAAAGCAGTCTGCTTCTGATTCATTTAATAACATATTTAAAATAATGATAATTAGTATTAAAATGTCTTCACTATTTGTCTTTTTTATATAACAAACCTGTTACTTTTGCACTTACTCTACTGCCACTGCTAGGCAAGATTCTTATCCACAGTAAACTGGAATATATTTTTTTTTCATTTCCAAATTGAATTTAGCTAATAGTCAAAGATTAGGAAGTATATAATAATAATTTATATATTTAGTAATAATTTGAACATGCATTTAAATTGAAGTGTCAAATTGAATACAATATAAAAAACATCTCTTTTCTAATTCGATGCCAAAAATTGCACTTTTCAGCATCCGTTTTAGTTGATTTGAGTGCCGAAAAGTTTTCCGCACGAAATTTAGTAACTGATAATAGCGTAATTTCGCAGTTTTAATTGTTAGATTATATTAAAATTCGTTTTCTAAACTCACTTGATACTAGTGTATATCAATATTCTGTTGGCAGTTTTTTCTGTGTTATTAAAACATAGCACAATGAGAGTAAACAGTGTTTACTCTCTCAGTATCAGTAATAATAACTCCATAGACTTCCGATAGCGAATTATGAGCTGTAAAAAGTTAAAAATTCGGGGCATTAAGGGCATTAAAAAAGGGATTATTATTATTATTATGTTCTATATACTTTTATTGTTTACTAATTTTCTTTTACTTCAGAAACTGGGTAGCACGTGATGAAACTTATATTTATATGTTATTTGAATATGTTTGTGGTGGTGAATTGTTTTCATATTTACGAAATGCTGGCCGATTTACATCAGCAACTGGAAATTTTTATAGTTCCGAAATTGTAACAGCACTAGAGTATTTACATTCAAAGAATATAGTCTATCGTGATTTGAAGCCAGAAAACTTATTATTGGATAAAAGTGGACATTTAAAAATTACAGACTTTGGTTTCTCAAAAAAACTGACAGACCGTACATGGACATTATGTGGAACACCAGAATATTTAGCGCCAGAAATTATACAAAGTAAAGGACATAACAAAGCCGTCGATTGGTGGGCATTAGGTATGTGGGAGTGCATTCACACTAGCAGTTTAAATTGATTTTTTTAGTGTACGATGTATAATTAATTAATATGCAGCGAAAACTTGGCACTATAAGCACTAACAATAAATCTTGTTTTCACTTCAAGACGTAAATAAAAATACACGCGCACCTAATGTTTCCTTGTGTTTATAACAAAAAAAAATATAGAAAAATTTATTTTTTTCATATCATCCTTAAATAATTTTACAAATAATAGAATATTCTAATAGGATTCTATATATAGTATACGATTCGCGAAAATAGCAAACTTTGCTTACGATACTTTCGAAAATTGCGTATTCCTAGCCAAAAAGTATAAACTATACTTACGTTATTTTATCGTAACACTACTAGTAAAGTATAGTATAGTACAGTATAGGCCTTTTTTATGTTTAGCATTAGCGATCTTGGATTTTCATTGAATCTGTTCAGAAATGGATATGCATATTAATGGAAACGAATTTTGGATTTCGCTTGACTAAATCAGTACACAATTTTTTTAGGAGTATTAATTTATGAAATGTTAGCTGGTTATCCACCTTTTTATGACGATAACCCATTTGGTATATATGAAAAAATTTTATCTGGAAAAATTGAATGGGCACGACATATTGATCCAGTTGCTAAAGATTTAATTAAGAAATTACTAGTGCATGACAGGACCAAGAGATTAGGAAATATGAAGGTAAAAAACAAGAATATGAAGACAGGAAAATATAAATTGCATGTATACATTGTAGAGCGGTGCAGAAGACATCAAACGGCACAGATGGTTTAAAGGTATTGATTGGCAGGAAGTTGTTCAAAGGAAACTTATTGTAAGTAATATAACTAGCTTAAAGCGTTGTATATTTTTAATTTTTACTAGTTTTACTATTAACATATAGTAAAATTAAACTGTAAAAAATTGAAAAAATAAAATTTACACAAATTGCAATAATTTTTATAAGAAATTCCAGCGATAAAAATCCAACCACATGTCACATTAGTTTTTAGAAAAAAACATGTACACTTTAATTCATCAAAACTTCGTTTAACGTCATCAATTTATTTTCGAGCTAAGCCACACGCATTCTTACGCCTTACATATTAGGAACAAATCAATTTGACTGTGTCAATTATCATAAATTGATGACGTGAACCCAAACTTTGATGATTTGAACTGTATGTATTTATTTATTTTTTTCTCCACATTTAGCCACCAATTGTACCAAAAATTATGTACGAAGGCGATACAAGTAATTTTGATGAATATAGTGAAAATGCTGATTGGAAAAATTGTAGGAGTTTGGAAGATTCCGAATTAAAACTTTTCGAAGATTTTTAAATAAACCATATATTGCAATTTTATTGTTAAATAAAATCATTAATCTAACAATTATTGTTAAATAAGTTAGATATCTTTCAGGTCCGGCTATTCAATTTAACAAATTTAGATTCAAATAGTTAAAACTGTTGCATATATTGTACATAACATAATTATATTTTAGATTAGGAATTTATGTAACTAAAACTGATTAATATCTAGTATGCTATTAAGATGCCCAACAATACGCGCTACATGAAGAATATATTTTGCCATCAAATTGCATGAGCATTAATGGCTGTGAATCGTAATGGAATGGACAAATTCACTTGTTATTTATTTTTCACTCGCTTACAAACTTAACAAGAAAATTAGTTCTATTTTAATTAAAGTTATCACCCTTTTCAATTTTTTAGATATCTGATATCTAATTTTCAGGTGTCGGCTTATGTTAATAGCAATATATAACATAATACAATAGTCAAATAATGGTTTTATTCGCAGAAGGTTTAAAACGACGCAGATTCTAGTTTCCATTGTTCTTGTTCAGTTGAACATAATAAAACCATTGGCCCTAATGGCCTTTGCGAAATAAACTAATATAATAATGTAATGTGTTTATTATTATTATTTTTTTTATTAGGTAGAAGTTGTAGTATGAAAATTAGATACAAATTTCATCAATTTTTTACTGTAAAATTATAGTATAGAATAAAACAGTGTTTTAAGGGCATATAAAATAAAAACAGTATTACATTTTTACTGAATTGTGAGTAGTAGTTTTCCAATAGCTAGTTAGACAAAATTGTAATTTTTTCTTTTAATAAAGAATGCCATCTGCATAAATTTAGAAAACATGTTATTTTTGTTTTTCTCACATATTTTACACAAATGACAGGTCAGTGAAATATTAAAACTTTACGTATCCACTTTTTTTTATACCCGAGTTGGTTTACAAAATTCAAAAAGTCATACAGAATGAATGTCGAACATGTGTGAACAGATCACAGCGCGCAATCCTTTTACTGTCGTCGATAACCAATTGAGCCACGAGAACGAACGAATGAATACCAGCGGGCCGTGAGCCGTGAGGCAGATAAATATTTTGTATTTTATTATTGGTACAGATAGATAGAATAAACCGCCAACCAATAAGCGTTTTAATTATTATGATGAATGTAATTTGATGACGGTTATGCAAACCAGAATATTAATTTGTGAATAGAATAGTCAAAACTTTCATATACAGGGTGTTAAGAAACAGTTTTAGGATATTTACACTACGTACTTATGACATCAATACAAACAACTTTTTTTCGGAAAATCAACTTTAATTATTTCAAAAGATTACACAACATTTAAAAACTGCTAGAAACTCACACTTCATTCACAATTTTCGCTTTGTTTTTTAATTGTCAGTATTTTACAACTGTTGTTTAACACTCTGTAAACGTATTAGTAAGTACTAGTGGTACTTTCAGTTTTTATTATTTATTGCCTGAATGTAATCTAATATAAATAAAAATTAAAATTTAGATTCTGGTTTTTTTGCAACATTTCTTAAATAAAAAGAATAGAATTTGACGACCCTAAATATTCAGCGCTCTTGTTGTTGAACAATTTGCACATACGATAGCGGCGCGCCTGTAGTTAAAATACACTAGGCATTAATTTCAAAAATATAATTGGATGTTTATTGCAATATTGAATGCAAAACAATACTGTAAGTAGCAAATTTAGATGCTTATAATTTTTTAATGTTCTGGTTCATCTTAAGGTTTTTTTTATATTCTTCATATTTCGACCTCTAATAAATAAAAAAAAAGAGTAAGAATCCTGTGGGAGTGAAAGATGAAAGACACCAGAGTAAGTATAATATATTATATTATATCGCTAAATCCCCAACTGGCTTATCACCAAATGCTTGCGGTCATCATCATTTATCATCAGTCCCCTGCTACTTCCCGCCACTTCTAAGCTCAACGAAACAAAACTGAATAATGTCAAAACGAATAAAACTTTTATACCGGGTCCTCCGGTGCGTCGGTCTTTTGTTGTTATTTATTAAATATAATACAAACACATGTATAAACATATATTACTGAAATAATGAGTAAACTTAAAAAAATATTACTAATTAATTAAACGTAAACGAACTGCAAGCTATATTAAAATAAAAAACAAAATTAACATCAGCTTAGAGACTATAACTACAAGTTCAATGATAAAAATAAACGATTTGCAAAGAGGTCTCTCACTGACGTCACAACCAAATTGACAAAACTACATAGTGGCTTATCTTGTTAGTCTTAGTACAGCAGCCTCTGAACATGTGAATGCATGTAGAGTCGACATGTAAAGTCGGTGATGCTTAGCATCATGATCTTATATTATAATAATATATCTATATTATAATCTTATAGTCTTTCATAGTCCAGACCTGTTTCCTATTCGCAAGAGAGACGGTGAGATGCGAATTTCTATGAGAAAAACGGTTGCAACTTAAATTCTTTTTACCAAAATACTAATATTAATAAAATACCTATACTGTAATTGATTTATTTATATAATGCACAATTGTCTATTTATTGATTAATATTATCAGGAAAATAGTTATTTTAACTTATATAAATTTTCACTTGCACGTTACATGAATATGCTCGCGCAAGTTTTGTACTTTACATGTAATAGGAAATAGGTCTATTATGTGTTTAGTTTACCAATTTTTCATAACAACATTTGAGAAAATAGTTTAATATGTTTTAATCAAAATGGAAAGAAACTAAAGTAAATAATCATTAATTTTAACTATTTATTTTTAACTGGCAATTATTTTTACAAATAAGTTAATAGTTCTCGATTCTCAAACTTGAGAAGAAGGTCGACACTAGAACTAAATCAAAGTCACTCATAAAATTCACAAATCATTTGCCATTACACGATATCAATGTCTGTAATAAAAGACGATTTTATTCAAATAAGATACAACTTTAACCAGGTTCTTTTAATAATGACGTTTTGCCATATTCCTCTAATAAATAGTTAGAAAAATATTTACGACTTCCATTGAGAATGGAAGGTGGAATGGAATATTAATATTTAATATGTAATAAATAACGCCAAAGCCCAAAAGTCATAGAAATCCACCAATATAACATCAATCTGTATAGCTGCTCACTGATGTTATATAGATAATATTATCCAAACTAGAGTAGGTATTTACCTACTCCATTAGATAATAGATAAATCTATTATCTATATTAGATAGCTAATTATTGACTACATTGGTGTTAATTTTACTTACCTTATTAATTATAGCCCAGTAACCAGTTCCCAGACTTCCCAGTCCAGCCCATACACAGTCCCCGCTCAATATCGATTGTCAAATAAACGTAATTTATTAAATGAGTCCCCAGCCCTACTTCACCAGCTGTTTCTATTTATTCTTATTTTAGTTCAACGTTCCAGCTGACGTTTGTTTTTATACTACTGGAAAAATATAATTTTGTAAAGTACATAAATATAAATACCCAACCAGAAATATTTTTTAAAATTAAATTTGTTTTCAGTTATTATCGCATCCAAAATTTGGAAATTAAAACTAATCTACTTAATTCTACTTCATATATGACGTAACGTACATATCTAGAAAACGTAGTTGTATGGTGAGAGAGAGAATAAATAAAATTTTCAAGGAGCTAAACAAAGAACTTGCATTTTGTGCAAGTCAGAAGAATCATTAAATCTGGAAAGTAAGGAGGCCAAACGTTTTGCCAAAATAACTCTGGACAGTGATTCGTCAAGTGACGACGGTGAGTGAGTTCAATCGGTTGGGCCGTTATTGTTGTTTGCGCTTTATTATTCTTATGTCAGTTTAACTTGATACTGAAATTAATACAATGACGAGAATAATAACCAGGTATTTATAATATTTAGTTTTACTTTATCAAATTCATTTTATTTCTGTCATTTCTGGATATCTTAGTTCATTAACATCTCTATATGTTATATTACTATAACAAATATTATGATGAATATGCTAGAAAGTGTGATCAGGGAAGCAATTTTTGCCCAACATCTAATCAAATTAAGTCAGGTGTATATATAACACTGTATATACAGTCTTGACGGCGGACTTGTATCAGGTAGAATGTGACTCTACCGAATCACATAACGTCATGTGAATTAAAGGTTGTTGAAGCCTATTGGTAGCAGCTGCTCTCGATTTGGAAACTTATACGAATACTTATACGACTATGGAGACCTATAATAATAAGTAAACTCAACTTAACAAAAGTCAAAATATTTGTGGGTCAGAAAATTTTTTGTCCACCAGAGGGATTCGTGTATTTTGCGGTAATTTCAGGTGATTGTGAGATCAGTGACGTGTTCTGTTATTGTTTCGTTTTCAAAGTATTGTATAGTATATCACATATCAATAATGTCACATCTAACAATTTTATGTACTTATCTTAATTTAGAAAAGAATTCGATTATAATTGGCCGTTTTCTAAGTAAAAGTAGTAAGTAAAACAATATAAATAGTTTCTGTTTGAATAAATAATTAAAGCTGGTATACAGTAAAACTTCTCTATAGCTGACACCAACAATTGCACAGTTAAATGTCAAGTCTGGAGATTTATAATAAAGAGTAGACTCAACCTAACAAAAGTCAAAAGATTTGTGGGTCAGAAAATTTTTTGTTCACCAGAGGGATTCATGTATTTTGCGATAATTGCAGGTAATTGTCAGATCAATGACGGGTTTTGTTATTGTTTCGTTTTCAAATTATTTCCCAATTTTACATTAATTTTGATATTTAAAATAATCCATAGTATTCCAAAGAAACCATATAATACAATTATTAAATACTTGTTAATAACAATTTCAAAACAAATTTTACATAATAAATTAACAATTATTTTTGTAATAAATTTTTACCCAATCTTATAGCACGTCACTGATCATAAAATTAATAAAATGGGGAAGAAAAACAAAACTATGCTCATTTTTTATATAAAAATTGTTGTATTATAATAAATATTAATTTTTACAATCATAGTTTTAATCTGCTGCCGTAAAATCTATGATTTTCCTTAAAAATTAGAAAATTTGATTTTATCATAAGAGCAATGTTAAAAACTGTGTCCCATTCGTAGCAGAGTCTCTTGGCGGCGGCCCGTTTTTTTTTTCTAGTGTTCACTCTTTATAGCATTCCATAGTCGGCACTTTCGTGAGTTTCGTGTATGTATGTGGGCACGGTTACTAAATATATAAGGTTGCTTCATTTTAGGTTAATCGGTGATAGGCGATTTTATACGCTGACAGCATTGTCAGCGTAATTCTTTCTGCGGAAATTCTTCTGTTATTGAAATTGCGGCACTTTCAATATAAATTATAAAGTGTCTTTACAATATCGTGATGATAGACGCCATCGATAGACTTGAAGATTTACGTTAACGAATTATTGCGGGGAAAGCGAAATAACTTTAAATAATTATTATACAATTTTTTCCAATCTACTTATTTTATTTTATTTCTTTGAGAAAAAATGGAACTTGAATTTAAACTTTAAATAAATCGTTTAAATGTAAAAATTGTAAAATAATTAAATTTAACTTTAAAAATAATCATTTGTCTACTACTAAAATTATGTACTTATGATATTAAAAATTATTTTTAACTACCAAAAATTTACGGTAAATTTACAGATTAGTCTTAAAAAAAGGTTTTCTACGCCACTGATCGTATAATATTAAAATTGAATTAATTACACAATGACGCTTACTGCTTAAATAAAAATTGATTTGTTGTGTTAAATAGCCCGATAACACAATCATAGTTTTAATTTTTTTTTCAAAATCCATGATTTCATTTGAAATTTAGAAAATAAAGTTTCGCATAAGGACAACGTTAAATTATGTGTAGCGCTGTCTATTACAGCGCTACACTTTTGTAGCGATGCCCACTTTTTTTTTCTCGTTTCCTCTACTTCTTTTAGTTCTTCATAGTTGCAACATTAAAAATAATGAATAATTTAGCCACAATTTCAACGTAAACCCATGACGTCAATAATTCGGTGATGTTGCGCTTGCATATATATAACTTCTGTCTTTATGTGCAAGTTAGAGTGTTCTTAGACAAAGCGTAGAAAAAAAAACTGATTAAATTAGTTTTATTTTGCATATTTTTTGGTTGTTTCAGAAGCAACTTGTACAGCCGCAATTCCAACTTTCTCGTAAAATAATTAAATTATTTTAAATATTCAATTAATTTAATTAGATTTAATAAATATTAAAGCAACTGATTATTAACAACAATTATTATGTACATAGGGGGTTGTTCACCTCCACCTAAGAAAGTTCGTAAGTCAACTAGCTCCACTACTTCGCCTACTGCTACCGTTACTGAAGAAGTCAATACCATGCAGCAGCAGCAACAACAAGGAACTAATGGGATCGTAATGGAAAATGGAGCAACCTCTACAACTGTAGCTACAGATGCAACTACAACTTCTTCCGGCTTTGCTAATGGCCATGATGAAAGTGGAATGAAAGACAATGCTGATACTTTTAGTAAAGCTGCTTCTGCTAATGGTCTTAATTTGACGATGACTACTCAAGAGATAATCAAGATTATTGGGCAATATTTATGTAATGAAGGTTTTGGGTATGAAAAATAATATTTTAAATCCATTTTATATAATTGAATGCGATTAAAAACGAGGTGTTAAATGCTGATAAATTATTAAAAATACTAAATTATTGAAACTATATAATTTATTTGCAAAATGATAATTAATGTTTTTCCCAATTATAGTTCTCTATTTTATTCTTGTTTAACTTAAATATTTTTATTTACAGTCGTGCATGTGAAGTATTAATGTCGGAATCTGGATGCCGTTTAGACCATCCATCTGCTATGAAGTTTAAGGATCATGTAATGACTGGTGATTGGTCAAAGGCTGATCATGATTTACAAGAATTGAAACCACTGCTAGGCCAAAATAACTATACTATGGTAATTAACAATTAAATTGCTCTATACTATAATATAATAAGTAATTATGATAAATTTATATTTAGGATATGAAATTTCTACTTCTGGAACAGAAATATTTAGAGTATCTTGAGGAGGGTCGAATATTAGATGCATTACATGTGTTGCGAAATGAATTGACACCGTTACAATACAACACGGCTCGTGTTCATCAACTATCCAGTTATATGATGTGTTCAAATGGCGAAGAGTTACGTGAAAGAACTAACTGGTAATAAATGAACTGACTACTTCAGCCATTACGTTATAACTGTTAAATCATTTCCTAAAAAAATAAAAATAAAATTATTTTACTAGAAAGAAACATTACAATTTAACAAGGTTGTTGCAATCCACTTTCGAGTAAAAAAATAAAATAAAATAATTACGTTGAGTTTCTTTGTTGCCAGCTTTTAATTTTTAATTCTGCAATTAGAAAAACAAATTACTGGCGATTTTGAGCAAACTGTAAATGACATTGCTTATATCATAAGGAAATCGGAGTTAGAACCATCCGAAACGATTAAACTTTTTAGTTTCTGTAAATTAGCATAACATATTCAGAATAATTTGTGATTCATAGTGTGATTCAGGGAAATAATTTAAAATAACATACAGGAAGCGGGTTTACTCAGCTACGATTTGGTTTATATTCGACAATCCAAGCTTCGCCTGTAATTGTGACTCAATGCGCTTTCCACAAAACGTATTCTGGTCAAAATACTCCACACGGAGATATGATTAGCCATTTGTCAAATATTTTTTTGTGAAGCGGTGTCGTTACAGATACAAGATGGTTTGCAATGCCCTCACCTGATCATTTTGATGAAAATATTGAGCGTGTTTAAGCTGATGGAAAACTTCGATCAAAAACTTTCACAACCAGACTAGCAGCGTAATTAAGATTGAGTGAAAGAACCTTGTGGCGAATTTTACATACAGAGTTTGCATACAAACTCCAAACTGTTATTAACTTAGGCTACTTGATGCGCAAAGACAATTGGAATACGCACCAATTATTACAATCTTACTGAACGCGGAGTTGAAGTTTTGGAACAATTTTATTATGAGTGATGAAGCAAACTTCTGCTTTTTAGACTTTGTAAATAAGCAACATGATCGCTACTAAGGAACAGAAACTACATTTTTAATTCATGAAAGCGTCAATTTTCAACAAAAAAGTTATAATTATAGAGTGTGAATTGTTATCAGAAAATTTTCGGACTCTTTTTCTTTACCGGAGAACGGTATCGACCCATGATAAATAATCTTCCGCATCTTCACTTGGAAGCATATCGCTTGGAGATATGCTCCAAGCGATATAGAGATAGATAAATCTGTTTACATTAAACCAATTTAATATTTGATGTATCCTAATTGGCATTGAAATGCAGCCTAATAGTATTTAGTTTGATAGTATTTTAACTAATAGGCTTACAAGAAGTTTTGAGTGTTTCCATTTCATATACGAATGTTTTATATCACTTCGAGAAGCTGTCTTAAGTATACGTAATTTACATAAGTTTCGTTTTTTTAAATAGGGTAAAGGTACTACTGTCTCCATGCTAAAGATATGCCATTTTGTTATTTTAATGCCATGTTATGCAGTTGACAGGATGGAGAATTTCTGACGTATTTTATGGTCCGTCGTCATATTACCGGCCAGTAGTAGTGGAGTACTAAGTAAGCAACTGTATTCGTAATGCGTAACAAAGGGGTTCGTCATTTTGTACCAAAATGGAGTTGTGTGCTTTTGTCCACTATTCGGTCAATTAAACCTCCGATTGATCGGATAAATCCCAATAGTGTATAAAATTGATTACTTGTGATACGGCATTCATGATAGTGTGTGCCTGGCACTTTATTTAATGCGCGTTGTAGTATTTTATTCTAAGAGAGAATTGTTATAATGGCACATTCGTACTCCAAGCTAGGTCTGCCTACGGGTAGTGGCAGATGGTCAATCATCATCCGGATAGTTTTATGATTAGAACGCATCTTTTCAATTTCATGTACTATTGCTATGCGTTGTCACTCTGTCTCTGTCATCTCGGTAGTGGGCTTCAGTATGCAGTATGGTCTACCATACCTGGTATGGTAGTGGAGTACGCTTGCTCATAGTTGCCTTTAGTTTTCAGCTGTTCGAAGTATATATTTAGCTATTGGTGCTGTTAAAAATTATCGAAGGATTCTTAGTGTCGGTATAGCTAGAAAGTGCTCCTAATGATAACATTAACGAAAATCGATATTATTCTTGGTGGCATAAAGTCTCTACTGTCAATAACTGTAAGTAAAACATCAAACCGAGGCAAATGCATATGGATGTAGGATTTTCTTAGACTTTGGCTCTAATAGTGCATTCGGACTACAGCACTTTTGGGTACTCAGCTCTAAATTTCATAGGACAGAGCAATTTGTTACGTTCGCTTTTCTTGCAACGTCTTCGAGCCGGAAATTTCGTGCGTTCGGGCTATTGTCCTATCTGCTGGCAGGTCAGAATTTACGTTCGGATTTCTCGAATTGCTCGTTTGTCGCTTTGGTTATTGGCACTGAAATTTTTGAGGGTGTTAAATATGATCTTGCCGAAATTGATTGTTGATTTTTTAATTGTGTTTATGTCGATTGTATTATGACAATGTCAATGGACAAAAAACATAATAAAAATGGTTACAAACCACCTCACACCCCGGCAGTTCAAAACTGCTTCCAAATGAAATTGATCCGTGCTAGCTCGCCTTCTTAACGACCATCTCGAACAAAGTTTGAGCTGGCACGGAGAAAGAGGATTGAAGTCCGAATGCACCATAAAAATACTCACATTACCGATTGCCTTCTCATCGGGCAGCGCCGTGAAAGTTCGCACTAGCAACGAGCAAGAGCAGCGCAGCCCGAATATATTATAATAACCTTCCTATTCAGTGGGTTATATCTATACTTATACCGATATAGAGGTCATCGGTTTAAGAACGATTTTTGAGAAATTGAAAAAGGTCAAAGAATAATTCGATTTCGGAAACTGCTGATGAAAGACATTAAATTATTGGTTTATTAGTTCTTTCTATAGTAGTATACACTTGTTTCAAATTTTTACAAAAACTATTTTCAGTCACTGACAACGATACGATTTAACTCCACTTTTATCATTTTAATAGCTATCATAAGCATAAAAAGCATATAAGCGAGGTTTTTGGTATTTTATGTACATGTGGTTATTTTATTATTACAGGAATGGAAAAGGTGAAAAATCACGTGGTATTCTGATGGAAAAATTACAGTCTTATATGCCACCAAGTGTCATGCTACCTCCCCATCGATTAAATCATTTATTAACACAAGCATTAGAACTACAAACCCTTCGATGCACCCATCATAATACAAGTCAAAATATATCATTGCAAAATTCAACATTACTTGTGGATCATTGTTGCTCAAAAGATGATTTTCCCGTGCATACTATTCAGGTAATAGAATAAACCAATTTGTATTTCCTGCCACGATTAGAAAATGATTTCATAACTAAATCGTCATTTTGGAACATATCTTTGTTTGAAAATTAATAATTAATATTATTTTCTTTAATAAACGCTACACTAACATTAATAAAAACTTCAGGGTGAATCGTGTTTGTTCTGCTAAAGATGTTGTTATTTATAAATTAGAAGTATCTGACTTCGTCTGGGTAGAAATCACCGACTTGTGACATTATGTAGATCATTTTCAAATATTTTTTAGTATACAATCCTGGTTACACATATACACAGCCTTTTGAATACTCACCATCAAATTAAAGAAGATATTTCCATTCTGAACGTTAAGCTTAACAATGTGAAAATGGGTGCATAATAGGGCACCATAAATGACTAATCATAAGTGAGACTTAATCGTTAAAATTTATTTACAAATTTCTTTTAATTACTGCTTCTTGTTTTGTAATCGTTTTTAATACTTCATAAAGTTTTAAATTTATACATTAGCATTTACTTAGAGACACGGTAGGTATTCTACAATAAATGAATGGTTCAATGATTTGTTGCATTTAAAGCGGAGATAGATTCTTATGATTAAAGAATTATGATTGAAATAAACATCAAAATAAAAAATACCGAAGAAACAATGACATTCGCACTGCCAGCTAAGCTTCCAATAAATAAATAATTATTATTATTGTAATGCTTCTATGTAATACATGTTTCTATCTGGTAACAAAACTAGCAAAGTTGATACACGAAAGCAACGAACATTCATATCTTGGAACACTTCAACTGACTGCTGGGATATGTAATCATGAGCCATACTTGTGGCGGTGAGAATCTGTTTAGTCTTTATCAGATTCACAAACTGTCTAGTTAGATGGTGCTATATTCTACTCTCTCATATTCTGCTGTTATTTTTATTTATTTTTTTTGTTTCGTTTTTGTTTCATAATAGCTTGTTTCATATTTTATTCATTATTACATTTAAATTATTTCTGTAATTAATTTTCTTTTTGTCGTCTAATTTCTGTTGCAGAATACTGTCGAAAATTCAAGATTCAAATATCTAATGACTAATGAATCAAAAGTAATAGAAAAAGTCAAACACAAGAAAATGTCAATCAAAACAAAAAACAATAAAAATAACATAAAAAGCAGAATATAGCAACATTTAATGGGTTTAATAACTGTAAAAGATATTGAATATATCAATAAGGCTGATATGGATATCATAATTTACATCGGTTACAAGGAACTCCCGCTCACTCTGTCATAAATTATCACAGACGCTTTTGATTTCAAATTTATGATCGCTTAAAGAAAGTTAAACTTCAATCTCCGGAGATTTACAGCTTTTAAAATGAGTTGTTATTTAAGACTCGGATATAGTATCTATCGATCGTACAGTAATGTACGGAGTACATTATCGTTATAGCACAATGACGAGAAATAAAACGAAATAAAAAAAAGAGTTTTCTGCTAAGCGTTCAACATGCATATTCACAAATAAGTGATTGAATAAGTTACTTTTATATAAACATTAAACTAGTTACTTGACGAATTCATTCATTACGTTATGGCATAATGCAAAGTGAGTTTATCTAAAAAAAATTAACTTGGAGCTGAATTTGGATTTTAACATAATCTCTAAAGTATTAGTCTTATATAAAGCAACATTGCTTGAAGAAAAATACTCGTTTAAGGGTTACTCTCCCCTTCATATTGAAAATAAGAGTAAACTAAGAGTAAGTTGCTGGTAAACTGTGTGTTTTTATCTACATAGTGTACTTTATCTAATACTGGACGGGATTACATAGTTCGGTCATAAACTAAAGAAAAATGGACATATTTCGGTAGCGATTAATGACGATGTTGAAATTTGACAAGTAAACGTTTCGTCCATTTTAAGGCAACTAGTGAAATAGCGCCATCTGTTCAGTTCTAATTTTGGCTAATCTCGACGGTGTTGCACCCTAAGCGGTTATATTATTATTAAGGGTAAGAAAAGTTCCAAAAGTGAAGCCAATTCGAATATGAACCATGTCAATCACAAACAAAAATTATTTGTGATAGCAATTTATAATAAATTACAATTATTATTTAATATATTGTATAATACAGTAAAACCTCTTCATAATGGTCACTCAAAATGTCAGCCTTAGTGGCCGTTATAACGAGACAACCGGCATCGAGACGGTTGTAAAATTTTTGCTACAAAATTGCTAGGAAACATTTTGATTTGCCTTAGAAAAATTAAACCAAGAAAAAAAAGCTATTCTAAAAAAATATTTATTGAATTACGACGTACGATCATTATAAAATGATCGCACAATAGTATAATAGAATATAGTATACATATAGTATTCTACATACTAAAACAAGATCAATACTACCCTTTTGAAATATCTACTATAATACATACCAATACACATACCATTGTGTATACCAACACAAATTGCCGATATATATAGACTGCGTCCATGTTAAATTTAAAATAAGAGTTGGTATGGAAAAGCAATGTTGTCAGAATAAATATTTTTATTTAAAAATCGTTCGGTTATTGAAGTGATAATTGAAAGAATTAGAAATTTGTATTAAAATTGGCATGCAATATAAAAATAATTCTGGCAACATTGTCTGGGTAACGAAGACTTGTCAAAAGTGTAGGTTTGGTTTGGTTTAGTATATAACTACTATCTACCTATATTATATGCAATAGTTTTTTAAATACGAATCAATAGTAATTTGTTTTACAGATATTAATTTATTTGTTTACATTCATTTGTTTATGAAAAATATGCAAATTTTCAGTCTAGCGAATCTGCTCACATTAGTATTGATCTTGAATGTCCGTAATTGCTTTTTTCCATGTGTAATTCAATATTTACGATGTAAAAATAAATCATAAAAATTAATTTCAGCTCATAAAATGAAAAAATTATATTTGCTAATTTCAATAAAAAAAACTTTGTTGACATGGCAGGCCGTTATCAAGCAGCAATTTTACGGAACGCCTACTTGCCAAATTTCAAAATTTACTTTATGACCGCTCTTCATGTGGAGAGGAGACACCGAATCAATAGAGTTTTCGTAATACTTTACCAAGAGTAGAGTGCTTTAAGCCTTGTGGCCACTCGTAGATTTTTCTTATTACTAGCAACATAAACTAGATAAACGTAAAGTGATCTACAATGTACTCGCACCATAAAGGCAATCGGAACGACAATTATAGTATACAATTCTTGGAATTAGTTTTGTGCAGCATAAATTGCAATAATCGCTTGACATCTTCTGTTGCAATCGTAGTCATAGGAAAAGGTCTTCTATTGTTTACTCATTATATAATTTATTATTTTTTCTTACTCAACTACATTATAATTCAATGGAAATATATAGGTATTACATGATCATTCTGATGAAGTTTGGTATTGTGGATTTTCACCGGATGGCACCAAATTAGCAACAGGTTCCAAAGATACTAACGTAATTATTTGGGATGTTCATCCAGAAACATGCACTTTGTCTTTAAGAAAAGTTTTAGAAGGGCACAATTATGGTAGGAAATGAAATGCGGGAAAATAACATCAAGGGAGTATTCTAATTGTTGCCGTTCATATTTAGGTGCAGCTTACATATCATGGAATCCAGATTCTAAACATTTATTGGCATGTGGTTCCGAAGAGAGTCCAGAAGTTTGGTTATGGGATATTGAAACTGAAAAATATCTAAAAATATCTCAAACACAAGAAGATGCATTAACATGTTGTGCATGGCATAAAGATGGGAAAAAATTTGTTGTAAGTTTTTTTGATACCAGAAAAAAATCAGAACAATGCGAATTATTTTGTATATTGGATAATAATAACGTATATTTTACTTAACTTCTTTAGAGTTTTTATAATTTTTTTTTTTTTTGAAAAAGATTTAAATATCGAAACAGCTGTTGAGGAAAAATTAATAAAAAGAACGAAAATTAAAAGAAGGAAAAGTAAAATAAATATCTGTAGTTAATAAACGTGTGTGGCTTTTATTACTACTTTCCGAACATTGATTAAAGCTATAGCTATTGTAGGTCGCTGGTGCACGTGGACATTTTTATCAATGTGATATGCAAGGTGGTATTTCGGAGACTTGGGAAGGTGTTCGCGTCACAGCTTTAGCATGTCGAAACGATGGTAAAACAGTTTTAGCAGCTGATTCTCATCATCGTATACGTAGTTATGTATTAGAAGAATTGGCCGATCAACCAGTGTATGTATCTACATCAAAAAGACAAATTAATTGAAAAGATATTCAATCTTGACCAGCTCTACCTGTTTAATTAAACGTTTCGGAGATTTCCTCTTTAAAAGTGGCTCGTTACTATATAGAAAAATTGTGCTCATTAGTTTTTAATAATTTTTTAGTTTACAAGAAGATCATCCTATTATGACATTTACCGTTGATAAAACTGATAGCTTAGCATTACTAAATGTAGCAACACAGGGGATTCACTTATGGAATATAAATGATAAATGTCTGGTGAGACGTTATCAAGGCGTTTCTCATGGACATTTCACAATACATTCGAGTTTTGGTGGATGTAATCACGATTTTATTGCAAGCGGAAGTGAAGATAATATGGTATTGAATACGTATAATTACATACCTATATATTTATGTAGATATCTACATAAGTAAGTACAAAAAATTTATAAACAGTTTTATTTTTATTTTCATTAGATTTACATTTATCATAAACGTCATGAAGTACCATTAGCTACATTACAAGGACATTCTCGTACCGTAAATTGCGTGGCATGGAATCCTGTCCATCATCATATGTTAGTTTCCGTATCAGATGATAATACAATTCGTGTATGGGGGCCGAAAAGCCATTTGCCATCGTCCACTACTAGATCTTTATCGACTTCATCAAATAATCTCAGTTAATATCTATTATTTAAGAAATAAACAATGCGGTAAAACTTGTATGTAGGGTTTGATAAATGAAACTTTCAAGTTGAAACTTTTTCATTATCGACGACATTTACTATTGATTTATAAAATAATTAGTTTTTAGAATGTTAATTGGCCATTTTCTTAATCACCAATGTAACTTTAATTTAATTTAAGCTCCTACTCTATTGGCTAAAAATCATTTTAAGCCAATGACAGTCAACTTGACTTAAACATTAAACAGTCAAACATTGATTATGAAACTGTCTCAAGGTCATTTAAGATCAAGCAAATCAGTTTAATAATCTTAATAATATAAATTATGCATTAAAATAATAATCGAGTCAAAATAAATTTGAATTTATATTTTATATACATATACACATTTTAGACTAACTTTAAAATATTAAATTTTGCCATTTGCTTTGTTTGGATTTTTTTTTGCCTTTTATAAAGTAACTTCATATGAATAGAGTAAACAGTGTGATTTTAATGTTTTATTCTAGCTTGCCGATTTTTGATATTTAATTATGTTTTTGGTACATGCCTTTATTTAACTCTATCCTATCTAGTAGGTAGTTTATAACGAAGTAGTCTTTGGCAAAAAGTGAATAATTACATAGAATTCTATAAAGTACAACAATTGTTTATATAAATCTCTTTTAACAAGAGCATTTGATTCATATCCATACATTTCATCAATTTTTTAAACTTAGTGTAACGTGAATAACAGTGTTTTTTGCGTTGATCATGTTATTAGCTACAGAGTGCGAAATGTTTGAAAGGTAAAGTGATATGTAAAAGTTGCAAACTTCTACGTAGATTTAATCGAACTGACGTAATGTGCGTAACCTCTCACGGTCAAGTGGGGAAGAAGGAAGAGTGTAGTGTAAGAAACCTTACAGGGATAATAACTGCATATAACTGACGATTTCTGTTTTTTTATGAATTTGTGGGGCAAAATCCGAATTCTTCGAATTAATAATCAAACAGACTCAAAAACATACTTGAAACTTTTGCCCAATTTTTAGCAATATCGTCAGTCTAGTGTTGTTGAAATCAGAAAAGAAACTCCTATTGCAATGGCTATTGATTCAGATTGCTGAGTAGTTTCCGGGCAAAGTTTGACTAATCAAGGTTAAAGCAATGGATGGATGTTATATGGACGATACCAGTAAAATGTACCCGCTTCTACAATTTAGTCATAATTCTGAATGCCAAACATTCAGAAGCTCACGGCTCGGGGGGCTTAAAATACGTAATGTCTGCCAATGCATCCATGTTTTATCTATTTTAAAATCAATAGATATTGGTAAATTTTAATGGGTTTAAATTAAATTTTAACCCATTTGGATTAAATAACAAAGCTAAGTTAATTCATTGTGCTGGAACCGCTTGGCCCACAGAAAATGCCGTGGAAGTATGTCGATAATAATTCACTGTATATGTACCATGATCTTGAACCATTAAAGTCCAAATTCTCTATGATGAGTTTAAGATCTTGCCTTATTATACGCATTGTTGTAATTTACTGCTATGAAAACAAATTGGCTATACAAATGATGTTTATTTTGCTGATATTGTTTAGTAAGGAGAACTATTGATCACCCAGGTGCGGGTATTTTAAATTCATTAATTGATAAGCTTCTCCAAAGTTCACTTGCCAAATTACAATTGGCGTGGGCCTGGCATGAAAATCCCGTAGCGTCTAGCACGTGGTGATTCTGGAATAAATCCATTAAATGATACTTGTAAACGGCACGCTCTGGCATACAGCGAGTTCGTGAGCTCAAGTTCAGCATTATACAGACAAGGGATTAGAAAATCGTGCTTGTCGGCAAGTCAAATCAAATGATTTTTGTTTCTAACAGCGACGTATAACAGAAATGGTATTTGGTTTTAGTGACTATTATTATTATGGTTTTATTATGATTAAAATCATAATTAATAAATCTACCTGAGAAAGTATTTATTGTGGTACCAATCCAAAATCAACTTATTTCCTTTTCTTATTACTGTTATATCTAAAAATGGAGTGACCTCTCTAGTTCGACTTAAGTAAAATTTATTTTATAGTGAAAATTGTTGAATTTATTTAATGTTTCCTGAAGCGCTATCTTTTGTATGGGTATATATACAGATATCATCGACATATTTTTTATAAAGTAGTAGATTGAAGCTTAAATTTTGAATTACTGTGTTTTGCTTTTTATTCATCACCAAATCAGAACAAATGAGAAACATATAATTCCCCGATCTTGGTTTGTTTTGGCTAGAATGTGGTTACAAATAATAAATACTAATAAAATAAAAATAATAAATCAAATAATTATTATTAATTTTTTTATTAGTATTATTTCCAACCAAATCATAAATTTGAATAAACGAATCAAGTGGACTTCTCTGAAGTTTTTTCCCCAATTTTCTATAGCAGCTTCTTCAACCAGGTTTAGCGAGATGTTTGTAAATGATTCAATATCTAGAGACACCAACATATATCCGTGTGGCAAATTAACTTTTTTAAGTTGTTCCACCAACTCAAACGAGTCAACATTGCAGCAAACTACAATGCATTAGTTACGAAACTAATTAAGTAATATGTATCAGTTTAACTAAAAGAAAAGCCTTTTAACATGAATTTTATCGTGGATCTATATGTATTTTGTATCTATTGTTATTTGTGTATGTTCGTAAGTAAAAGTTATCTTAAAATTACATATTTATAATGATAAGTATCTAAACAAACTCCTAAAATTAATAAAAGATTATTTTGAAGTATCAATGATTCTTTTCACTTATTGTATTTACTCTACATGCATGACTTCTTGTTCAATAAGATTTTTTATTTGATCTGTGCTTTCTTCTTCTCCTTGTTCATTTTTTTGTAAAATAGTATCAGCTGCAGTTGATTTATTCTCTATTAAATTAATTTTTGGTAATTCACGAGAGTGTCTCCATTTCATTCGTCTATTTTGAAACCACACTTTAACTTGGGCATCTGTTAAACCTAAAAATTTTTATTCTAAAAAGTTAAAAAGTTTGACATTTTGTCAGTGATGACAAAAAATGATTGACAGATTGATGTACATAATTGAAATACATAGGCTCCAAATATGTCTACCAGAAACTATTCTTTTTCTGGAATGTTTATGTATTTGTATGGGGCTGAAAAAAATTTATTTAGTCAAAATAATTCACAGTAACCGAAAAAACCCATGTTTTTTCATGAATAATGCAGAACCATGATTATGTTACATTTGTGTTCGTTATCACAACACATAATTAAATCCATTAAAAGGCGCAGGTGCAACCATAGATAAAGAATATTATAGATAAGCAACTATGTTAAATTTTATGTTGGTGTCGCAGACATGCGATCGGACCACGAACTAATTTACGTACAAGCGCGAACAGGATTATTTTAAATTTCAATTTGTTTTTTTGCATTTTTTCAATTCAGTAAATCGACTGAATTGGAAACGTTAAAAAATTAAAAGAAAATAAAAAAACACATTAGCGTAATAAATCATTTATAACTACATCCAAGTTAACATGTATTCAAACACACAACATTTTGCCATTTTGTAGTTAGAGGTCCTGTAAATTCAAAAAATTAAAAACTAAAAAATACTATCAAACCTAACAATAATAACTAATAATCAAATGGTTTCTAATTAAAATTTAAGAATACTTCCATTTTTGCACCACATGAATTTACTACATAGGTAAAATACAAATCGTGTCACAAAACAAATAAAATGTCAAAATGTCAATTCTCATTAATATAAAAAATTAAACTATCAATAAAAATTATAGAAAATATTAAAATAGAAACACAACTCATTAATACTGGTGACCGCAATGACTACAGCCATCTAGTCAATAGACCATTAACTACTTTTCGGAACTGCTCTCTTGCTAGTATAAGTAGCCAGCCCATGGGTGCAACTATCAGCGTAATAACAAAAATGGCTTGTAAGCATAGACGACAAAATTGATAAAATAAATAAAAAGAAGACAACAATAAATGGAAAATGGAGATCATTTTATTCAGGTTTAACCTAAGTTGATTACGTCTCCGCGGGCGTGAGTTGGTCGTTGAGGGAGCATCTATCTCCAGTAAAGGCGGCAGAAACGATATTATTGTCTGCTGAGCTTAGCGCCGGAAAGATCATCCAGATAGGCCGCCAACTCCTTAACTTCGCCTTGTGATGGATTATGCGAAGAGTGGAAAACTCGAAGTAGTCATCAAGTGCGATGCCGACGGTCATTAAGTCGAAATTAGCTCTGGTATTTATATTTCAATCGCTTTATAAATATCTATTAAGCGAGGAGCTGGTAATTAATAATATAGACCACGAACCAACTTTCATTGCTGGTAATAGAAGGGACATACTAGATATAATCCCCAACTCCAGCCTTTTACGCTTCCAGAAAGCTCTCCGCTATTTCGGTATTCACGGAAGCTCACGCTAATATGGTGTAAAGAATCTAGGGCCACGAACACATATTAATGGGACATGATGGACGAAACCATGGTGCCGTTACAATCTGTCTCTTATCATGACTATTTTCAGATAAGACATTGTCGAAATGTCAAATCCTTGCATGACATGACTTCAGAATGAAACGCAATAGACGTGGTATCCTTGAAGGAACAAGAATGTGTAAAAACAGCCACCCTAAAGAAAGGGGTAGTGGGAGTTTTACAATAGATCTCTAACGAAATGCCGTAAGAATGTAGAGCAATGGGTTAATACAAATAGATATAACTTCACAACTTCTTGTTAAGGTAATTGGTGTAGAATGTGGTTACCTATTATTTCGTGGTGGTGTCGTACACTCATGCAGTGGATTAGGTCCGGAATGTGATGAGACAAGAAGACGACGACACCATTTGTTGAAAAACGATGCATTACGAGTAATATGAATCTATTAATTAGTATCAGCTATTAACTGCTGTTGTAACTTTGAAATTACTATCTAGTTGGACCTAGCCTTAGTTGTCTGTCATAGTGCCCTTGACGAATAATTTGAATTTTGCAATTAGAAACATTAAATAATTTACCTAAAGTAGCAGCCAGTTGTCTTCTATCTGGTTTCGTAATATATTTTTGTAATTGAAAACGTCTTTCTAAACCTTTTCTTTGCAGATTACTGAAAACTGCTCGAGACCACGATCTTTTCCTTTTACTACCATTATTATTTGTCTGTACTGAAATAATTGTTGGTGAAGTGAGTATTGATGACGAATGTTGCTGTTGATTTGTTGATAATCTTATTGCTGCTGAAAATATACGATAAATTCAAGGATGATACGTATGTATTGATTAATCTTCGATTTTGGATAATCTGAAATAAAACAACCAGTTGTATTTGTATTTGATTCGCTTACGTTTCAGTCGTATGTGTGCTTTCTTTTTCAGGGCTAACAAGTTAATTGAAAACATATTTTTTTTTATTCTATTATTGTAAGAATCTGAAAGCATTGCAACCACTATACAGGGTGCTCCAACACTAGTGTAGCGTCCCCCGCTTTTTCGGGCTTGAAAATGCATACGATCGATATGATTTATTTTAGGGTTTCTACAGTTACTTGAGAGGCTAATTTTGATCAATAGAGAATTTAGATCCAAGTTTACCCAAACAATTTCGCTATCCGGTTTAATTTTTTTAAAGACAATGTGCTACTTTTTTCATTTACGCTGCAGAGTGAACACTGCAAATCAGCTTCACAACTGCATATCAAAATTCTAAGTCGTTTAAAAAATGGAGCACTCTAAAGCTCTGGAAAGCTTAGTAAAATTCAATGCTTTTCAGTGAAAAAAATTCAAAAAAACGAGTCGTAGCCCTTCTTTATTCTTCAATATTTTTATTTGGCGTCATGCAAAATTTGTAGGTGGTGTCCAGGTCCAGGCCTTTAAATGTTTGACGATGTATATGTATATGATGTAAATAAAGTATTTTGAATTAAATTTTTTTGTTAGTCAAAAAAAAACTTATTTTCCATTCCATCCACTACATAACGTAGGGATGGGCTTTGAGTAATTTTTCATGAGCTTTTTCGATAAAAAGTTTTTATTAAAAACCATTGAATTTTAGTAAACTTTGGTGTGCTCTATTTCCGAAATGACTTAGAATTTTGATGTGCGGTTTGTGAATCTAGGTATTTACTTTACTCTCTGTAGTAATAGATAAAACTAAGTAGCACATTGTATTTAAAAAAATTAAAACTCTTAACTCCATTTTGGAAAACTCCGATCTGAGTATCTATTAGTCATAATGAGACTTTCCAGCAGCCATGATAGATAAAAAGAGACATCATGTCGATCGAATAAATTTTCAAGTCCAAAAATGGGGTGACATTAGTGTTGCAGCACGATGTTATTGGTTTCTTTTGAGTAGTTAAGTAGATATTTTCAAATAATGTCTATGTAATTCTTTTTTTAGAGACTCAGTAGACTAGCGACCCAATACTCTTTATAGTAAATACAGTTGTATGTACATGCAGAAAATACCATAGTTGGTGGAAGTTTTTGAATTCATTTAACTATCATAGTTCAAGCATAATTAGACGAACAGATATTTAACCTGTTTTTTGACAAGTTTACCTTTTTTTATACATAGTTTTTTTTTTTAATTAACGGATAACCTTAAAATGATTATTCTTCAAATTTAATTCAAGTTGATTAATTTTAATTTAAGATTTGGTAAGATTTAAGAAGTCATTTCAATCATATTTAAAGATATGGATATACCATTATTTTTGTTATTCTACTTTATTATACTGATGCTGATTGTGTTAAATTGTAAATAAATTCGCATACATATATGTGAACGAATTTTTCTTCTTTTTGGTGTGTTTTTGTCTTTATTTATTATTATACCACCTCCCCCCCCCCTCTCTCTTTTTGGACTTGACAATTTATTCGATCGACAATTTATGTTTTTTTGGTCTTTTATGGCTGCTCGATGATCTCATTTTGACCAAATTTGATGGGATCATTTGTTCCGAGTTTTCCAGAATAGAGTTTCGCTATTTATTTGAATTTGGGTTAAACACAATGTCTTACTTTTTTAAACCTATCACTGCAGAGAGTAAATTTCTCAAACTAGCTTCGTAAAGCGCACATTCAAATTCCAAACCTTTTCGAAAATAGAACACTCCAAAGTTTATTGATAATCGATGTTTATATCGAAAAAACCCATCAATAATGACTTGGAGCCCATCTCTAGGTTATGCAGAGGATGGAAAGGAAAATAATTTTGTTTTTGATTAATAAAAAAATTAAAATTAAAATACTTTATTTACACTTATATAAATGTCAATCATTTAAAGGCTGCATACCACCAAAATGTGCATGATGCCAATTAAAAATATTGAAGAATAAGATGAGCTTCGAGTAGTTTTTGGCAGTTTTTCAAGAAAAATCAATCGAATTTTACTAAAGTTTAGAGTGTTCTATTTCCTAAATGGCTTGAAAATTTGACTAAAGTTGCGAAGCTGATTTGAGATATTTACTCTCTGCAGTAATAGATAAAAAAAAGTAGCACATTGCATTTAAAAATAAATAAAATCCATAGCGAGACTCTATTGTGGATAACTCTAATCTAAGTCTCTTTTGATCAAAATGAGGCCCTCGAACAGCCATTTCATTCATCGACATCATTTCATTAATATGTATTTATTAATTTAATATGTTAAACAATAGTGAATGTTATTTAAATCCTGGTTGATCTGACTGTTAACCGTTTGTCCATTATTATGTACAATGGTATAAATAGAACTGGTTGGTTTACATATTTCAAATTTATATTTTATTTTTCTATTTCAAAATATGTCCAAAATTGTAGATTAATCGATGTAATTGTTAGCAAGACAATGAATACGTGCTATTTCGGTAATACGTATGCCTGAAGCTCCTAAAATATATTATGCTGAATAGCTCATTTTCGTCAATATTTTTACTAATCCAGAGAAAATATTTATTCGTATACCAAAGCCGCGAATTAGTCTACATAGTAGACTAATTACTTAAAAGTAGAAGTAGAATCAAACGGTACGTTAAGAATTTTTAAAAGTAACTGTTGAGAGGACTAGCTGAGATTAATTATTTGATTTATGAGCGCATACCATTAATAGTTATTTATGTATTAAGAGCAAAAAATGATGCTTTGTTGCTTGTGCCCTCCTAAGTTTTTGAATTTGAAGATTTGAAGAAAATCGGTGCTTATAACAATCAAATTTCAATAAAAAAAACTTGGCCGATATGCTGGCCGCTATCAAGAGGCAATTTTGCATAGGAATAAGTTAGAAATGTGCAGCATGTAGTGATCGTTGCCGTTATTCGGAGGTGGCCATTTTTTGAAAGGTTCTAAATAGCAGAAATCCAATATGAACCATTCGGTGAGAACAAAAAGTGGCCGATTACGGAGCTGATCGTTATCCAAAGGTGACCGCTAAGGGAAGTTTTACTGTAACATTATCGAAAAACGCCGTTTTTGTCTCCTAAAGTCTAAACTAACATTTTTAAAGGTTTTTTATTCTGAAAAATATAAACATATACCATATGTGTTTATAAAATGTAGGATTTATTGCTACTTCTCTTTCCAAAAGAGAAGAACATGGGGAAGTGATCTCTCTATAAAAATAATTAAATTCCTTTTTCTGTTATATATCAGCTTTTAAATGAAAAGCGTTTTTATACAATCATTCACCAGCCATACAATCATTTGAAAGTAAATATACATATGCGTAAAGATATGTACGTTATATGTACCCTATTAAACCAGAAATAAACATTTATGTGTGTACGCTATACGCACAAGTCCTTCGTTCATTACTCTATCTTAAGTTAAGGTCTAGGTCTTAAACGACACAATTTTCTAGACAATCCTCGTTGTCCACGTATTTAGTTTTTTATGTTTATAAAGAATGAAAGAGAAAGACCTATTCTATACTACTGAATTCGCCATTTCGCAATAATAATTATAGTGTATTATTTAACCGTACCGCGAAATATAGTATAGCATTACGTATGATAAACGTCATAGGATATCATCCAGAATTATCCAAGTTTTAACCAATACCAATTCTTGGTAAATAAAACGAATTCAAAGATTATATTGCCTTAAACTAATTTCACAACTGAAAGTAGAATCAGAAAGATAATAGATAATTATACTTATATTTCAGATTATTACAGAAGAAATAAGTTTATTTACTAGAAATTATTTGCATCCGTTCAATTTTTATGTATTATGGAATTAATGACTATTAGTGAGTCCTCGAGGATATAGGTTCGGATAAAATTAAAATCCTAGCTATAACGTATACCATTTGCTTCATTGGATATGTAAAATAATAGTGGTTAATTCAGTTTTGCAACTCGAGTTATTTATTTAGTTTCATTTATATATTATATTCATAGAGATCTGATGATGTCTATTACAAGATGAAACTCGTGTTATGTTTATGGAGTAAAATATGTAATTTCATAAAAAAATCTAAAATGAGTTAGTTATACGTTTATTAAATATCAGATTATTATCAGTACCGTATTTTTATTCAATAAGATTGATCAGTTTTTCAATAGACGTTTTGCGAATATACGTCAAATCTAAATAGCCGACCATGGACAATCTGTTTAACAATTTAATTTATATCCAAGAATTTTACGAAAAACAAAATAACGAATCTCTTCGACAAAATAATTTTACAGATTTTTTTAATTTAAACTATCTATATCTGTATATTGATTTCTATTATGAAAAAATGATTAATACGTGTATTGTATTGATTTAAATAAAAAATTACATAATTAAATTGTAACGATATTTACTTACATAAATAATAGCGACCACCAGTACACTCTAGAATAATCTCAATGACATGTTTTTTTAATAAGTGAAATTGTCTAGAACTGTCTTGACGGAAACAGATTATTTAAATCGATAGGCCATAGATCTGTCAGAACCATTGAGAATATTCTGTGATATGTATTTTATTTTATATAAAAAGGCCGCAATTTTCGATTTCCGGATCAGTTCATCTATTGTTTAGATACACGTCGTATAAATAAATATTTGTATAAGAATCCGCTCGGCAAATCCGTATATAAATAGTCTTTGTTATATCGTTCAAATACTGTTCGTGAATTGTGTTTAATAATTATGTTGATTGTTTTGCGTTTCTTTTAAACATTTTTTCTTTTAATTCAATAAATAACATTATTTTAATTTCAAAGTGGAATTATTATTTTTACATCCGATAACTCGAAAACTCGATAAGTGGAATTTTTTTTGTGGCAAGTGGTCTTTCGGCTTATCAAAGTTCGACTGTAATGGTGTTCTTCATTTCGTGTGTATAAAAATAAAAATTAGTGAACTGTTAATTACGTTACTTCCGACTTATATTTCTAATTTGATTCAGAAAGATACAAATAGATAATGGAAGCGTAATCTCTCGGCAATTCATAGATTTTTCGTATAAAAATTGAAATTTTTTTTATTTTAAGATTGACAGTTTGAAGTGACCTAGAGCTTTTGTTTTATTTTTATAAAAAGTAGTGTGAATAAATATAATCTTTTACTTCATACTTTACAACATAGTGTAGTGAATAATACCGCCAGGTTCACACTTTTCTGATTAATCCTACAGTGCATGAAATTCGAATTGCAATGTCCAATACTGTCATAGCTTGAAGAAATAATCGCATCTAGTATATTAATATGTTGTCAATAGAAATTAACCCAGATAATAAAAAATAATCATAGTGCAAAAGTTTTTTTTGCAGTGCCCTCTAGTACCCTGTTCGACTAATCACTGATTACTACTGATTAGCTATGCACAAATTCTATAATTATTGAACCATCTAATTATTTTAATACGTATTCAACAGTAAATTGAACGTATGCAGCAGAACAAATAACACACGATTTCTCCAGAATAAAAAAAGAATGTTAAGTAAACATAAGTAGGTGCTAAAGCGTATAGACCAATATAAATTCCTGTAATTTCACTAAATGTTTATTTATATGAATCGAATAATTAAACTTAAAAGTGTAATAAGCAGCCTATAATTTCTTTTTATTTGTTTTTTTTTATATCCGTGCATTTCAACTAGGGACAATACTAACAAAGTGATTGCTAGCAATAAGCAATAAGTTTAAATTTAAACCTCTTATTGCTTCAGACATAATTAGATATAATTTGCGCAGGATAGGCTAAAAAATGCTTTATGTGATTACAAAATCTAAGCAGTTCCGGCTATTTACTTGCAATAAGCTGAGACATTAGCTACTCTCAGTCATGGGGTAAATCCACAAAAAAAAACACCAGGCATTATGTATTTATTAGTTAAACTTAAGTCGTAGGCTGCTGCCCTGTTTATTAAAATTTTTAATAGGACTGGCTAGTGGCAATATTTATTATATTATTTTAATTATACAAAAATTACACAGGAGCTAGCATGTATTTTTTGTATGTTTGTTACAATTTATTTATAAATGTATTTTTATTAATTAATTCTAACCAAACAAAATTAATTATCGAATCAAGAAGTGGTTTTGTTTGTTTACTTTTGTTAGTAAGTTAGGTTAGGTTAACATCTATTGTTTAAAATATAATATTTTCTAAATAATGTTATTTATCATTTAAACATTATAAGTACTTACGTATTAGTGTCTTTTTTTAAAATTTAATTTTTCTTGTACTAATAATTTTTTTATTTTATTATTAATACACTTTTCTTATTTTTTTTATTCACTACGGAAGGAGTGAAAGACACTTACTCTAGGTAAATCACCCCCACATACATAAATTAGAAAACAATAAATATGCCAGTTTCTATGTAATCTTTAAAGAAATAAATACAGCCGCCATTATTTTCCCCGCCTTAGCAGGGAATTATATTACTTGCCTCCTCTTCTTTTATATTTTTCGACTATTATTTTTAAGAATAATTAGTCGATTATTAATTATTATCGAGAGATGACCGTTACAGGGAGGTTTTACTATATATATTAGGTAAACCAATATTTATGGTATTAAAAAAATAGTGATAACGACCCTTTGTATCAATTGTACTTAATGACAAGCCGGAAACTTTGCAGGATGCTCTTTTGCTGGTCAATCAGTATTTGATAATGTGACATTGTGATGCTAGTGTTAAATGTAATTTTATTAATTAAATAAAGAAGTTTGATTACAAGAATAACAGAGAGGTAAACTGCATAGTCGTAATGCGTTAGATCCTATACTGGACAAACATTTCCTAATTGTATGTTCTTGACTTTCTGAAATTTTAGTATATTTTCAGTAAGTTGTCGTAACTCACTATTAATAATCTCGATATGTTTGACTTCCTAATTGTATTTTAATTAATTATACTCTTTGCCTATGCTTTATTTGTTAAACGATTCTAGTAATTAAGTAAGTTGTAAGCTGTAACAAGTTAAAAATTAAAATTGTTTTCGTTTTCAACTTATTACATCCTGATCGATTAAACTAGATAAAATTACTGCCTTTCCTGCTGCTTATTAAGCGTCTTGTTACTTACGTTTTGGTTTCGGCCCAAAATGATTATGATGATATTGATGATTATAAAGATTGTGATGATCATTATTAGAGCTTAAATATAAAGTATCCGTTAATATGTTCGCCACTGTTCCAGGTAAAATATTTTTTCTGCATGTTGTCTCCAACAGATTCAGTCTAGAAGGTATAAAATATATCGAAAATTAACTAGAATAATTTAGAGATTATATGTAGAATAGTAATAGTCGCAAAGTAGGTATCCGTAACTTGGAATTTGGATTACGTATTTATAGTAACAATATTGAAGCAGTAACAAAGTACATCTTAGATGTTTCTCCTTTTGTTTTTTTTTTGCTATGTACAATTTCCGCAGCAACTCATGTAAGGCATTGAGTTGTAAAGGCTTTAAAAGAAGACAAAACAGATGACTGTCCTAAATGTGACCTATCACATCACAAGTGGAAGTGCGAAAGCCTTCGCACTTTCCATTTAAATATGTACTCACTATTTTCTACCTTTCGCATTCAAACCTAATATCGCTTGTTCGAAATGAAATACCTCATAGAATTAAGCAGGGAGTTCCATAGAAAATCCGAATAAAATTTCTGATTTGATCCTAGCTCACATATCACATACTGGAAAACAGTATACTAACATTACAATACAACTATGATTTAGATAAATTGATTTATAGTATTATTAAACTGATGTAAAATTTGAAGTAGTCGAATTGATATTGAAATTCAACGTATTTTACTTTACCGCCACATAAATGCCACCAATAACACTAGCTTAAATGGCCGTTGTACGGAGGTGATCGTTTTTCTGAGGTGTGTATATGAATGTATTCAAACTGTGAGATGAAAATAAAAAGTATAGTGCTCAACCGTTAATAGAAGTGTCACTGTATTACATTTAGAAAACGCGTTTGTTCTTAAACACGTGCCAAAATTACAGAGTTGTTAAACTTTGTAATTTCAGCACATGTAATTTACATTCCAGAATTGACAGAATGTGAAAAATTTTAATGAGCAAATTACGAGAAGAACCCAGTTTATAAGTATTTAGTACTACATATATTCTTCAATCTACCATAACAAATATAATACTTAGACTAGCTAATATACTTATCTATCGAATTAAATTCGCAAAAATTACTATATGCAGACCTACCTGCAACATTTAAATAATGATGGAGCAGGACAATTAGCACAACATGATGCTGCAATAGCAAATTGTGGAATGGGCCTTTGAATAATTGTTTTCACTGGATTTTTAGTCAATGGTAGGTACAATTCATCCCAATATTTATGATCGCCATCATGATAACTGTTATCATTGCTAACATTATTGATGAATGATGATGATAGTAATTGATCAATTCCAAACGTTAATTTGGTTTTTTCTTTAGTTTTAGCTTTTACATCAGTAATATCCATTTTTATCATGATTAAATAATCATAACATAAATTATCAATAAATAGAGGTAAATTAAATTGGATAATCGTTTTTGTTATGCTTAGTTTGGCTAATTACCCGATATCGAGGTCATATGTCCTCGAATTATATTCATATAATTCGACATGATTAGTCTAAATTAAATAAAATGCACTTGCAAAATTTTGAACTCAGTTACATCTGATCTCGGGGATGAACAAGTTTAGCCACCGGCGGCTATAGCAACGCTCATTGAATCCATCACAATAAATGATTGTCTGTCGCAATAAAATAGCTGTATATCACTTCAACACTTGTTATCTAATTTATTAAAATTTTGTTATTTGTAAATCACTTAAAAGCACACGTTTACTTTAATTTCTGCAATATTAGTTACAACATAGAATTATTTAATTATACAAGAGTATTTACTTTTTTGGGACTACTCAAATTATCACTAATTTTCTAAAAAAATTCTATCACACATTTAACTGTGTACTTTTAAATGTAGGTAGAGTTAGAGATTAAGAATTAACTAGGGGGAAGAGCTAAACACACTGATCTTCGTGATTGGTTTAAATGAGAATTACTGGTGGAAGTAATAATATTAAGGCGGTCCATAAGCAACAACATTACATATAGGTGGGGGTAATGATTATGACTATCCTGATATATACTCGTAGAATAAGCTGTTATTTTGTTTATCTGTTTTTGGGAATTATTTATCCCATTTTAACTTCTTTATAATCTTTATTCGACAGCTATTGCGATTGTTTAATCTGTTCCAGGTACAGTAAAACATCCCTTAACGTCCACCTCTCGTTAACGGTCACCTCCATAATCGGCCACTTTTTGTTTTCACCGAACGGTTTATACGGGATTTCTGCTATTTAGAAACTCTCAAAAATGGGCACTTCTCCATAACGACCGCGGCCACTACATACTTCTAACCTACTCCTAGGTAAAAATTTCCTCTTCATAATGGCCGGCATGTCAACAAAGTTATTTTATTGAATTTAGAAAATATCTTTCATTTTATGAGTTTAAATTAAGTTTTGATACCCATACACAATTGATACAATCAATTAATGATACATTGGCACTGCTGGACAACTAGTGTTTCAAACCCATTCACATCAAAACAAGCGGTTTTTCACATTTGTATTCAAATATACTATTCTCTAATTCGGTATAGAAAGAAATCTGCACCTTAGTTTAATTTTATCTACGAATATTTATATCTGTTTCTAATTTTTGATTGATTTTTTTATTGGGCCATTCCTGGAGGTACTGCAATGCCAGGTCGACCCGCGGTAAGGACGGAGCAAGCCCCAAAATTCCTTCCCAACTTCCAAAAATCAGTTTAATATACTGGACCCGCATGCGGATCGTATCAAATATTAAGCTGATAAGAACAGATACTACAGTTTGATCTTAGCCATCAGGCCGAGAAGCGATGCAGATTCAAAACTTTATTGCTGATAAATATATTTTCTTTACTCGCAAAATAGTCGGGAAAAAATCCACAGCGCCATCTATACGAATAAATGAAAAATAATGCGAAGAAAAACCAAAATAAAAGAAGGAAACCGGGAGGGTTTCAAAATGTTTGCAACAAAATTGCTATAAAACATTTTTATTTGCCACAGTAGTGAACAAAATTAAAAGACTAGTTGTTGTCGCCGAACGGTTTATATGCATTTATGAACACCTCCCATTAACATTACATTCACCTCCGTACAACGGCCATTTAAGCTCTAATTTTGCGTGGCCAAAATGGAGAGGTTTTGCAGTATAGTTATGTTTTTAATAAGTCATTATTATATGACTTATGCATAAATGATTCTAATTATTTTGGAAAAGCAAAAAAAAAATAAATTTCTTTATATCAACGGTACTTTCGGTTGTCAATTATTATTCAGTTATTTGTTTTCAGCCTATAAGTACTACCCATTCTCTACATTAAACAAATAATACATCAAATTAAAAGCTAATGGCTATGCTATTTATTATTTAACTACAAGTTTTTTGCTGTGGAAAACCAGCGTGATATCAGTGAATCAAGTAATCTTTTCATGTCATTTGCATTTTTATGAGATTCCCTACCGATAAATTATAATTTATAGATACATAAATATTACGTGCACATATGTTATCTACCAATGCACATATTGTCGTCTCAGTTCATCAAGGTATTAAACCACAACACCATCGAGTTTTTTTCAAGCACCATGCAAAATTTATATGCATATTTTTAAGCTCGAAGGCCACTAAATTAGCACTTTTAAAGTGCTCTATTCCCGAAACGGTTTAAAATTTTGATGTGCGGTTTGAGTCGAAGTCGATTTGAGGTGTTTGCTCTTTGTGGTAATAGATAAGGAAAAGTAGTACAGCGTATTGAAAAAAATGAAACTAGACAGCAAATTTCTATTTTGGAAAACTCGGATCAGAGTCCCTATTGGTCAAAATGAGGCACTCGATTAACCCTAAAAGCAAAATCGAAGTCGATAACACTAGCGTGATAATAATCGAATATAATCGAACCTTTTGCTTGTATAAAACTGAAAGCCCTTTAGTATAGTGTTTAGGTTACATAGATGAACTATTTGCTAATTCACAAATTTTAAGTGTTTTATCATATTGTTAGCTTCACTAATCGTTACTTTCAACATTTCGCTAGCTACCTGCGCCTTTAAAAAGAATCCACCTGTTTACGACTGATTTTATCTGCATTTTCAGGTAGGTTTGATATCTGCTTCATGTTATCACAGAATAATACATAAACATATACAATACATACATAGATATCACACATAGTGTGATATCACTTCGATTACATTCAAGTAGGAAAATCGATCTGTTCATCATTCTTGCCAATTCAGTGCTGCCGTTAGCAAATAATTTCATCCTCATCACGACCTAGCTGGCCACCGAATAATTCTCTTATTTTATCATAAAAACTCATAACTAGCGATATGTCATAGTATATCACTATATGATAGTGATTGTTTGGCTGCAGGACCTGACATGCCAGATGGGACAGTTTTGATTCCAACTAAATATCTAACGACACTAAAGGTGTTATTTGGAATTAGACTCTGATGAGTGGTATACCATCTGTTCTTGTGGCCTGTCTGTCTACATTTAGTTTGTTGCCGTCTTCACTGGGACAATCGTCTATTCTACTTCAGCTTGAAGATGAGGCGAATTTTTGCCTCGCTTTCCCATAACACAGAAGGATTTGGAGGTAGGTTTCGAAGACACTATATGTGAACAGCTTGTCTCTGCCTATGGTTAGACTCTTTCGCGACTCAAAATGTAAAATAGCATATAAAAATGATAATGATAGTTAAAATTAGCATAGAGAAAGATATGGATAACACATTGTTTTCTAAGTTGAAAGATCGGGTGCCTATCTAGGAACAGGCCAACGTGGTGTATGGTACTAGATGTACAGACTATGAAGAGATTTATGTTGGAAAACCAGCCAACTTTAAAAAAAAACAACTGCACCGTGATCAGTATGCTGTCTCTAAGAAAAAAAAATAACATTCCGGCTTTAACAGCTCATGTGAAAGAATTTTGTGTATAATTTTTACTTTGATCCTCCGGTAATGTACCATAAAGAAAAGACATATTATAAAAGATTAGCTTGTAAATAAAATAATTGACTCACCTAATATCAACAGTTTTCAACGAAAACATAAAAGTTACTAAATTAAACGGCGAATGCAATAATTTTGGCAATTTATTATTTATTAATAAAAATAGCCTTGAATACTAATGCAAAAATCATTTTATGGGTTTTCGTTCATAAAACCATTTATTGAAACCGTTCAAACCAAACCCCATTTGCTTTGCAATTCGTGTCTCAAAAAAAACCACTTACACTCATAAACACCAGCTTCTGCCACATGTATTTAAATATACTATTTTTTCACTCATATAATTAATACTATACTATTTTTTATGTATTAGTGTTCAAAGGAAATAACGACATTTAATGATACTGCCTATTTTTGTTACATTATGTACCTATATATCACAGGTAAGCTATAATTGTGTCTATCGTCAGTCTCTTATTTTGTTATTTTTCTAATTTCCTTTTCTAATTTTTGATAAACGTCATTTTGTCCTTTTTTAACTAATATCTTCAGTTGACGACAGCGAGAATAATTTTTTTCAAACACTTTGTATACTATCTTATACACATAAAAAAGTGTAGGCTCGTTTATGCTATATGCATATAATATTCAAACTATCTATACGTGCAGATCTTGGATTTGATTTAAGTATCTTTAACTGATCTTTGGCAAAAAAATATTCATGGCAGCTACCTGTGAAAACACGCAGCAAATATATATTGAATACATATATTTATATGAAAAGGGATACTCGAAAAACATATACCGGGTCTGTCACGAGCATCGTTCATTAAACGTTTCTGAGACAATAATCCGACTATAGATTTAAATATTGGGACAGAGTCATCTGCTGTTACTTTAAATAATTATATCATACGTAACTCTGTTCAACCTTCAGTTTAACTAGATTATGCCATCTTTGCTATGTTAAATAAAATGTATCCAATATTATGATTGCTGTGAAAGCTACCTCTAAAGATACCACACCAACTATTAACAGTTTTGAAATAATGCACCTCTGTGACGTTCCCAAAAGTTTCCACCATCTGTTATCTGCGTTGTTCAAAAATTTACTATTTCATGGCTCCTTCTTCAAAGGATATATTTCAGTGCAACACACTGAAATATAAAGAGATGAGATAAGAGATATCAAGCCGCCGAGTCTGGAAAACCTAACTCTTGCACAATATTAGAAATTGTATCTTGCCAGATATAACTATTATGTGTAAATAAACCACTGTAAACAAATTTTCTTCAATCTATCTAAATAAAATGATTGCTGATGTTACTGAAAATTAATATTTATAAATTTAATATTGACAGCAATTATTTTCTTAATTTTGTGTTTTAAATTTTGACCAGATTATATGCGAAATGGCTTCATTAAATTTTGTCAATTAATTGTCTAATGCCAAAATATCTAAATTGCTTTTGGCATTCGATAAAAATGCCCTTCGAGAATTAGTAAAATACATTACCTAAAATTCTTCTAAGGCAATGCAATAGACTCAAAAAATTACTGCTGCAACTAGCTATATATGTTCGTGACGCAGAAGTAGATAGGAATATATTCTTTTAAACATACGCTTCTATATATTAATATATAATTTAACAAATTCACAAAATAGTTTGATGAAAACTTGTTAAATAAATTCAATATAATTAAAAGTGATATTAAATACACATGAAACGTAAAGTTAAGTAAAGCTGAGAATGTTAAACAATTTCACGGATTTGCTTGTAGTAACTTAATCCAGAGACAATTTAAATTTAAATTATACATATCAGAGTAAATATATAATACTAAGTACGAGAAAAAACGGAGGAGTTACTACTAGTTGACTGCTAGTTTCTTCTACCTACTAGCAAGTATTTCGGTGTTGATTTTAAAGCTATTTCAATACACTGACATACGCATCAGATTGGATCCGCTTTTAGATTCGAATAATCTTAATTAGATAACCTAAACGAGTCAAAATTTCTCAACTACTATAATTTAATGAAGATATAAATAAGAATCTGATCAATGTGTGAGAAATTTAATGCAGATTTAAACATTACAGGATTTTTGTTCGTTGTATAGAAAATTGAAGAATCAAGTTTGTTGTTTTTTGTTAAATACCATTCAATTAGCAGTATTGTTATGGGTTGGGTATGGGTCTATTGCATTTCATTCACAGATAAGATATATTGTACGAAATATATAAGTGGTGAACATCTGAATTAGATCGACCATAGCCTTTTTGCAAGTGTATTGAAACCATAAGGGAAGCATCCATATTCAGTTGACCAACCGTAAGTAAGATATAAACTTCTATAATTTCTATCTGTGATTTGTTTGGTCCGAGTAAAAAGGGTGGTTCCGTTACGATTTTCCGTGCAGTTGGAACAAGACTCATAATAAATAAAGTATATCTGTGTACAAGATTTAATAATAAGGGTCTATCATAATATTCCACAAATATTACAACTACGTAGTTGTACGTAGTAATATACATCGAATGAAGGGGAATTGTGATAGACCCTGTATGTATGTACATACTTATACATAACTCCACTTATTATTTTTATTTTTATTAGTAAATTTTACGGCATACCTACATAACAGCAGGCGATTGAATGCAATGGTGTGTGGCTGGTTAATATACAGGCCCACCTGTAGTGAGAATTAGTGCCCTAGTGAAAATAATAATAATAACATACTTTATTATTATATTACTAATAACATGGTGATATTAATTTATGTACTAATATATTAAGAACATAGAATAGTAAAGTAGTAGATATTAACTAATATATGTTACATATGAGTTAATTGTACCTGCTTCCATATAAACTACAGTTTGGCTTAAGTCCAGGTAAGTCATAATTTATGAAAATTCCTACTATGGTGGAAGTTAAATAGATAATATCCACACACACAAGATATACCTAAACATAGATACTTGTATATTATTTTTTTATTAGACAACATTTTATATATTTTACTTATTTTTCTTTGGTAGAGTTTTTATCTTATTTTCTTAACTTCTTCTCTATTTTAGCACGACAGCTGTTTCGATTTTTCAATTTTTTTCAAGTATTTTTTTTTTAATTTATCGGGAAATCGGTCTTAGATATAATTTTGGTTTTTTATTGTTCTTACAAACCTTTTAATATTTACACATTTAATTTTTATGAGCATTACACGAAATTACTGAAGGAACTTGTTTTCTCCTGAAGAAGCCATAAAGGGTGATGAAATATTGAGAACTGTGTAAGATCAAGAAAAAAAAATTATGTCTAAAACCTATTTTCCGATATTAATTTAGAAATTGTCACGACAAACTTCATTAGTAAATATTGTTATCAGTTAAGTCACGTGCGCTTTTAGCCGCCTTTTTTTTATAACGTTACGAATTTTAATGGATTTGCTAGACTAATTAAAAGGCCTATATATCTCAGAAGTATGAGACCTGTAGTGCTTCAGGTTCATAAGCGTTATAAACGAAAAAGACAGCAATATATCAACAACATGTAAGAGTGAAAATGGCAAATTCATTCTGGCAGCACAGAAATAAATCATATCATCAATATAATATCCATTCCTGATATCCAATTAGGAGTTTGGGGTTGGTGGAAAGGTGACCACGGACACCGTGGTCAACTAGCCACGGGTTCCGCTGATTAGCATCTAGCCGGTTACTGTAACAATTGAATTCGAGAGGCGGGAGAGACTGCATAATATATTTTATTCTAAATCGTATACGTAATGCATTTATTATTGACATTTAAAAAGTTTGGAAGTAGGCTATTCTTTACTTAAGAAGATGAAAAGGCAAATAATATACTTCCCCGCTAAGGCGGCGAAAATAATGGTGGCTGTGTTTATTTTGTTCAAAGGTTACAGAGAAACTGGCATGTTAATTGTTTTCAAATTTATGTATGCGGAGTGATCTAACTAGAGTGAGTATCTTTCACTCCTTCCGTAGTGAATAGAAAAATAAGAAAAGAAATCAAACCAAACCAATTATTAGTATGAGAAAGAAATTAAATTAAAAAAAAAACTAATAGGTAAGTAAGTACTTTTAAATGATAAAAGTAGAAAATATAATATTTAAAACAATAGATGTTAACCTAACCTAACTTACTAATAAAAGTAACCAAATGAAACAGCTTCTTAGTTCGATAATGCTTTGTTAGAATTAATTAATAAAAGTGTATATAAATAAATTATAACACACCAAAAAAAAATACATGCGTGCTCCTGTGTAATTGTTGTATAAATAAAATAATATAATAAATATTGCCACTAGCCAGTCCTATTAAAAATTTTAATTATTATTTGTTTATTTTATTGATTTAAAAATTAAAGTAGGCGATTTGGAATAAAATAGTATACAAGCCTCGCGGTGTCAGCTTGCCATGCCAGCCTCGAAATTAGTCTACACTATAGAGTCTAGAATACTAGGCTAATCTCTCGACCGTAATGGCAAGCTTCCCTGCTCGTTTTGTAATCTACTATTCTGGCCGGGAAAGAGAATAGTAAATGAAGTACGCCGTTTTGTAAGCTAATGTAAATACGCATACGCATGTTTAATGACTTGCCCATGAATGTTACATTACATATACTTCTTCTATATTTGTATTTAATTTTTTATATTATTTTCAATTTTCATGCATCTTTAAAATAAAGATGAAATAAACATAAATTTATACCTCAATACATTTATCGTATTTTTATATTAACTTATAAATAGCTAAAATTCGGCAATCATTTTACATTATATGTATTTTAAATTAATCGAAAAAATGTAACATAAAACATGCCTAAAGACGGTTTTAGAATAGCCTATTTCTTGAACACGATATTATTCAATTTCTTTTTAAAGATACAGTTATAGCTCAATTGCTCGTCTCTTATATAAAGTACATTGTTTTGTAACAATTCTAATCTTCACTTTTATAATTATTTAAATATTATGCTTGAAGCCTGAGCTAAGAAAAATAAACACAATTAAATACTATTAGATAGTATACAAAATAAATAATATCCATTTAGTTTGATTTAGTTCTTTTTATTGTGTAGGAATTTTCAGGTAAGTGTAAATAGTTCAGTTAGATGAGTAAAAAAATCACATCAAGAAATTTAAAATTTTCGTTGTATCGATTATATAAAGTTTATAAGCACAGAATAGTTGTTCTGTGTTTATCAGTTTAGAAGCCTACTTAGTTATTTCCTTTAGACAAATTCACATTTGATAGCTGATTTCTGCCACTTAAGATTCAACTTATAATTATATATACTTACCTACTTAGTAGATACTGAATTAGCTAATGAGTGCAATTCAGTGGCTTTTTAGAACGCCACTGATGTGCGAAAAATTGAATGAAATTAACCAGATTTTTATATTTAAAAGTAGCTACATATTATATCAAAGAAATAAAGAAGACAGGAAGGAGATACAAAATCAAATATAAAAGGAAGGGTTAAAAGTAGGTCAATATATATAAGTGAAGTTCAAGGTACGAGCTATGTAAAGAAGCATATTAACAGTTGAGAGAGTACCATCTACATAGTTGTTTAGTAACAATAATAATAATAATAATAATAATAATATTTGTGAAACAGTGAATAGAGTAGTACTTACATTGTCCCTTGTATTCGAATTTTCTTCGAAAAAATTGATTGGGCACAAACGGTAAGTTGAGAAAAAACATTATTTTTTCGCAATTTTGATGCTATATTTCATGTAGGTGTATTTTTAATGTTATGAGCCTACTCAATTTTGTCTTATAATATAGAAAAGCGCTATCTATTGTATATTAGATATATTATAGTTATTAACAATTAGGCTGCAAAGAAATATTGTTCCACGAACAATTAGCAAACCGGATTATAATTTCAAAAATCTCTCTTATTTATATTAACTATTTTTAGTATCGAAAATATTAACCAGTTAAGAATATTATTCTAGCTATTACTATTAAATTACCTCCGTAGAGGAAATTTCACTGGATATAATTAATAAGTAGTAGTCATGATGTCCTAAAATTCGATACATTTTGATCATTCGGTATAAGAAATTTATTTAGAAGTAGGTCATTTATGATAGTTACTTTTCTGGGTCACTAAAGCTACAGTTAAACATACAAAAGCGAAGAAGAACGGGCAAGAAAGAAAATACCATCAATTCTTTTATGTGCTTGTTCCGGTTTAAATTTATTTATTATCAATATTAACAAGAAATAACTGTTTAACTATAGTTATTGGATACATCATAATTAAACAATTGTTTATGATTGATTATCATAAATTATATTAGGCAGTTTAGTAATAAGTAGGTCACCTATTTTCCGATGCGGTGCTATATAAAAAATGTTACAATGGATGTGAAAGTATAAATATGAAGTAGTGTCACAATTTATTATATGTTCAGGGCAGGGTGCCGTAAAATGACGTATATCCGATAGAACCACTAAAAAATTAACTGTTGCTTAAATTCATTTAAACTTAATGCTGTCTGCTTACACTAAAGCTGCTATTAAAAAGAAAGCAGACATCATGTTAATCGGATAAATTGCCGGATCCAAAAATAGTAGTCCGCGACACTACTATTTTTCCACCCTGTAATACATATGATACACCTACTACAATATAGGTAATAACAGAATGAGGAAAAGGAATCTAGGGAAATATAGAGAATAGAGAAATTGCCGCAAACAACACATTAATTATTGATTGTAGAAAAAAATATATAAATCGTCTTTGAAATATTACAAGACGACAATTTTATTTTATACCACTTTTCTTGGCACCAATTTATTGCGCGAATTAAATGCGAAACTTAAGCGAAAATTCACATTTAGCTTGCATTTGACAGCTAAACATGACAAATTAATTTGCCATTGCAGAAAAGCAAAAACTTAACGCTTAATTTAATATTTATAAGAAGGTAGTATTTCCAAAGGAAAAGAAAAATTATATTTGTCGTTCCATTTTTTATTAAGTATGTCCTTCAATTTTAGTGGATAATACTTAAGTAGCTATGTTTTATATCTAATATATGTATGCATAATTTTCATTCATTTCAGAAAGCAAAATGTCGAATTCAACTGTAACAAGACATTTACCAAGTTTGAGTGTTGTTTATTTATTAATAAGCAGTGTACTTTTTACTACATTATCAGACGCTCATCCGTCCTATCATCAGCAAAAAAAAAATGGAGCTGGTGTCATAGCACCTAGCATTTATCACGATTTTACACATGAACAACCACAGAGAATTGAACGTAAACTGGCAGTTAAATCAAATCCAATTAAAAAAGTCGGTTTAGATGATTTAGATAATGTACAAACTAATGAAATTTCTGAATCATCAGTTGGTGATTCGGTTGGTGTTGGCGGTGGATTTTCATGGTCGAATCTTTTAGGTAAATATTCATTTACTTTGAACAGACATTAACATTGCTGAATAACTAGAAATTATAAAATTAATGTAATGTACTTGTTATAGGCATGGTTATGCAAATGATTTTCAATCCTGGTGGTGCAACTGCTATGCAAGGTCCAAGCAAATCCGAAGGTTTAGATGATGGACTCATATCATCGCAAGCATCACCATCACCATGGACACAAATTTTAAGTGTTGGGCTTAAGATCCTTTCAGCTATTTTAGGTGGTGGTGTCGGCGGTAGTGGCGCAGCCATCCAAAATGATGGCATTGATAAAGTTGATAATGGTGGATCACCATTGCAAGTTAGTAAATTATTTCAGTTACTTTGGTATAAAAAACCCGAAAGAAATAATTGGTTTAGTTGATCTGAAGACATTAATTTACAAGCTTGACATTTTTTTTTTTTTTTTGCTCCAATCATACTCCTCTCTTTTTAATCAATCAAGCAATGCATGCCAATTACGATTTAATGTAAATAAGTAAAAAAAAGTAAACATGTAGTAGTTAGCTGCTTTTTATATGAAAACTTACACAGGGTGTTCTGGCGGCACTGTTATCGACAATGGTAGGAAACAGAGATCCGTATCAAGTCAATATGCTGGCAAAACAAACTGGTGAGGTATGAGTAATATGAAAGAATATAATGCATTAAAATTGTATATAGTTTCCCCCGTATAATTTTCTATCCCTTAAAATAAATCACTAAAATGAAGGAATGCATTTGCTACCAGGTCACACTATTATTTCAGTTTCGAATTCACAGAATAACTGACTAATAGTATTTTGACATGAATGTTATTGAAATTGGCATATATTACCTAATATTTTTATGTTAGCACAGAGAAAGTTATTAATGGGAACGTCCTGTCTGAATGAAACTGAGTAAAAAAAATTCGTATATGTCTGAGTCACTAATGTATCGTATCATTATTTATCGAATAAACTCATATTCTGGTACACATAAAAGGACAGCAACTTTAACAGTGTTATTCTAATGTTACTACAACTTTTATGGGTTATTGCACTAATAATCTTTCGTAAAAGTTTGAATGTATCTCAACGAATCCAATGATCTTATCAATCCTATGATCTAAGCATCCGCATTGTGAAGAATTGCAATAATAACAAACTGGAAAGAAAATCGGAAACATAAAACTTTCGGTTTTGCGTTCTATAACAATAGGGTTCCTTTTTAAACTTGTTATCTACCAATAACACATTAATAACTAATAACTTATTTATCTAGAAGAAAGTTGTTTATATTGTTTATATACTAAAATGTTTATAAGTGTGGCAGTAAAAGAATATATAATTATCAGACAGTTCTTTAATCTGTATGATCATTTGTCTATGTTTCTTTTTATAATTGTTAGTATAAATTTCACTTTAAAATGGTTATAAGCCAATTAAATGATTTTGTTGCTTTCAACGAAATTGTTTGATTCATTTAAACATTTGATTGCAATGAAATTTCGCGTGTTGTTGGGTTGTTTAGAGTGCGGTTTTCAATAATTTCAAAGATTATCAGCATTTTCTAATTTCTTTAAAACCGTTGGGGAACTGCAGTTTAACTGTCTTAACATAAATTGAGCCTTGATAAATAAGAATCGACATTGAACCTTTAACGATCAGGTCAATATTGTATAAAATTTCTCAGAATTTTACATTTGTGTAGATTTTTTATTTTTTAATATTAAAAAATGGTCATTAATAAATTTTAACGTTTGGATTATTAAATGCAGCTGTAGACCCGAAACATTTTTCAAGATATTGGAGGATTAACATTTTTAATTAGTTAACTAATTCTTTACTATGCCATATTAAGCATCGAAAATTGGTAATTAATGTTATTTTATTTCCAAACTTTTAACATTCCCTAAGATAAAATTTCACGGGAAATGGAGACATTTTATACTACGTATGACATAATAACGTCATCGTAACTGACCTACCTATTGGATACACATATTAGTTACGTTCGTTATCTTAGTGCAGTGCCAGTACAGTGAAAGTGTCGTGTTTCTATCGAACACTTGTCGTGTGATATCACCAGCCTTTGCTGAAAACTAAGAGTAAAAAGTGTTACACCAAAAACGCACCTTCAAAGAAGAAGAATACTTCAAATAAAGCACTATTTTGGCACTTTTTTAGATAAAAAACGCTTAATCGACTGGGGTTAAAGAAAGCGTTACACTTTTGAGGAAACGAACATAGCTATTATATACCTATAGGGTAGATCAGTTACGCTGCAGTTCACCAATGATGTTGAAGAAATCAGGAAATGCTTATTATCTGGGAAACTATTAAAGATAGACCACCTCCATTAACAATTTTCGTTTTTCGATTTGTTTTTTAATGACCTATACGTGGTGTAAGTTTCTAACAGGTCCAGCTATACACCCTGTATGTATAATATACAATATATGTATTTTATTTTTCTAGTTTATTCATATTGTTGTAAATCTACTTGATGCACTCAAAACGTCATTTTCACATCGTTCATTTTCAACCGGACGTAAAGATTCAATGAGTGATGCAGCAATTGCTGGAATATCTATGATGAAAGGTTATATAAAATCATTAGGTACTGATGATTCAAATTGTATGGCAAAATATATATGTGAAGCTAATCGAGAATGCTCAACTGATGTTGGGTCGTCGTTATTATTTTGTAATTTTGGAAAGTAAGTTAGCTGTGGGAAGGATGGCATGGATGATATAGATAGAACATATTGAAATAAATAATCCATTTTTTTTTTACAGCTATGCAACCAGTTTTATATTAGATCGTTCATCATCAACTGGGCGGACATTTGATTTAATTTATGAAGCAGGAAGAAAAGGACGAACTGGTGGTAATTGCCAAGAAGAATATTTACAATGCAATGTAGTTTGAATATATTATTGAGACATAATTCTCTGTATTAACCTAGAAAAAAGGGCCAAAGGATGAGTTATGCAACCAGAAAATGGGCTAGTATTAAAATATGAAATATTTATTTATATATTTTGCACACATAATTGGAGTATTTAATTAAAAATATCTCATATCTTTTACTATTTGTACAGTCCGAACCACTCCACTCGTAGTGAGCCAGGTGGTACAAGTTACGTAAAATATTCGTTCTCTATCTTCGATAGGTGTAAGCATGTAAATTTTTTAATTAGGTGATATAGTCAACAAATTGGATATCGATAATGTGAATGATTAATAAAATAAATTTATTTTATTGTAGCATGAATGAATGAGAAATAGAGTGTTTGTTATAAATACATTGAAGCTTCTATTAACGGTCCCTTTTCATTTTCATCAAATAGTTTATATGCAGGTCTAAACGCCAAAAACCGTTACACTAATTCAAACTTGCATTTTGGCTGACCGTTATGAAGGGGTTTTATTGTATAGCGTTACTCTCCAAGTTAATGACTTGTAATAATTTTAAAGAAGCTTTTTGGTTTATTCTCCCGAGTACAATTTTATTTTTCTGTAAGTTTCTAAGCGATATGATACTGAAAATATTTATTATGCATCTGATTTAAACGGTGCTTGGTTTCAGCAAGACTAGAATTTTTCATTGTTAAGTAGTGATAACATATTTATTTACCTAGCATATAGTTGATAAGTTATTTATTTAAAATATGTATTCTGATTGTTAAAAATATTACAATTAATATTTTAATTAATTTATTTATTCTATAAAATCGTATTGTCTCTTAATTTTTTAGGGCACCATTTTTGGTGTCCTGAAAATAACATATATAATAAATAAAAATATAATATATGTATATTATATGTTTAGATCACAATCCTTTTAAGAAGGGATTCAAATCATCGCCAATATTCGTCTGCAGCAAGATTCAGACGGGTGTTAATAAACAGATTTGGATCGAAAATTACTTATAATTCTATAATATTAATACTCAATTATTACAACCCCTAATACATTGTATTTGTACTACAAAAGATACCGAAAAAAAATCACTATGTTAAGTTCATATAAAGTCAATAAATCAGCACAAAAAAGAACTTGTAATATAAATCATAAAAGAATCAAGCATTTAATCAAAAGTAGTATGTTAACATCACCATCAACGATAACACAATATCAATTATAATGGCTATAAGCAGTACAGGCATTCAAAAGTACTTTAAGCTTTAAACTGATTATTTACAACTGAAAAAATTAAACAAGTTCCAAACTTGTTTAGAAACAAATTATTACTTACGCTAAATTATAAAGCTTGAGCCATTTAATGATGTTTCCAGAGAAAATTACAATATAGAGCGATTTAAATTTAATAAAAATAACGGTGGATGCCTAAACTTGGCATCCACGTAAATGATCCAAAGTAAAGATACAAATTTAAATAAAAAGCTACAATTCTGCTTCACGTTTTTGTGGGCTGAAACGTTATTAGATGATATTGCTTTCCAATGCTGGCTGGATTGGTACGGCAGATATTAGTTAACCAAGCGGAAAACGATGTTACAAACCAAGACATATTTACCAATTGATAATATACTATATTTCGTAGAATTTGGTGAAACAATTTTAGGAATAGTAAAATAAGAATAATGCAGCAAGTTTGTTGTGGAATTTACTAACTGAAAAAAAAAAAAATGGTTTTCGAGTTACCGCTTCTCCTGATTAATAAGAATTTTTTAGTAAATAAACGTAAAAAATAAAAAAAAACAGTAAAACCTCTATTAACGGCCACCTCTTGATAACGGCCGGCCTATCAACAAAGTTTTATTATTGAGATTAGAAAAAAAAAATTTTTTGTTTTATGATAAAATGAATTCTTATAATTTATTTTTAACTTGTAAGTATTGAATTTGGTGAACATTGAATTACGGCCATTTAGCATCAATATTAATTTGACCGAATTCGCTAGACTAATTAATATGTTTATTTTTAATATACAAATGCATGAGTAAAACGAACTCAGACGACTATTAAATAAAAGCTAAGGTGAGGATGACAAATTCATTGTGGAGCAATAGGAACCTTTATGCCATGTTATTAAGAAAATAACATTTAACACCCTATAATCCTTAATTTATCGTTTTCTTTTTAATTGAGAATAAAAATTCATTTTTGTTCATTCGTTTATCAACATCACTTGGAACTTAACTATAGCTGAAGTTGAAATTTAATTTTTATTTTATTCACTACTAATGCCAATAAAAATGTTTCATATCGATTTTCTTTTAATCCATACGTGAATATAGCGGTTATTTAAAGTAAATTTTTGGGTGACCATTATGAAAAGGGTTCACTGTATATTATTTATCGACAATAAAAAATAATATATATTTACATATTTTTTTATAAATCATTCTGTTAATATAACTATTATGACAAGGCTTATGGATTTTAATTAGTTACATTACATTAATTAATTACATTAAATTTTTGTGATAGTTGTAATACAATAAGAAAAAAATATTTTGTATAAGATTGTGTACACGCATCTTTAGTTCTATATGAGTTAACAAAAAAAAAAAAAAAAAAAGAAAGAAATTACTTCATACCATATTTAACATTATCAATTTCAATTCTTCTCGTCTTACAAGCGTGTGTCACAGAATAAGTTTTATCATTTTATAGGGATACTAACACCAGTACAACTATTTAAACTGAAACAACCAAGGAGTTGCAAAAGATAAGACTATAAAGGAAAAAAATATCTTAATAATGTTAAAAAAAAGTATTGATAGAAAACAATAAAAAAACAATTGATATGAGAATGTAAAAAATCATGATACGTGCCCACACTTGTGTAGTTGCAATATAAGAAACTAACTCGATCTCAAAGGAATATTTTGCAATATTAAAATCATTATTAGTTAACTAATGATAAAATAAACTTATACTTGCATATTTATTCAAAAAAGTGATAATTTACATAAATTTAATCGGGACAAAATGTCCGTTACGTAATCAAAAACGATTTAACTAGAGATTTAACACAGTTTTAACGATAGTCTTTATGGCAAAGTATCTCTGATAGTGTTTCACAAATTAGTTTAATGAAGACGTCTACAAAACCATGTCGAACATTCACATGAAATATTTTTTTTGTTTACTAACACAACGGACATTATTCGCGATTAGACTGTATTTTACACAGATTAACAGCGAAAATGAAAATAATGAATAAATTGCAAAAAAGAAATTCAATATATTGACTCATGAGCTGAAAAGAGAGTAATTCCGAGTATAATACTTCGTCCCATGGACATTTGCTAAACTGCAATTTCTTCCAAAATATATCACATTCCAAAAAAAAATTACTGAAGTGCTGTTAAATAAATCTCATCATTACATGGTTATACTATATGCTGTATCAGATACAATGTCCTAATACGTACAACATCCAACATATTCCAAGTGAATTACTTGGTTTCATCACTTTTCAAACACCCAACAAATTTAAACTGGCAAGCCTGGTTCAAAGTTAATCACATTATTAACTCGTATAAAATTTGAATATATGCAAGGAAAAAATGTCATTCTACAGTAATAACAAAACTACTCCTCCTATTAATACAATATCAGATAACATTTTATTGTAAAAAAAAAAAAAATGATAAGTTATTATCAAAAGTCTAATCACACATTAAAGAAATTCATTTTTAATTTTCATCGGCATTTAATATTTTTTAACTCTTTCAATATATTTAGTTTGAGTCAATGCTCTCTCCCCATTTGTTGAATCCATCATTCGATTCCAATCTGTTTGACCAACAATAAAACCTAGTGCTTTCATTTTCTTTTGTTCTTTCTGTTCTTCCAAATCCGCCCATCTGACCTAATTAAAATTAAAAAAATATTACAGTTTAATAATATTTGAACAACTGAAAAAATGATTTTACTTTCTTTTGTCCCTGTTTTGAAAGTTGAATGGAATTGGATTTTCTCCAGTCGTCTCCCCCCTCTCCTGATTCATGGTCAAATTGAAGGTATTCTTCCATCGTGGTAGATCGTCGCAGGGGTTTACTGACGCCGTCCAGTCTTGCTGCAATAGGAAAAATTAAAAAATTAATATACATTAAAATGAAACAGTTTATGAAAACATAATCATTATTATTATTATTATTCAATTATTTTAATTAATAAAAAAAAAAAACAAGACAAGATCCTCGGGCATATCCAACACAGTTTATTTGCAGTAGATTGATTTATTTTCGTAACTGGTCTATTAAAAGTATTTAAAAACATTTGAAGGAAATTCTATTAACTGGCACGTGACCTAACAACAATCGCTCGATCTAAACGAAATATTTCGGTTATGATACAACCGGTATAACTTTAACTAAAAGTGAAACTTGTTTTTTTTTAAACGAAGTGAAATATTTTTTATTCCAAATCGCATATGTTTGCGATTATAATGCATTTATTATTGACATTTAAAAAGTTTGAAAATGGACTATTCTTTACTTAGAAAGAAGAAAAGGCAAGTAATATACTTCCCCGCTAAGGCGGGGAAAATAATGGCGGCTCTATTTATTTCTTCAAAGGTTATCTAGGAACTGGCATGTTAATTGTTTTCAAATTTATGTATGTGAGATGATCTAACTAGAGTGAGTGTTTTTTACTCCTTCCGTAGTGAACAAAAAATAAGAAAAAAAACCAAACCAGACCAATTATTACTACAAGAAAGAAATTAAATTTAAAAAAAAGAAACTAATAGGTAAATACTTTTAAATGATAAAAAACATTATTTAGCAAATATAATATTTAAAACAATAGATGTTAACCTAACCTAACTTACTAACAAAAGTAACCGAACGAAACAACTTCTTAGTTCGATAATGTTTTGTTAGAATTAATTAATTAAAATATATTTATAACTAAATTGTAACAAACGAAAAAAAAATACATGTTAGCTCCTGTGTAATTTTTGTATAAATAAAATAATATAATAAATATTGCCACTAGCCAGTCGTATTAAAAATTTTAATTATTATTTGTTTATTTTAATGCTTTCAAAATTAAAGTATACGATTTGGAATAAAATAGTATACAAGCCGAGGCGCTTGCGCCTCGGAATACTATACTGAACTCTCGGCTGTAATGGCAAGCTTTCCCCGCGCGCTACTATTATTGCATTTTCGAATTTCTGCATTTGTTATAAAACATATCTTCTTCAGACATCCGCATTTTTAGACACAAAAAATGAAACACGCATCGGTCGTTGACCCGACCGAATCGAAAACGATCGTCTATATGCTAGTTATTTTAACAAAATATTAAATAAAGCTGTGTGTCCATAGACATAATAAAATATGTAGACGATTCGTCTGAATGTACAGCAAATTACTAAGTTTGCGTTGAAGTTACAGAATTTTATTCAAATGGGAAGTGGGAAAGCTTTTAATGAACTAGTTACGTCAAAAACCCTGTATTTAACAGCTATGGAGTGCTGGATAACGTATGAAATTAATGACTAGCTGCTTTAGTGATCCCAATACACCATTCTTATCTAATGATCTAAGGCGTAATGCAAACAGAAGATGCAACAATCAAGCTTTTTCCCTATTCATTATTAATCGATAATCTCGTCGGTTCCGTAATTCTTTAAATGTGCCTTTTGTGTGCATTTCGCCTAATAACATATTTGTTTTTCTCAAAACATTGAATTAAGTCAGTGGTCTTCAAACTATACCGACTCTCAGAATCCTTATAGCCTATATATACGGTAAAAGCAGTTCTAACATTTTCTGAAAATGTTCATATTATCACGCGGCTAGCGCTTAGAATGTTCACGGTAAAAGATGAAAAAGATAAGTATAGGCAGGTACAGCTTCTTTCGCATTACTCGGAAAATATTACCAAAAATAATCTACAATTTACATAATAATTATTATATGATTATAAATATGCTAATTTTGGAAATTTTACATTCAATTGCTGCTAAAATGGTATTAACAATACCATCATATTTCGAAAAGGAAGTAATTTTTATTCTATAATTCAGAGCCCTTGTAAGTACTGTTACTAATATCCAACTATGTCATAGCCAATTTAGAAATGAAACATGAGCAATTTTAAATTCTTCAATTGAAAGTACACTTACACTGCATATTAAATCAATCCGCTTTTATATTACAGAATACATTTCATCTGCCCGTTTTTTCGTAATGCGATTGTTGTCATGCGTAATCTAATTTCTAATATAGAATCTATTCGTCTCTGAAGAATAGATTTTATTATTTTAATTTAATTGAGCAGCTTAAAAAAGTATTACTTAATAACTGGAAGCTAGTGAAGCTTCAGCTGAAGAGTCTACTTCTACTGAACATTTTAATATTCAAATAAAACCGGCGAAGTTTAAACCATCATAATCCAGCTACTTACTACAGTTCGAAGCAGCGAATCTTGCTAATGCATGGGAGGTTGTAATACCAACGAGCATAAAGTTACTTTAACAGAAACATTATAGGTATGCAGTGATACTACAGATATACTGCAATCATTCCTCCAAATGAACAGATAGGAGAATTACGAACAATTGGTAAAAAGATTTGAAATGAAATATGGCCAAGCACATTTGGGCGGGTTTACCACTGTCAATTCAAGAATCGTTAACACAAATCTTGAACTAATGAACCAATCAACTAATGAATCTTTGTAATAATTTAAAGCCGATAACTCTCGCTGGATCGACTGACAAATCCTGGTGCTCCAGTGTTGTAGAGCAGCTGGCAATCCAAGGCTTTATAGATTGTGTTCGAGATGTGACAGAAGGTTAAGGTCTCGTCAGACTTTGATTCTACTATAATCAAGTTCTTTAGTTCATACTTGTGCATGAAGTTTGAAGCAGGTAAGGTGAGTGCCAGAAATTTGAAAAATTTCGGATCGTTGAAGACAGAAACAAGCCTAAGCAGTTAAGGAAGTTCAATACTTGGGCCAAAGTGTTTGTGGAAAAAAAAAAAAAAGATTAGGAGCATCGAAAAATGGCCTATGTCGAAAGACAAGCACGAAGTCCAAAGCTTTCTAGGCCTTTGCATTTTGCATCAGGGTTATATTTTGATTAGAATTAAACATGATAGTTGAACCAAAGCCCAAAACACAGGCTATAATAATGATCGCTGATCATAAACTGTTTATGTTTTTCCTAGAATATTTTTTAGATGTACGTTTAATAAAACTGCATATATTGCGGGAAAAAAATCTGCAGGCTCCCACGAAGTTTCTCATTTATTTTCATATAAAAATGTATCGTTATATATGATTGACAGTAAACACTAGTAAACTAGAGTACTTCACAATTAAAAAAAAAAATCTAACTCGTGGAGCCCTCAGATGTGCTGCAGAAGGCAGTTTCAAGACCACTAGATTAAGTTAAGACTAGAAGATAAAAATTATATTTTCTATCCGTTACTCCATTTAGATTTTAACGATAATAACTTACCGAGATTGTTCAAAGTACAGTCGAATGTGTCCCATTTGCTTCTTATATGATCCTGTGAAGGCACTTAATTTTTAGCAAAGAAATTTGGCAGAAGGGGCAAATTAACTACATAATAAATAACTAACGTTTTTTATATATAATAATATTAATGGAAAAGTAGTAAAAGCTATCGTCGGTGCTGTGAAAAAAACAATTAATTATATACATACATGTTGGCTCTACATTTGAACAATACATAAATTACGAAAATCAATAATGATATTGAAGGCTCTCACAAACATAAGTTACAATTGAATATAATAATAATAATAATAATGAAATTTATCATTTAAACAAATTAACCTTTGCATCTTAATTCAATTTTTCCATTGCATATGATAAGTAAAGATGTAACATGATTCATAAAATTTCATGTTGAAGCCAAATAACATAAATTTATATTTTTAACTGCACAAGCAAACTTACACGCACCTTATCTTTTTCATTATCCTCATCATCATCGCCACCACGACTTTGATCCACATCATGATTGACTTCTTCCATTTCAACTTCCGTTATGGGGCCACAACTTTGTAAAAAATTTGTGGCATCTACTAATGGATGATGTAATGGCGTTGGTTCCCATCCAGCAATATAATCTTCTATATCCGATTGACTTCGATTATGTATATTACGTCTTGAACATAGTACTGGATCTAAATCCAATTGACATACATACACCTACACAGTGATTATATTTTTGTTATATATCAAATAATAGACATATTACCAGTATTCTTTCGTACTAATGAAACTAAATTGGCATTACACTGAAGTAACTGATCATACAATCATTTTCAGTTTACTTCACTCTGTTCACTTTGAAAAATACGAAGGTACATAATAAATTTTATTTAGGTCAGAATTCAGCTAGTTAAACCAACTGATGGAGAAAAAATTATATATGGTTGAAAGTAAAGGAGTACTTAGAAACTGGTAACTTTATTTGTTGGAGAGAGGAAACGGATTCAAAATGAAAGACTAGTTTGTCACAGAACCGAGTAGTTTATCTTAGAAAATTCAGTTTGCTCAAAACAAAAGCGCACTAATATTAGCTTTGTTCCAAGTGGCGAGAAAACCGTCACTGAAAGGGTACTGATTATGCGCAATACAAAAAAAATCTTGCAAGTTAAACATTATAGGTCACTTTATGGTATCCAAAATGTTCCATGTGAAATGATGTATCATGGCTCATCAGAGAAACTTAAGTAGCCATCCGCCCGAAAATGCTTTCGACAGACATTAAACAAGCACTTATATAAATTACATTAAAACTCTACAGTAATTTATAACTTTTTTCGTAGCAACATCTATCAGTGAGAGACCATTCGCATTTTCGATTTCAGAATGGCTACTATAGTTATATCACACTGAGAGGAAATATGCTGCACAACAAACTATTTTTTGTTGTTTACTGACAACAACAACAAAACTGAACAGCAACTCTAGTCAAAAGCATTAGTTACTGTACAACATGTACAGTACATTGTTACTGTACATATATATGTCGTATTGTGTTAATATTAATAGTCTCCAATTTTTTTTTCTCTTAACTGTAATGTGTTTTATAAGAAAAATACTAATATTGCCAATGCATAATTTATTGGATTACGGCGAATGTACATCTACATTTAAATGTCAGCTGTCATGTCACTTTTTTGACGTTTCATGAAAGATTTAGAAGCGGCGTTGCCAGATTTTCAGTGTCCTAGAAAATTTTATGGAGGTAAAATAGAATGTATGTGTTTATTGTGAAATAGAAAAACAAAATATATTGGACATTTATTCAATAGAAATGAAAATAAAATGAATACATACGTTTTTACAATATACATACACGAAAATGATTTGATTTCGGCAAACTATGTAAAATGAAAACACATGTAAATTTGATGATGCAATTATTACAATTAATTAATAACACCGCTCCAAACTATAATACAAATTAATATGTCGTGAGTCGTGATCCCAAAGACAATCTTTTTAGTAGCATTTATTGTTTCACTATGGATTTTAATTCTTTTAGAATGTTTTTCTCGCCATTAGTAAAAACTATCACTATGCTGTTGAATCATCCATCGAAAATAACCATTAAGTTCCAAAAATCGGCATCAAACTCACACTGTGTCCTTCTGATACACGAATTATACACACCAGATTACTTTCACTTTAATTATACATATAATTAGATAAAGAAATAAAATTTCTTCCTCAACTCAAAACTAAAAAAATTCGTCTTGCTACGGAACGGAACACATACAATACACCCAGAGAGCTGTTACCTCCACGAAATTTTCTAGTACACTGAAAATCTGGCAACGCCGCTTCTAAATCTGCCAAGAAACGTCAAAAAAGTAACATGACAGCTGACACTTAAATGTAGATGTACATACGCCGTTAGTGTACCTCATACTACCCTCGACGTCATACGAACGTTGTTCTAGGTGCGCTATCATATTTACCGTGACTAAATCAAAACAAATTTCAGTTCGTCATGTTTTGCAATTTGCTTTTATGACTTTTATGAGCTTCGTATCCCTAAACAACCTCTGATGTTCATTGCAATAGCAACGAAAAAAATATTGAATAAAATCAGTGGTAAGATTCTATTTTTGTTTCATCAACGTTTCTAAGAAGGATTCCTTATTCTTCATCAGGATTCACAAATTAAAATCTTTACAACTAACAAATACACCTGGATATCCATTACAATTACATGATTTAACTTAACATTTTAGATTATTTTGATTTTTTTTTATGAAGAATTTTATATTTAAAAGATTATTAGTTGGCAAAGAGTTGCCTTACACTGCTGTTGTGAATGTTGCGAAACAGCAATGCGGAGTTTTTTCAAAATGTATCCTTGAACAAAAGAACCTGAATTTATATCTTTAGAAATTTACATCTTTTCACAGAAAATCGCCTAAAAGTTGAATATTTTAACCAAAGAAGTAAATATTTAGTATTAGCGGATTTTAACTAGTTCGATAAATGAGAAGTTTGTGTATTTATACAAACTCTAATACGAACATAATCTACAAGTATTACCTGAAATCCGTTTTGTTTTGCAAAACTCCATATTTCACCAAAATTTCGTACTTTTTGATTAATGTTATCAATAACAATAAAATTGAAGTAACCGTCGGTTATCGTTTTTTTAAAAGATTTTATTAATGACAAGCGATATGATTCTTCCATTTCCATTTCATATTCGTAAACCATTTCTTTAGTTTTCATTCGTTTTCCAGTGTCTGTAACAATTTCTTTTTCTTTTTCAACCATAAAATAGTCATCCAAAGATAATATGCGTGGTGCTGAGCCGCCATTTTCCACCTAAAAAATTATATTAAGTGTAAAAAAACGCATTAGGGTTTATAATGTATAAACAATATGTTCTAAATTAATATACCTCTCGGTCTTTAATCATTTTAGCTAAATACGTTTTTCCACTGCCAGGAGGGCCCCTTAAAATAATAACAATTCTTGCAGCACGCTTATGACGTCCTGGTGGATTAATTAAATCATCTAATGTTGTGATATTTGCTTGACTAGATGAAGTAACATTACTATTATAATTACTATTGGATTCAGGATTGAATAAAGAACCACAACTTGTTGAATATTCTGTATGATCTTTACTATCACTGTCAATGTTGCCTTGCGCTGTTGACGACATGGCATATTGACTTTTATCAATACTAGTATTATTACCCCATGCATCATCGTCCGACAGATCGTCTAATTCTAAGGGTGTATTCATAAACAAATCACTGTTTTGACATGGTCCACTTCGATCTGTATTTTTTGTCACTGACGAAGATTGATTGGAACTTCCTACGTATTGATTTTCTTTATTATGACCATGGCCGTTATCATATGTATTAAAAGAATGGCTCTTTTCTTCGTTTTTATCCATGTTTCGTACATTCTTCTGGGATCCATCATATCCATGCACACTGTCTCCCGTTGTATGGCATCGCATGGGTAAATCATTTCCTGTAATCCTAGTATCTCCTACTGCTCCACTTCCAATTATTCTAGGACCATTACTATCTCTTTCATAACGTCCATTATTTGATCTGCGATCAAATTGGTTTTCCATTGCCACACCCAATGGATTAAACTGTCTTATTCCCATTAACGTTTTCAGTAACCATCCGGGACGATGAGTATACGGTATACGATTCACAGCTTTATGTCGATAATCAAACATTCGACGAATTTCTAGACTTACATCGGGTTCGGCTATAAAACAAGAACAATATCTTAATGGTTATTTACTACCGAAAGAGTTATACATTTATTTGTATACAATTATACTGAATATCAACGTAAATATTTCGCCTCACATACATATAATATGATTTTTGTGCTGAATACAGAAAACAGGGTCATTGTGTAAATCTACAATCTGCATATTTGTGACAATAATTAATTTTTATTGGTCATGGCATTTCACCCTCTGGATTACGACGAAATGCTTCAAAAGTGCGCCAAGTTTTTAAATACTAAATGTTTGAGATCTTTAATAATTTCTGTTATTATAGAAGTTTTTGTTAAATAAGTTAATCTTTGCTTATTGTTTAAAGAACTTATTTACTAATTCCATGCAGGGAGTGAATCTCTATGTCTATACTATCCCTTACTAAAATTACAAAAATGCAATTTAAATCAACTATTGAATCTTGGGAAATCTGAATAATATGAACCAGTAATTACTTAGGTCGGTTTTAAGGTAAATAGATGTGAAGGTAGGTCCACACGGGCTTCGGTTTTTAAACGAATCAAAAAAGCCCGATTTATGACGTCATAAATCGAACAGCGTTGACATATTTAAAAATTTTAAAACTACTTTGTATGCTTGAATCAATTCATCATCCGAAATCCGAAACATCTTATGTAAACATTGTAATATATGAAAATGTATAAAATGTGTTCACATTTATATTATCAAATCGTTGCAACAATTACGAATTTAAACAAGATATTTCCATTTCCATTTACAAAGTAAATAAATGATAAGTATTTACTATAATATATATATATAGGTTTAAAAACTCTAAAACTATATAATTCTAGTCTCGTATCGACGTATTACATATATTAATTTTTGTGGTATAATGTACGACACACTTTCTGTGTATCTACTATCACAACCAATAATTCCACAAGTTTCGGACATTGTGAAGAAAAAAAAACTATAAAGAAATTAGAAAACTAACACTAAAAATAATAACTGATAAATACAAATGTCAAATGGAACATGTGACGCATCCTTGCACGAGGCTAAACCCTGATGACGTCTAAATTTAGATCGTCAAGAATCGGAAAGCCTCGGGTCGACCTACCTCCCCATCTATTTACCTTGTCTCTGATTTAACTACCATTTTGACATTATTTGATTCAGTCCCTTATTTCAGTAGACAACATCAAAATAGTGCGTTGCTTCGCAATGTGTATCGTTAATTAAATTTGACTAGTTGCGAACATTTCAGACAGCTCGCTACAACAGAGCTTTTAAATGGATTTCGTTTTTAATACAAAAATTATTGTCGCAAGTGCAAATGTGTCGCATTTGGAGTGCTAAACATAAACCTTGGAGAGTTTATGATTAGTGCATAAAACAAAACTATTAGGGGAAATTACACAGCAATAACATAATGAATTAAGTACCATCATGTTAATTCATTTAATGATTCTAAAAATTGGTAAAAGCAAACTTACTAATAGATTTATGTTCATATTCTATTACGAGTTTCGGTTCAAATAAATCATCAGCAACTGATTGAGGTGGTGACGATGGTACTGGCGACCGGCAATAGCCCAAATTACTCTGACTATTCTCTTGTTCTTTTCGTTTTTGTTGTAATGGAATATCTTTACTTTCATCTTCATCAGATCTCTGATAACATTGATTATAATTATCAAAACTATTTTCGTTCCATTGGTCAAGATATATGTCTTCAGTGAAATTTTCATTTTCTATTTGCTGATTATTTGATACGTTTTTTTTATTTTTGTATTGATAATTATCACTGTATCGGTCATCAAAATTTTTGTATTCTGTCCTATTAAATCGTGTATCTGAAAGAAAGAATTAGAAGCATGCATTTAAAAATGTTTTAACGAATAAAACTGAAGAGAAAATCTTTATAAATATTAGCAAGTTTTACTGCCTTTAAGGAGTACAAAGATAATATCTGCACGAGTAAGAAATTGAATACATTCCCCACAGAGTAGTGATAATAGTAATTCATTGCATTTGCAAGTAATTCTGTAATTCCGTTCTCAAGGAATACAATGTAATTTCCAATCAATTCCTAATTGATTGGATTGATTTGAATTGATTTCTTACAGGCAAGAACAAACAAAGCAAATTACAAACCATATCAACAAAAAAATATGATTAACTATGATGAAAAATTGCTCACTGAAGAAAGATGATTGGGGACACTTAGACATACGAGGACTACACCAATATCCAATCACCCCACACCTACTGGTGGAGAACGAATCGATTGTCGTGAAGGGGGACACACACAGCATAGCGATGCAACATCGTCCAATATGGACGGGCAGCAGGCCCAGAAAGTGTCCCGGCAGAACTACAAAGCGTGGATCGATTAGCTTTTTCTGAACAATTTACCTGTGTATAAACCAATACTTAAATGAGGCACTTGCTCGAATCACACAGGCATATCAGTGACGAGTACCCTGAGTCACGTGTACGGTAAGATTATCAGAGCCCTAATTGAACAAAAGTATAGATGCAAAGAAGAGGAAGAGCAAGCTGGTGTTCATGCAAAAGGGATATGCACTGATAATATTTGTGTTAAAGCAAGTAATAGAGAAACGGATGAAAGTTATAGTCTGATAAGAGAGATGTCCTTTAACAAATCAGCAATGGAATCAACACATGGCGACCCTGATTTATCACGATATCTATACCAATATTATTTGGTCAAGCACTCTAATAAGAAATTATAAAATAAATAGTTTTACTTTTGTTACTCTATATTAATGTGCAATATGAAACCAAAAATTCGTCTTTAATAAATATTAGCCCAATGGAAACTTGGAGAGCGCCTAGACCACTGCTTAAGTATATCAGGATGCTGTAAATCCCGGGATAGATCTGCATCTGGTTAAGCATAATAGGCCTGTCTGTAGAGTGTATGCCGGATTTGGTGCACTCACATAAAATGTGATAACCGTGAATATGAACACTATGAATATGTGCTCGCATATGTGAATATAGTTTTGAAAAAATATTATGAAGATATAATTGTACAGTACCTTGTTTATGCATATTCCGACTTTTTTCTCCAAATTTTCCACCAAATTTTCTGTTATCATTATCTCCGAAACCACCTCTAAAATTATTTCTGACTTGTGAATTTACATTTTCTGTATATTGATTAAAATCACCGCCGCCTGATTGCTGATGATGATTGAAAGGCACGTCATTATCATCATTCAATGAAGAACTCATTCTTGTCTGATCATCGATATTAATTAAGTTCTCTTTCTCAGCCTCATGGCCCGCCTGTGCAGTATTAATACTACCACCACAGTAAGTATTATATCTATCTGGATAATCATCATTCATCATTGTCATTGGCGGACCGAATGATTGATTTGAACCGTTATGAACGGAACGATCTGGATCTACCGATGATGTTGGCTGTTTAATTGTTGATTGTGAAATTGTGAGTGAATCACTAGCTGGTATTATTTGGTGATGGGTCGACTGAATTTGTTGATATTGTCTTGGCTGTTGTTGCGACGTAACTTTTGATAATATATTCATTAATTTTGTGTCGCCCAATATATTATTAATACCTTTTGAAATAGCATCAAGATCGGGACATTTCGAATTCTGCTTTCCATTCCGTTCGTAATTTTGATCCTTATCTATTTCTATTTTTTCATTTTGATCATCCAACGTGTTATTTAAATTGTGATTATCTTTTACTAAATCTAGACCAGGTATAGATTTACTAATTGTTCCACCTAATGATGGTGATGAGTTAAAAATATCATTAGAAGAAAACTCTTTTTGACTAGTGTTAAAGCCAGTATTTCCTCCACTTTCATTTATAAAAACATCTACTGCAGGCACTTTTTGTTTTTCACTTGAAAATGATTGACCGCTGAAACGAGGTAAAGTATCTTTAGAAGTATTAGTATCCGTAATAGAAACATGATGCTGTGGTAAAGATTCCAGAGCAGCTTCTAGCATCATTCGTTTTTTTCGCATTTGCGTACGACGTTCAAGAAATGAATTTCGCCATGATTCCCACTGTTTTTCATATTGCAGAAATTGCACCTTATCGGGGTGATTAGCATTTTGCTCTTTCCATTTATTAAATTGCGCTTCCCAAGCTGGGAATTCTTTATCGAATTTTTTCTCAGCCTCAATCAATTCTTCTAAATTATGCAATTTCTGCACTTGACCAGCATTTTGTGGATGTTGTTGATCTGGAAACAGAGGCTGCGGCTGCTGTTGAAACTGTCCTTTTGCTGACCAATGTCCTTGATTATCTAACATATGTCTTTTTCCAGCGCTACTATCAATTTCCTCAATTTGATTATATGGACGTTTAATATTTTGCCAATTAGATTGCTGATTAATATTTCGAAATTGTTGATTTATCTGTTGTTGTGGTATAATTGGTGGCGGTAATGATGTAATACAATACGGCTGTTGATGCACATTAGGTGGTGGTAGTGGAGCAGAAACAGAATAATCGCTAACTCCACTTCTTAACTGTATACTACCAGATTGGTTTGATGTGTTTGCATCCCCAGAATTATCATCATTAGGTGGTGGAGGTGGCGGTGGTTGAGTATCATTCGGTAATGGCGGTGGCAATGAGGGATTGTTACTGCTTGCTGTTGGGTTAGACATACCCATAGGATTTGATGCCAAGGCACTTAATGATCTGTGATACTGTGATTAAAAAAAATTATATTACAAAATTTTATATTATCTGCGTATGTATAAAATATAAACTTTATTCCAGCATTTAGCACTCAAATTCCAAAGTATATGTACACTTAATTGATATTCGTAGAAATATACAACATTTAAAAGTTGTAATTTTTTTATTTTAGTTTTTTAGTTAAAAAAAACTAAAATAAAATATACGCATATAACAGGCAATTTAATATTAATTATCAAGTGTGCATAACTTTTTTGACTATATATAGACAGAGAATGTACCTCAGCACCATATTGCTGATGCCAATGCTGATATTGTTGTTGCCATTGGGCCCACTGCTGCCAACTTTGTTGTTGCATTTGTGTCCACTGTTCAGGCGGATATTGCATTGCATTAGTAACTGCAGGTACTGCCGCTGGATATGTAGCAGTAGCAAGGTTATTGGGTATCATTCCTGTAGGTTGCACAGCTCCTGAACCTTGCAGAGGTCCACTACCAGGTGGCCAATGGGACCAATGAGACATTGCCAAGATCTAAGATTAAATCTTATAAAGGTAGTAACAGTATATAATAATATCCCTAAAAGTATTAAAAAAGATGTTGAACTGTCATTATAATGCACTCTTCTAATAAGATATTTTTATGTAAGGTCCATTTTTTAATGAATACACAAATTATAAAATCTAGATAAATCGAAATTTACATCCGCTATCTTTATTATCCAATTAGATGCTAATTTTTCTTGATTAAAGCAGAATCAAGTTGAGATAGTGATGTACTAAACACTTATAGTTCATACATAAAAATAAAAGAAAAATCCAAACTAAACATTTTTTTCATTTTCTTTCGATCACACAATAGGAGACACAAGTCAATACGTACAAATTACTAATTTATTACTACTTAATGATAGGGAACGCAACGAAGTATCGATATTTTAAATATATCGATATATCGTATCATATCATATTCATATGTGATAATCTATCGATTAAGTGTAAAATATCTATCGATATATCGAAACAAATAATTTTCTTTGAACTCTGAGATTATGATCATAGCGTTGTTTGCGCCGTTTACGGGGCAATACCGAATTCCTCTCAAGTCTTTGAACCTTCAATCAGTGTTCCCACTTACCAGAACGGATAAAATTAATAACACTCATTCAAACAATAAATACTACAAATTGGAAAAATCAAAAAATAACTGTTTGTTTCATTTATTTAGTATTTATTACATTTAGATTATAAAGTATGCCACTCGGTAATGTAGGCAACTAAAATTATATTCTTATGCAATCAGTGAAGTAACCATTACATTAGAAGTGGAAAACCATCAAGTACACGATAAAACTATCGATTAATGAATAGTTAGAATTTAGAATAGAACAAATTTTAAAACTATCGAATTATTGACAGTTTTTCATAGTCAATCGATAGTTTATACTTTATCTATATAATAAAATTAAAAGTTGTTTGTAGGGCGGTGTGCAGTTTTCCAATTCGACTACCAGATAGAAGTACTGTAGTGCTTACCAGATGGTCAAATACATTAATTGTAGTCATACATGTAGTCAATATAATTATAATTAAAACAAAAATTAAAAAAGTTCCTGATACTCATAGTATCCAGCCTGGAAAGTCACCTCGGACGGGTTTGGACAGTAGTATTTTCTAATAATAAAAAGATAAGTAATTATCATAGAGACTTATTGCTAATCGAAATAGAGTCCGACTTTATTAAACGTACTTTAATAAAGTGACGTTTAATTTTATTTATTTATTTTTTTTACTAAATGACTTTTATTGCTTGCACTTTATTTAAAGCTATTTGAAAAATTGAAAATTTTCCCCATTAACAAAATAGCGAAAAAAAATAATTATACCTATTTTTTAAATAACAATTGTGGCGTTATATTAAATATCCATTTTTACAATCATAGTTTTAGGCCGGAGTTATCCAGCTTCTTAAACTTAATCCATTGACATAGTCGTAATTTTAGTACGATTATGTAGTAGTATGATATAAGTATATGCGTTTCTTGTCATGTAATAGTGGTTACCCAATTTCTTAATTCTCATTTCTTAATGCATAAACATGTTTTTAAAGTTCTCAACTTTAAAAACTTTGAACTACTTCAAAAAATTAAAGAATTAAGAATTAAGAACGCGCTTGCGCTTTCACCACAATATTTTCGATCAGATGAGAGATGAACGTTATCTTAACCAAACTATTCTGGCACTATTTTTGATGATAATTTTTGTGCACATTTAAATCATTTATTTATAATTTTGTTATTCCTTATTAGTTTAGCGAGAGGTCCTCTGAATTTGTTCCACAATCAATACATTTTTTTCTACTTGTGGATTTTTCGGCTTCGCGAAAATTTTCTGTAATGCGCATGCGATTGGAGATTCGTACATTCGTAGTAATTCGAGATGACTAAGCGACCAAAGCTATTACTAAATAAAACATTCTTCAGGAATCGATAAATCATACGCCTCTCTATTTCATAGGCTTTATGCATAGATAACAAACCAAAGTTTGTTTATCTATGGTTTTAGGCTCTAACCACTAGCCAAGAGGTAGAGACACCTAGAGATCACAGACAACTTTTTGTCTGTGGTAGAAATATTCTGAATCACAGATAAAGTTTGTCTGTGTTCTGAATACTGATATATAGAGATAAGTAAATTGAATCTAATTCTAATAGTTAGGTGACTTATCAATTATGATTCTTCGAAGTAAAGTTTCTAAAGTTCGTGCTAATCAGAAAATTGTTGAAGATCGACATCAAAGCCAAAATATGCAGCAAGATGCTACTTCATCTAAATATTTTTCTTCAAAAAATTTATCGCCACCTAAGCCGCTACAATCACCATCAACAGTTCAAAAAAATACCAGTTTTGTAGAAAATTCGTCTTTTCTTACTAAAATTGTAGATATTTCAAATAATATGAATCAGTGTTTAAATAATTCAATGAGTCTAATTAATAAGTCGCCTGTTAAATATATATATAATCCAACTGAGTATGCCTTTCAACCCTATAAAATTTACTTAGAAAAGTATTGCCGTAGTAAGAAAAAAATTTTATTCGTCGGAATGAATCCTGGACCATTTGGAATGTGTCAAACAGGGATTCCATTCGGTGATCCTTTTCGTGTTAAAAATTGGTTGAATATCTATTGCAATGTAGAAAAACCACCAGTTGAATGTCCAGCTAGACCAATTCAAGGATTTGAGTCGCAAAGAAAAGAAGTAAGTGGCGATCGACTGTGGAAATTATTTGAAGAAATATGCGAAACACCCGATTTTTTTTTTCGTAATGCTTTTGTTTATAATTATTGTCCATTAGCTTTTATGGATTCATCTGGAAAAAATTTAACTCCAGCCGAGCTTAAAGTAAGTGTAATGTATCAATTATAACCGAACCCAACCAGTTCGGTTGGGCTCGGTTTCGGGTTATTTGTAAGCGTGCAACCCTTTGCTTTTGTTCCGTTCGGTCTTTTAAAAAAATTGAACGAATGGCACAGACTGCTTAATTAAAGTTTAATGTTTGTAAAACATTACAAAATAGATTGGAATGTTTACGAAAGCAGGCTGAATATTGAATGCATAATATATGTTCCGCATTAATTGCAAAAATCTAATTGAATGTTTATTCTAATAAATAAGTGTCTAGGGGTACGTAGTTACAAAATCATTGTGGCCAATAGAAAAGCAATAGCTGTGCCCGTAACGGTATTTTACTCACAGCTAATCAAAAGTTGATTTATTTGGCACAGTGTGGCAACTAAACGTTACCAAAAGGCCCATATAGTAGTCTTCCGTAGTCCTAAGTATCGCATCGCTGATACCCAGTATAGGATCACTCAATTAACTTCTCATATCCGACTATGTCCATATGCACCTTCACCTATCCACACGCTTCAGGCAATTCTCTGAATTTCGCTAGTTGAGAGGCCTTCAGAGGAATCAGTAGACTACCACTGGCTACCCTCGACCTGCACTCTTCCTTCTTCAAGAAGAAGAAAAGCAAGAATTCCCAAGTAGAATTGATCTCTGAGAGAATTCTGACATTCCAGTATGGACAAAGGCACATGCTCCAGAGTTACCAAGGCAGTTAAAACGTTGCATGCCCCGCACACGTGTCTCCTACATACGTAAGGTACCTCTAGGTGGCATATGTATATGTCTTATAACCTTAAGAGTCATAACTTATAGAGGAGGCTGTTTTGTTTGCTTATGAATCCTGAGTTATAGAGGATTATGCATTATTGAGGATTCTAATGGATTTGTCTTATAAAAAGCTGGGCATCTAGTATAATATAATAGTGTAAAGGTTCACAATTTCTACATTACTTTTTTAAGATATAAATCAATATTTAGTACATAAGATTCATAATGGAGCAATTTTAAATTTTTATTTTCCTCTTTTTCTTCTCTACGAACAAACTATTTTCAACAAGCGAAAATAGTAATTTTTGCTTGTTGTTGATTCCTGGTGGATCGATCACCATTTATGAAATTTCCGTACGCATTAGGTGTAAGATCTATGTGTTTTTGCTATCCTGCCTTCAAAATTCCAGTAGTTATAATTTAAAGATCAGTTAATGTTTAATATTGTAAAAAAATAAATACATAGTTAATAACCAAAGATTTCCAATTATTTAAATAGTTATTTATAATTATTTATGCATTTTTTAGCATTGTAATGAATTGGAATCAATTTGCGATGAACATTATTTAGAAGTAATTGATTTACTTCAACCGCAATTCATTGTGGCAATCGGTACCTACATAGAGAAACGTACAATTTGTGCTCTTAAGGGACAGTCAAACAGAACTCATAAAATTTTGCGAATGCCACATCCCAGTCCTAGAGCGCCAAATAATCAAAATTGGAATGATAAAGCTAAACTATTTTTAAAAAATACTAATTTACTAGAAATCCTTTTAGGATAATCTGTTTGTATACATACGGAATGTATACAATATGTACACAATAGTTAGGTTAAGTGAAATTAAAGTGGAACCAACTGGAATTTGAGAAAATTTGTTTTATACATCCTATACCTACGTGTGTAATATAAGCGTGAATCGTAATTGTTTGTTTTATTCACTTCAGACATTTTCTTTTCAATTATTTTATTGAACTAAAAACAATTCATTTTTCAATTTAATCTTGACGTTTCACGTCTTGTTTTGGAGTTTTTTTCAAGAATGCTTGTTTATGAAAATTTATTTATATAGTTTATTAAAATTTAATTTTATAATTAAGAAATATTTCTAACTAAAAATTACCTTAAGACAATCTTACAATTTTAGCTGACTTAAATTTCGGAAAAAAAAATCCGGTTCGAAAAAAAGCGGGAGTTTTTTTTCCTTGGATATGGTCTCTGGCAAGTGGAGCATCGGCTGACTGAAGATATAGGCTTTGTTTGTTTCTTCTTATTGGATGACACTTGCATTGTTTGGACATCTCGCTAATTCACAGCGAGAGCAAATGAATAACTTGTGGCGAAGAGGACATTAACCATGGTGAACTGTTTCACCACACTTCCAGCAGGGGTTGATACTCACGAGTAGGTGCCCTACTAGTTCAGACGGGGACAGGTATCCAGTATCCTAGTTAGACGGCTCCAGATCCTTGGAGCAGAATGTGTACTTTCCGGATTAATCCATGATTGCCGGTTGCTGAAAATGGTAGAACCAATGATGATGATATAATAATGTGGGTTGGGTTCTGATGGGAATTCCAAAGGAACTAGCAATGATATTGAATCCGACATTTAATTAAAGGTGTAGTTTGTTTGTTAAATGGATAAAAGAAAATAAATCAAATTTATATTTTATAACTGCATATATGCTAATACACTAAAACCTCCCTTAACGATCACTTTTTGTTTTCACCGAATGGTTTATATGGGATTTCTATTATTTAACACCTATCAAATACTGCCAACTTCACATTACGGCCGTGCCACTACTGGCTGTACACTACTAACCTATTCGTATGTAAAATTAACTTTTCATAACGGCCGGCATGTCAACAAAGTTTTTTTATTGAAACCAGAATATATAAATTTTCCATTTTATTAGCTCAAATGAATTTTTAAATACTTCATTTTTAGGCCGTAAATATTGAATGTTATGGAAATATAACATTAAAGCCATACAGGGTCAATACTAATTTGAGTTAAGTTGTCGTGTTATGTTTGTCACGTTAATGCGTGAGATAATAACACGCATATTTTTCAAAAACAATTAAATTAAAATTTGTGAAACAAACTACTATTGATTGGTATTAAGAAAAAGCATAAATGGTCACAAGTAGATACAACATTAAATGCATTGACTACTATCTACATTTACTATATGTATGTTGTACTATGTAGAATACTATATATATACTACTATACTATACTATTATACGACCATTCCTCTTTAATTTCAATTGTAGTTCTATATTATCTTGGACTGGGTTTTAACTGTATTAGACAAGAAAGTTTCAATTTATGACGTTTCGCCTGCAATTTGAGGTTCGTTCAGAAGTTTAAAGACTCTGGATGTACATCTTTATTTTTTCGTGTTTAATATATACATTTTTTTCCAAGAATCTTAATAAGTTGGTTAGTTACATTATGTATGACACGAAAATTTTTGTAGCAATAATTTTTTCAAATTTTTTATTAAAAAATTGACTACAAAATTGCTAAAAGTCAGAAGGCATTTAGAATTTAAAAAAAAATGGATTTTTTTTATTGTGCTTTTACTTTTGCCTTTATAAAGAGAATTTAAGTAGTTTTTTTAAGAAACGCGGATTAAGGCATATTGCCTTAATATTATATATATTATTTTAGTTATTTCTTTTTAACTTAAAGATTGAAATCTTAAAAAGGGACTTTTTAAGATTTTTAATTTTTAAAAGTCCTTAAAAATTCAGTACTTCTCCCTAATAAACACCTAAAATTGCTAGTTAAATCATTAGAAAATTGATTTATTATTATTAATGAAAGATAATTAGTTTTTTACCTTTTATTTTGTGATTCCTGCGTTCACCAGAACGCGAAAGAGCGAAGTTACGCCGATCGCAGTTGATCGAGCCGCTCGACTCGTTAGCCCTTGTTGTAACAATTACTAACAAACTAACAGACTTTTTCAACTCTTTAAAAACATTTACGATTTACCTTCACCAGAAATAACAGCCTAATTATTTAATTATAAAATTTGATACTTTTTTCAGTATCACCCAGAACCTACACTATTTGCCGACCATAGTAGAAAATTGACCGATAATACACTGATTACCGACTGCCGAATAACTGATTAATTTATTAATTAATAATATTTTACTTATTTTTCTTAAAGTTATTTATCAAACAGCTGCTGAGTAAAAAGTAATTAGAAAGTTAAACGAAGAGTACATAACTAGAAGAAAGATAAGTAAAATATTACATTATTATCCACAATGAAAAATAATATAAGAGTTAATAAATATAGATTTCACAGTAAAGACTTCACACTAAGTCTAAAAGTAAGTGATATAGTACAAAGTAGAGCACTATGCAAGTTACAATGTGAACTGAAAACACGGACTGAAGCCCCGTTCAGTCCGTGCTGTTTTGTAATTAATACTGTTATATTTTTTAATAGCTATTGATTCAAGTGGTAATCTAGAAAACTTTTCTTTTAACCTGACATGTTAAAAAAACCTGAGAGATTTAACAAAAATAAGGAAATAAATAAAAAGCATTTTATTTATTTTATTTTTAGGCAGAAATCAAAATAAAATCTCGACTTTCGTAAACAATGAAAATTTTATTCACTTTGAAACCTTTGTTTAGCCGTTTGTAGGATTCTTCTTGTTTCTCTTGCAATTGCTTTGCCTCATGATTACAGTACAAATTAATGAGATTGAAGTGAAACATCCTGTAATACATTCATATTAAACTAGTTATATGCAATTTTGACTATCTTCATAATATTTTGCTTATCTTCTGTATCAAAAATTCCTTTTTTTAATTAATCAATATAAATCATATTTGGTACTTACATCTCCCCGTAGTCAAATTCATTATTCGATCATTGATTGACTAATACTTCTTTTACTTTACTTATGTGCATTATCTAATGTTGACAATAAATTATTAATTCAATTTTCATTATTACAATTATCAATTTTCCAAATTCCATTTCCAGTAAAATGAAATTCCTTCTCTATTACATAAAGAGCCAATTGAAGTATTTTGGATTTACTTGCATTATTAGTACTAATATCCTTATCTTGCAATATTTGACTAATGGCTTGATCAATTATTGATCTAAAATTTTTTATTTTTATGTTTCGTATTTGCTAATTTTTTCAAACAAGTGGATTCCGTTAGCAATATAAAAATCAAGCGCACGAGAATATTTACATATGTATGTAATTGCGTTTAGCATTTATAACTCGAAAAATTCGGACGCTACACAAATTATCTGTAATGTAATAATAATGTAAGAGCATAATACGTAGTAGGCTGTGAAAAATACAACCCGTAACACTGATATCTATAATATACTACTAATCGTGTTAGTACAATAACTAGAGAGATTATTCCCATCGGTAACATGTATATAATTATATATGGCTATAAATAATTATAGCTTTTAATTTATTAATAATCGAGAATTGTGCTCTCATTATATATTTTGCAATTATTAGCATATGTAAACATTCTTGCAATCTGGCCTTAGGTGAATGGTGTATTTTGATTATATTCGTTAATGGCATACATTTACGGTACAGGGTTCACATACCATGTACCATGGTGATGGAGTGGTCTAGTTAAAAACTAGAACCAGTGACATAGCCAGCCAAATAGGGTAGTCGCAATAATTTTTTCTGTTTCAATACAAAACTGGCATTAGATTACATTACTAAATTGGAATTTGGTCTTAAAGAATTTCAAATGCTTAGTGGTAATATTACTTAATACTCATTTTCATTTCAATGCTTAATTGTGACATTTGTCATATAATTAAATACACCAGTTGTTTCAGGCCGGCTTAATATTGAAATGAGTCAACCATCAACCAAACGAGTCAACAAATAATGTTCATTATTAAACGTAATTGATTAAATATTAGAATATTTTACTACTTATTTGATTTAAAAAAATTATGGTACTGTTTCTAACGTTGAATATAACAAGATGTGCATAGCTTCATAAATATCATCAGGGAAATATCCATTTTTAATTAAGTAGTTGTAAGTATTCTGTATTGCTAGAAACGGTACACAATTATTATATGGGTGCAGTTTAATTCTCCTTGCTGTCTCTGATTTACTACTATTTTGAAAAAGTTTATAAAAAAATTTTGTGACATCTTTTACAGAATTCACATCTCTACCCACTTTAATATAATTATCGAAATATGTGTCTGATACATTTTCTGTAAATAAGAAAAAAATGAACATAAAATTGATTTTGTATTTAAATTAGACAAAAATACTACAGATTATAGTGTTTACTAAATACAGAGCCGGCATTTGTAATGCCCTCAATTTAAACTTACTAAATACTTGAGATGTAGCACATTGTAATTGACATTTTCGTAAATGATTCATTCTAGTATCAATTTTCTTCTTATGCAAAACTAAATGCAGCGTATTCGCAACCTCAGACAATACTTTCAATTCGGGTATACCATAAATTTCTTCTAAACGTCCCCGCACTGTATTAATACTCATTGTAAAAATCTGATGTTTCTTTTGTATCATTTCATCTGGTATGCCAAATTCCTAAATTAGTACGAATAGAATAAAGTATATCCAACCCTATATTAGATATAGGAATATAGATATATTGTTACGATTTTCTACTCGTGAATTCGGTTCGGTGTAAAAATCATACTACTGCGAATTGAAAATGATTTGCGTAATTAATTGCGAAAAGAGAATCACAAATTGTTTCCAAGTTAAGTTAAAATTGTACATATTGAAATGTGTACAAGTTGGATAAAACTATTCGCTTACAATAAATAAACTACAAAATTTGCAACAACTTGGCCCCGTCTCACATTTTTAATAAGTATGAATAAAACGTGAAATTATCAATTTCAATAAATCTCACTAAAACTGCTACGATTTTTAAAAGTAAATAAACTTTACTGTTATTTATGTGATATTATTTATTAAACTGAAAACTAATTTATTAAACTAAAATTTAAAAACAATCGTGACTGTTGTCGTGGTCGTACGGCAAGAATAGAGAATCAGTAAACCGAATACGAAGCGATTATACTCGTACAAGTTTCGAACACAAACATCGAGGTGATTTTATTAATAAGATGTAAGAGATGTACTAAATACATAATAACTACATACACACCTTTAACATTTCGTACATTTTAGTTAATTTTTTTGAATTTGTCATCATTAACTTTGGATTAGTTTTCATTGCTTTTCTGATATCCATTCCAGCTATATTTGAATGGTCCCTTAATACTTGCTCAACATTCGAAGGATAATTACCCAATAAATAGCCACATTTCAATATTTTTTCATTTGTCATACCAACAGATTTCGCTAAATAAATGTTTGTCTTAATTGTACGAAAGCTTTTGCTACTAAATACCTTATGTATTTTAAATAATTTATAAATATCCGCTTCGTTTGCATCCAGCTTTACTTCTAAAAAAAATTTAGAAAGACTAGTAATTTATTACATGCATGCTTATAGTATAGGTATCTTATATATATGTGTATGTACATCTAATTTAGACCATGGTTATAGTGCAAGTGTATTCTACCTATTACAATCGCTCGATAAGATAGACTACAACTGGAAATGGAGTAGATAATGAACATAAAAGAGTCCACGCCTCTAATAGCATCCATTATCTTATCCATTTAAATTTGTAGTCTATAGCATCGCCAGAATGCGCTTGCGCAATAAGTTGCGAAGATGATACAGAAAACGCCACTATAACGGCACTGAAAATGTGAGGTAAAACTGTCCGCTTATGAGATGTGGCCATTATCGGGAGATGTGCGAGATTTTTACAACAAAATTGATATAAAACATTTTTATTTCTCTTTATAGCAAATTAAATTAAAATAAAGAAACATCCAGACGAAAAAAAAACTGTCAGCATAAAAGATTAAATTTCAGCTTCAAAGTATCCGGACAATAATGTTCGGATGTTAATGGAGGTTTGACTGTACATCTTCTGGTGTACGCGGCTGATTAATAGTGGCCGCTGACATGTAGGAACATACTCATTTTTGGAAGTTTTTTAAATATTTTAAAAATTCGACCAACTATAACTTCTCTAGCCCTTTTTTTCCTTATGTACAGAGTCTGTCTAATTTAAATACTAGAATTTAATTGCTTAAAAAGGGGCAAATTAATAGATGATCCTTAAAAAAACTCTTGTGAGATCTATATACTAACCCCTTTACTACTACTTTATGGGCCTTTTTATAAGCTTTCCATTACTTGTCAGCAGACCCTTTAATACAAACTACAAATATGGTATTAATGCAACGTACTTAACCATTCCTTTAACACTATAGTATGAATATCTGTCCATTTCATATTATCGATCACATCTAGTTTTTTATTCAGTACTGGAGGTAATGCAATTTTGGGATCCAAGTATTGCATGAATTCTTCCACTACATTAATATGAGCATCTAAATACTGTTTCCGCTTAAACTCTTTAATGTTACTGAACATATAATGATGGGCTCTACGTAAGTATTAGTTTAATTTGTATATATCAGACACAATAAAACAAGTACCTATTTAATAATGTTGGCATTATATGACTGCAGCCTGTTTCTTGTAATGCCTTATAATGCTCAGCTTTTTGAAGGCATTTTCCAGTCAGTAAGCTAATATTATCTAATATACTTTGATTTGAATATCCAACTTCTTTACAAAATTTGTACATATCAATTACATCGTCTACTGGTCTTGAAAATAATTTGGGGCAATTTTTTGCATACTTTTGTAATTCATGTGTTGAAATATCTTCAAAACCATCTAATTTAATAACTACAATTAATCATAAATAAAAAACCATACCGAATAAAGCAGCTACAGCTTCAACATTATTTTCACCAAATTGCGTACAAAGCCTTATTAAATTACAAATATTTGTTCTGTAACGATATGATGATAATGTTTTGCATAGCATCCTAGGATATGGAATAAAATAAAATCTTTGTCGTTTTTCAACTTTAGCTTGTACAGATTTTTTTGGTTAGACAAATACAATATAACCTAATAGATATTAGTGATGGGAATAGTCCTAAATACCCTAAGGGCGAGCACACCTCCATCTGAAATTTTTTAAAAAATTTTAGGGAAGGGAAACCAGAGCTGCAGACGGTGTTGCCTAAAAATTGGGCAAGCGCCTGAGCAATTTTCATTTAGAGATTTAAGATTTAAAATTTCAGATGAATGTGTGCTCGCCGTAGTAGAATAGAATAGAGAATACTAAAATATTTCCCATCTATTGAATAGATGGGAAATATAATAGTTAATGTTAAATACGTGCATCTGAATATTGATATTATCCGCCCATCACTATTGTAGGTAAAATAGGGAAAAATAGATTTTCATTTTAAATTTTAATCTGTTTATCTAATTGATTAATCCTTCTTATCTATTTTATGGGGGTGTAAAAAACTTTTTACACAATAACTTTCGAAAGTTGACTAATAATTTTTAGAAATTTGAGATTAATGATAAACTGATGCCATTTTAATACAAAAAAGAATAAATTCAGATCAAGACTTATTTTCTTTTAGTTATAAAAACTAGCTAAGGAAACATTACAGCTCAAAAATAATGAAAATGGGTGATGAAACTCCAGTAACAACATTAATTTTACCAGTTCTGATACGTTCTACATTATCTCAGGTAAATTAATTAAAGATTTTAATAGAAGGAAAGCAACATAGAATTTTAGTTAGAAAAACAAGACATGTCCACATCTCATACACTACGAACGGCTTTCACAAAAGCAGAAGCGACTTACCCAGGTTTAACACTGGATTTAGTTTTACAAATTTTAAAGCAAGCTGATCTTAGTGTAAATTTAAACGAAAGTATTTTGAGACTACAAGGTTCTGTATCGGACACTGAAGGTAGATATTCAAATTTATTTTAATAGTAATCTATCCAGTTTGTATATCTGGAAGTTCAATAAAAGTTGTCGCCGGGGCTAATGTTTATATTTTAAATGAATATGAATACAGGAATGAATAAGCAACACTACGACAAAGTGACTTTACTACAAATTCAACCAATTTCCAGATTTTATGTAAGAATCATGGTACTAAATGTAAAAGTTACGAAGTAGTAGCGTCGAAATATGAACCGCGTTATAGAGAAAATCGAATTTTCGTAAAACTATTTTCTGCAAATTCTGTAATTTTCTAATCAATTTAACGTTTCTGTATAAAATTTGGCCAATTAGGTAAGAAAAACCTGACCGAATTTCAACTATATTCAATATTTCTGTGCCCGATTTCTTGAAATTAAACTTATATTTCCAAGTTCCTACAGCGACAGTTCACTATTTAAAGAAAATACAATATGTATAGTATCATCAAGTGTGAATTCGGCTTAATATAATCTATTTAATTCCTGGGGTGGATTACTTCTAGCAGTAAATTCTTTCGTTGATTTTAAAAAGTAACGAAACACAAGGTGACACTTGTAACGAAAGTATTAGAGCGAAAATTTAACTTTAAATTGAGGCTTCATCAATAACTTATCACGGTTAATTTTCAACTTTCTAAAATCGATTATAATCTCAGAACCGACTCGCTGTATATGCGTATGTTTGTATATGTTTTATGTATTATAATGATTTACTCTATATTTTGTAACCATCTACAGTTGTAGAATATAGATTGAACCGTTCAGAAGATGCTTTTCAAGAATTGAATAAAAAATCAGCTTCGCTAAAAAAAATTCTAAGTCGAATACCTGATGAAATAACCGATAGAAAGAAATTCTTGGAGACTATCAAGTAATGATGAAATTTAGATTTAATATTGCAACAACTAATACAGTACAGTTCTTCTTTCAAAACCCAGAGAAATAGCCAGTGCCATTAAAAAATTGTTGGATACTGTTACTGCAGTAAGTGGTTTCATACCGGGCAGTACTGGCAAACAAATGTTAGAACAAAGGAAACGAGAGTTTGTAAAATATTCAAAAAAATTCAGCAATACTTTGAAAGAATATTTTAAAGATGGACAGTAAGTTTTGCATTTTTTATATAATGACTAAACTCTAAAGGCACTCGTTTTAATCTTTTAGTGCTAATGCTGTTTTTGTAAGTGCACTCTATTTAATACATCAGACAAATATGATTATTACAACAGTGAAATGTAAATGTGAATAAGACGAAAAAGCATAATGTAAAGTCTATAGGATTGAGTATTGCGAGGGTTTTAGTTTTAAAAAAGTATTATTTTGTTATCTATATTATTGTTAATGAAGAATTTATTTAGAATAAAAATTAACGTTGATATAGGGTTCAAAATAAGTGGTTTTATTTCATGTTACATCATGGAATAAAAAACTACTCGGCTCTGTAAATACGAAGTGCCCTATGAAGCAGGTTGTAAGTCAGCTAGATATGCTGAATATTTATCTAGTGCCTCAGATATTGGTTCTTTTTTGTTGTATTCATCATCATATTTTGGTCCAACAGTCCATAATGATTCTAAATCATATATCAATCTTGCTTGTTTTGAAAATATATGTAAAACAATATTTCCTTAAATTATTTAGAATTAAATAAAATTCTAGAAATGTAGCATAAAACAAAAAAATACCCAAATCTAACGCCATCCAGTCTTTAGATTTTGCTCCTTCAATTATTGGTATTCGATCAGAACTGTTACGTTTCATTTTAAAAACTTTACGTATAAATTCACTCAATGCTAACATATGTTTTTGGGAACGACCTGATACAATGACTATGTGATCAACATAGATTATGTCTTTAGGTACTCCAATTACCACAATGTCTTCAGCTTTTTCTCGATTCAAAATGTTGACTAATGTATCAATTTCAAAAACACCGTTAAGTCCACCTAAAATTTCATAGTTCATACATATATAGATACCGAAAACATGCTTACACAAATCTCAAATTGGTTTATTCTTATAAACTCTACTTTTTTGGAACGTTTTTTAAGAATTCATTTGGATAGTAAAACTAACGTTCTAAATTTATTCCATCGTAACGGGTTCTCTGTTTAACTTCCTCTTCCTCTAGCAAGGAAATATATTTTAATCTGTCCGTTTCTACATCTATTATTTCTGTATCAAGACTATTAGCCTCAGATTTATGCGGTCTTTCCGTGTCATTTTTTTTGTGTAGGTATTTACAATATTTAATGTCCGTTATTGGTTTTAACCTTAAACAGTTTATTAATTTAGTGCCAAACATAACTAATCTTATTGCAGTTTATTACACTATAGATAGTGTAATATACTGCTATATTAGTATAATAACTAATATACTATAGATTTTACACAAAAATAGAGTGGCACACGACTCTCACGAGTGGCTCATACATATTCTCACACACAGTTTGTGCCGTCATATATATATAAAATAGACATAGCACAGATTAGGTTAGGTTGTATGTATATATATATACAAGAATGGCAGATATATCGATATTCCTTTAACATCGATGTTTCACTTTCGATTATATCGACATAGAATTTTTTTTTTCAACCCTGACTTTCTAAGGATAGAATAGAACTACAAAGGGAGCATTCAAATTTAATATCAGGCTTAACTTTAGCACCGTTGCAAATAAATGCTATTAAAAGGAGAACTATAAAAAGTAAAATAAAGAATAAAACGAGCTGCCATTAGGCTGCGGTTAGTAAATACATCATTTTCAATTTTACCATTGCTCTTACGGGAAAACAAAAAGTAAATATATCAATTTATCAGTAAATTCTGACCTTTTTAATTACCTTATTATCAAATTGTATTATAAGTTATCATTACATATTCTTCTGTAAAATTAAATCACTATTATACTTCTTCAAAAAATGATTAACAAATAATGTTTCGATTTTTGTCTAGGTAATTAGATATACAATAGTATGTACAGCATACAATATACTATAATAATACAATATTTTTACTAAATTATAGTTGTAACACAAGTTAATTGCTATTCTCAGTTAAAATACAATCTATATGATTTTTGCGCAAGTGTTGTAATAAGAGTGAAGTTAGTCACAATTTTTATGGTAAACTTAATTTTTCATTACCAAGTACTAATATTAATAAAATACCTGTTATTGATATATCTATATATAGTTATAAGGTATAATTATGTATTTATTGATTATTATTATCAGGAGAATATCTATTTTAATTTAACTTATAAATTTTTACCTGCCGGTTAAATGAATACAGAGACGGTAGCCATATCGATATTTCTTTGACATCGATGTTTCACTTTCGATTATATCGGCATAGAATTGTTTCTACAATCAAAAATTTCTAACGATTCAAGATACAACCAAAATATAAGGAAAGTTACGAAAGTGTAATGGTCAAATATGTTACTACTTAGATAGTATACTAATAGAATTAAAATAAAACCATACTTAACGTTTGGCAATGTAGCAAATAAGGGTCTACTAAATAAATATTAAATACTATAGTATCTACAAATACTCTTGAAAAAGATTTAAATAACGAAATACGTGTCTAGTGGAAAATTAAGAAAGTTTATAAAAAAGGATAAAAAAGTTTTTTATTTTTTAAAAAAACTGCAATAAAAAAATTTTAAAAAATAAGTAAAAGTTAATATAAACTGTGCAACATGAAAGGGTTAAAGTAAAATATTTGGAGTTTGAACAAAAAGTTCGAAATTAGAAATATATAGAATTTGTGAAAAAAAATAATTATGGAAATATAATATATTTATAGTTTATACTGATTACTGATTGTCAATGAGCATAATCGATGTTTTTAAAAATATCGAAATGTCGATATCCAAAATCCATTTTACGAGAAAATTTACACATTCATCTTAAATTTTAAATCTTAAATCTCAAATTGCAGATGCACAGGCGCTATCTCAATTTTTGGGCACCACCGCCTGCAGCTCTCGTTTCCCTTCCTTAAAAATTGAGATGACGCCTGCGCGTCTTCGTTTTGAGATCTCAGATTTAAAATTTAAGATGAATGTGTGCTCGCCCTTACTTTTTATATTTATATATAAATCTGTATTATGGAGGGTTGTCTGATGTCCGACGTCTCCATAATTTGTATATGCTATGGACAGATGGTCACATTGACTGCATTCACTGAAGTAAAGCGCTGCAGTACATTTTTATAGCGTTTCTTGTGATTGGCCCAATTTAGGCAAACTTATTTCGCGCCATTGAATTGGGCCAATCACAAGAAGGGCTGGAAAAATGGTCTGCAGCGCTTTGCTTCACTGAATACAGTCAATATGACATTTGATGTATTGATAAGCTGACAGAACCACAAAACAAAATGGCCATAATGTCAAATGGTCAATGACAAAAGGAAGTTTTGTTGATTGTTCTTTAATTTAATTTAGTGTGATGACTTTGTTGTGATTTAGTTCGTTAATCATAACGCTAATATAATTGCGTCTTTAGGTTTTCTCCAGTCAAATGGGCGTTCATAATGCAAATTTGTTACATGTGAATGTTTATATACTTAATTAAAAATTGATAGAAATATCTTCACTAGTCAACATTATATTAATTCAAATTTAATCTAATTGAAAATACCAAGTATTGGTATATAATATATTAATAGCGGTTTAAATATTTTTTTTTCGGTTTATATGGCTATGTTGGGAATGATAGAGAAACAGGTTAGTACATTCTAGCTTTTCTTGTGTTTCATATTTTAAAAAAATCGGGATTTGTTGTAATTTTTACTAGAATGAACACATTTTAAATAAAAATTGATGGTGATTTTTTACTTCTCGGATCCTTGGACTTGGCCGAAAATTTTTCGTTAGATGTACTTAAGACACCTTCCCTTTGACTACTCAAAGTTGGTGCAAATCATTATTGTATATATACACATATATACTACTGCTAGTAAGGTAAAATAATACAATATGAAATATCTATAACTGTAATTAACAAATAATTAAAATAATATTGGGTTTTAATCAACTCATTTCTTGCCTTTTATTTTAGGGCAAGAGACATTAGGTAATTATGTACCTACCCAGCACCATTATTCACTCCATGATCCTGTAAGATTTTATGCTAAATATTAATTTGCCCACACTGAGTAGTCAAAACAGCTTCCTGAAGGTACCCTAAGTGCATTTACCGAAAAATTTTCGCCCGACTATAGGGGTCTCTACATTAAAAATCACGAAATTTCTTAATATCTAATTATATATTTATTTTTTGACGGTTACATAGCGAAAGATTTAAATTTCAGTAATGACATCAAATTGAGGAACTTAGAAATGGAGACAAAATTTGAGATATTAGAGTAATAAATCGCTAATGTAGCAAAATTGTTCTTTTTTGCACTATGGGGGAAATGGTAGGAGGCTGTTGTGTTTGTTCTGATGATCACGGTTGGTCGGAAAATCCTCTTGTTTATTGTGACGGACAATCATGTAATGTTGCTGTTCATCAAGGTGAGGTTAATATATGTATGCCTCATATATGTATGTAGGGTATAAGAGAGCAGTATTGCGCCCTTCTGATGGCGCAACGATATAGAACGGGCGGGTTCTATATCGCTGTAATAAGATGCTAGTTAAAGAAAAGTCACACTCTTTTAGAGAAAAAACCAGAGCAAAAAAAAAATAGTAGCTGATTCGCAATTTTTTTTAATCTATTTTTTAGCCCTTTTCCTAAAAGAGAGTAATTTTTTTTTTTAAATAACCTCACACTAAAGGTAGATCTAAACCGCGAGGTAAAAAATCTGATTACATATTAACTTCCTATATAACTTGCTAAGTCAAATACATATGGAGATTTATAATATATATCTTATATATTATTATAATAATCTTATAGCCCTCCATAGTATATACAAAATTGTATGAAATGTAAAGCATCATTTCTCGATTTTTATGCCTTGTCTAGATATGGTTCAATATATCAGGGCCCAAATGCAAATTAATTGATACATAGTACAATTATCTATAACCATTTACAAATTTGTACATTGCTTTCAGCTTGTTATGGCATAGTCACTGTTCCTACTGGTCCATGGTACTGTTGTAAATGTGAAAGTCAGGAGCGATCGGTTAAAGTTGTAAGTTTTACTATTTCTGTTTGATGTTGAGGGCATAATCACAACTGTTTCGAATTTAATATAACGTTCTTATTAAGTCTGAGTAGTAAAGCTAAATTTACAATTTAGCTTTATTACAAATAACGATAACTTCGTCAAAAATTGGCGTTATTTTGAACGGCATAAAAACTCTTTAATATTCATAAATGATTTACATTTGAACACTGCCCATGAGCAGCATCATCGTACATTTAATCCATATGCTGACATGATGTCATGGCAATGTCATTGGTTTATTAAGTTTAAGTTTATTAATTAATTATTAATTAATAAATTAAGTTATTATTAAGTTTATTAGTAGGTTACCACAAAAAAATAAAATCATTTTTATGCCATTACAACTTACAAGGCAGGTTAAAGTAGGTTTAAATTTAAAAATACTTTACGTAGATACAATAAGCGGTGGGTGCTTTTAGTCATCGTGTATGATCAAAGATTGAATAAATTAAAAAAATGATAATAAATAAAAGAAAATAAAATATGGCAGATAGTTCTACTTGACATTTTCTGTGGTTTGGAGTAATTTTGGATGGTAAGGCTTGCTACTGGCGCGTAAAAAGTCGAATAGCCAGCGTAAAAAAGGAAAACAAAATATAAAGAGATGAAAATATTTTAATATACATATACGAAAAATGAATAAAATAGAGATTTTGTTACTGATGATGTAATAAAGAAATCGAACCATTACAGATTTTATATATGCTTATAACGTAACTTAAAGTAGCCTTCAATTTAAAGTTGATTTATGAAATTTACCATAAATACGGATTTGATATACTCTATTAACGCCCAAATCTCGATAACGGCCACCTTTACTGATTATGGTAATCGATCTTTTTTTTTTGTAAAAACAAAACTTTGTTTTTACCAAATGCTTTATATGAACTTTCCGCTATTTAACCTCTCTCAAATACGGCCACTACTAGCTGTACACTTCTAACATATTCCTATGTAATTTTGGATACTAACTGTCTTCAATTTCAGATAAAAAAGAGAAACAACTTAATTTTTACAAAACTATGCCGACGTTGTAATTCTAAGGTTTTACACCTTCATCAGGGCTAAGGGTGAAACTAGTTTAATAATTTCTGACTGCTTGTTAATTTAGAACACTTGAAATGCATTAGTGAAGTTACTCAATGGGCGCAACACATTAATAAATATTCAATGTATATTAATATATTAAAATCCATTAATATAATACAAGCACGGATGTTATTCATCTATCCATTTCATTCCTAAGTAAAATTACCTCTTGTTAATGGGACGCATTTCAACAAAGTTTTAATATTGAAATTAGAAAATATACATTTTTATTTTATTAGCTTGAATGAATGAGTAATATGATATCATTTATTTTTAAGTCGGTAATGTTGAGTTTATGAAAAGATCCAATTACGGCCATTGATAGAAAATCGGTAGTTATAAAAAAAGACGGTTACAAGGGCACTTAAAATTCTATTTCAGCACAATAAAATAAAATAAATATCGATCTTGTATTTTTACTTATGTCTAAGACCGAGTTTCCGAAAAAAAATTCGAAGATTACAAAAAATCGAAAACTGATCGAACAAACATTACAAATTAAAAAATTTGTTTTACTAGTCTTTAACGAATAAATGTTCCTTCATTATATTTTAAGGGGATAACGGCGAAATATTGAAAAGTATATTGGCTCGTAAAGTGGTTTGCATTAAGATTATGTTTTTTGTGCGTCACCTGCACACAATGTTTGACATTATACAGGGTGTTCTATTGGAGATATTTCTTTTATAAATAGCAAAATTAAGTTACAGTTGGTATATGGCAATTACAAATTTGCTACGATTTAAATCGTAGCAAAAAAAAATATTGGAGCAACATCCTCTAGCACCTTGACTTACAGTTTTCTCTTTAATTTAAACTTGCACTTTATTTTTAGTTATTTCGTTTTTCAACATTACATGAAGTTAAACTGTAGAAGAACCTGAAATTTATTTTTTTATTTTGGCAGTTCTAACGCAAAGAAATGTTTCATATCAATTTTGTTGTAAAAATTGTGTAACCCTCGCTATATCGATCACCTCCTTATAACGGCCATTTACGCTGCTATTTTGGGCAACCGTTATGGAGAGGTTCTACTGTATTTATAAAAACATTTTGCATAATTTTTTTTATTTAGAAATGTGAATTATGCCCAAGTAAATATGGTGCACTTAAGCGTACTGACAATCAAGGTTGGGCTCATGTGGTATGTGCTCTATATATACCCGAAGTTCGCTTTGGAAATGTTTCTACAATGGAACCAATTCAGTTGCAATTAATTCCACCAGAACGATTTAATAAAGTAACTTATTCAACCTATACAGGGTAATCTCAGTGGCCTATTAAAAGTTTCCGTATAAGGAATAAAGAGATAGTGGAAACTGAGATAAAATTTCGTTATGTTGCATTAAAAAACAAAAAAAAAAATCTATATTTTTAGAAAAAACGGTACTTAATATAACACTGCCTATGGGAAGTCTAATCTTAGACAACCTATTGTTCTATGGCTTGTATGTAGAAAAATATATTAAAAGCTAAAATACTAATAATAATATTTAGCTTAAATGAAATAGAAGCTAAATAGCTTCTATTTAAGGAACAACACAACAAATATGTGAACATTCAGTGGGGAGCTCTTATATATCTTTCGTTTGACAAGAATCAGTATAATTAGTAATAGTATAAGAAAGCAAAGGTTGAAACTTGAATTGAAAAATTTAACAATTGTCACATATTTGATAAATAAGAATGTAAGGAGATTGATGAGTTTAACGTCATGACATTTTGAGGAAAGAATAAATGGAAAACTCTCTTATTAACGCATCTTTATAAATTATTCCGTGAGTGGACAACTTTGCTAATTCCAGTGCAGTCGTTTTGATGTTACTACTACCCCACCTGCTAGAGCTACGGTGAGAGCAATCAGTTTGAAAGGGGGGCGTAGGGCGGGACTAGTGAGTATGCGTTGCTTGGTTTTATCGTCACTAGATAATAGAACTTTCGGATAGCAGAACTTTATTTTAAATGCAATATATATATGCGATGAGGCACACCCGCTGTATCATGAAAGTAAATTACAGCTCAAGTATCCGACTTCATCCGGGTTCAGATTACGGAATTACAAGATTTATAAAGATCATTCTCAAATATTTTTTTCATAAAATCCTAATTTTTGGATTTTATACTCCGGTTTTTTTATGTTTGGTTTGATTGTGAGATATGCCTTGTAGAGAATTCTGATTTATAACGGACTGTTTACAATAAGAATTGGCAACATTGTTATTTTAATTTAAGATTGTACTAAAAAATATTGGAAAATAGTCTTTATAAATGTTGTAATTCAGTGATCTGAACTGGGACTACTTTAGCTACTATTTAATATAAAATAAAGCGAATATTATAGCTTCATAAATAAAAGGAACAATCGGGAAAATCAAAAACCAAAAAAAACATCTACTTCTGATAATATCTACCACAGGTCACGCCATCTCTTTTCCGATTACCCATTATATTATAACTTTTTCTTACTTCATTACGATTTAGACAATATTTGATACACAATTTTCAAAACACTAAGTATATTCCTTCTATGGAAGTTTCAAATAGGTCACTGAATTTGGATGATATAGTATACAGGCGTTTAAGAAAAATTACATAATTTAAGATATGCTATATATGCGAAAATAAAGGGAAAGCTTTAAATGCCACAGTTGGTGCATGTATGCAGTGCAATAAAGCAGGGTGTAAACAACAATTCCATGTCACATGTGCACAAAGTTTAGGTCTTTTATGTGAAGAGGCTGGAAATTTTTTAGACAATGTTAAATATTGTGGTTATTGTCAGTATCACTATAGCAAATTGGTAAGAATTTTTTCAAATACTTGAAAAAGCTTTAAACTAAATTGTAGTAGTTTAATCATAATTATTTGAAAAATTTTAAAGAATGCACCGCAATGTTGGGTATTATTAAATTTGAAATTGTAACATTTAATTTTTTATTTCTTTTTTTTTTTTTTTTTTTTTTTTTAGAAAAAGACCATTAATGTTAAAACTATTCCTCCATATAAACCAGTAAGCGATAATCACAATTCTGATTCGAATTCGGAAAAAGAATCTGATATAGGAGGGGGACCATCAAGTGTAAAACGCATTTCGTCACCATCTCTGTCGCTCCAACAAACTACAACAGCAACAGGTAGACGTAAATCTAATTCTAGTGGTGGAAGTGCTGGAGGAGGGAATAAAAATAGCAATAATTCTTCAAAGATATCATCAAATGCTTTTAGTGGTGGTAGCAGCAAATCTACAGGATCTCATCAACAAAAAAATTCTCATAGCAGTCACAAGACGTAAGTTGAAAAATATTTATTACCAGGAATCGAATGATAAAATATGGTGCGTCTAATAGAAGCAAAACAGTAAAATGTGTGCTTTTTTTGTTTTTTCTTCTCCCAAGCATTAGATGTTTTGCCATTTTATAGCTTATTAGAGAAACTACAGAACAGGGAAGGCACTACTCACAAAATATTATATATATTTTTGATTCCAGATTGCCAGAAAAAAAAAATTCAGTATACAAATCATCAAAATCTGAAGATTTATCATCTCCCCAATTAGTAGACAAAAGGGATTCAAAGAGTGATACCTCGTTTGATACTGATCGTGATAAAGACGTTATTAAAAGTTCGAGAAAACGTAAAGTAAATTCAAGAACCCCGACACCTGTGCAACAAACTGAAGCCGTTGTTGCTGCTAGTATTGCACATGCATCAGTGACTTTACCGAATACAATTTTAAATGTAACTGCCAGTAGCATTAATAGTACGAATGCGGTCAATTTTCCTACAAATAATATTCAGCAAATAGAAGGAAAAAATCCGGTTGCTGTTAACGAAAGTGTTTCAGAAAAAATGAAAAAAGTAAGTACTAATTTAAGCTTTTCTTATAGCGTAGCACAAGGTTATCCTACAATACAATTCAACGGATCTCGATAAGTCGAGTTCGTATATAACGAAATGAAAGATTCGAATAGGTTATTCAACGGCTCAGGGCTTGTAAAAGTTAAAAGTTTTTGAAAGCGAACATCAATTCTTCCCTTATTTACTAAAAGAGTCGGAGAATCTAACAAATAATAGTTATTTATGTATTAGATGCAAAAAGTTATACTTTGTTGCTTGCTCGCAACGCTTGCGGAGCGCGATAATCATGATGATGAGAGTCACAACGTCTTCTGCGGCGTTTATATATTCTTATATATAAAATCCATAAATATGGATGTATCTCATTCTCTTCGATGACAAACAATTTGATACTGCACCTAATATGTGCTTATCGCGAAATCGCTACCATCATTTGAACACCAATTTGAATAGTTGCAAAAATCATATTGCCTAGTAATCAGTATTTTAATGAGATTCATCATTCCTCACACCAATGTTGAACAACATTAAATGAAGCACTTAAATAAAATATATCGGTACTCAACACTGATTTATAACTTTATAGTAACAATATCTATGAATGGGAAACAAATCTCCTTCTGGGAGTATCTAATGTTCTATGGGGTCACGAAGGAGACCCCATGTAGTCTGCTACTGTGACAGGCTGGTATACGGCAGTAGTAAGCGTCGGGGTGCCAGTTACATGGAGTCAGACGATATGTATCCGGTGGAACCAGCCAAATTGTTCTTTTACCCGAAGATACGGAGATAATGATGATAAATCCTGATAATATAATATAAAATCCATAATCCTGAAGATAAAAATAATCTAGCAGTTATAACAGTAGGTATCAGTACGCCGCTGTGCGCAACCAGAGCAAGTATGGCAGAACGAACCAGGTGAACTCTACCTCTAACGAGGTGTGAATGACCGCCGGCGGCCTGTTGGGACAGTATAATTATCAGGGTATGGAAGTGAAATAAGATCGACAGGTTGAACCAGGCCAGCCCTTGTGCAGATGGTTTGCGTCTTGTATAGGAGGCAGATCGCCCTCTAGATAAGAAACAAGCGAATGGATATAGCACAATGAGTTACGTGGCCTACGTGATGTTTTAGTTTGAAAGAAAACCCCGACTGAATGAAAGAAGTGAAGAAGATCGCCCGTTGAAAATCAAGGACACCGTGTTGTGGCCTTTTAGTTGTTACATAACTGGTGTGTTTTTTCTTAATATGTTCTGGTGTATAACCTTTGAAGTATTGTTTACTTGTATATTTAAAGTTTTTTTTGTATTTTATGCTCTCTAATAATTGACACCGTTGACCTAGAAAATTGTAATATGCTGCTAGAGTCGGTACTATGTTTGATAATAAATGTTCCTTTCATTCATGTTTTCTCTCAAATCTAATTTTCACGATAGTATGAATGTTAATAAGGTACTTCAGTGATCTACTGATTCTCTCTAGGCCTGTAACGGTGCAAATGTTTCCCGGCATTATCAATTAATTGACGCAAGGTTCAATCTTTGGTTATACTGGGCATGCCCACTGTTGCATTTAGGCAGTTTTTTGTAGTGGTTTCCTTATATATTTAAAGGATTTCTTAAGTAATCTCCAAGCAAGAAGATATTTTTTATTAGTTTTTTATAGATCGCTATAACTTCAAGTACTTACCCTGTCTCTATCTCCAAGTGACTTTAACAGCTTATTAAATAATCAAACTGTAAGCAACAGTATGAAATAAGAACTTAAATACAAAGTTTTTTAGGGTAAGATTGAAACTACTCAACACCAATCAATTATTTTCAATCAGCCAGTTGTTGCTTTGACATCAATTTCAACATCGAAGTTGAATCTACCATCAACCACAAGTAGTGAATCTGTTGTTCATAATAATGAATCATCTCGTACAACTCAAGTGAGTATATAATGTAAAGTTATCGTTAAGTTTGTTCTCAATGACGATTCAATATTAACGTTATTAACTTTATCAGCATTACTACTAGATGTAATTTAGGTTCTGACATGTAGCAAATCAGTTCGATTAGTTTCAAAATTATGAAATCTATCGTTCAGGTTAGAAAATGTACGAGAAGGCCAAAACTGAAGTGAACCGGGGGGTTAGCGGTTGCGGGAGTTAAAATGCACTATATGGATAGTTAAATGAAAACTATTTTATTACAAACTTGTCGAGTTTGTTCCTTTTTTGTATTGGTTGCGAAGGTATTTGACTGCAGTTATTCAGGTTTCATGCATTGCATATAGTGTTAACACTCGACATATGTAACTTTACGTCGTGATATTCAACGAAAAGCTTCTTATGTCCTAGTACGACAAGATCTTTCTACATATGGAGAAGTCCGTATAAATGGTTTCGATTTGACACATATACGCTTACGACCGGGACCGTCACTAACTTTCTACAGTTAATTTTAATTTACTTAGTACACTTAACTTAGAATAAATTAACGAATCACCTATGGATATGGATTTTAATTGAACACATAATAAAATCTTAATAAATGAAACCAAATAAAGTGAACATTAAAATAATGTTTAATTTTTTGCGTATGCAAGAAAAACTTGCATTTATTTTGCGCTGTAGCGATGCACTATACTGTAGTACTATATACTGTGACTACTATAAAATAGCTACTTTAGCAGGAAAAGCATGCACTTTTTGTTTGCATTTCAAACCAAAAAATTGCACGTTCTAAAGTATTTCTATAAAAAACGTAATATGCGATCCTAGTAAAAAGTGATTTTTTTGCTCTCAGTAACCAATCACCACTTTTTGTTCTTAATACATAAATAACTATTTTGCACAACCACCCATTTATGTATAAATTTATAACGTATAAACTTTAAAGCTTTCAAAATCGTACGATATCATATAAAAATTATCCAAGTTTTAATAAATAAATATTGTTGGTAACTAAAACAATTTCAAGGATTAGGTTGCATTATAGTATGTTTGAATACAAGTGTGAAAAACCGCTTGTTTCTTGGTGCGAACGAATTTGAAACACGAGCTGCAGAGCAGTGAGTGTTTCATTAGTCAGCACCAAAAATCGTGTTTCACACGTGTATTCAACGCTATTTTTTCTAATGAAGTAGATTTAATCAACAAATAATTAATTTCCAAAATTAATTACGTCTGTCATTTAATCCAGAAATTGTTTTGTTTTTGCTGAAAGTAGGTTGTTGGGTATTAAGTAAGTTTAGAAGATGAATTTTGATATAAATTAACAATTAAAACTACGAAATTACGTTATTATAAATCTAAATTGGGTGCGAAAAACTACTACCTTTCGGCACTCAAATTGGCTAAAACGGGGTGCCAAAAAGTGCACTTTTTCTAATTCGGTGCCGAAAAGTAGAAGTTTTTCGCACGCAATTTAATGACGTATAATAACGTAATTTTGTAGTTTTATTTGTTAGATTATATTAAAATTCATCTTCTAAATTCACTTATTACCACAAAACCTACTTTCAGCAAAAACAAAGCAACGCTATTTTTTCTAATGAGGTAATTTTAATCAACAAATAATTAATTTAAAAAATTAATTATGTCTGCCATTTAATCCAGAAATTGCTTTGTTTTGCTGAAAGTAGGTTTTGTGGTAATAAGTGAATTTAAAAGATGAATTTTAATATAATCTAACAAATAAAACTACGAAATTACGTTATTATAAGTCACTAAATTGGGTGCGAAAAACTTCTACTTTTCGGCACTTAAATTGGCTAAAACGGGTACCGAAAAGTGCACTTTTCGGCACCGAATTAGAAAAAACTAATTACCCAACCAAAGGTAGAATCAAAAATAAATTAGATAATTATACTAATATTACTGATTATAATAGAAGAAATCAACTTCCGATTTAGTTTAGTTTGATTGCGAGTTCTGTCTTGTAGAGATTTTCAATTAATAACTCAACCAGGACGAGAACGAAAAGAAATATTGTGACGTTGCCAATTTTCTTTTTTCTCTTATATTTCACGCTAAAATTGTGACAAACTTGTGTGTGTAAATTCGAGTACTAATAGTATTCAGCTCCGGAAGCCACCCCGAACGAAGTCGGGTACTTCCGCTAGTAAAAAACAAAATTACAATTATAAAAACCATTATGGCTGACATATTCAGTGCCCGATGCAAAGTATCCTTAGTTAATATTTTCTTTGTTGTCGTTGCTGTTTTTTAATTTTATTTTTTGTTGTTTATTAGATACAGATTATTTATTTGTGTGACTGTATGACGTCAAAGCAGGGTTGTTGTTTCTGTATTTGGTGATGGTCAGTTATCACGTATTAGCTATATATATTATGGTAGAAATTGTGGATGGTCCTAGTAATATTGTTGTATAACCGATTAGTTTGATCAACTATGCCTTTAAATGATTATATTATTTTATTTTACTAATTAATTTTGTTTCATAATATTATATTGATATTAATGTGATTAAATGTCTGAAACAAGTTGTTAGATTTGGTTTGCGGTGTTTATGTCGTAGTAGGTGCTAAGTGTTATGTAAATTTTTTAGCCACGTTGTTGTAGATAGGACTAAGACTCTGTGTATCTGTTTTAAAATTGATGGAATTACTATTTTACTGCATTGCTATAGATTCCAGAGTCAGTCTTGTTTTATAGTTAGGCACTTTTTTTAATATCTTTACCTGTTCGAAGTCGAAGCCATGGCCTGAATTTGTATGCTGTTCAATGGTTGCACAGCCCATGGTTTTATTTTTCAAGTCGCTTTTATGCTTGGACATGCGTTGCTTTAGCCACGGCGATGTTTGTCCAATGTATACCGCATTGCGTGTATTACATGGTATTTGGTATATTACGTCAGTGGCTAAAGGACTTGGTGTCTTGTCTTTCAATTTATTGTAATTGTATGTACGATTTTGAGCGTATCAGTCTGGTCTAACCCTTTAGCGGTGGTTATTATGCGTTCAGTTAGACCAGGTATATAGGTAAAGGCTTCCGTATTTGGTGGTGGTGGCTTGCCCACTGGCTTCGGCTTCGACGTCCTGTCGGTCTATGTGCACCATCCTGTCGCCATGGAAAATTAGTTTATTAAGAAGTGTCGTTGAAATGAATGTAGAAAGAACATAGTAGATGTAAAAGTGTCAAGAGGACCGGAAGTGGGAAGTGATCATTATATGGTGATAGCAAAGATAAAGAAACCATTAAAAGCAGACAACAGAGAGAGAAAAGAAGATAAGATAGAATATGAGAAAATAAAAGCGTATAGACTAAAAGACGGAGAGGTGGCAAAGCAATATAGAGAAAAAGTGGAGAGGATGATTGAGAGTGGAAATGAGAAATGGAAGACATTAAGTTTGGAAGAGAGTTGGGAGGAACTCAAAAAGATAATACTACAAGCAAGCTCGGAAGTGTGTGGAAGAATAAAAAGAAATAAGAAAATAAAACAAACGGCATGGTGGACAGAAGAGATCAAGAGAAGAGTGAGAATAAAAAAAGAAAAATGGAAAGAATATCTACAAAAAAAACTAGAGAAACGTATCAGTGTTACAAGGAAGAAAGGAAAATAGTGAAGAAATTAGTGAGAGACGAAAAAAAGAAACAATGGCAAGAATTTGGTGAGAAAATGGAAAGAAATAGTAACGAAAATAAGAAAGTTTTCTACAGTGTCTTGAGAGGGTGCAGAAAAGATAAAAAGGAAAACAGAGTGCTCATGAAAGACAAGAATGGAAAGGTAATAAAAGATGAGGAAAAGGTGATAAACAGATGAAAAGAATATTTCGAAGAGCTATTGGCGGGAAGTGTAAGTGGGAAACCCAATAAAAATAGCGAAAAAAAGAGATTAGGTGAAGATAAATCTCAAGAAGTGGATAATGAAGAGGAAGGCGGCGAAGAAATAGAAAGGGAAGAATTGGAAAAGACTATTAGAGAACTTAAGAATGGGAAGGCTCCAGGGAGTGAAGGAATAACATCAGAAATGATTAAGAATATTGGAGAAAAGGGAATGGAAAAACTGGTATATATTTACAACAAAAATGGAAAGAAGAACGCATCCCAGAGGAATGGAAAAGAGCACAGATAGTACCAATACATAAAAAAGGAGACAGAGCTGACTGTAAGAACTATAGAGGAATAAACATAATAAATACAGGGATGAAGATATTAGAGAAGATAATAAAAAATAAGATAAATTATAAAGTGGAACAGACCTTGGAAGAGCCACAATGTGGATTTAGAAAAGGAAGAAGCATACAGGACCATATATTTACTATAAAGCAAATGGTGGAAAAGGCAGGGAATAGTAAAAAAAATATATATGTAGGTTTTCTAGATCTAAAGAAGGCATTTGATAAAATAAATAGAAGCAGATTATGGAATATAATGAGAGAGGGGTATAGAAAAGAAAATGATTAGGTTAATAAGGAAGATATATGAGGAGAATGTAAACAGCATAATAGTAAATAGTAAAGAATCTGAAACATTTAAAACAATGGACGGACTAAGACAGGGGGGAGGACTGAGTCCAACATTATTTAACATATATATGGATGAGATAATGAGAGAAAGTGATAAAGGGGAAAGAGGGCTAGTCGTTGGATATAAAAACATGCAAAGGGTGGTTATAACGACTGGAGCATTTGCAGATGATGTGAGTTAGTTGCGGAGAATGAAAAGAGTTTGCAGAGAAAATTGAACAAATGGAATGAAGTGCTTAAAAAATACGAGATGGAGATGTGCAAGGAAAAGACAAAGGTAATGGTAATAGGAGAGAAACAGAAGTTAGAAATTAAGATAGAAGAGACGAGAATAGAACAGGTCGATTGTTGTAAGTACCTAGGAATGCAGATCAGTAGCGGTGGTAAACAGGAAAATGAAATTACGGAGCGGGTGAATAAAGCAATTAATGCATATTATAGAATAAATAGAGTAATAGTGGAGAACAAGGAAATCACAAGGAAAACAAAAATAAATGTATATAAGACCATAATAAGACCGATTTTAACATTCGGATGTGAAACGTGGAAAATGGAGCAAAAAGACATAGGTAGGGTACAAGCTGTGGAAATGAAAGTCTTGAGAAGAGTAAAAGGGGTAACAAAAAGAGATAAAATAAGAAGCAGTGCAATAAGAGAAGAGTTGGAGATAGAACCAGTGGTGGAGTTCATCCACAGAAGGCAGTTGGGATGGTGGGGACATCTGGTAAGAATGAGTGAAGAGAGGCAAGTAAAGAGAGTCTGGCAGGCAAGGGTGGGAAGAAGAGCGAAACGGGGACGACCAGAAATTACATGGGATGAGGGAATTGAAAAAGCAATAAGAGAAAGAGGAATGAGGCTGAATGACGCAAGAAGAATTGCTTGCAACAGGAAGGAGTGGGAGAGATGCATAGGAAGTGAGGAATAGGAGGATAACGAGAAGAGCTCAAGCCGACACCAGTTGATGGTATAAGGCATATAGACATATATATATAAGAAGTGTCGTTGAATATCCATTTTGTGGTAACAAATTTTTTAGGTTTTTAAGACTGTTTTACAGATGTCCAGTGTCCGCAATTTTTTCGATTCTGTGGGTCATAGCTTTGACAAGATTGATTTTCATACTATGCGAATGGCACGACAGATATTTGATTGGCATTAGAACGACACGGCGTCCGGGCGGTACATCAACCAGAATCACCAAATACAGAAACAATAACTCTGCTTTGACGTCATACAGTCTAATAAACAAATAATCTGTATCAAATAAACAACAAAAAATAAAATTAAAAAACAGCAAGCACAACAAAGAAAATATTTTCTAAGGATACTTTGCATCGGGCACTGAATATGTCAGCCATAATGGTTTTTATAATTGTAATTTAATTTTTTTAAATTGTAGTGTCTTTAGTGTGATTTTAACTTGTGACTTGGCTAGCACACCTTATGTGCTTACATCAACTATATGGTCAAAATTGAACCTTTACAAACAATAATTATAAATGCAGTCGCAATTAGAAATTACAAAATTGTTTCTCCAATTTCAGGCACAAACTCAGCAACAGCAATCTATTTTAGTGTCAGTACCACTTTCCAGTACCAGTTTGAGTCCGCATAATGCAATAGCTAATAATCAGTTAGGCATTTTAAATGTTGCGCCTACATTATTTTCTTTATCTACTTCATCAGAGAAAATAGTCCCAACCACAACAAATTCAAAAATTATTGTATCAGATGTTGAAATAACAACGATTGGGGGAGAAGTGGAAGCAGGAGAAAAAATCGGTTTGCTACCATTTTGTCTATTTCTGTTTGTTGTATATTCATTGTATTAAAAAATCATCTCAAAATGACATTAGAACTATTTTATCCGAATAAAGCTTTGCTTTACAAACCTTGCATATCTATGTTGTGACTTCGCCAACACTCAAGTCTAATAAATCAAACACCGCTTGTTTCTATCTTGCGTGTAACAAGTAAAATCTTTATAACAAAGAAAAGGACAGAAATACGGCTCACAAAAGGCAAAAAGGCTTACCAAGGCTTTTTCTGTGCTATAATGTCTTTGCTTGTTACAGGAAAGATAAAAAAAGGCCGTATTAGATTTATTAGATTGACGAGTTGGCGAATTCGTAACTAGGATATGCACCTTTAGTGTCACGAATAAAATTAACCCGCTCTCTTTTATAAGCAGGCGCGACGAACAAGAATATGGAGTCCAGTACCAACGATGATGTTACACCAACATCGTCATCGGAAATCGGAAATGATACAGGTGGTTTTAACTTAAAAAGTACCTTGTCCGAGAAACATTTGATGTATAATTCAACGAGTAACGTTGAAGATATGGATTTGGAAATAGATGATATGGAATCGCCGTTAAGTTTACATGATACAGAAAAGAGGCGAAGGTGGGAATTATTTAATGTGCTTTTCGGTTTATTGGTGTCAAACTTTTTAGATAAACTAAGTCAACATGCATTCATGCTGACTTTTTAACCGCATCTAATTGTTCAAATAACTTTCATTTCCTGTATCAGGTCTTTATCCATTGATAAACATATCAAGAAAAAGTCGAGTAATACTATTAATATAAATAGTAGTTCGCCATCTGCACAATCAGAGAGTTTATATGTTAGTACTAATGATAATTCAAGTTTACTTATTAAACGGTCAAGTAATCGGCTACAACATACAACTGGTGTTGGAGTAGCATCTCAACAAGCTTCACAACAACCTGGTGCATTTTCAGTCATTTCTCAGGTATCTATAATAATAAAATTTCACTTTCTGTTCCACCTACGGCGTGCACACGGCCTGCTGATGTTCTGCGTTTGACAATATTTTCAGTACCTCGCCGATTGCGAAGGAAAGGAGATGGATGGGGGTATTGCCTTCTAACTTGATACACACGTTCAGCATACGTTTTACACTTCACTATTCGAGCTACTAGCAGAACTGCTTTGGCCATTATCACATTATACTGCATATCATTATTTTTATTACGTTTTCTTCATATACATTAAATTATTGAACTAGTAATCGTAGTAAAAGTATTACGCCGTTGCCCTAATGAAATGTTTCATGTTTAAATGTTATAAACAAATAGGAACTAACAACCAAACCAAACAGATCCGTTATAAATCAGAATTTTTTATAAAGCAGTTTTAAGTTTGGTTTCGTTATGTGTTTTACTTTATACGGAAATCTAATTTATAACGGGTGGCGTGGTTTGGTCGTAAGTTTAGTATTAAAGAGAATTATAATTTATAACGGGTTATTTGATTTAATTGTGAGTTCCGATTATAGAGAATTCCAATTAATAACTCAACTCGGTCGAAGTTGGGTACTTACTAGTTTCGAGTAAAAATAACTTAAACTTGCTTTAATCTTTTTTTAAAGTGTAATTAGCGTACTTAAGATGAAAAAAAAACTGTTGCGTGAAGTTTAATTTTCTCCTGATGAAGTATGTAAGAAATGGGCGAAATATTGAGAAAATTTACTGAAATACGTAAATAAAAGTCATGTTTTATTTTAAAGTTAGATTACCCGGGTTTCTAAGACTAATAGCATAGATTGGCCGCGTCGGTTAAAACTTGTAGTCATACAAAAGAAATTACATAAATCTGATTTAATTTTATTTACATCTGATTTGATGTTAGTCTGTAAATTATTGTATTATTTATTATGGGTCATATATTGTACTATATTATGCGCTCATTTCCAAACTTAGTGTCCAAAATGAGAGTACTATATTTAGAACAGCGCCACCTGGTGTCGGCTCCATCATCTCTCGCCAGTGCCATTAAAGCCAGTTCATCACTTAATTATTAGGAGTTTCGGCTTTTAATTCCTACCACATGCTCCATGAACTATATTAGTTTTGAATATTATTGATTGCAGATTTTTATTTTTAGGAGAAAATTAAAGATTCCCCGCCAAATAGTCCGTATTCGGATCATCATGACTGCAATGGCAACAAGCAGCAACAAAGCGAACGAAGCCGTAGTAATAAATCACGTCGAAGTGCACCAGCTGCGATTAATTCGAGCAAAGATGAAACCAAAGTGTAGGTGACAATTTGATTAATATAAATATAGAATAATAATTTATAATATTCCAGATCTCGGATTAATGGCGTTACGTTTTGAATTGAATATGTTAGTAGCGTTTAATTTCAATTTCAACTTTTTTTCATACATTCCATATACATTACTTGCACGTATAACTCATATTTTACTCATTACATATTAACTCATATTTGATTTCTCAAATCAACGCCGTAAAATTAATTCCCGTAAACATTTTATAATCATAACACATGCTTTGCTTAAAATTATTTTTAATTAAATTTTATTTTATTTAAATTTCGTTATTCGTTATCACTTCTATTGCTGTTGCATCTACTATTAATAACCGAACATTCAGCTGTATCTATGAAAATATAGGTACAAAAAATATAAGCATTAAATAGTAAATCAATATCCAGACAAACAAGATTTGTTGCTCAGTATTGGTGTTGCATACATATAAAATTGACTTGCACCGTGAAAGTTTGTGTTTAGATAAAAGGGTAAAACAGCAACTTCGTTAGTGCAAATAGTGATAAGATTTGCTACACTCTGGCATTAAATTCCACTTAATCTTGTGAAGGTGTAACAAACTAGCTTCAGAGCATATTTCCGTATATATAGAAATAGTTTATGTATAATTTTTTTATATTGGATAGTTAGTACATAATTATGCAAAATAACGTCTCTTTGAGAAAAAATGGAACTTGAATTAAATAATTTTACTTAGCTTTTTTTGGATTTCCTATCCTGTTATATTTCTTCTTATTTTCTTTGCTTTACTCGACGGCCGTCGTCGATAGAAGATATTTCTCTTCGTCAAAAGTTTTTTCGTGTATACTTTCGCTTCTGTGATGCCAATTTTATTATGCCATTTTTTCAAAGCAAATAAAAAGAAATATAACAGGATAGGAAATCCAAAAAAGCTAAGTAAAAGAAATAGATTATTTTTATTTTTTAATAAATAGAACCCGAGAATAATTCCCAACTTTATGCGTGCACCTTTGTTAGTTTTGGTTAATTAAAAAAGATTATTTGTTTTTATAATATATAAAATATATTTTTTCCCTTATCTTTTTTCGTGGATTTTTTATTCTATTATTTATACACTTTCTTTACTTCTTAGTCAACAGCTGTTTCGATATAATAAACAAACTAATAAAAGCCAAAAAGCGAAAAAAATTACTTTCGGAAAAGATTTAAATATGGAAACAGCTGTTGAGTAAGAAGTAAATAAACTAAAATATTACATATTATCCAATGTAAAAATTGGTATGTTAAGATATATATTTTCATTCAATCAGTTTTCAAAATGGTGGAATTGTAACAGCACCGCACATGTTAGGCAATCAACTTAATCCTACATCAAGTATGCATCAGAAAATGTCCGATCATTTGACTGCCGAATTAGAAGCTCATAGTGTATATAGTTCAACAAATACTACCAGCCCATTATTGGTTGGTCCTCAAATGCCCCATAAAGTTATTCAATCTGTATGTTTCTACAAGATAATTATAAACTATCAAAGGCCTTACGACCTTCAATCGTGTTATAGATTTAAGACTTAATTTTTGTAATTATTTCAGACCCGAGCAAGTAGTACTGGATCTAGTACTGCCTCTGTTGGTAGTGGATTGTCATCAGTTTTGGGTGGAAGTGGAAGCGGTATAGGAGGAGGTGCAATTCCTCAAACATTAGATCAGTTATTAGAAAGGCAATGGGAGCAAGGATCTCAATTTCTTATGGAACAAGCTCAACACTTTGATAGTAAGTTGTATTATCTCAACTTAATGATGAAAAACTTTATAGTGCATCCTTTTAACAATTTGTTTTGTGCAATATATTTTAGTTGCATCTCTTTTATCATGTTTACATCAATTAAGAGCGGAAAATTTAAGATTAGAAGAACATGTAAATACACTTATACAAAGAAGAGATCACCTATTAGCTGTTAATGCCAGATTGGCAATACCATTAACTGGCCAACCACCACCACCACCTAATTCAACGATACAGTCAAATATCTCTTCATCTCATCACACAGGTAAATAGCTTACATTTTATTCGATATGTAGATAGGATCGGTTTCTATCATATACAGGTACAAAATGTATAATTTAAAATAAAATAAGCTGCTCGTTAAAACTATTAAAATTATTAGAGTCGTCCAGGCGTTACATAATTTTATGTTTATCTATTTGCATCTAATGGTGCTTTCTCTATCAATTTTACAGCACTGTAAGCGATGTAGCGATGTAAAATCGGTGAATTTAAGATATTTCCGATTCTATAAGCTTGGATGTATTGTTCGATTTAAATTGAAAGCTTACATCCCTCTGTAAATCTTCCATCGCTGTAGCTTTACATCGATGTAAGGCATTTTATAGAATCGCACCATAAGTATATGCATATTTATGTCATTTTTATTTACAAAACTTTTAGTGAATAATATTCATTCAAACATTTTAATGCATCATGGAGGTGGAGGAGATATTTCCTCTTCCTCCGGTACTTCACATCGTTCAGCACGACACAGTACTAATAATTCCATATACGATCGACATTCATCAAACCATCATCATTTGCCGTCTATGGAAAATGGTTTATCTGATTCTTATTCACAACAACGAAGTCCAATTACCAATATCAATCAATTAAATCAAAGTCCAACAACTATTCGGTAGGTATATAGAAATTACTGAAATCAGACTAAAACTTTTATGCAAACATGTTATATTTAAATTTTGAAAAAAATGAAGAGTAAATACTCCCAAGAAAAGTATACATACTATCCAATACAAAAATTAATATATAGGCACTAGTATTGAGACATTCTGTATATTCATTCAACCTTCTTGAAATTTCCCAACCCGGTATTACAGTTAACGTTATACAACTATAACATGATTACAATGCGAAAATTGAAAAGTGCAAAATAACCAAGTGCACTTTTTTAAAATTATTACATGGCTTTAAAAAAAAGTTTAAGTGGTTTGATACTTTAATTACATTAAATATTATTTTAATCAATTAATTGTTTAATCAACGATTTAAAAACAATTATTTTACACAGACATTCACCAGCAGCTGCCGCATATTCAAGTAGTAATAATAATAGTAATCTTCCAAGACAAATGACTATTGATCCAAGTGGTGGGCGAATCTCCGGAGGGCTATCACGATCACAATTATCGTCGTATTCATCCAACTACGATCGTCCTTCATCTTCAAATTCTTCACATTCATCACAACAAGTTTGATGGCAATGTAAACATAAATATGGTATGCTTCCAGTGATATTTGACGGTAATTTAGTTCTTTAGGCCTGTCAAAAATTAAACATCATTCAATGTTTCCTACTTCAAGAGATTTTTTAGTCTGTATAAATAAATAAATGTTAAACAGATCTCAGGGAATTTAAAAATTAAAGAAATGGATTTTTTAATGCCAGTATAATTAAGTAAACGCCATATTAGGATTAATAAAATAATTATTGTAATTACTTATAATTTGTTTAAATATTTGGTTTGAATAACCTTATTTAATTCGAATGCTTATGTAACAGTGTCCAATGTTTTAAAATTGTTACATTATTACGAAAATGTAATAAAAAATTCGAATTTTCTAATGCATTCATTACACAATTAAAGAATTTTGAAAGTTGACAACTTGATGAAAAACCTGTAAATAATACTCTTAAGTTTTAGGAATCTAAAATTAAACGATATCCGCTGTTAAATAATCTGGCGGTGAATACGTACAAATATTTGGTTATTACTGTAAATACATATATAAGTTTCTATTACTCATATGTATAACTGCAATTATGAGTATAAATGGATATTAAGAATTTTCGAAGTAATTTTAAGATGTTAGGTATCAATTTTTATCATTAAAATACTCTAATATTTTACTTATCTTACTTGGAGTTATTTATCCATTTTTTATTTCCAACTTTTTATTTTTTTCTCGACAGCTGTTGATTGTTAAATCTTTATCAAGGTCAATTTCTATCCAAGAAAAATAAGTAAAATGTTACATAATTATTATCCACTATAAAATAATAATATATAGTTAAAATACTCTTATATAAAGATGTAGTGAACGAAAAATATGAAAACCCCATACTTTATAAAGTATGCCTCTAATATAGTATTCCGACTCAACTATATCCATGTTAATTTTACTTGTCATTCGAAAATTACGAACGTATAAATGTATGATATTTATATTACTTACCTGTTTTTTGTTTTATTTTTTTTTTTCTGTAACTTCCCAATTGCCAACCAATTGGTTAATTATCTCCATGAAATCTATTTCCTCTTCATTCAGTTCATTTCTAAGTCTTATTCTTTTCCCTTCTAATTTCTCACAATACCTATCTCTTATTATTGCTCTTTCTTTTATATCACACTTCCACATATGTTCAGCTGATTCTTCTTCTTCCTTACAGTTACATACAATACTAGCATCACTTAGTTTAAATCTACTTAAGTAATACCTAAAGTTACCACGTCCGGTAACTACTTGTACAGCTTTAAAGTTTAGTGGCAATCTATTTCTTCCAATATATTTACATCACTTATAGACCCCTCTTCCTTTTTTACTATCAATCCATTCACTTTGCCATTATCCACAACTTTCTTTCCTTTATTCTTATCTAATTTTCCTCTTTGATAGTATTCCTTCCCACTTATTTACCAAATTATTTGACAATTTCATCATTTCCTTTACTTTCCCATCCACTATTACCATTTTCTTTTAAGTGCCCCTTTTGCCATTGTATATTTATGTTTAAACTTTTCAATTTTTCTATTAATCTTTGTATTTCATGTTTTACATCTTCTGCCCACTTATTATTTACTTTTTCTACCATACTTCTATTAGTAAATATATGGTGATATTATTTCTCCACTGCCATTTTTCAATACAGTTTAATAGCCATATCATTCCTAATCCTTCAGCTATACTTGAACTGTATTTTCCGTCTACTTTAACTCCTTCCGTATTATATTTACCTCCATCATCCTTATATGTTAATTCTAGATAAGCTACATTATCTTCTGTAACACCAGCACCCACCCATATATTTCTATTATTATCATTTTCTTTCAATCCCGCAAACACTGGATATGCTCCTCTACCTATGTGTGTTACAACTTCATTTGTTTTCTTGAATCTCCATCTAGCATATGCTTCTATACTTAATGACGGACTTCCAGCTAGTACATTCAACGCATCATTAGAAACTGTTGAGTAACTTTTCACAATTGTTTTAGTCCAAATTCTTTGAATTGCCAACAATTGTTTCTTCGCTCCACTATCTAACGCTCTTTCAATTCAGATTTCAGCCCCATATAATACCGATGGTTGTATCACTCTGTCGTATACGATTTTACTTATGTTTCTATTAAACCCATATTTTCTCCTCATTACTCCTATCCATTTACCCGATACTGTTATAATTTTCTTTCTTAATTCTTTTACGTATTCAACATAAAACATTTTTGTATCTATTACAACACCCAAATATTTTATATGACTCTTCATCAGCATCTTATCTTTATTCCAAAATATTACAGGATCTCTTAATATCTTGCTATAAGAAACAAACATTGCTTCTGTCTTATCAATCAGATGACAAATGGAAAGTAAAGTTAAAAAAAAGTTTGTTCAATCAAATAAGGTCACTTAACGGCGTATATACATCTACATTTAAATGTCAGCGATCATGTCACTTTTTTCTTGACAGATTTAGACGCGGCGTTGTCAGATTTTCAGTGTACTAGAAAATTTCGTGGAGGTAACAACTCTCTGTGTGTATTATATTATATATATATATATCGTAAAGCCTGTCTACCATTTCTGGTGTAGTCTTGTGTATTATATTATAATTATATAATTTATGTGTTTATTGTGAAATAGAACAACAAATGAAATATAGTGGAGATTTATTCAATAGAAATGAAAATAAAATAATACATATGTTTTTACAATATACATACACGAAAATGATTTGATTTCGGCAAACTATGTAAAATGAAAACACATGTAAATTTGATGATGCAATTATTACAATTAATTAATAACACCGCTCCAAACTATAATACAAATTAATATGTCGTGAATCGTGATCCCAAAGACAATCTTTTTAGTAGCATTTATTGTTTTACTATCGATTTTAATTCTTTTAAAATGTTTTTCTCGCCATTAGTAAAAACTACCACCTGAATCATCCACCGAAAATAACCATTAAGTTAAAGAAATAAAATTTCTTCCTCAACTCAAAACTAAAAAAATTCGTCTACTGAACGGAACACATACAAACAATACACCCAGAGAGCTTTTACCTCCACAAAATTTTCTAGTACACTGTAAATCTGGCAATGCCGCTTCTAAATCTGCCAAGAAACGTCAAAAAAGTGACATGACAGCTGATACTTAAATGTAGATACGCCGGTAGATACACCGTAAATCATTTTTATTAGACAGTATTTGTAAACAGGTACCCGCCACCCGCTTCGGCATTTTAAAAAGATATCCCCCTGTTTTTTTCTCATTCTGAACAACTAAAACGTTACAGAAGCGGACTTTAAAATTCGACATTTTCGAACTCGGAGCTTTTATCTAGAATATATAGAAAACAAGTTATTGTTTGATACTGAATCAGAATTATGATAAAAATCAATAACACAATAAACATTGTTTTTTTAAATCCGTCTTTGAATCTGCCCATGTCAAGTTTGGATTACGTTCACTTTGGGTGCCGAATATCTGTTTACAAATACTGTCAAATAAAAGGTAATAAAAATGATTTAGGTAGACCTTATTGAACATACCATAACTTTACCCGAAATATTCTATTTTCAGAATTTAAAATAGAATATTAATATTATTTAAATTTTTAATTCTTTTTTCTCTAAACTATTATTTATGATCTGAAGAAGACGATAGCCTGCCTTTAACTGTTTTAGCACAACAGCTAAAAAAAACTGTCAAGTGAAAAAAGTAATTATTCAAACAAATCAATTTGTTTGTAGGAGCAGTTTGTACCACTCCAGTACTCTCCGGTATCTCTGGGAGGTAAACCAACCAGCAGTCGCAATTCCCCATTATGACCTCTATTGGATAATTCAGAATGCTCCGCTACAATTAAAAAATGAAAAATGTCAGCACCAGTTTCAGATAGCAGGTTTGATAATATTTAACACTGGCCAATATTATTATTGGCCAGAATAATTTGCGAAAAGTGCCAAGTTGCCTTGTGCCTATCCAAAGTTAGAAATTGTTTTAAGAAATATCACGTTAAATAAATATTATGTATATTTTTTTGTGAACTATTAGTGCCCATAATAAATAATTTACCATATAATTATGTATAATTAATTTAACTTCCGGAAACCTGGCGGTGGCAAATGCCACCTACTCCTGATTTTTCACCCCTTTAAGCAATTCAGCTGAAATTAGGTATATATTATTATATATACAATCATATTAATTAAAAATATGCAAAAAAAACATTTCCCAAAATAATTCAGGGCTGAAAGAATTAATGAAAAGTGCGTTCCACTTGTCGATCACAACGTTCAAAACGACCAAAAGCTTTTCCATATGAGGACAGCGGTCGTTACGTTTGTGTTCGAATTGTAATGAATGACGTCATCATTGACGATCACATCAAGCTCTTTACACCCGTGGATGCGATGAACGGTTTGCGATCGTTTTCATGGACAAAGCCTGACAAAGGTATCATTATTATTCGTTTCAAAAGTATTGACCCCTACCTTTAAACATTAATATTAAAAAATCTATGGAGCGAATATAAAAAAAATATATTGTGTGGTTAACTAAAACATTGTGTTATGGGAAACATATATTTTTTTTTCTCTGAAAGTTATGCCGTATTAAAAAGAGTACCCTAATTTCATAGAATTTGAGTTATATGCAATTCAATAGACCCATTTCCTATTCGCAAGAGAGACGGTGAAATACGCATTTCTATGCGAGAAACGATTGAAACATATAATTTTTGCGCAAGTCTTGTAATAGAGATGAAGTTAGTTGTAATTCTTTCTGTTAAATTCTATTTACCAAAATACTAACATTAATAAAATACCTGTTATTAATTTATTTATATATCAGTTTATTTACGGATCATAATTATCAAGAGAATGTTTTCAATATTTATTTTAACTCATATAAATGTTCTCCTGTCACTGACATGAATATGCGCGCGCATGTCTTGTTCGTTACAGATCCACTATATATATATAATATATTCTGGCTTTGATGCTTATTAGGAAATAGATTTATTGTTGTCAAAAAATAGGATAATGTAAAACAGATTTAAAATAGGTAATTGAAATTAATGGCTACAAACCTAGTGTACTAGAAAGAGAAGGTTGTTAAAATATATTTTGTTAAAACATGATTAAAAAAAGTTACCTTTAATAAATAAATGATTAAATGAATATATACATTAATAAATTATAAGTAAATAACATGTTAGCATGTATTACAAATTTTAAACATATTTAATAAATAAATTATAAGCAAAAAGAAATGTTTAATTCCGTTCTCTGTATTAATCAAAATGCATTAAAAAGAGACAGATATCTTTCACACTTCCTAGTTACCTAAGCTGGCCAATATCCTCACTCTATTGGCATTGCGGGGCGGTTGCACGTAGTTTAGTTAGAGTTCACTGCCCAGTACACAGATACAGATTGATATCTGTATTGTACTTTGTACTATTGTATTGTTTATACTACCTAATCTGTGACCTGTGCTTCTTTAAGATCATTGGCAACACTGCAAAGGACAAATATGAAATAATATAACAATGCTAGTTCAAGTATTGCAAGTAATCAAAAATGTTAAATCGATCACTTGAGTTTAATTTTCAAATGTGAATTAACTGGGATTCCAATCAAATTAGTATTTGATAATTTTAGGTAACTTTGAATCTTTATATTTCTAATAAATTATCCACTGATTGCAGAAATGCGAATTATCGCATTGCTAGGATAATATCACAGATATATGGATGGATAATATATTTGATCTGGTATTTTCAATGTATTATTGTTGTCCATAACAACTATGATTATCCATGGATCAAGCACAATCCGCACTTCATATATTGGCTGTATATGATAGAATAGCCTAATCATCAAAATTAATCCTAAATTAATTTCCCTTTTTATTAAAGTTCTCCTGTTTATTCAGATAGAAGTGCAAGAAAAAAATTACAAATGGATTTCAGTAATTTGAAACATTCTCGTACTTTACATTTATGTTTTGCTATGACGTTTTTTACATCTGGAATTACAGTAAATTTTATTCAAGCAATTCTTTATTTTACTATTAGGCCTTTTAACAAAAGTGTGTATAGGAAAATTAATTGGTATTTGAGTTATACAATTTATTCACGTAAGTTTAATTCATTTACTTAATGATAATATAATTGTTATTCATATAATTATAGAATTAGTAGCCGTTGCTGAATGGTGGGCGAATGTAAAGCTATTACTTTATATAGATAAAAATGACTGGGAAACATATTTTGGAAAAGAACATGGATATTGTATTATGAATCATTCATACGAAATTGATTGGCTTATGGGTTGGATGGCTTGCGAAAAAATGAGAGTGCTGGGTGTACGTAAAGGCCTATATATTCTATAGTAGTGATTCACGCATTTTTTTCTCTAATCGAATTACTAATGATCTAAAAAAAGTAATTGCCCGTTAGTAGAGTATCCGGTAATTGCTGAAATTCACAGTAGTGATACCGATTCAAAAAGTATTCTTTAGTTTTGGTTTGGCTACTGTACCAATTGATCGTCGTATATGGACGTATTATACATACGGTATACCATTTATACCTACCTGGTCAGTTTGCTAAACCAACGTTAAATTTGAGTTTATTGTTTGTTTTACATCGACTGTACGCCACTGGATGGGAATTAAAAACGTGTCCTGTAACTCAGAAACTATTAAAAATATCAGGATTCTGTTAACCGTATTTTCCTGTTTCAAAAATAGAGCACGGTCATCACAACAAACTCATCCTATTTTATCTCTAATAAATAATCTAAGTACCCATTAAAACCTTCGAATTTGAAACACCTGTGCAGTACAGTACCAAATCGATATCGATCTTATCTCGAAAAATTATTTAACACTCATAACTATGGTCAAAACATTTCTATGACCAGAATGGCTCCTGACGTCTTATCAGAACACAACCTTGTGACATTCAATCTAACAGTCTCAGCCTGAAATTTTATTATATCCTAACTTCATTTTCGACTAATGCCAGTAATCAAGAAAATTAGTTGGTTCGTTTACAAATTTCCTAATTATTGGCTATTTTATATAGAAAATTCCCACCTAGAAATGGTGGGAATTATGTTATCCAGTCTAAATTAACTAATTTACAAGTTTTCATAAATTTGGTATTCATTGTACAGTATAAAATTATTTGTGAGGTGGTTTTACTGATTTATCATTGCTTTTAATTAAAAGCAATTGACGTCATAATCATTAAAATTCATCTTTAAAATTAAGCGTGTCATTCTGCATGATCCGCTTGGAATCGCATTACTTTACGTATTTTAAACACTTGGATGTTTTATTCATAATATTTTTGTAACGTAATTATAATTATATGCATAATTCGTTCTCTTGCTAAATAATTCGTCAATTTGTAGAACATAAAGCCTCTTTGATATGTGACTAATAGCTAGTTGGCTCAATTAAAGCCTTTATGAGGTAAAATATTACCTCATATTCTACTTCATTTCCTTATCTAATTCCTAATTGTTTCTCACTGAGCAAATTATTCAATTTTCTATTCGGTTTTGTGAAATATATAAAAATGCATCTATTTTTCTTCAATTCCTTAATCAATTCTATTTCTGATGACAATGCGATAAATAGAAAACTGATAAATAAGACTAAGCTAGTAATATTTTATCCTGTAAACGGTGGACAAAAAAAGTAAGTTTGTACGGTGAACTAAACAATTTTTGATTCTCTATAATATTTTACCAAATCATATATTTCTATAATATACATATTTATTCGATATCCGATAAAATCGGATACTGTTTGTTATTTGTGGTTTTAAGAAGTAAATTAAAACAAAAAAAGTAATTTAAATACTTAAATTGCCAATCTTTCCAGAATTGCAAAGCGTATGCTAAAAAAGTTATTCAGTATATGCCAGTATTGGGATGGGGTTGGAAGTTTTCTGAATTCGTGTTTTTAGAACGATCTTACGAGAAAGACAAGGATATTATTAGTAAGCAAATTACAGAGTTAGCTGACTATCCTGATCCAATGTGGGTAAGCATTAACCTGGCTGACCGCCAGTTTCTGAAAAGCGGATTAAAAGTAATTCATGAATAATCATAGTTGTTATGGACGAAATACATTAAAAATAACAGATTAAATATTTTATCCTAGCAACAAAGATAATTCGCTTTTCTGCAACCGGTGGTGATTGTTTTACGCACTATACAGGGTGGAAAGTTACTAGTGTCCAACCCACTTTTGGATCCGGCAGTTTATCAGATTAACATGTTTGCTTTGTTCCTAATGACTGCTCTAGGGTCCCATTTTGTCCAACAGGAACTGCGATCCGAGTTCTCTAAAATAGAGTTTCGCTACTCGATTTAATTGTTTTAAATACAATATTCTATGAATTTTGTCTATTCAGTCCAGCGATGGATACTAGTAAATTTACACCCTGTATATTAAAGTACTTATATTAATGTAATTTTGTTTAGCTTTTGTTATTCCCTGAAGGAACACGATTCACAGAAAAAAAGCACAAAATCTCATTAGAATTTGCGCAAAAAAATAATTTACCGCAATTGAAATATCATCTACTACCAAGAACGAAAGGTTTTATTGCCAGCTTGCCTTCAATGAGAGGAAAAGTGCCAGCCATTTATGATACTTTGGTTTTGTTTAAAAATGCGGATTCTATAGCGCCTACAATGAAAAGTATTTTATTTGGCAAACCGGTTACAGCTCATATGTATATTAGACGAGTTCCTATGGATGAAGTACCAAATAGTATACCAGAACAAGAAGATTTTTTAAGAAACTTGTTTGTTATCAAGGTAAATTTGAAGAGTTTAGTATTGTGTATATAACCATATACATTAATACGTATATTATACAGGGTGTTAATTTAGAGTTGTAGAATATTCACACCACGTACTCATGACATCCATACAAACAACTTTTCTTAATGACTTTTCCGAAAAATCAACTTTAATTATTTCACAATGTTGCGCAACATTTGAAAGCTTCTAGAAACAGTTTGATATCTACTGTACTCTATGGCGTAGAGCTGGTAACATACGGCTCAAGCCGGCCGTATATTACCGTAATACTACATTAGACAATACAAATCACACTTGACCTTGTAATAAAAGTAGAATATCCAGAGTAGTAATACACTACAATATATCACACTATCACTTCATTCGTAGTTCATTAGTTATTTACAGATTGTGTGCAATATGACTACCATTTGTCTCAATCGCGTGCTGAGCTTGATTTATAAAAGACTAGTGTATAAACGCAACTTCATTCAGGGTGACTTCCCTGGCTGAATACTATGAGTACTCAAACTTATTCCTGAGAATAGTTCTGAAGCTTTTTCACTAATTATTCTTTGAAGTTTAAAAATTCGTGCATGAAGTGCATCTTCAGTACAAAAGGCTCTTTATACATCAGATATTTCCTGTAGTCCCATAAATAAAAATCTAAGAAATTTAAATTAGGGGATCTAGCTGGTCACGCAATAGGTTTTCCACGGCCTATTTACCTATTTGGAAAATTTTCATTCGAAAACAATCTAACATGAGAGTAAAAATGAGGTGGAGCTCTGTGACGTAATTGTAATGGGACATCGTCCAATAGTTCCCATAAATTATTTCTTAAAAATTCCAAATACGTTTCTCCAGTTAAACAAAAAGGTAAAACATAGGGACCGATCGAATAATTCCCCACAATGCTGACCCATACATTAATTCATAACTGTCTTTACAATCTACTACTTGCAGTTCCGAAGAATAGACACGTTGTCCGTGGATAGTGTTAATTTTTCCGTAATGCACGTAACACTGTATAATTAGAAACTTCGACATGTCGCGTAATTTCCCGATTACTGGCAGACGGCTGATTAGCCATTCCGTAGGTAGGTATGCACACACATACACCCACACACACAAACACACCACTCAAAAAAATATTTCCCAAAGAGATTTTCATATCTTTGTCTTGCTCATGTACATAGTATTTCATCTCTCTCTTTCTCTGTCGAATTAAATGGTTTACACCACCACTACCATTCCATTGCTTCTGCTGGTAGATTATTTTTTTCTAATGATCTTTTTTCTCTTTCTTTATTATTTTCAGCTCTCATTATAACATAAATCCATTTAATTCCAAGAAATAATTATTAATAATTTGGTAGTGCAATGTTTTTATGTTTGCTGGGTTTTTAAAGAATGACTAATGCCAGTCAAGCTAACGCAATGTTATTAAATAAGTAGATATTGCTGCATACAGGTTAATAACGCATTTTTAATAAACAAAAAATGTCACGTATGTTTTGTTAGCTGATACGAAGTACTATTTTATTTCGTAATTAAGTGATTAATCAAAAGCTAAAAAATGGTTTTATTCATGGAGACATTTTCTTCACACATTCAAATAAAAACTATTAGAAATAAATTTCAAATAAACTTCATATTCAAAACAAAAATCAGTTAATAATAAAAATAACTACTTCTGATTTATGGCTAAAATGAAGTCACCGCTTCTCAAAGGAGAAGCGAAGCTTTTTTTCTCTGAATAACGATAACATTTTATATTGGGAATTATTATTATTATTGTTTGTATCGCAGCCGGCTAGTGAGCAACCAGCGTAGTCGTAATTATTCCTTTCTTTCGATAAAAACCGAAATTAAATTACATTATTAAATCGATATTTTGTTTTATGGAATGTTAAATGTTTAGTATTAATAGTTACTGCCCGTTTTTAATGCTTAATCTAACACATTAAAAAATTAGTTGAATAACTTAAAATTCATCTTCCAATCATGTCAAAAATTTTATAGATCAACGACTGCATTTAATAATTCATTTAAATGCAAAGATAAAAATTTATTATTGACTAAATATTAATATTAAAAGTTTGAAAATCGGAAAAAATTAAAACTTTAAAATTAACCTAAATTATTAAAACGCAGGAAAATAGCGACATTTTATACTACGTGTGACATTGAACTCGTTAATGAGTTCAATGTTTATTCTACTTTTCAAGACCCATTATTGCGTAGGTCAGCTACACTGCGGTTCACGAACGTTTTTGAAGAAATCAGAAAATGTCGATTATCTCAAAAACTATTGAAGATAGACCTACCCTTCCTCAACAATTTTCGGTTTGTTTTTTAATGACCTATACGTAGTGTGACTTTCCTACAACTCAAACTTTACACCCTGTATATATTATACATAGATCAGTTTAGCCGGCAAGTACGATAGTTCGTATTCCTGCAACCGGAAGTAAGAGCTCAGTATATTTCTCATATATATTTACATATTGCAAGTGTGTAGGTGTTCTCATAGACTTTAGATATACCTTATCTTTCTCATATCTTCCCTTTGTTTATTTTGTCCATCTTAGTTATTACCCATTTACAATTATGTACAATAATTGTACATAATTCTGTTATGTACAATTATTGTATACTGCATCTGTTTCTTTCAGGCATATCAAATCAAATCAAACTAGTAACAAAATCAAATAACCCGTTAAAAAATTAGAAATCTTTAAAACGCCAAACTCAAAATACGACATTAGTTTACCACTATATAAAATGACGCACTAAAATTAGTTCTAAGTTATTTTAAAATTGTTGATAGTTAAATGTTTTTTTTCTAATTACATCTTTTATTTTGTTAAAAGGATAAATTGAAACAAAGCTTTATTGAGACTGGAGACTTTTTCAAAAATTCAGGAGTTCCAGCAGTTGAACCATGGATACCAAAAAGACGATTGTGGCCAATCTTGAATATGATTTTTTGGCTTGCTGCCATTTTGGTGCCTATGATTTACTATTTGATGAAGTTGTTCTTTAGCGGTCATATTCTTTATTTTTCTATTGGTTTTGGACTTATTGTTACATGTAAGTTTTATATTATTAATTTAGTATTTTTATCTAATGCTCGAAAATTTATTTTAGTTTACGTATTATTGAAACAAACAATTTCTATGTCTGAAACGAAACATGGATCTTCTTATGGAACCGAATGTGTTGAAGGATATAATAATAAATTGGAGTAGTTTTAAACCATAATTTATTAAAATATTTATAATTATAATAAATAATTGATAATAAATAATATTGTTAATAACTTTATGAATACATAAAATTGTTAATCTTTTGTTAGTTAATTATGACTTAAATAATTATTAACTAGTTAATTATTTTCTGTTGTGCCACACATGTTGGTATATAGACTCTAAAGCGTTCACGAGTTTCTTCGTTAAGATTTAAAATCTTATACAAGACGGCCTTTCTGGTATAAGATTGCATGAAGCGCGCCGCAGTTTTAAGACTATATCTTGCATGACAAACACGTCCCACAAAGATGTGGAAATTACAGAAATCTTAAACTGCTTGGAAGCATATGTAAGTTTTCGTCATTACAAAACTAATGTAGTAATATACAAGGTGTCTACTAAAATGTTGTAGCGAGTTCTAGCTATTTTTTTAATGACAAAAAAAAGTTACTGTAAAAAAATCTATTTCGTCAGAAAATAAATTTATTTCCAAGGATCCAGTTTATCCCATATATTCTTGACCGTTTCTTTAAGCCCCAATATATCACCACAGAACAATAGGAAAGTTATCGGTCTTCGTCTCTGCGGTGAATGCAACTAGGTAGGTGTTAACACTCGTGTCCACTGGCAAGTAAAACTTGCTAGAGTAGGTCTCTGAAAGCGCTTGCTATTGTGTACACGTTAGCGCAAGTTGACTTGTGAGAGTAACTTCTGCAATTTTTACTCTCGGAGCAAGTGTTTACTCTTGCTAGTGTACACGTTAGCTCGCAGGCTTGCTGATAGTACTTACTGCTCTCGGAACATGCCCGACATTTTTGCTGCAGGTTGGGTTGGTTATTTTGAGCTATTCATTTTGAAAATGAAATAAATGAACTATTTATAGTTGTTAACTAAATTAAATTAAAAATTAAACTCGGTACAAATAATAAGTATAAAGAAAATATAAATCATGGATAATTGAATAAGAAAAGAAACTTACTTCTTTTTACTCACTAGAATTGAATAATAAATTAAATTCAATCACAAAACTATACACTATTACTATATTTACAAAAAAAAAATTGAAATAAATTTAATGTAGCCTTCAATAGCTGCGTAGAGAAGATAGAGTAAACTATCTAAGCTGCGTAGTAGTAGATAGAGAACCAAACCAAGCCGCCCTCAGGAACTTTTGCATGAATTTCTTAGAGGGACCAGAAGAGAGGGTGTTATAGTGACAACACTACAGTAAAAAAGTAGCATATTGTATTTAAAAAAATTAAACTGGATAGCGAAGCTCTCTTTTGGAAAACCCGGATCAGAGTCTTTGTAGGTTAAGATGAGGCCTTAGAGCAACCATTAAAAACAAAGCAGACTTAATTCGATAAATTGCCTGGTCCAAAAATGAGGTGGACACTAGTAAGTTTCCACCCTGCGTAACATATAGTAATAATTATTCTAGAAAATGAAATGTTTATTTTTTTATTTTACGAGATAAAGTGTTAGTTATCAAGTTTTTATTAGTAAATTAATGTGTATTCTTGCCAACAAATATCACTAATTAATGCAACTTCTAGTTGGAATACAAAATATTCACTGTTATTCATTTAAAACATAAATAATAATATTTGATGAATCTTGTTCTACAATATTTTCATTTTCCAACGTAAAACTATTCTTTCCTTAAAAAAAAAAAGGTCAATAAATCTAAATTATAATATAAATGATAACATTGTATACCTAATTTGATATCGTGTTCTAATTCATCTAGGTTCGGCATTGACAAACAAACTACTTTGTTATTACAATTATTACTATTCCCGTCATTAAATGAAATATCATCAGTCTTCTCATTAGACGTCAACGGTGTTAATGATGATGGCGTGGAATCAAATTCATCACCAAAGAAATTGCCAATTGCATCACTACTTTCTTTCAAAATTCTATCAACCGTATCGGTATTCGTAAATAGATTTTCCATATCAAAATCCATATTTTCAATTGTTGCTTGCAAATCAGCTAAATCATCTTCAGTAGATATTTCATCCTGTAATAAGTAAAATTTTAGATTTTATAGCCCAATTAATATTATTTGCCATTCTAGGTTTATTTAAATAACAGAGAATAAAAATTTACTTACACCGCCAATACTCTCCCCTAGTTTCCCTCCATTTTCATGTTCCATTTTCATTTTTCTCCGACTCATTTCGAGTAAACAAATACTTTTAAATTTTTCTGGATGTTTTGTACGAATGTGTCGTGTGAGTGACCGTTTCAGTTTCATTTTATTATGACAAATTGGGCATTCGTATAATAATGATGTTTTCTTACTTAATGACTGACTTTCCACTTCTGTTTTATGAAATTGTTTTGCGTGACGAGTTAAATTGCATTTTTGTTTAAATACCGACCCACAGAAACATTCAAATCCCGCACTGTCATGAATAACTGAATGAGTACTTAAATTTTTACGAGATTTAAAATTTTTTCCACAAGCGGAGCATTCATATTTCTAAAAAAAAAAAAAAAATCTAATTCGTACAGAAATCAACAAGAGAAAGACAAAAATGTAAACTCGAAATAATAAAAATGTACATATCAGGACATAGGACAAGATGCTCTATTGAATAACGTCCATACACTGTATTTGACGCAAATATGAAGATCAGTAAATCTAAGTTTACGGAAAAACCAACTATAATGCTTACCGCTTTTATTCCCAAGTTATGAATATTTATCATATGACATTTGAGAATATCACTTCTGTTAAATACTTTATCGCAAATACGGCAATCATATATTTTTTTCCTTTCATGTACTACACCAACATGTCGGTCATAAATACGTTTTGTAGCAAAAATTTTACTGCATATCGAACAAATAAATGAATCTTCTTTATTAGGTTTTGGTAAATGAATTTTACTGTGATTTTTCAAATATGTCTTACGGAGAAATATTTTATGACATTTATCACATGGATATTTTGAACGTTTTCCGAATGGTGTTTTATTACATACGTGACTGTTTAAATCGCTTGCTGAAAAGAACCATTTATTACATTTACCACAGGAAAATTTCTTGTCATGTACTATTGATATGTGTTGGAACAAGTATTTCTTCAGGCTAAATAATTTATAACATTTATCACATCTATATCTTAAATTAATGTTGCATTTATGACTTTTTAAGTTTTCTGATCGCGCAAAAACCTAAAAAGAAAATTAAACCAATGAAATACGAAACCTAATCTGAATTATTATAAAAATTTATTAGTTTTTCGAATAATATGCAACAACTCTCCGTTCAAAGTTCTTGCACATAAGTGGACACCACTTGATAAAAATGAGTGGTTCCTTTAACAAGGAAATGAAATATCAATTCCTGTATGTTATAAGGATATAAATTACCTAAAATCTTCAGATTAAACATTAAAATAAAATACATAATTGTATTGCATGTAATTGTATAAGAAAATTTAATAGAAATGCTTTGGTTTCAAATTCTTTAATTTAAAATGTCCATTAAAGTTATATTTAATAGAAATATGTATCAATTAACCAATAGTTTCAATAACCGATTATTAAGCCAATGAAAAAGCAAATGGCTTATCGGCTAAACCTAGTGGTATTGCAGTATTTCAATACATGTTTGCGGTTCGAGTAATTTAACTATTAAAATATCATTCAGATAGAAGGTAAAGCAGTTGTATTGTAGTGCAGTGCAGAAATTTTCAAACTTTAAACTTTATGCACTGCATTACCAACGTCGACTAGCAAGCACCAATAAGAATGAGGAAATAATGATATTAGTTTGAAGTTACAGGTTGGTTTAGTAATAATAACAAAATCAGATAATAAACAAACTTTGTTACAAATTGGTATAATGCGTGAAAATATTGACGACAATTTAGCAGAATTGGTTGGATACCATCCTGCCCTTTGGGAAAAATCGTCACAACTTTCTAAAAACAGAATGAAAAAAAAAAATTCGATTAAAGAATAACATAGGTTATAATATTTTTAAATCGCTCTGCATTGCAACAGCACTAATTTTTATGTGAATCTTCTCTTGGAAATTATTCAAAAATACTGCGCCACAACTGCCGCGCACTACCATACAACTGCATTACCTTCTATCTGAATGTAGCTTAAAGCTTGTGTATACATTAGTGATAGTAGTGTACCGACCGAGCTGAACTGTTCAGTAATGTGAATACTAGAAATGCTGCCCTACTTACTATGCTTACTAATGGCATAGTAGAAACATCATTTCGACTTACTTTTTTACACGAATTGCAAAAATATTTTCCCATATGGAAATTTAAATGTAAAGTAATAGCTTTAAAACTGGGAAATGTTTTTAAACAAATATCACAAACAACTTCTTCTTTCGGTTGATGCAAATCTTTAGCATTCATATAATTTAAATCTTTGATTTCATCAAAATTACGATTCGTCAAAATTGCATCATCAACATATAAATTTAAATTATCATGATCGAACCTGCATGAAGTATCGACCATATTCATGTTAAGATTTAAAGTCAATTTTTGTTGCAGGAATAATGAATTATTGGACGTGTCTGTACTGCTGTCACTCAAATCATTATGAAGGACAAGTAATGGCCCACCAATTGAATTCCGATTGTTTTCCTGAGTTTTTTTTCGTTGTAAGGTCAAAGATGAGAAAACTTGTGGTAATGGTGAAGAGTGAGTCTGTGATTGATTTTTTCCAAGGTCCTCATTATGGTATAATGTTAAATGATTCTTAACTTTCTGTAACAAAGTATTATAAAATGTAAAAATTACTGGAAAGATATTAAATGATATCATGTATATAAATATTTAATATTTAACGAACATTTTATGACAGGATATATATGACCACGAGCCGAAAGCATGAGACAAAAATCATCTCGAAGAATGAAGCCAATTAAATGTAAGCAGAATAGCAGGCCACACTACTATTTTTCTAGTTTACTACAGTTTACCAATGACTACCTAATATTTACATTTTAATGTTCGCAGCAATATTCCTTATTTTTATCATTTTATTTTATAGTAACTACCACTGTTTGTCAACCCGCTAACATTTTTACTCTGTGCGCAAGTTGGTCTATGAATTCCACTTGGCCGTTTCCTACTGGTATTGATTGATTGATATTACTGATTGAGCCCTTCGATTGATAATAATCCATAGCCGTTTTATCTCCAATCCTCATTGGTCGATGAGAAAATCAATAATATTTGTTTATTTGTTACGCGCAAGAATTGTACAACCGTGGTTTGGATCATTAAAATCTAACAATAACATGTCTTCATCGAGACGTTACTGATCGTCTACATGTCTGGATGGTTGGAACCCCATGAACCTTGGATGGATTTTAACCTTTTTAACAAAACAAATTATATATATATATATATAGCTTCGTTCGACGACGCAAAAATTTTCCTTCTCACTCTTGCTTTCAATTAATCCTATTTCCATCTTCTGTTACATGCTTAGCAACCTGTACGAAGTACTGCAGCCATGATAGAGGCCTACCTAGATTTTAATTACCCAAGCGTATATTAGCTGCAGTTAGTTGGCTACAATTGTGGACCGTCATACAGATGCCCGACTGTCGGTCGGTAGGCATCATCTGCCTTTCAACCCACGATATAAGCGAAATACCTATATTAGCGTTACGTTACTACAGGTACGCAACCACAGACGCAACATCCGCTATTACACGTTTGATTTGAATGCGCGCTAAATTATTATGTCTGCAAATAAAATAATTTGTTTTATGTTAAATAACCAATTAAAATTTCTGTGTATGTAATTTTATCCAATTCTTAATATATTAATTAGTACCTCATTTAATTTAGTAAAATAATAATTCGGTCGTCTTATCCATAATGTAATATCCACTTGAAGTGCATCACAAAATCACCCAACAAATTAAAGCACTGAAGTATAATACTTAAAAAAATTCTTCACATTAAGCTTGGAGCACACCACTTTGTTTTTACTAACTTCCACTAGTAATGAGAATGATTTACAGAATTAAATAAGTAAATTTTTTTAAATGGTAAGAAAATTTAAATCGCTACAACGACGTTCAATGTACCGGAAAACGAAAACCGCCATTTTCTTCGATTAATCGTCTAATTCGATTCAAGAATGACGATCGTACTGTGGGAAATTGGGCGACGGCTTCTCGACGAATTTCACTGACAACTTGAATAACTTGTTGCTGCAGTTCATACATACTGTCAGCGAATTCCCTACAAACTAAGCATTTCATATGATTGCAAAGATAAAACTCGAATGGACTAATGTCTGGGATGTGGCTGGCCACAATATTGGCCAGTCACGACTAATCCATTTATTGGGAAAATTGTTATCCAGATATGTATTCACATTTCTTTGAAAATGTGGAAGTGTCCCATCATGCATGAACTATATATTACTAAATAAGCCTTATCTTCCTAAAGTGAGCTATCTTCCAATAGTTCACATAAACTGTATTGGCGAAAATCCAAATACCGTACGCCCATCAAACGCTGAGGCGTTTGACCTACAGTGTCTCTATTTATACAGTAGCGCAAAGTAGTTGTCAAACTACCATTCTTGTGCACAAGTCATCTGCAGTTGCAAGTGTTGCAACTGTTAGTCGTCATATTTGTGTACGTCCTTACACTGACTACACAGACTAACCAATCAGAAATGACAAGACTCTTTGATTCATGTGGAAATAGAGACAATGTAGTTTGATGCAATACGAATGGACCAATCAAATTATCGCTTATGATACCTTCGCACGAAACTGCCTCGGATATGCGCTAAGGCGGTAGGCATGAAGGTTTTCCTCAGCCCAAATGTGAATGTTTCGACTATTATATAGTCGGAAATGAGTAAAACGAGCTTCATCCGTAAATAAAATTTTGGACAGAAAGCTTGGCCGATCATCTAATTTATTTAATACCCACCGAGCAAACTGCAGCCTAGCTGGATAATCCTGAGGTTCCAATAAATGCACCCGTTGTAAATTGTATGGGAAAATCTCATTTTCTTGAAGTCTATGCCACACGGTAATGTGCGATGTAGATGCAATTTTCCTCGTTGGATTTTCATATGCCAACTCTATAATTCGTTCTTTCGCGATTGTGATGATCCACATCGTGATCGTAAGCTACCAGCGTTGCGTCTTTTTCAATCATGCGCGCAAAAGTAGAATTTGGTGGAAGCTAAATGCTTTCTGTCTGGACAACGTTCCGCATATAATCTTCTGGCTTGTTGGGCATTTCCACCACATTCCCCATAAATTAACAACATATCGCACAAATCCGCGTTCCAATATGAATATTGCTGCGCCATGATATTGAAATAATTAATAATTAAATGACTAACAAAGTACTATTAAGTAAATGACTAAAAAACCAATTATTTTGATTAATAAAGTGCGGATTGAGTAAGTTTTTCGACAAATCTGTTAGCTCGGACAAGTCAAAAAACTAAACAGTAATTGAAGTAAAGTAGTCTAGTTAGCAAAAACTTGTTATTTGCATCTCTGTTATTTGATCACAGAAACAATCGGTTGAAGGAAAATTACTTCACACTATAGATTTTTCTATTAATAAACTCTCACGAATGTATATTTTTGTTATTGTTTTCTTTATCAATCCAGAATACGAACGATTAAAATGAATAAAATTTTGCTTTTTGAGTAGGAAGAAGTTTGACGTACAAATCTTTTCTTCGTTAAGTAATTGCCGTATTATCTACAGAATAGTAGTACTATAGTATTACAATAATATATACAGTATTAATAGTAATACTATTTTTGAACTTTTTATAGCCTAATCTATCAATTTTTAGTTGACATATATGGTTTTACGTTTTTAATTTAGTTTGATTGTACTTGGCCTTACCTTTGAATATAAAAATGTCTGCTGATCATTTGTAGATGTTCTGCTTTGTTTTTGCTTGTAATGGATGCTTAAATGATTAGCAAAATTAATAAGTCCCGAAACCATTTTATAACAAAATTTGCAACTCCATACTTTTCTAGGAACAATGTTTTGTTGATTTTCCACTAATTTATTTAAATCGATTTCACTTGATTGATCTAAGATATGAAGGCTTTGTGAAATAAACAAGATTTTTGTCGTAATTCATTCATTAACAGATCTTAAGTTTTTAAAGTTTAAATAAAATTTTGTCAAAACTAAAACAAACTAAAAACTAAACAAAATAAGAACTTATTAGTGATAGTTCTTTTAACAAAATGTTCTTTGATAAACGTGTAAAACCCGAAAATGAAGCAAAAAAAATTGTAAAATGTTATAGATGGCGTATCTCTAAAATATCAAAGTCACTTTTGGTGAAACCGAAAGGTTATTGTTATAATCTTGTTACAGCTTAGTAACTTGGTAAAAGGCATATAGGTTACACCTTGTAACCTATATACAAATACCTATATTGCATATGTGTTAAAGAGACGTATTTATCCAATCAATATTATTACGTTGAAAATCAAACCCTACCATGCTCCACTGCTAAATCTGGAGTACTTTTGAAGTCTAACATGTTTTTTTGCATTTTGGTACCATAATAAAATGAATACCAAACTTTCAATTTTTCACTAATACGTATATCCCGAGTTGCACAAAAATAGATGTCCTCTTTTTCCTGAAACCATTGATGATTCTTAATTAATCTGATACAAAATAAAGCAAAACTTACGTACCTGATAACAAATTAAATTCTGCTCTTCAGCAAACTTCGCAGCATTTACAAACATCATCCAACAACATTCATTTTCATCCATAGCGTCCAAATAATATTCTGAGGATTCGTACTCACTTTCTATAAAAATTTTTAAAGGAAAATTACTGTCTGGATTCATTGTTAGACTACGTTTGGCAATAAATGGTCCGAATTCAGTTCCTAATTTTATTAATTGTTTCGTAACGATGGAATAAGACTCATCAGCGAATTTTATTAAATCTAATTCATCTGGTAATGAAAGGCGAGCATTTGTTGGTATTATCTTATTCGAAATCTAAAACAATAAGGGTAAATATAGTTTTTATGGTTAATAATGGTTTAACATACCTAGTTAATAAACTAAGTTAATACAGTTACTATTAACGGTGAAAAATTATCATATAGCGACGCCAGCCTGTTGTCAGTCGAAGGAGTCGGATACCTATAACGATCTAACACACATATCGGTGTCTTACACGGACATATATGTAGGGGACATAGGAGGCATGTGCGTTTATAAAATCTTTATTTTATATGGACTGCCGCGAAAGCGCTAGAGCATGGGTATTTGTTTATTTTGGAATAGAAGCGCATGGAATTCAGTATTAATTCGGAGACCTAGTCGCTGTAAGAATTCTGTTTAAGAATGGTGCAGATAACCAGGGCTGGTCTGCTCGGCTTACTTCCCGTATGATTCGTCTGAGCCCCATCTAGAGAATTGACGAAATGCTGTAGGAGGTACGAGCTCTCCCTGGTTGTGGGAAAGCTCAACGCCAATCGGCAGAGGTCTGCTCCTGAAGTATTTATGTACTACTGATTTGGATATTCTGAATACTGGAGGAGGCACTAGTCCTATCTTTGACAGTATCCTGACAGTACGAAGACAGGAAGCTATTAACCTGAGGGTCATGTTACAATGCGAAGTCAACTGACTGGGTCCAGTACGATGATGCTCCATGTCTCATCTGGATGGGCTTCTGCCGCCGCGCTTTAGTGAGGAATAAGTAGAGGTCATGGCTGAACTTATTCGGAGGACAATGACAGTGTCATTGGAGAATAGCTATCAGCTGCGTGTTATCAAGGAGAAATGCTCTTGGTGGAATTCTGAGCTTCAAAAAATGCACCAGCCTACCCGCAAGCTTTTTAATCGAGCCATGAGGGTGAAAAGCCTGCGGAATTAGATAAACATAAAAACGCCCAATGCAGATATAAGGATTTGATCCACAGGTCAAAAAAAAAAAGCCTAGAAGGCTTACTGTGGAAGTTATGAAGCTTCAAAGGATCCGTACGAAAGACCATATCAAGGCAAGGGGGCTATGAAGTTATCTTCCGGTGATTACATCACTTCCACAGACGAAGTGGCCCTTGGGTACTTTCTGATGGTACACTTTTCTTACATCTCTAATCAGTAGTATTGTCAGTCTTTAGCTTTGTTATCAACAAATTTCTGTATGTATTGAAAGCTTCTAAAATTTTAGCGGTATGCATTAGTACTTGGTAAAAACATGACAATTTATCCAACACTGTAAAAGTTTGCAAAATTGTTGGTACGGTGATCTGTTTTTCTTCTGCACCACTCGCTTTATCTCGCTTATCTATCAATAACATTTTCTTTATTGTCCAGTGTCATTAATTCTGCATCATTTGAAACTTCTGAAGTTTGCAGGTGGTCAGCAGCAGATATGTAAATCTCAAGATTCTTTGGTTCTTAGTTCTTAAGAAAACGACCTCATGTAAATAGTTGTCTGTAATTCGAGATTTTCAGTAGGTCCTTGATCATCATTTGAAGTAACTAGATACGTTCGTTACTAGATATATTAATTTATTTTTAGTCATTTAGTCAATGGTAAGTCATCTTCCTCGTCTGAATTACAAGCAATTTAATGTTCAAATCTCGCATGGCGTATAGATTTTGATTGTTATTTCAGACACTCTTCTCTAAACAAAGGTTTTCATTAGAGTAGAATCTAATAATGTAAATTTAAATTTATCATTATTTTCGTACGAACTGAGCTTCTGTGTTAAAAACATTTTCGATAGCGTGATTTCAAATATCGTATAACTGCTTTATCCATAGCTTACACTATGGCCGCAATGTTGGAAAGTAAATAGATCAACTTGATATAATTTAAATGTTCAATCTAATAATGTATATAATCTCATAATGTAGATAAGCTGGGCAGCTGTCGGTCATAAGACCAATATTTATTGGTTTTTTTATACGACATTATCCGATTCCAGCAGTAACTGTTCAAAAATATTACTAGTCTCCCAAGTACGTCTGTTTGCTACATAAGTTGCTAGCAATTTACTACAATTTTTAAAGCATCTTCGCGATTTTAATTTGCCAATACCAGTTATTTGTTTTTCTGGTCCCGTCATATTTGCACAAATCGATACTGTAATAGTATTTCCTTTGTTTTCTTTAGATTTTTCTCCCATTAATTTTAAAATTTTATCGGATGTCATTTCAGCAGCTTCTCCATTAAGTTTTTCCACCGAAATATTATATCGCGATAAAGAGGATCCAGCTAAACTTTGGTTCAGATGAAGTTAGAATTTGGATCTACTGTTTTTAATAGTTTGTCAGCTTTAGTAAAAATAGGACCAAAATACGACCAGTAATGCGTAACATCACAGAATGTCTATAAAAGATGTTAGTAAATTAATGGCGAAATTATAACGATTTCTCACAAAGATAACTTTCAAAGTACACTTCAAATGTACTTATTATGTGTTTTATAAAGAACTAAACAAATTTCTAACCTTAGATTAGAACTTTTATCTTTCGCATGTGTATATAAATTCGCACGAATAAATTGAATTTGTTTTAATTTTCCCGGCACCATTCAAATATTGAGAATTCGACATAAGTTGAAAACGTCATTTGTCCCCACTTTTTTGAATGAAGGCTGGCCAATAAAAAAAAACTTCCCATTTTACAATTCGTTGCTATATGAATCATAGATAAGAATACTAATATGAACGTAGCTTAACTGATGATCATACGAGCACTAAAGCCACGGACAAAGTAGTCGTTGCTGCGAAGGAGGTTTGAATTTCAATATATTTCGAAAAAAATTCAATACTGTAACGTTATATGTATGTGTTATAGCTTTAAAGTATTAACACTATGCTATCAACACTTAATTACATTGTGTAGAACTTCTATTAATGTTTATAGCGGGTCAACCACTGGCATACTAAGGCGTGCACGCTTGCCGTTGCTTGCAAATGCAAAAAATGTTTTGCATTCGTTTTCTAATATCTATATCTAGCAATTCCATAAACAACTTTTCAGAAATTCGAGATCCACTTTAACTTACAAGAGCCCTGCACAGCAGAATTTCCCAGTCTTGCGAGATTTTTATTCATAAAAATTGTCTCAACTGTTAGTATATCTGAACCTTTAAAATATTATAATTATTTTAATTTTGTGTGCTTCATTGCAAATATATACCCTTCTCAATAAAAAAAAAAATTATAGTTACAAACGAAATCACTTTAGGCTTTCGAACTATCGTACCTTGCAGGTAATTGATAATAATTTGCAATCTCGATAATAGTGGCTTTCGCCACATATTCCACAATTCGTACTCATTTTTTGTAATTTATCACTTTTTCAAAACCACTCAGTTTCATTGATTTTTGCCCCTTTTAATGACTATCGTGAGTGCTGCTCTATACTATCATTCGTATTATATCATAATCTAAAGTAACTAAACACTAAACTTGATTGGTACATTAATGTAATTTGGTAATTACATTATTACAATTTACATTAGGGATGGCGATTATTAATCGATTTTTGAAAAGATCGATTATATTTTAAGAAAAAATAGATATTTGTATTCGATTCTTATATTGCGATTTTTGCGTAAAGCCTACACCAGAAATGGTAGGCAGGCTTTACGATACATATTGCGATTTTTTTAAAAAAAAGTTTACAATAATAGATAATGAATTCGAAAAAAGAATCGCCTATTTAGCGCAAAGTTTTACTGAAAATATAAGTGCAGTATTTAACAGAAGCATAATAACGATTTCTAAATCATGTTTATTAGGTCGTCTAACATAGTTTTAAGATTTTTAAGAACATCCTGCGCTTACGCCTTTTTGTTATGTTTGAAGATTGCGGTGCGGAGTGTAAAGTGTGAACCAATAACTGTTACGTCATGTCAATTTATGTTATGCCTATGAGTCAATTTGCATAGCTGGTGGTATGTACATTATACTGTGTAATTTTTAGTTTCTAGGGATTAATTATTAATTAATTATTTAAATATATCTCCAGGATTAAATGATTTGAAAGGGAGATTTTAACTAAATTTCGATATTCCAAATATTTTTTTTCAAATACTGTCACTGATTGCGATTTGAGGCATTTTGAAATTATAAAATAATCGATAATTTCAAAAATCGATTATTTTGATTCCGATTTTTTGATAATTTGATATTTCAATTTCGATTTATAATCGATTCGAAAAATCGATGATTTCAAAATAAATGGTATCCCTAAAAATTATCTTTATTTTTATCCTTATGCATTATACTGTGGACGCAAGCCCATTACCTTATTATACGCAAAGAAACATGGATATTTTGATATTTATATTTCATTTATGATAAATAATCAGTATTCCCGCTTCTTATGCGGGAATTACAGTTGATCTCTAATATTGTCATAATACCAATATCACCAATTAATATTAAATTAAGTGTTAATTGTTATTCTTATATTAGGCGCTTGTATAAACGATGTTATCTATTAGGCGATATTCATAATTTTCTATCCGTTATTCTTCTCCCTTATTCTTCGGTATAACTATAAACCCACCATTATGGATCCATCATCCATCTACGGATAAGAATTCTCCTTATGCAGTTCTCCTATTAGCCTATGAGTTCACCGCATCGGCTCTTTTGACACGTATGCGAACCGCATATGGCAGCCTTATACGGTTTTATTGCTATTTGGGAAAGAGAGCCTCGGTGTTGCCACTTCATTTTTTGTACTTTTTCAAGTCTGAGAATGTTCTCTCTTCAACTTTTCCATTTTTAGAGTAGTTCGGTAGAAGTAACCGAAACCGAACCGAATACCGATTGGCATCGAAAACGAAAGGAAAGTATCGATATTTTATTTAATTTTAATTTAATTTATTTTTAATTTTTTATCATTTTTATGTATTTATTCGAAACTCAAAATGAATCAGCCCTACTTCCATGTTGTTTGCTATGTATTTTTTAACCCAGTTGTTTATCTATGTTTTAACCTAACGTTTTTGCTATCGAAGTGATTGTTTAATTTTAATTTTGATGAAATTATCGGGAGACCTACAAGACTCGTACAGTAGTCTATACTAGTTAATATTAAAATTGTTAGTATACGTTTCAGTCAGTGTTATTATCTACGTTATTACAGCGTATTTTACCTAATCGTATACTTTAACGCACTACTGTCTGTTTTTTTCTAGAATTTGTGAACATCCAAGAATCATAAAATGGTGGGGAAAAGTTTGTAAATCTTGTTCCATCTAAGTCAATTGCTTCTAAGCCTTACCATAATGTCGCAGTTGTCAGGTAAATTGAATATCTATTATATGCAGAAACTACAGAGTAGGTACTCTAGATTCGTTTTAGATTGCTATACATGTTCATACTATGAATGAACTATACCTCCTATAGTACATTACAAATCTTGCAACGTACAAGATTTAACTACACGTACGCTATAACTTACAAATCATGTACTTTATAGTGGATCTCGAATTTTAGAAAATTTGTAGTCTATTTTTATTTGGGCAGTATGTCGAGTCGCGTGATATCTGGTAAAAGATGGAAAATTCAAAGTGTTCGAGTTTCTTTATTTATGAATAGTCGGTAAAAATTATTTTTGTAATTGTCTTCTAATTAAGTATCTAGTAATTTTAGGACAAAAAAATCTAAAATTCGAGATCCACTCTAACGTACAAGAACCACAAATATTTATTATACTATATAATATATTTATTTATAATAATTTTTTGTATTATATATAAAAATAAGTTCATATTTGAATACCTAATTGTTCAGTAATTTTTTTTTCTTTTCTAGAAGAGAAAACTCAGTTAATGGAATTTGGAAATGAAAATGTTTGTGAAACACCAGAGATTAAAAGAGAAGAAACAGGTAGGTACTGAAAGTAAATTGACACCATTATGTTATTCAAAACATGGTTCAAATTTATTGATGCAAAGATATTTTGGTATCAGTTTATTTTGTTTAATTTGGATGAAAATCATGAAGCAGATACTAGACAGAACTTTTTTTACATAGTCCTTCTTCCTCCACTCCATCCACTTTCGACTTCAATGGACGCCCAGAACAACTCTTTAGGGCATAACTTCAACCAACCTACTAGTATCTTAGATACTAGAGAGACCAAGGAAACTTTAACAACGGTTATAAAAATAGAAAAAACTCAATTATTGAAGCAAGGTTAGTAATTTATTAGTGTATCATTTAAATTATAATTTAATTTATTTCAAAATTCAAATATTATAGAATACAATGACGATGGAAAATGCTTAACAGAAGATACTAATATCAAAAAGGAAAATAATGATGGTATGCGTATAAAATACTAGTATAAATAAATACATTTTTAGAGTTGCATATTAATGGAATATGATTCTAATTAATTCTGTTTAACTAACTAGATCGAAAGCCGTTCAAATGTGACATATGTTCGAAGAGGTTAGCTACATATCCAAGTTACTTTAGACATAAAATGACTCATTCAGGTGAATGAAGCAATAGTTATTTATGTATTAAGAGGAAAAAGTGATGCTTTGTAGCTTGCAAGGGGAAGTTAGCGTGCGATGCTTGGGGATCGTGATAATCACTGAGAACAACAAAGCAACTTTTTGTTCAAAATACATATTACGTTTTTTCTACAATCACAAAACTTCCCGTTTATAGAATTGACATTCTATGTCAGTAGACATAGAACATATTCTAGCCTCAGCTAATTCCTTGGTTTCAGCTCTGACTAAAAGTCTAGAAATGGGAATATTTTGTGTCCGAGCAAAATTAAATCATTCAAGACATTTGCTGTCAATTTGCGTTTTGGTGCCCTTCAGCTTTGTTTTTTTTTTTTTTTTTACTTAAATTGTCGTAGCTATACCATTCTCTCCGAATATTATCCTGCCTTATGATTTCTGCAGCTTGAGGTTTTCTTATTTTAAACAGAAAATTTATTGCAATGAATTGCAATTATTAATTTACTTTTTATAACAAAATATATAATCAACACATGCCTATCTCCTAATTGGCGTATACTCAAATCTTCTTTTTCCATAACATTGATAACTTCCATTTTTTTCTTTTAGTGTTAAAAAAGTTTTAGATGGTGCCATTTTCATCAACTTTTCATCACCGTTTACTTACTAATCTAGTTCATTGAAAATATATACCGCAATATATATTATTGCATAATAAAAAAGCTTACATTTATATTAATAAAGCCCTATATATTGTCCGGTGGGGGAGTTTCGTATCCGCTCCAGAGAGCATTTCTTTCCTTTCGAACACAAAATATACTACCCACGCCCCTCCGATGGAACGTCCGCTTATGGGACCGTAATTCACATGTAAATAGATACAAAAAAAATTAGTTCCAGAAAAAATGTCCCGGTTATGGAAGATGTCCGCTTATACAAGTTGTCCGTAAAGGGAGCTTTCACTGTATTAATTTGATATTGTAGAAAAAAGAATTTTGTCCCATTTTTTTATTATTTTCTCTTTAATTTACATATTTTCAAAGGAGTGAAACCATTTCCATGCAAAACATGTCCAAAAGCGTTTTGTACTGTTGGGGAATTGACTATACATAGCTACACTCACTTAGGTAAGTGAAAGAAAATATTTTTTTTTTTTTTTTTAATTTCTATAGAAAGTAAATCATTCGTATTCAAAATAAAAGCTTTTCTTGTAAGCTTGTTTGTATAAATTTAACTTACAAATATATTTTAGAACACATACGGTGAAGGCAGGGCCTATTATATTATTTGAGTGCTTTATAGTTGAAAAGATTTTTGTTGTTAAGTAAATTCTCAAAAAGTTTCTTGAATAACAAATTCTGCTTGTCGTCTGTAAATCACCCATTCGAAAATATTCTGTAATTATTTTCAGAAGAGAAACCTTATAAATGTCAACATTGTCCAAAATCATTTATTATGATTTTGTTATCCTAACAAAAGTTTAGTTTATTAAACTGTTTATCCTAACAGCAGACAGTTAAAGTATTATCCGCATGGGCCTTGATTAACCGAATAAGGTCATCTCCGCCACGATGTCGATATTTGTCTTCTGTAAATGCGCATGTTTCAACGTGCATTCTGTTGGTCTGTGCATTTGAATTATTAAAACTGGTGTTTTAATTTTAACGTACTATTTAAGGTTCATGATACGGAAAAGAAAACCTTCACCTATTAATGTATACCTACATAAATTTTTACCTAAGAATGTATTTAGGCATTTTACGAGTTGTTAAAAACTTACATAACGTATATAGGCCATTCAAAAACAAATTGACTAAAAACAAAAAAAATCAGTCAAATTTGTGAACCCTCGCCTCTTTTTTTTTTCTTAATCGATAGATATCACCCCGTCAGACATTTTCATTATGCCCTTCTCATTACTTATTATACGATTACATCAATTTCTTTGCCATATCTACCTACCCCTCTTAATACTCAATGCTAATATAAATTTAAAAAAAAACCTTTTCTTATCCCACAACCAATTATATTATAAACATTAACGACTTCAACCGCGACACTAGTAGTATAATTAAAATAAAATTTTAATTTTATTCACTAAGGTAAATAAAAATGTTTTATATCAATTTTGTTGCAAAAATTGTGCACTCTCTCGTTGCCGGTCATATGAATATGATTCTAATTAATTCTGTTTAACTAACTAGATGGAAAGCCGTTCAATTGTGACATATGTTCGAAGAGGTTCGCTACATATCCGACTTTCTCTAGACATAAAAGGACTCATTCAGGTGAGTAAAGCAATAGTTATTTATATATTAAGAGCAAAAAGTGATGCTTTGTTGCTAACACATGACAGCGCGCGTTGCTCGGGAATAGTGATAATCACTGAGAGCAAAAAAGCCACTTTTTGTTCAAAATACATATTACGTTTTTTCTACAATCACAAAATTTGCCGTTACATAGAATGTCAATGCTATATTTTGAATGACATTTTTCCTCAAACACATCTTTCATTTCGAAATGCCAAAGTTTTGTCTTTGGCAATTATTATTAAACCCTATAATTAACATTATTATAAGGTAGTGCATCAGCTAATTCCTTGGCTTCAATTCTGACTAAAAGTCGAGAAATGGGAATATTTTGTGTCTGAGCAAAATTAAATCATTCAAGACATTTGCTATCGATTTGCACTCAGGTGCCCTTCAGCTTTATCTTTTTTTTAATTAAATTGTCCTTACTGTGCCATTCTCTACGTATATTTTCCTTCCTTCTTATCCTTATCCTGTTTTATGATTTGCGTAGCTTGGGGTTTTCTTATTTTGATCTTACTTACTGCTAATCTAGTTCATTGAAAATATATACCTCAGTATATATTATTGCATAATAAAAAAGGTTACATTTATATAAATAAAGCCCTATATATTGTCCGGTGTGCGAACTTCGTGTCCGCTCATTAGGGCGTTTCCGTCTTTTCGGAAACAGAATGTATTGTCCGCGTCCGTCCAATAGAACGTTCGCATATGTGACCGTAATTCACATGTAAATAGATCCAAAAAAATTTGGTTCCAGAAAAAATGTCCCGGTTATGGAAGATGTTCGCTTATAGATATTGTCTGTAAAGAGAGCTTTCACTGTATTAATTTGTTATTGTAGAAAAATGAATTTTGTCCAATTTTTTACTATTTTCTTTTTAATTTACAAATTTTCAAAGGAGTGAAGCCATTTTCATGCCAAACATGTTCGAAAGCGTTTCGTGTTCTTGGGGAATTGACTAGACACAGTTACACTCACTTAGGTAAGTGAAAGAAAATATTTTGTTTTTTTTTTTTTTTATTTCTATAGAAAGTAAATCATTCGTATTCAAAATAAAAGCTTTTCTTGTAAGCCTTTTTATATAAATTTAACTTACAAATACATTTTAAAATTCATACGATGACGACAGGGCCTATTATATTATTTGAGTGCTTTATAGTTGAAAAGGTTTTTGTTGTTAAGTAAATTCTCGAAAAGTTTCTTCAATAAGCAATTCAGCTTGTCGTCTGTAAATCACCCATTCGAAAATATTCTGTAATTATTTTCAGAAGAGAAACCTTATAAATGTCAACATTGTCCAAAATCATTTGCAACTAATAGTATACTTCGAGAACATGCAGTAATCCACACTGGTTAGTGAGATTCTATATTATTTTCGTTGAATTTTTATTATCGTGTAATGTGACGACGTACTGTAATTAGTATTCAATAATTGTAGGTAAGAAAGAGTATACCTGTAAAATATGCTCAAAATCATTTCATTATAAAGGAACTTTGAACGTGCATGCTAAAATTCATACAGGTGAGTAAAGTAAAATGAGTTTGTTTTTATACTATATATATATAATCTTACGTTTCATTGACATACAATGTAACCTCGGTTTTCCGAACACATTTTTGTCCGAATATCCGTTTAACCTACCAGAAAACACTCAAAATATTATCCGCATGGGCCTTGATTAACTGAACAAGGTAATCTCCACCACGATGTCGATGGGCGTCACTTGTGCACTATGAATATGCATGTTTCAACGTGCATTCTGTTGGTCTATGCATTTAAATTATTAAAGCTGGTGTTTTACTTTTAACGTACTATTTAAGGTTCATGATACGGAAAAGAAAACCTTCACCTATTAATGTATACCTACATACATTTTTACCTAAAAATGTATTTAAGTATACAGGGTGTATTTTACGAGTTGTTAGAAACTTACATAACGTATAGGTCATTAAAAAACAAATCGTATTCTAACTATAACCATTTAAGCACAGCAAAAGACCGACGCACTATTGCAAGATCCTGTATAAAGCAATGTTGCAAATTAATAATATTTTCCTATGTTTGCATATCAAATTTATTATCCGACCAATTGGTTAACTGAATAATGCTTTACAATAATAAGTTCGGATAATCGAGGTTTCAATGTATCTTAAAATTTTTAAAGGAGTGAAACCATTCTCATGTGGCATATGTTCAAAATCGTTTCTTCATAACTTTCTTCTTACGAAACATCTTCAAAATCACCAGGGTAAGTGAATATTTGCATTCTTTAACGCAATACATTTTCTTTAGAATTCTAATCTAATTATTTTCAGCAGAAAAACCTCATAAATGTCAACATTGTCCAAAATCATTTGCAACTAATTCTCTACTTCGAGCACATGAAGTAAACCACACTGGTGAGTGCGAATTTTTCATATTACCGTAACTTTCTTAATTTTCCGTTGATTCGAGACGATGTACATAAAAATCTTCATAATTATCTTCAATTAATAATGTTGTTTATGTTCAATTAATATTGTTTATTAACACCTATCAGTGTTAATACACAAAAAATGTCACGTAGTTTTGGTTAACTGATACTTGATGCCAGTAGAGTAATTAATACTTACATTACGATACGAGGTACTTTTTTTCATTTCAAAATTAAGTGTTTAATCAAAAGCAAAAAAAAATTGTATTATTCATATAAACGTTTTCTTCGCGGCAGTGAATAAATAAAATTATTTTAACGATAACATTTTGTATTGGAAATTATTAGTATTATTATTATTTGTATCATAGTCGGCTGTATTGGCTATGGAGCAACCAGCGTCGCCACAATTATTCCTTTCTTTCGATAAAAAGTGAAATTAAATTACATTATTAAATCCAAATTTTGTTTTATGGAATGTTAAATGTGTAGATTTTTTCTTTAACAAATGTCATGCTCTAATCAACGTCTGAAATTTAAATTAAATTTTTTAATATGCAAATATTCATTACTGCATAAACATAACACGTGTTTCGTATAATAACATCATCAGATGTCTATGGATAGGTATACAATTTTTTATATTATATAAAATTTTTGATATACAATGTAATAAATTGAAATATAGAATAATTTGACAAAAATCTTTTTTGACATAGAACCACCTGTAAAACCACCCCTATCCAATTATATTATTAAAATATATGTATACATATTTATATATAAAATATGTATTTATTTTCTTTCTTTATTAAAAAAAAAGGGAAATGCTATTTTATCATGGATATAATAGGTTTGATTATTGTTAATGCGCTTCGTGCACGTTATGAACTATTTGCACCTTTTGCACTAAAGCGTTTATTAGTAGGTTTGTTTAGTGTCAACCATAAACTCTTTAGTGCAAAAGCTGCAATTAGTTCACACAGTGCATCAACAAACTTAATTTTAAAAATTATCTTAGAATATACATAATTAAGAGTGACAGTAGAAAAAAATTGGTTTTAATAATTTGTTTCTTATTATTTTTAGAAGAAAAACCTCATAAATGTCAGCTTTGTCCAAAATCATTTGCAAGGGCTTGCCATTTACGAGAACATGAATCCATCCACACTGGTTAGTTGGAATTTTCTACATTATTTAGATTAGATTATTATTTTATAATAATATTAAATCATTGTAAGTAAGAAACCTACAATTTTTCGCCAATTCCATTGTGCCAATTACTTTACTTACTTAATATTACATAAGTATATGTAATATTAGATGTATGTGTATGTAGAGTGCTTCACCACTAGTATCCCCCCATTTTGGGACTTGAAATTTTATCCGATGGACATGATTCTTCTCTTGTCTTTCATGGTTGCTCGAGGGCTTCGGGGTGTCCCCAATAGGGACTTAGATTCGAGTTTTCCAAAATCGAGTATCGATATCTAGTTTTTTTATAAAACTAATATTTAATACAATGTGCTACTTTTTTCTCTATTACTGCAGAGAGTAAACACCTCCAATTAGCTTCGCAACTGCACATTCCATTGAAATTTCAAGCCGTTTACGAAATAAAACATGCGGTTTAGTAAGATTTCGATGCTTTTTATCGAAAAAACTATCAAAAGTGACTTCGAGTCCATCTCTACGTTATGTAATATATGGAATGAAAACTGAGTTTGCTTTTATTAATGAAAAAATATAATTCAAAATACTTTATTTCAAAATATTTAAAATCTTTTTTATACAAACATGAAGGGGCTCTAGTGTTAGAGCACCCTGTATAACATATAGACAGCAGGTCAGCGCAATGTAGCTATAACATGTAAATGTGATAAAAGCTGCTTACTTATTTCATCACTAGAGTGAAATAACTAAAGCTGACAACTTTGCTGCTATTTCATATATTGCCAACTTCGCGGGGAACGCGCCTAGACATTAAAATTTACCAAAAAATTGGTAATTTGAAGACAAAGTACAATAAGTATTTTAAATTATAAAATAAAAAAAATATGTTATTGCCCTGTAATTGTAACATTTTTCAAAATATAATTGGAATAAATTTTTAAATATATTAGAAACTATAACTGTGAATTGGTATTAATTGACTTGTTCATTTCCGTTATATGTAAGCTACATATATGTTGGTAGAATCAGAAAATGAAATTTCATGTGTAAAAAGATTTTTGCTTTTCTTGTTTAGTGCACAACGTCGACTAATTGCTAATAAATTGAAAGAAGTATCAATAAATTGGTCAAGAATTGGTTAATAAATTGTTTAGTATAAAGCTGCCTTAAACATTCCAAAGCCAGTTATGTGCCATGTATGCATGCTCAATACTTTTTCTTCATTGATATAATCTTAAAAATCATTTTCGTTGATACTGATTTGTCTTGTTATTTCAGAAGGAAAACCTTATAAATGTCAACAGTGTGAAAAAGAATTTCGTACTCAATCTAGTTGTCGACGACATGAAAAATCCCACAGTGGTAAGTAGAAGTCTAATCGATTTAATTAGATACTAAGTTCTTTCTAATTTGACTTTAAACCAGTTTGTAGCACGAATATGCGCAGTACGTATAAACTGTTTCAATTTGGCAAAAACTGAAGCTGCAACTAAACATTGCATAGTTTAACTTAATTTTTTACTATAACCAACTAGGTCCTGCTAGTTTATTTTAATTTCAACTGTGACGAAGTACGATTAGTTGGAAACTTGGTAGTAATTGCGCATTAAAATGTTAATAGGCCTTTTAACAAGTCATTTGCTGTATCTTATGTGTTGTTGCTCGTATTTTATTTGTCGATCTATTACAATGTTCTTAATAATAACCGAATTATTAGCTAGGTTCACAATATTCCCGCGTGCCATGCCATTATGAACAAATACATTTTGTAGCGCTATTTTGATTTTTGTCGATGTTAATTATTATAATATTATAGTTATTAGTGATATTTGTTCGGGCGCCATCCTTTGATTGTTAGTTTGCTTTACGGCTCCTTACCACTCGAAAGAAAAAGTAGAGGGGGAAAGTCTTTACGAGCAGCATTTAGACAGTGAAGATGGTTTTTCTAAGGTTCAGAGAAAATGAGTATGAAAAAAAAGCTAGCTAAATCGAAAATATAATGTATATATATGCATTATATGTATAATTAATGTCGTTGTCAACAGAAAGGAACACTCTCGCAAAAATAAAATAAATAACTAAATAAATTCAGCGTTAAACAATCGTAATTTACTTATACCTTTTTACTCTTACCTTTATTTTCTATGCCTCTGTTTAATATTTGAGAACAGAAATTAAATATATTATACTGTAAATTAAAATATACCTTTTCTAGAAAATAAAAGTAAATGCAATTATTAAACGTTAAAACTAATAATAATAAAGAAAATATTCTTATGGCAACATGGTTACTTACTTACAGTAGTATAAGTTTAATTATACAGTAATATAAGTATATATATAAAATAAATAATCCTTCTACTTCTGAAATTTCATTTTCTGATCCTGTAACTTTCTAAAACAAAAAATCACTTTCGTTTTTAATGATTTTTCGTGTTATTTTTAGAAATAAGACCTTATAAATGTCAAAAGTGTCCAAAAGCATATCACAGTTTATATAGTTTTCGACAACATGAAAATTTCCACACTGGTGAGTAGAAGTTTTATCGATTCAGTTAGATACGATTCGATAATAGGATTTAATTGAATCATACCATATGATTGAATCGAGAATAATACTGTACAATTTTATTAACATTAGGTACACAGCCGTATAGTTGTGAAATATGTTCAAAGAAATTCAGGGATAAGTGTAATTTAAATAGTCATAAGAAGCGGCATGAAGGTGAGTAAAGTAAAACAGCGAAACGACACAATTCGTGTTTCTAATATGTCGAAAACATGAAAGATGCATGTTTAATAAGCATATGGTAACACATACAGGTGAGCAGCTAACGTGAGTTGCTTTATTATCTCACATTATGGAGAAAAAGAACCATAATAGAAAAAATTTATGAACGCTTTGTAATTGACAATTTTGTAATTTCTTCAAACCTGTTTCAACAATATGGCATACATGAATAATTGCAAATTCATAAGACAAAATATTTCTGTGAGTTTCTGTATAAAAATAGTACCAGGTTTATAATTGAATACAATGTTTATACCTTTTTTGAAGATTTTATTTTGAATTTAAATCCATGTTAGCCTACATGAAGATCAAGCAAATATGATCAAAATTGCCGGCAAGTGGCAAAAAATAGCATAGGAACTATTTTCGTTAAGTTTCGAAAATTTGTCAACAAGTGCGTGTTCGATGCTCACGTTCCACAAAGTAGTCAATTGTAAAGCGCCCATATTGTTCATCTAAACCATATACATAATATAATATACACCTTATTAGTATATAAAAGTGTAGACAGTCTAGAGTCCAAAATAAGAGATAGTTAGTGCAAATAGAAACAGTTCGTTGAAAATTCCATCACGTATTTATGACATCAATACAAACAACTTTTTTCGAAATATCAAGTTTAATTATTTCAAAATATTACGCAATATTGAAAAACTGCTAGAAAACGGTTGTACAAAAGAAATGTACCCTACGGCGGCTCGAGCTGACCAACTTTAACAACTGTTACCGCGACAACCGTAAGAGACGTCGATGAAATAACACGTACAACGACTCGCCCACACAGCAAATAAACATAGTTTATTTTCATGCTTATTTTTATTTATTTATTGAAATCACAATTAAAAATTTGGTAAATTTTAAATGTTAAAAATTGAATGTTCTTTAATGTTAAATTGAAATTTTAATGTTAAAATATGTTACAATTTGAATGCTAAAAATACCTTTCACCAACACTGTTCCAAATTTTTAAAAACCCGTACAAGTTATGTAGGGTATAATTGAAAAATTCCGAACTTTTCTGAAGTTTTAAAGTAATCAAAAAATGCTGACTTATCCGGAAAACCATTGAAGACAGACTTCATTAACAATTTTCTTTTTGTTTTTTACTTACCTATTCGTGATGTAACTTTTGAACAGGCTGAAAAATGCGCCTTATATATTTGTGCGCATGTGCGATCTTGTGTATTTGATGACCGGCTTAAAATGAATCAATAATACTTTGTTTTTTAAAATAAAAATTGATTGAATAGTCTTACTATAATAAATTTGGCAACTGGTACAAGGCATGCGCATAAACAATTTTGTACAAACCATATTTTTTTGGGTGTATGAGGTGTATATATATAATGTTTCGTATAAGATCTAAACTGAGCAATAGTTTTTTACAGCAAAAGCATCACGCAGCTGTAAAATATGTTCGAAGTCATATAGATCGCAATTAGGTTTGGTGGCACATATGAAATTTCATACAAGTGAGTAAAATAGAAATTATCAATTTTTTATATATATATATATGTATCTTGAAGCCTGTCTACCCTAGAATGGTGTAGGCTTGTTAGTCTTTATCTTTTTTTTCCTTTATTTGTCTATGCTTATACGTTTTCGCTTCACGTCACTGCGTCGCAAAACTTTCTCCATTCTTTCCTGTTGTTTGCCATCCTGCTAGCTTCACTCATCGTTATTCCTCTTCTTTGCAAAATCTTTTCTATCATGTCATTCCAAGTAGTTTCAGGTCTTTTTCTTTTCTGTCCAGGTCTAGCTTCCCATACTCTTCTCACTTGTCTTTCTTCTCCCATTCTTTTCAAGTGACCCCACCATCCCAACTGTCTCTTCTCTATGTATTCGTGTATCGCCTCCATTCCCAGTTCTTTTCTTATTTCTTCGTTCCTGATTCTTTCTCTCTTTGTCACTCCCTTTACTCTCCTCATGTATTTCATTTCTACCGGTTGAACTTTACTTATTTCCTTTTTATCTGTTATCCATGTCTCACATCCAAATGTCAGTATTGGTCTTATTATTGTTTTATAGACGTTTATTTTTGTTTTCCTTGTTATTTCTTTTTTTCCCACAATCATATTGCTGATACTGTAAAACACTCTCATTGCTTTTTCTACCCGACTGTTAATTTCTTCTTCTTGCTTTCCTGAACTAGATATTTCTACTCCTAGATATTTCCATTTCGTCACTTGCTCCAATTTTACCTTATCTACCATGATTTTTATCTCCTGTTGTTCCCCAATTATCATCACTTTTGTTTTCTCTTTACACATTTCCATTCCGTTCTCTCTAAGTGTTTCATTCCATATATTTATGTTTGCCTGCAGCTCTTTTTCATTAGATGCTACCACCATTATATCGTCTGCGAATGCTCCACTCTTTACTTCAACTCTCTCCATATAATTCCATCCCACTTCAAGTCCTCTAGTTCTTTCTTTCGCTTTTCTTATTATTCGATCCATGTAGATATTAAATAATGTTGGACTTAGTCCTCCTCCCTGCCTTAGTCCGTCTTTCGTTTTAAATTTTTCCGATTGTTTATTTTTTACTATTACGCTATTTGAGTTTTCTTCATATATTTTTTTTATTAATCTTATCATTTTCATGCTTATCTCTTTCTCTGCCATCATCCTCCACAATCTATCTCTTCCTACTTTGTCGAATGCTTTTTTTAGATCTAAAAATCCCATATATACACTTTTTTTCTTTCTGCTTGCTTTTTCGATTATCTGTTTGATCGTGAATATATTGTCTTGGATGCTCCTTCCTTCCCTAAATCCTGACTGTGATTCATCCAGTGTTTTGTCGATTTTATTTCTTAATCTCTCATTGATCATTATTTCCAGCACTTTCATATTGGTGTTTATTAGTGTAATCCCTCTATAGTTATTACAGTCCTTCCTGTCCCCTTTCTTGTATATTGGCACTATCATTGCATGCTGCCATTCTCTTGGTATTCTTTGTTCTTTCCATATTTTTTTATACACCTCAATCATTAGTTTCCTTCCCTCTTCCCCCATATATTTTACCATTTCTGTTGTTACTGTGTCGCTTCCTGGCGCTTTCCCATTCTTTAATAGCTTTATGGCTTTTTCCATTTCCTCCATATTAAACTCTTCCTCATCGTCCCTGCCTTCAGCTCTGCCTACATTGGCTACCTCTCCTATATCAGTCCTCTCTCTCTTTTCTGACAGCAGCTCTTCAAAGTATTGCTTCCATCTTTCCATTATTTCATTTTCCTGCTTTTCCTTTTTTGCTGCTCATCTCTCTAGTATATTTGTGTATATCTTTGTGCTTATAGTAAGTATTTGCTATAAACATATTATTGATTCGGCAAAACTCTATTAATCTTTTCCCATTATCATTTAGTATTGTCTCCCCATTCTGGCCCAATATTCTACTCTCTCCTGATTTTCCCTTTCCCACTCTACTATTGAAATCTCCTGCAATGTATATTTCGCCTTTTGCTCTTTCTACCGTCTCTGTTAACATTTCCCAGAATTTCTCCTTGTTCTCCTTTTTGTCGTCTTCATTTGGTCCATACACACTTATTATTTTTATAATGCTCTCGTTATCGTCCTTCATATTTATTGTCAATATCCTCTCTGAACATGCCTCCCATTTTTCTATATTGTGTGCCCATTCTTTTTTTATCATACATGCGACTCCTTCAGCTGCTCTTTTCTCTGTTTCCACTCCGCTATAATAAAATCAATTTTTTATCATTTTTCTTTTTTCGTACATGTTTCATTTGAAAATTTTTCAAAGAAAAGTGTCCATTCGCCTGTTAAATATTTTCTAAAGTGTTTAGAAATACAATAATAATAAATTATTTTTATAATAATCTGCCTATCTATGATTTTAGAAATAGAAAGTGTTAGATTTGTAGATTAAAAAAACAGGCAAATGAGCTTACTTTTAAAAAAAATATATCCTTTTTTAGAATTCTAGATTATTTTCAGATGGGAAGTCATTTCAATGTCAATACTGTTCAGCATTATTTTTTACTGCAACCGGCGTAAATCAACATGAACGAATCCACACTGGTGAGTGGCAAGTTTCGCAAGTGGCAATCAATTATTATTTAATAATATCTAATTAATTAGGTGAAAAGCCGTATAGCTGCACAATATGTTCAAAAAGCTTTATTCAGAAAACAGCTTTGAATCAACATATGGTAACTCATGAAGGTGAGTAAATTCAATGAATTTTATACTGGAATCTTTGATTCATTTATTTTGGATGATTAAGAATTATGGTAAACTAATAGCGCATTCGGATCACCGCACTAGTGCGTACTCAGTTGGAGCTTTCGCAGAGCACGACAGCTTCTTGCGTTTTCTCGCTCCTTTGTCGATTAGATAATTTGAAGAGTTACGGCTAGCCAGTGGTTACCGCACTGGGACAGAGGAAAATGTTTCGATCGGATACCCCGCAATACTAGCGGGATATACTACTTCTAGTATTTGATAATGGATTTTTTGGCTGTACGAAAAATAAATTTGTCAAGATTGATGGGGAAATGTCAATTTCCTTTAGTCTTTTTAACCTATTTTCTTTTATAATTGTATTATGGATTCAGCAAATTTTTTTTATGTATGTTCACTAAATTCGTTTTAAATCAAAAATATTATAAATATTTTAGAATTTAATATATGTTTTTATTATTAAACATGAAAAATAACCAAAAAGGATTGGGGTTTTGATAATTTACAACGTTCTCATTAACTAAAAATCATTGCGCTTGATGATGGCATGCCAAAGGTGCATGCCATCATCAACTTCTCCAATTAAACGACAAGGTAAAACGAAAGGACCGATCAAATATTTCTCCACAATACCAGTCCATACATTAATTTTAGCAGTACACAATTTTAACAGTTTTAACAGTAACACATTTTAACAATTACATTAATTCGTAACTGTCTTTGGAAGCTACTAGGACGATAAGAATCCGGGTTTGATTTGCTCCAGAGATGTGGTTTTTATTAAAAATTCGTAGTCGTGTAAAACATATTTCATTCGTGAATAAAACTTGCGATGCAAATCCAGATTGCCTTAAATTTTGACTAAGCACCCATTGACAAAATTCTAGTAGATTTAAATAATCTTTTCCACAGAATTTTCGTATCTTTATTTTGCTCGAACATTGGTGTCTTCATTTTGGTTGTTCAAATTGTTTATTCCGTTTCAGGTAAAAAGGCATGTGACATATGTTCGAAAATAACTTTGAATCAACAGATCAAAAATCATATATGTGAGTAAAATACAATAACTTATACGTTTTCTGTTATTTCTCTTGATCTATACATATTAAACGAGCCACATATTTTAAAATTTTCATTAAAGACAACAGATTTGTGTGTCGAGTATGTTGAAAAGAGTGTATTCGGAAATATGACTTGATTCATCATCGCATAGATGAGTTTCATTTAGGTAAAACTGTTTATTGCTTTTCAGGCGAAAAGCCATTTGTATGTCAGATATGTCTAAAAGCATTTAAATACAACTCAGCTTTGTCTACACACAAGAAAATTCATTCAAGTAAGTAAAATAGAATTATCTTTCCTACTTTTGGTTATTTTCTTTTCACATATTTTAAAATATTCATCGAAGACAACCGATTAGTGTGTCAAGTATGTTCAAAAGAATTTATTCAGAAAATCGACTTGATTCATCATATCAGAAAACATACAGGTGAGTATTTAAAATTAAAATTTAATTGTTAATTATTAAAAAGTTTTTATGTCGTCCAAAATAAAATCAAGTTTTGCCAAAGTTAACGTTATTTGTGATAGAGATAACCATAACTAAAGACAAAACATAAAGAGTTTTTCTATCTAAAATAGAAATAAAGGAAAATGACAGTTTGTAATATCATTCACAAATTTGTTTGTGTTTTCAATATGACAAATATGAGCAATATGACTTTTAAGTTATCCTTACATTAAATTATATCATCAAAAGTATACATTTATCATAGCTGATGCTAGAAACTAAATACGTTATAAGTTTAAGCATTTTATATGCTATTTAACTTATCCTCTAATAGATATTTAAAAAGAGATTCATTGAAATAAAGTTTTATTAGGAATATGTGAATTGACTAAATTCATTTAAATTAGTAAGATATGACAACACAACCATATGTCAAAATAAGTCAAATAAAAGAAGCACTAAAGAAATTAGTTATTTATTTCTCCTGTAATAACGGAAATCGTTAATAAAGTTAAAGGTTGTTCATTTCAGACTGCTCATGCGCAGAATAACAATCAACGTAACGAAATCACGAAATAGAGGACATAAAAACTCTCTATTAACTCTAATTTAAAATTAGCGTTTCTTTATTATCGCCCACAGTATTTACATAATTTGGTATTTTGCAGGTGAAAAGCCATTCGTATGCGAAATATGTTCAAAAGCATTTAGTCAGAAACAATCTTTGAATGTACACAAAAAAATTCACGCAAGTGAGTAAAATAAAACATATTATCTCTCTTCCGTTATTTACCATAACCTTCACATATTAAAAATCATATATTTTTCTCGTATACTTATTTTAAAATTTCCATAGAAAAAAACCTATTCGTGTGTCAAGTATGTTCAAAAGAATGTATTCGGAAAGGCGACTTGATTAAACATAGTAGAATACATACAGGTGAGTATTTGAAATTAGAAAATCGCCAGCAATATCTAAAGAATTTGTTTTTTTTTTTTTTTTCAGGTGAAAAGCCATTCTTATGTGAGATATGCCCAAAAGCATTTAGTCAGAGTGGTGCTTTGACTCAACACAAGAAAATTCATTCAAGTCAGTAAATGGCAAGAATTTTGGTAATTCTATATCTTCGGACTCAAACTAATCGTCTCATAGAAACGTTTGTACTGTGGAACTTTTTTTTTCTATCACCTCTAGAATAATTCAGACAAATTCATGTAACATATCCTATACCTAAAATGAACAGTTTACAATTTATACTATTCATATAATCTAATCAAGGTTCGTCGTGGTATATATTGTATATGAAAAACCAACTAGTAAAGGCTTAATATTTGATGCTTTCCATTGCTACTAACATAAGAGGGCCAAACTCCATTTTTTGATTTATAGATTAATTAATTAAACCCTAAGTAATGATAGGTACGAAATAGAAAAAAATAGGATAATAAATAAAGACAAGTATGTATTAATTTTTTATATTGGATAGTATTAAAGTTAATCTTACTTAGTTTTTTATTAGATTTTCTATTCTGTTATAATTTCTTCACTCTGACGGTAGTTTCGATATTTGTATCTTTTTCAAAGAGTTCCTTTTTTGTTTTGTCTTTTTTATTGTAATTCATAATTCCTAATGTTTGTAATATTGTCTTTATAAATAAATTAATAGCAAAACATAAATACAAAAATTTGATCCAGCATTCTTCGTTCTTCACACCTAAGAAAAAAAATTAATTTGTACACTGAAATGCCAACATATTAACAATAGGCTAAACATAATAGCAAAATATTGACATAAACACATTAGTGGTTTTGATATAGTATATTTGAATATAAGTGTGAAAAACCGCTTGTTTTTTGGTGCGAACGAGTTTGAAACACGAGCTGCGAAGCAGTGAGTGTTTCATTAGTGAGCACGAATAATCGGTTTTTCACACGCGTATACAACGCTATTTTATCTAATAAGGTAATTTTAATCAACAAATAATTAATTTAAAAAATTAATTATGTCTGCCATTTAATCTAGAAATTGCTTTGTTTTTGCTGAAAGTAGGTTTTGTGGTAATAAATGAATTTAGAAGATTCATTTTAATATAATTTAACAATTAAAACTAAGAAATTACGTTATTATACGTCATTAAATTGCGTGCGAAAAACTTCTATTTTTCGGCACTCAAATCGACTAAAACGGGTGCCGAAAAGTGCAAAAAAATATTTAAACCTATTGGCCATAAAATTATATACCGGGTTTCCCAATACCAGTCATTTTTGGAGTTCAAAATTTTTCAGATCTACATGATATCTGTTTTGTTTTTTAGGGTTATTTGAGGGCTTGGATTTGACCAATAGAGACTCAGATCCGAGTTTTCCAAAATAGAATTTCGGTATGCAGTTTTATTTTTTTAATTACAATGTACTACTTTTTTCCTCTATTACTGCATAGAGTAAAAACCTTAAATCAGCTTCGCAAGCCGCACATGAAAATTCCAACTCGTTTCGGAAATAGAGCATTCTAAAGATTAATAAAATTCGATGCTTTTCAGTGAAAAAACTGCTAAAAATGATTTGTAGTCCATCTTTAATTTTCTTTTTCTCTCTTTTTAATTGACATCATGCAAATGTCGTAGGTGATGCCCAAGATTTTAAATATTGGACATTGTGAATACGATGTAAATATTTTTTTATTTTAAAATATTATTTTTTAAATAATAATTTTATTTTTTCTATTAATCAAATACAAATTTATTTTCCATTCGATCCACTACATAACGTAGAGGTGAGCTCCGTGTCATTTTTGATCGGGTTTTTCGATAAAAGGCATCGAATTTTATTAAACTTCAAAGTGCCGTATTTCCGAAACTACTTGGAATTTTCATATGCGGTTTGCGAAGCTGATTTGAAATTTTTACTCTCTGTGATAATAGAGAAAAAAAAGTAGCACCCATCTTGAATAGCTTTAATTTAACAAATGTTCAACAAAATAATATAGCATTATTAAAAATTGGACAACGACCGGCAATTTATAATAAAATCGCTAGCAAGCACTTGACAAGGCTCTTATCAAATAATATGTACTGCTAAGCAAACTGACGATGGGGGTGAGTTACTTGTTGTTGGGTGTTAATTGGTATTGAAATATTAAAGACACTAGCTTGTTTCTGCTTAGTGGTACTTTAATAGTTAAATAAACAACCGCTTAAAGATTAATTGACACAATGTCGCACAAAACTAATTTAACACATGACTGATAACAACACTTAAAACTAAAGACTCATCCTATTTATACATCTCCTACTATTAGTACAGTGTACGTGCCATCCAACTTTACCTCGGTAACGCATGTACCCTAATTCGGTTATGGCCAGTACCCTTGTTCTAATGTCGTACTGAAGGGTGCATTCCTACTTACTTCGTATTATTATTCTTACTGCAAGTCTTTCGTTTGGTTTAGCTACATTCTGTTCACATCCTTGCTTAGATGCACGGATTTGCCTATACCAACGTGCTTGTTCTATAAAGAATGCCGCACGTTGTCGTTTATAATAGTTAATAATAAATATGTAATTGTTTTAGAATTCAGTTTATGTTTATATTCAATCTATTTACACATTTTAATTTAATTATAATATTGTTTAATAATTATGATTATTATAATTAATTCAACAATTTAAGTTAAGTCTTCAAAATAAAACACGTGTTAGCGCCGGTTGCCTGTCTACCCTGAGTTCCTTGTTTGCACCCTATGTTCCGCTACCCTACTGTGGTGTCATGTATTGTTCATGAATGAACAAAAACAAATTTTGTACTCATTTTGTTCCAACCATCACCACACACACCAGCACGGGATGTGCAATGAAAGATATAAGTTAAATAAAACGTATCAAGCAGCAAGAGACACATTGACAAATTCTTAACTTAACAAAAATTAAAAATTTAGGAGACATATAGTTTCACTACACTAAATAACAGATTACTAAACATTTGACTTTGAATTCTCTAGTAATAACTATTAACAGAGATCTTCTGCTTCCCTGATATTAAAAATGTTAATATAGCATAATTAAACTGAAGACTGAAATAATTAAACTTTACTTGTATTTTCTTGTAAATAGTTTTTTTGCTTGCCAAAAATTTATAAATTATAAAGAATTTCACCATAATATTTTATTTCTATAGAATAAGTTAATAAAATAACAATTTGTTTATATGTATTTTCAAAATCTAATTGACGTAGAATAAAAATTGTTTATCCTATTGGTATCATCACAAGTAACAACACCTCTCATCTTTTTTCTTTGATGTGTCGACCGCAAACTCCATGCTTTTACACCTTCACTTTTCAGAAGAATTTCATACATGCATTGGCAACAATGTATAATTTTTTCTAAAATTGTCAACCGTTTAGTTACGAATACAGCAAATATCAGTAATCGAATAGAAAAAATATTCGAAATCCTCATAAATAAAATAACGTAGATAAAATATTTGCTTGCCCATCCATAGATACAAATAGATCAAAGATACACGGATTTATTTGCCAAGTTTGGGATTTTCATATTTAGAAAATATGATCAATCGATGCGATTTTTCAATTTTTTGAATCGATTCAAAAAATAACTGAAACTCACAAAATCGATTTTTAGTAGAATCAATTATTAATCGGCATCACTAGGGCAACCTAACTTCACAGAACTGAGAAATTATCAAGGTCATTTGTTTCGTTTCGTTATTTCTATGGGGATCTATATAATAAGGGTTACACTCTACCTAACAAAAGTGAAAATATTAGTGGGTCAGAAAATTTTTTGTCCACCAGAGGGATTCGTATATATTGCGGTAATTAATTGCAGGTGATTGTCAGATCAGTGAAGTGCTTTGTTATTGTTTCGTTTTCAAATTGTGGGCTACGACCAGTTGGTCGTAGCGCCACCTGGCGGCATCCCGTTTTTACTTTTCTAGTGTTTACTACTTTTTATAGCCCTCTATAGTCATTTTTTTTGTCAAAGTTGGTTGTTCTGTGATTATATTGTGAAAATTTAATTTAATATTTACTCGTGGCCGCAGATGAACTTGTATATTGTCTGTGCTCGTGGCTTTGCTGTGTACGAAACAAATGTATATAAATATTATAAATTGAACAAAAATGTCTCAAGTTCTAGGATTATTGGATGAAATAAATTTAAGTGTCCGGCAAGTTGGTTTACTGGTAGAAGGTATGATTAAGAAAGTTACCAATGGTCAGCTTCCCAATAGCCAAGGTTTAAGTTTTCTTGAAATGAAGTGCAACACGTTATTAAGTTACTTAATAAATATTGCTTATGTAGTACTGCGTAAAAGTACTGGGAAAAACATCGAAGGTGAACCTTGTATAAAACGATTAATTGAATTAAGAACAGTTTTGGAAAAAATCACACCGATAGATAATAAAATAAAATATGAAGTTGATAAGCTTATCAAGACAGCAGGAGGTGGCACAAAAACTGATGATCGTTTAGTTTATAAGGCAAATATTGAAAATTTACAAAACAATGAACAATGTTCATCCAATGAGGATAACGATGAAAACAAGATTAACAATGAAACCCATAACTCCAAGTCAGGTGTATATAAGCCACCAAAATTGTCAGCTCAACATTACACAGGTAAAAAGGTGATTTTATTTTTTTAATTTTACATTACCTATATTAATTTTCTAGATTTCGAGACAGCACAAGAAAAGGCTAAGCGACAAACAGAACATATAAAAAAATCTCTGCTTTCTGCATCTATTCTACAAGATTTACGTGAAGAATATTTAGATACACCGGTAGAAATTTCTGAGGGAAATCGGGACCAACAAGCATTCTTCAAGGAACAGAAAAAACGACAAGAATATGAAGAGGAATACTTCACTAGATTGCCAGTTACGAAATCAGAAAAATATGGACAACGGCAATTAACAACATTAGGAACATTAGGCGAAAATATTACAAATTTTAACAGTTTAGAGATGAAAAAGGGTACTAGGAAAAGGAAAGCTAATTGGGGTGGTAAATTCGTAAAGTCTAAAGGTAAGAGAAAAAGATTTCATTAAGTTTTTTCTTAAAGAAGTTTACTTTTCGAATATTCATTGACATTTTGTTGCTTTTACAGATGTACTTTTATTTATTTTATAGCTTATGCGTATCACTTGTCAAAATATTCGTAATTGAATTGTAACGGTGTATTATAAATGACTCCTATTATTAACATATGTAATATTATATTATGGTTTTAATTTACTATATCGAGTTAAAAGCAAGAAACGATAATTTATTTTAAAATTGTATTACGACAAATCCACATCATTACTTTTTATTGGATCCATCCATATCAACCCCAGCATTATAGTACGAAAACAATCATATTAGTTTAGAAACATGTAATTTTCTTCGTACTGAATTTTAATTTGCAGTAATATTGTAAACTGATTTGATTGCGAAATGATTGGATTTCTAATTTTCACATCTTTTGATAAAAAAAAAGATGAAACTAAAACTCTGCTTTAACGGAAATACTTTTGTTCCTAATAAAATCTAACAGACTTATTTTTGTTTGACTTTTTTAATACTTTTTTTTGCATTAAAGCTTTTGTGTTTATTCGTCACATGATCAATTCCATTCAATAACCCATTATTATTAGTTGGTTTTCCATTTACATTAACCTGATCTGATATATCAATATGATTATTAGCGTTACTCACTAGTCCAGTTGAATCATTGGACTCATCATTTATTTCATGCGAATTCAAATCATTGGAATTTTGCTCCACTGTGGAAATAATCAGGTGCATTGTTATTGTGTTATAAAAAGAAAATTAAAATAAAACATCATGCAAACCAAAATGAAAATTACAAATTTTATTGTTCAATACGGAAAAATCAAAAAGCTAAAAAAAATTAAATAAACCATTTTACATATTGGATAGCAATGTTCTATGAAGCATAAAGGTTGTTACTATCTAATTCATAGTGATTCTTACTTTTATCCTGATTTTGATCAACTATACCGCTCACAGCCTAAAACAAACCATAAATAATAAGAAATATAAATTAAAAAATTAGTTAATTCTTACAGCCATTGAAGTAATCGAACTTTTTGAGAATAACCTTTCAGCTTCTTTGAACTTTCGATTTCTTTTATCCGCCTTTGAATTAGTTGTTTTATTTGTTGAAAGATACCTATCCCATCCTCTAATTATATTACCGTATAATTGCGTATCTTCTAAATATGAACCTTCAAATGCATAAATTTGCCGTTCCAAATTGGCAAGTGTTTCCTTAAAAAAAAGGTAAATAAGTGAAACTTACGAATTCGAATCAATAGTATGTATCACATACTCCAATTTCAGCTTTTCTTTTAACCAATTCTGATAATTCTTGCCTAACATCAATTGAATTTGTTTTATTTGCCATAATTCTAGTTTTACTATAACTATAAAAATATGAACCAATTAAAAAAGAATTAAGTTAAGTTAAGAATAAGTAATCTTCCACTTTAAGTCATAAATAAATACTGTCTATGCTTTAGAATCTAAGCTTTAGATTGTTGAGAATACCACAATTAATTGTTTGTTGTTGTTGAAACACTGAGATGAAATTCCTTTTAAGCCCATACTATACCAAAAACTTTGTAACCTAACTTTGTCTTGTCTTAAAACACTTGTCATAAATTTTAAATCTTAAATCTCAAAAAGGAGGTTGCGCAGGCGCTATATTAATTTTTAAGAAAGGGAAACGAGGACTGCAGTCGGTGTTGCCGCTACTATTTTTCAAAATTTTTCGGTGATGAGAAGATCGTTGGCTCGACTTTTTACGTTGAACTTATTAAGAACTACAAAAGTCTTTTAAGTTCTCCATAGTTGAACTATTACTTTTAATATCAAATAAATGTAGCGACCAATGTAATTTCGATTGAATTTTTATTTTTGAATTATTTTATTGTGAATCAGCTGCTGTTTTGGGGTTTCGTTCACTAAACTAGTTAATGTATTTTCAGAAAATGAGTTCTTCGATAAATGGTGAATAAAACAAAAGAAAAGAAATTAAAAATTAGGGAAGTAGAAAAATGTAATTTGGTGGACTTGTGTTTGATGAAATACAGTGATAACTATGAACGAAAAAAACAGTTTTTGTGCATTTAGAAGTGTTATAAAAATCAGAACTTGTCTGACTTTGAAAATGCTCTCCTATTGGGTTTTTTATACAATGGAAAATAATTAAAATAGCTTTTGTATTGTGTGTTGGATACGATACGTTCAACATTCAAGAAGCTGAAAAAATGGATTTTGCATATTATGTAACTGTAACCTGTACAGAAAACTTCGTAACCTATATTGCGACAAATGTAAAGTATATCTCAGTAAATTAAACTCTGTATATCAAATCGTAAATGTAGAAGTTAAGAATCAATACGTCTTAATTCAGTTTTTATAAAATAAATCCTCCAGCGATATTTATTGTTTCATTTCATAACAAATTACCAACAGTATCATTTATTTACCTTCGTGTTTTGTAGTATGTAGTACGGTAAGGAAAATAAATTATGCACATGAATGTTTAATAAACGAATTTAACATAGATTTTTTGGCAAACAGTGAGTATAGTTTTTTTTTCTTTTACATTCGAATATCAAAGTTCACTGTAACATGCGAGCAGTCGAGTTAGAATTTTTTTTTTCGTTCATATCAGTTAGCTGTGGTAAATACCAAAAGTTTACGGAATAATAACCAAAAGTTATTTTGGTTATTATTCCGTAAATAATCCGTTTTGGCATTTATTGCTAATCGAAACCAAGTTTCGATTAGCAATAAATGCAGATAATGTATTAATGGACAAGTTTAATCTAATAACACTAATAACATGAATTAGTTGTACTATTTAATTAAAGTTAAATTAAATCATTTAATAAAGGTTAAGTCGCCGCAATATTCATAACTCACAATCGAATTACCAATGATATGTTCTTTTATATATACTATATATGGTCGCACAAAGGTTTACTATTAACACATATACATTAGTTATTAGTCTCATAATTATTTTATAATAATAAAGAGGGCAATTTATTTATTGCCTGTTTTTTCGGGATGATTTGTATAAATTATGAACATTGAAGTAATACGACTAGATTACATAAAACTTTTCCTCATTTTGATTGTTTATCATTTAGCAAAATAATCGCTAAATATTATACAAAAATTGTATACTTATTACTATAAGTAATTATATAACTATATACTTTATAAAACAGATTATAAATATACAAAAAATAAAATTCCAATACATACATATATATGTATAACAATACAATATAAAGCATAGAACATAATCTATAATACAATATTAGAACTGATTAAAATATATTTTTAAATGTTAAATATGTGACGGTACCATATGCATTTTATATCCAGAATATTAAAATGAAAAATGAAGCATATATAAAAGTAAGAGAGTAGCGACAAAAAATTCCACTCTATGTGTTCTCCAACTCCTAAAAAAATGAATCCTGAAAAATGCATTAAGCATCCATTGAAGAGCAAGCATGTGAAATCCGATTAATTCATTATGGTAAATTAAATCGAAACATTTTAGAAATCTAATGGAGCTCTATGAAATAGTATTTTAACAAGTAGTTGGGTGGGACTATTCTAAGAAAATAATTACGAATGTCTTAATTTCCGTAAATAGATGTGAATTAATCAGTTTTCGCACGTTAAATCGATAACTACTTAAATTTATTACTCGTCTTAATTAATGAAACCCACTTTACTTTACTATTATACCGTTAGTTACGTACTAAACTGCTCGTTTCATTTCTTTTTCTTGAATTTAGAATTTTCTAATGAAACTTCTTCTTTTAAGAATTAGCGTATGAAAACAGGCGTTTATTATAAATAGTCCGCCTTCAAGTATAAAGGAAAATAAAACTATACTCACTGTTTGGCAAAAAATTTGCTTCAAATTCGTTTATTAAACATTCATGTATATAATTGATTTCGCTTCACATACTATATATGACAAAACACGAAAATAAATAAATAATGCAATTGACAATTTGTTATGAAATGAAGCAATAAATATCATTGGAGGATTTAGTTTTAAAAACTGTATGAAGACGAATTCATTCTTAACTTCTACATTTAAGATTTTATATACATACCAAAAATAAATAATTTACTGAAATATACAGTAACCTTTGTCGAAATCTAAATACATTTTCTTTAAAGGTTACAATTACATAATATGCAAAATCCATTTTTTCAGATCCTTGAATGTTGAATGTATCTTATCCAACATACAATACAAAAGCAATTTTACTTATTTCCCATAGTACAGGAAACCCAGTCGGAGACCATTTTAAAAGTCAAACAGGTGGTGATTTTTAAACATTTCTAAATGCACAAAAACTCTTTTATCGTTTATATTCACTGTATTTCATCAAATTGCATTTTTCTACTTCTCTAGACATGGTCCTTCATTTCATAAGTTTAACGTAAAAAGTCGAGCCAACAATCTGCTAATAACCGAAAAATTTTGAAAAATAGTATCGGCAACATCGTCTGCAGTCCTCGTTTCCCTTTCCTAAAAATTAAGATAGCGCCTGCGTAGTCTTCATTTTGAGATTTAAGATTTAAAAAGACCGCGGTGCTAATAACAGGGCACGTCATAACAGCATCGTGACATAACTATAAAAGAATCTTTACATTTCCTATTTTATTGAAAATTTTCTAAAATTGTTGTAAAATCAATGAAAAGTGGCGAAGCTTGATTTTATTTACTTTTTCAACTATTCCAGATTAATTATGATATCTATAATAAAGTATCTGGATTTACTAGCGTATTTCAGAAAATTAACCTGACGCGCGTTAACGGACGTCAGGTACGTTACCGGACGTATGTTCAGAACAATCTCACCAGTCGTTGTGATATACGGAATACAAGAAATGGATATTAAAATATCGAAATATGCAAAAATACCATCCCTCATGTAATACTGTACAATTAAATGTGATAACTGAAGAATGAATCTAAAATAATATTTGTTGAAATCTATTTCTAGATTCATTTCAGATTTTCGAATTTTTTTAAAATTTAATTAATTAGGGGTAAAAAACAATTATTTTATTAATATCTCGTAATCAAATTGATAAAATATATTATTTATTTTTATTATATTATATTAATGATTATATTAATCAACATTTCTGGTTTATTTTATTTTTACTTTACAACGAATATTGGTTTAATTTTCTAACTAAATAACAGAATTAAGATAATACAAGTCTATTCATGTTTTAGATTTACTTATATGCTGGGTTTATACAGAAGAATAAGGGATAAGAAGTTGACCAAATTTTATCTTTATTTTTATATTAAGCGCTTGTATAAATGATGTTATCCGTTAGGCGCTATTTGTTATTTCCCATTCGTTATTCTTCTGTAAACCCATATATTCTTCTTCTTTCTTTCTGCATTCGAACTTTTAACTGGCAGAAATAACTAAAAACTTTTGCATAAATCTTAACCTGCCACAGGCGGATTTCACCTTGAATTTTCTATTCAGTATATCTTAAAAATAATGTAAAAATTATACAAAATTAAATAATTTCAAATAAAAAATATACTCTTTAACTGAATTAATCAACCAAACTAAACTAACTAAGTTAAAATTACTTAAAATTTGATATTTTAAAACCAACTTTTATTTAAGAATAAATACCCATCACCATATATGTCTAACAAAAAATATTCATACTTCAGTCACTTTTATCTAATTGAATAGGATAAAGGAGTGATTTCTTCTCGATCGTATTGTATTTCTCGGTCCAACGATTTCTTGATCAGCTCCTCGGCGTGTCTTACCCGTATTAAACCGCATTTCTGGCGTAACATGGTCAGGTGCTCCTTTCCACATACGTAGAGCACAATCCCCAGAATCGCCATCTCGTCCTACATGTCTATTGTAATACGCTTTAGCTATGCCCCATATGTTTTATTGGATTAAATTGGTAATGATATGGAGGTAGACGCAAAACTTTACGTCCACTAGTCATAAAGTTTGAATCCGAGTTCATCGGTTTTGAATATTTTTGGGTGGCATATTTCTAAAAAAGAAACATACGACATACGGGAACTGTATTTTGTAGTTCCCGACTCTCAGGAAAAAAAACTACCCGCTCGTCACGTTCAATAATAAAAAATCAACCAAATAACCGATAACCCCGAAATATGCTAATCGAATTCAAATGGAGCCAATTACTATGCTAAGTTATTTAATATGTTAAGTATATATGATACACAGCAAAAGAGAGAAAAATGCATAATTTGAATTACAGGAAAATAATATAGTCCACTATATTTTTGAATTTCGTAAAATAATTACTAATAGAAGATTTATAAGTTAGAAATATAGGAATAAAATAAAGGTCCCATGCATTATCGTTTAAGTCTGGTCTTTAATGGCTTAAGACATTAACTTAGCTTCAAACCAGTGTCTCATACCTCCGTTATTCGACGATATAATGTTGCGAAAGAACACCGATTAGTTGAATTACATCAGTTTTGATTAATTAAATTATTCAATTTTGACTAATACTCGTATATAGCAGTACACTTTTAAAAAAAGTAAAAGAATAGCAAAAGTACGGTTTCTAAATATCCGATGACAGGCAAATGTTAAAGCCATGGCGGCTCGACCCTACTCGGCATCCGTTTTCAAACTACGCTGCATAACTAATTTTTCTCTTGTACATTCTTTAGATATATAAGACAAATACTTATGAAGCGTATGATGAAAACGCATATCGGGTTAGTGGGGTCGTTATGAGTCGGGCTATACAGCCCATAGCTGAAAATACATTTAGTTCGTTCGATTGTTAGACAGGATGTTAAAAATATTCCGAAGTAAATGCCCGTCAACAATTACAATCAGTCGATGCAATGTGAAGATACATGTTGGCATAATCCCATATAAGAGCATGGTTGAAATAATTAAACAGCAGACCACGAAGAACAGCTGTAATATGCAACTTTACAAAAAAATAACGTAGTTTAAAGCGCAAAATTTAATTTGTCGAGTTGTCATGAAATTCGTTGATTTTTATAGGTAAGATGAAAACTGTCTTTGCGCTAATGAATATTTGGTAGAATATCTCGGCTTCGCTGTGTGTTGCATAATTGAAATTACTTAAAACAATTTGGGTGTAACAAAATAATATTAAATATGCTATATTAAACATGAACATCATCGAACATCGAGTAACTTTAAACAATCTTTAGCCTTTTCATTTCATCTAAGATTGTTTGCCCTATTGCTGACGGAGATAAAGCAATTTTAACATTAACACTTTCAAGTGCTTTTATTTTATCTTCGGCTTTTCCTTTACCGCCGGAAATAATTGCACCAGCATGTCCCATTCGTCTACCAGGTGGTGCTGTAGTGCCTGCTATAAATGATACTATCGGTTTAAATTTACTACCAGAATTATGTGTCTTTAAAAAATCTGCAGCTTGTTCTTCCGCCATTCCTCCTATTTCACCTATTAGAATAATTCCTTTAGTTTCTGGATCATTCAGAAAAAAGCTTAAACAATCAGTAAAATTTGTTCCATTAAATGGATCTCCACCGAGTCCAATACAGAGTGTCTGGCCTAAACCCACTAGGGTAGTTTGTTGAACTGCTTCGTAGGTTAATGTGCCAGATCTCGATATTATACCAACGATCCCTTTTTTATGAATAAAACCGGGCATAATGCCAATTTTACACGCCCCTGGGCGAATTATTCCTGGGCAGTTGGGTCCAACAATTCTGGTTTTATTTTGCTGTAAAAGGCGATATCTTATTTTAACCATATCATGTTGTGGTATTCCTTCTGTTATTATTACTATCAAAGATAGTTCAGCATTCATCGCTTCATTAATTGCTTTGGAGGCACCTAGTAGAAAATTTTAAATATAACCAAATATTTTATTAGAGCACATTAATATAAATAATATTATTAAAATGCAATCAACCTGCAGGTGGTACAAATATTAAAGACGCATTGGCTCCAGTAGCGTCTTTAGCTTCTTTAACAGTATTAAATACTGGCAAATTTAAATGTTGGCGCCCACCCTTTCCAGGTGAAACACCACCCACTAATTGTGTGCCGTAATCAATAGCTTGTTTGCAATGGAATGTTCCTTGCTTGCCAGTAAATCCTTGACAAATTAATTTAGTATCTTTTCCTATATTTAAATTTTGTATTGTATTCATATAACTTATCACACGTTGAGATCGAAATAAAAAATATTCATTAAGTCGCATAAAATATCTCTTATTCATAAATAAAGTCATTTTTGAAAGGTTTTATATAAATAAGATATACAAACAGACATTCGAGTTACGTTGGTAACAATTGAAATTACTGATTACTAGACTTTTAAGTCTAATTTACACGGTTACCCAATTATAAATATATCGGTACAGTAAGAGTGGGGTCCTCATCGACATTAAGTGATTTTGTTTGTGGTAGAATAGAAAGGGCCTGATTTTTCCGTGTAACGAAATTAGTCAGTGCCTCGCATAACATCATCCATTGAGTAAAGTTCGAATTCCTACTATACTATAAAGAAATGTATACAATGCAGTTATAATGTAGACTACATTATGCAAATTGACTGCGCTTTAATTGTGGTTAAGGATAAGATTGAACATAAATATTTTCTGAATGTGAATAAAAAGCTTGCCCTCATATTATTTAATGATGGAACCTTATGTTTAGGCTTAATAATAAAACCTTATGTTAGTAGTTTCTTAGGGTTTTCTGGGCATTCAATTTGTGTACACTTGACCATTAAATTATTTATATAATTTTTTGGTATAAAGAATCTCAATTAATTGATCCAAAGATTTTATGTAGATATTCTATTTGAGACATTCATCTGAAAAACTAGTCCAAGAGCATTTTGAGCTACTAGCTCTCCCTTTTCACGAATTGTTGCCGAATGTTTATTTGATCGAAATTGACTTATTGAAGAGAACGATATTGTATTTAATACGAAATATTGAAAGCAAATAAATGCATTTAAAATCGGAATAGTCCAGTTGTTGAATTAATTTCAAGATTCATAGAACTGAATGGACCATTCAACAATCCTCTCTGAACAGGAATGCAATTCGTTTTGAAGAGTTTAAAATTCTTTTTCTAATTTAAGTCATTGCACAACTTTTTCGAGTGCGTTTCTTACATAAACCAGTCCTTTCACTTTGTTAAAAATTTATTAAACAGAAATTATGAATTAAAAGTCCCAAAAATAAAAAAAAAAATTGGATATAATATGCACTATGAATGAAGTACTAATCATACCACACAAATGACACGCATCGAACATCAATGCATCATCTCTAGTGCATAGTTGCCAATAATTTGTTTTCACTAAAGCTCTGTTACAATACTACTTAAAACTTGAAATTTACTTAAACCACTCAATATTTTGCAATTTCCTATCATATGAAAAAATTGTAAAAATTCGTTCACTTTTACTCGTCATGGAGGACTGTAATCTGACTATGTTATAGGTCTCCGTAAATCCGTAGTCGTATTTTATGCTAGATTGGATAGTATAGTACAAGCATATAGTCATATAGCCTATGTGATTCTCAGCTATTGGTTACATGTGAAAAAAAACGCCGTTGATTGAAATTTGAAACTTAATTTAAGAAGTTTACTTTACATTTTTAGTGTAGGACACATAGACTAACGCAAAATTTATTGGGGTGTTTTTTTTCTTTACATTTACAATGTTCTCAAATCGTGAAAAACAAAATCAAATACTTTAAACTTTGAACTTCAAATCAAACTCAAAGTACAAATTTGAAGAAAAACAAGATCATTTATCAAAATTGAAAATACCTCATTTAAGACGCAAATGGCCAAGGTCAAAGTTTTGAGGCCTTCTACTATACCATCTACAAATTGACAACGTCGGAACGTCCTCCATTTAGCTGCTCCTCTAGTTCTTCGTAGTAAAGTCTCTCGAATTTGGCAAATATTGATGGTTGCATATGTATTTCATATATGTATAATTCAAATATACATTCACTTCACAATTCATATGTTTAAGTACCGTGCTTAAATATGAATATATACATAGGTGTAGGTAAATCTAAACGACGAGATAAAATCTAGAAAACATTGTTATAGAAAGAACAAGTAAAATGAAAGGAACAGAAAAATAGGTAAAAAACAACTTCGAACAAGCCAACAATAGAAAAATAAATTACTATCACTTATCTGTGGGTATGTGACTATAACTATTATTTGAAAAACATACCGTATATTATCATAATGTATTCAAATAATTTACAGGGAATAGATAATAATCTTTCTAATACTCTACTTGGTGTATTTGTGGTTACTGTAGCTAAAAAATCGCTTGTAATACTTGATTGGTTAAAAACGAAAAATACGATTTTTTTTTAAATTTTAGTATTTGCACTGCTAACGCAGTTAGTTAGTTTTATTTTGATGTACATCCAATAAGAGAGAGAATAAGAGGCGGATAAAATGAGTGAGTGCGTGAGATGGAAACTATAAATATAAAGTACGATTTTTGTTATATTAAATACGTAAAAGTAATGTGATGATTTCCTATCGGTAATATACTATAATGAATAGTAACCAAAAGGGCAACAAATTTTTCTGGATTGTTTGGAAAGAAAATATAAGAGTTCCCTTGTAGCCTGCTATAATACTGTCCCATTTCCTAATTAACTTCTTCAACTTTTTAATTTTTTGAATATCAATTGCTTTTAAAATATACCTCACCGTACATTTTGTCTTTGTCACCTCCAATAGAAGCGACTTCAATTGTTACTAATGAAAGGACGTTTTTATGTGAAGAACCAAAATCAAGTAAGTTAATGATGTTAATAAATATTTAACGATCCTGCTTGCCACAAATATATAATAGCTTTACGTGTCCACGGTATTTTGTCGTATCCAAATGGAAATCGATTCTTTACTGACGATGTCTATATGTGCGTAAAGCTGTTATTACGGCGAATGGAAATACATATCTATCCAATAATTATCCTTACAGTTCATACAATTACATGTAAAGGAAATGCCTTGAAAATGTACCATTTTATGATTATAGTGTACATATTGCTTTAATTGGAGTTTAAGCATTATAACAGTGGCATAATAAAATACCATATTTCTATAGGATATATAAATGATATGTGCTTTTTTAGTAGTTCGTATACCCTATTTTCTTTGATCCTAAACAGGCGCGTGCGCATTAGCACAACACTGATTGTCAATTAATTACCATTTATCAATTTTTTTTTTAATAAATGAATTCATATATGGATTTAGCTATTTAAAGTTAAACAAGGAGATTAAGATAAAATTTTGTTAATATACATATGTATACATCTACGTACGTATTATGACTATTGCAGAATATAATATTTTCTGCCTTCTTATCTCCTTTATCGCTCTATTGGTTATTATTATTAATATTATCATTAATTATTTATTATTATAATACTATTAGTAGGTATTATTATTTTGTTTTATGGATCGACTTTATGGTTAAAGTTCATTTCTTGGGAAAAATATTATAAAATACAATTTGTACTCATAGAGGGGCCAAAAAAGGATTAATTCAGGTTTTAGAGATAAAATTTTAAAAAGAAACAACACGCATACATACACTATGATAATGCTCATATAGCTGATCTATTGCTGTAACTACTATTCTATTCATTATTCATCTTAGATTGTACGAACTGTAGATATTTCGCGGCTGAAAATAATTTGCAAATTTCTAATTTAATAAAATATATACAGAGCGGTACATAATGGCAGTGTGCCAATGTATATATATTTTTTTGCATACGAATAGTGTGTGATAATGCTAATAAAAATGATAATAATACTTGGCTTTCTTTCGTTTTTTTATTTTTATAATAACAGCATAATTTTTGTCAAATTTAAGGAAGGTCACGTACAATGTTGTCAAACCATTCCTCGTTGTACAATATCATGATTAAAGAATTATAGCTGATTGTATTTATATTGATGAGACGAAAGCAACATTAACATTCAAAGATTTTATACAAAATTTACTGTTATAAAATAGAATAATGTTCAAATCACTGAAGATTGATCGTTTAGGCCAATTTGTCTGTCGACATAAAGGGGAGCGTGACGTGGGTGGTATTGCCATACTATATTATATGCACAGATAAACATTTGTTTGTGCACTGACCGAGCAATATCACAGAATAGTTGTTCTCAGAAGAAGCGCCAATAAGTCATAGAAGCGGTATTCACAGAAAGCATAGGGATTAATCAATTCTTGTCTATAATATCATTGCGCTCGCCTGTGCGTCTAAAAAAATGAGTTAAACACTGTATTATGGAAAGCTATAAGAACTATAGTTATAGTTCTCCATACACTGTATACTTATTATATTGTGATTATACACTACTTTTCTACTGCGCATAGATTCACTAATCTGTAATTTACTGCGCAGTGTAGATTATAAGTGGACACTTGATTTTTTTCCTCTAGACAAAAAATAAAATTATTGTACTATTAGATCTTGCTTACTTGCTTAGTTTTAAATGAACGATATTATTTCCACATATGTATGTACATATCTAGCCATTTTCCACACCAACCAATTGTCTTGTAATAAAGCTTACTATTATTAATATTCCCATTTCTTTTCAGATTAATAATTAATACTGAAAATAATTTACTCAACCCTAATAAACTGAAAGCATCCTAAGGGACATATTCGTAAATTTATTTTATTAATACTTTATCGAGATATGCTATTATTAATGAAATACTATAAAAACGTAAGTCATATGATACCTGCAGTATAAATAGTACCTGTAGTAATAATATGCCAAAAAATTCGAAGACTGCAACATTAGAAGAGCACAATGAATATGATAATTTTATACGTAATTTTGTAAATAAACTTATTGATGCTGTTGTGGAACTTGTTGAAATGTCAATTGAAAATCATCATTATCATCAACATATTAAGAGCAACGACAGTAATCCGATAATGAAAGAAGATAATTACTCAGTACCTGTCGAATGTAGAAATAATGTATTTTTAAAAAGAAGCGCTAGTGAACATATTGTATTGAAAAAAAATGGGGATGAACAAGAAAAATATGATAACATACTACACCATCAAATTAAAGATAAAAAAAGAAAGATGAAGATATTCCATAATATACTCAATTTTAACTGGACAAAACATAAAACTAAAAAAAATATTAATATTAACGATAGAAGCAGTAAAACTGATGAAGACTCTTCAACTTTGGTGAATGAAGAATATGAATCGTATGATGATTTTCCTAATCAGTTTACTCCAATTTTTCAATTGAATGATTCTTCATTGAATCGTTCAAGAAGAAAGTCCGTTTCTGTTTTTGAATTAAATACGACTAATAATAAACATGATGAGAGCACACCCAAATTACGAAGATCTTCATCAACATTAAAAAGAATGTTTGGCATCGGATATAATAATGATAATAATAATAATAGTGCTAATATTTCCACTATGAAATTTTTAAAACGATCATTAAGTTTACGCGATTTGGCAAAAAAGAAAATGACCAATGATGAAATTGGTCAAAAGAAGTGGATAAAAAAGGATAAGATGGAAATCAATGGAAATGGATGGAAACATCAACAATCCGTACAATCTTTAGTTGAAACCAGTTGCTTTCATGGATCTAATGATTCAAGTTTTATTAATTATGATGCATTAAATGAATTTCATTATCCTTACCATGAAGATAAGATTCATTATTATGCTGATGATGATGATTATCAGATTGGAAAAAGAAGAAATGGAACAAATAATGACAATAAATGGATTGAAAGGACTCAAAGTATGAAAGAAAAAGTAAGTGAGTAAATAGGAGCTTTCAGATCGTATATACATATACATTTTACTACTATACTAGTCATTTCTATATAATAGTGTGAACTGATTAACCTTGGTCCCGAAAAGAAGGGATAGTTCGTACAAATATATCCGTGCACATTGTGTATTTGATATCATGAATATGGACATTGCAATGATCAACCCCAAATAATTAATTGGGTCAACTGTTATTATTATAACATGTTAGATTTTAATATAGGCGTCGTTGACAGATCTTTTCTAGAACAATATTTTTAAAAATATAAAAAGTTCAGGAATAATTCAATTTTTAAATATTTATTTATTATCCATCCCTGTTAAATGTAATCAATGATAATTTGTTTTTTAAAATAAATATTGTTTCAATATTCTTGATAATGATATAAGAAATTTGGCAGCTGTCACACACATGCGTATTAACAATTTTGTATAAAACGTATTTTTGAGATCCTCGAAGTATATCAGTGAAATGTATATGCTCCAGACGAAACGATATTTTTTTATTGATTCGTTTTGTAGGAAATTTCCCCACATTTTAAAAAATATCAATACAGGAGACAGACAACTGTAATACCGACCACAACTGACTTAACAAAAGCAAGACTAGGTTCGTTAGAATGTAAGGCCTATCAATATAGATAAAGAATGATATATTTTACAAAACATATATTGAACTATTATTCAGTTTTAGAAAACTCATCAACAATATCATTACCATCAACATTTTCACATTCACAAAATAATCTGTTTTCTCAACTAGAAGAAAATGAAGTGAAAACGATCGGGAAATATAATACACAATCGACAAGAAGACATTATAGTTCCTGGTAAATTTGATGGAATTATTATTTGAACATAATAAAAGCAATTAAAATAATAAATGCCTTGTTCCAAGTGGATTAAAAAACTGCCTCTGAAGTTTATATCTTAGTTTCAGTTGTTCGATTGAAAATTGGCTGTTCTGTTACGGTTTTTGATGCATTTGGAACAAGGCTTATAACAACATATTGATTTAATCTTTTCATATTTTTTCTATATATAGTAATCGACTTAATTCTACATCATTCATTCAACATCGTTCAAGTATCAGTTCTACAAATGGACATTATGGCACTGACAGTTTCCGATCCATAGGAAGTGGCAGCGATGATAGTGGTGGGGGTGGAGGAGGAGGAGTAGCAGGAGGTGGATGCGTAACTAATAAATTAAAACGTCATAATGCCACTAGATTGAAATATAATCCTACAACGTTTATTCATACTGATGGTAAACAGAAGGGTTGTTTTATAACTGAAGCTATTAATAACAATTGTAATAAAAAGGTAAAGACCATGTAGGTATGCTATGATAAGTAGAAACAACAGTTTGATTTGATACTATCTTCCTGGTTAAAATTGTTTTCTTTTTTCTACAATCGCATAACAATGTTTCACTTTTTGTTTGAATTTCAAACCAAAGAATTGCACATTCCCAAGTAACTGTAGAAAAAAAGTAATATGCATTTCGAGCAAATTTGCTCTCAGTGATTATTGCGCTCCGCACTAACACTATCGCAAGTGATAACTACCACTTGCGAGCACTTTTTGCTCTTAAAACATAAATAACTAGTTAAACATTTAAAATAATATGTACAAAGAATTAATGGTGAATTTAAATAATGAAATATGTATAAGAATATTATTCTGTAATAATATGAAGTGTAAATAACTAAAAATTGTATGTACCGTAAATATCGATTAAGCAATGGCTGATATGCATCGAAATAAATACAAAATGGGAGTAGAGACTAGGGGTGAAAAATAAAAGGTTTTCGGTGTACATGATTGCGATTTCGGTCGGCGTCTTGACGCCTGCTCTTGCTTGCCTGCCTGCTACTCTTCCGTTTTCATCGCTCATCAGTCAGTAATAACAAGCGCGTCGTTTGCATTATCTACTCTTTGCTTATTATTGCCATTATTTTTATTAAAAAGTAATACATATAAGGATTTTTTATTTGATTTTAAAAGTGGAAAAGTGACATTTGATCTATTAGCATTTGATTTATTTTACTCCCACTTCTACCTACTATAATCCTTATTATTACATGGAAGGTCGTTCGTAACATACTGTGCCATGCCATTGCTATAAAAGTATGCTGTAGGTACTTTATTATACGTTAAATAATCTCAATCCACACAATGTATAGTGCATACTATTATTTTAATCGTAATGTCAATCAAATTCTTTACTTGATAAACTGCCTAGATTATTTGCATTAGTATTTTTTGACTTTTCAAAATTGAGCTATAGCAGACAATTCAATAAACTAAAAATAAGGTGATTAAAGTTTATCCACTGAGAGTGGGGGAAGTAAATAGTATAGCTAGGATAAAAGGGGTTAAAGAAATTTTATTCACTATTCTGCGGGCGACAAAATTTATTGATTTTTTTAAGCAGAAAAAATCGACAAAAACCTTTGAAACAGTTTAGTGCATTTGAATAAAGCCTATTGAAATTCATGTGCCTGACAAGAACGACGACGCTACATGTTCAATTTTAACACTTCACGCCACTATGTCATGTGAATATTATGTGCATTTATTTATATTTCAAAATCCGTCTTAAAGTTAATGGTTTATAATCATATAATAAGGCGCATATATAATTGACAAGTAAACATTTCCACTTCAATAAAATCAAATGAAGTTAAAGAACGCGCAACAACACTGAATAACAAAACGAGTAAAACTAGCAGTAGCAACACTCAGCAAAAACAGCAGCAGCAGCAGCTGCTAGTAGAAGTACAACAACAAGGAATTCAGCCCCAACAAGAATGGAAAAAATTTGTGGGTTCAATTAAAAGAAAAGTCCAGAAAAAACATGCTTCATCATCAGCAGCAGCAGCAGCAGCAGCAACACCAGCATCAAATAGTTGCACCAGCAAACAGACTAATCAATCCAAGAATGTTTCGATGGCTCCAAAGAATTCCCTAGCAAAAACTCTTTCAGCTACTGCAACTGATTTTTTAACTAGTAGAAAATCAAATAAAACCACCGTCACATTACCAAAACAAAAATCGATGATTGGTCTTGAAAATATTGCAAAAAAAGCGAATTTTCATTATGGTTTAAGTTTTAATAATAGTAATAAAAGAAAAGATAGTACACTTAGTAGTAGTAGCAATGTCACTGATAAAATGTCGACTACAAAACCACAACAAACCGATTTAGAAATGCAAGACAGTAATGATAAATATCAGCAAATAATTAGTAAAGACGTTGAACAAATGTCAAAGGATATTAGCAGGCATAATTTGATTTTGTGCTGTAAATGTAGTAGTAGTAGTGATGGTATTAGTCGCAATAATAATAGTAGTGCTAATCCTAATCTTAATAAGAAAAGCATAAAACGCGATGAGTTTCTAAAAGCTGCTATGCGAATTTTCCTAGTTGTTTCACCAACGGTTGGAAAATTACAGGTAAATTAACAGAATAATGTTCAGAGATCATTTATAATTAATAGCTCAATGTAATTAGCTTTAAAAACGTTGCATCAATTGTTCAAATCGAACAATTTTAATCTCGCTGAATAAATTCAGCAATTCTAATTAGCTATTGCATAAAATACTTTTATTTATAGGTGCGTTCTAGAAGCCTAAACCATTTGGATTCACTAGAAGCACGACAATCGACATTAGCAGCAAATCGTACCACTCACCATAGTACCTCTATTAATACAAAGAATTATTCAACAGAACAAATACAATTATTAAAAGATTCTAAATCTGAACCAGATTGCACTAAATCATTATTATTATCTGCCCCAGTAATATCAACATCATCATCAATTGTTTCGCCATCATTACTAATCGGGGAGGAAAGTGAAAATGGTTCGGCTAATGGATGCAGTGGCACTAGGATGACAAAAGAATTTGTGCCACCTATTAGATCACCGTTAGCAACAAGTCCAGTTTTTAGAAATTACATATCAAGTAAAATACAAGTAAGGACAGTGTACTTTATATAATTTTCCTTCGCTTTATAATGCTATTATTTGATTAAAATACTAAGTCAAGTTAAAACATAAGATTCTGTGATAAGAATCTAATCTGCGCATAAGATTTGGCGTCCATAAGTCTTAATGTTATGAATGATTTCAATATGTAATTCATTTTCCAAAACTAGATTAATTACGAAAATATTAGCCTTATTCCAAGTGCACTAAAACGCCGTCACAGTATTGTTTTTTTTTTTTTTTTTTTCAATCGATCAGACAGAAATTGGTGAATTGTATATCTTAGTTCCAGTTCGTCGACTGAAAATGAATGGTTCTGTTACGGTTTTCTATTCACTTGGAACAAGGCTATTATTTACCTCAAATTTATTTAATCATTATTCCAACAAATTAAATTTGAAAATTTTTTGCAATTTATTTTAATTTAATGTTTCAAATGATTCCAATTGAATCCAAACTAGAGTGTACTGTCGTTATAAATAAAGTCTAGCCTATAACTCTCAGTTACTATTTACAGATATTGTATATAAAAGTTATAAAACTATGTACGTATTTATAATTTCAGCCATCTAGTAGTCAATGCTTCAAAGTTTATTATGAAGTCGGAGATGAGTCGACTTGGGAAAGTGAATTATTACCAGCTCAGCAAGGAATTACACTATAGTAAGTAATATAAACATATACTATGTTGAATTGCTAATAAAAAAGGTAAACCGTAGCGATGCCATATCTAAACAATGCGAATCACGTTATATTGATTTAACATTGTGTGACGCGAAACTCGTTCAAGATAAAGAAGAGAATAGCAGCAGCAATAATACAGAACATTTATTTCATCAAGATACCATTAATTTGGTCGGCAAAATAATTCGAATTATAGGTAACGAGACAATATCTCTATAATTTTTTTTTAAACATGTTAATACAGTTTTTTGTAATGTTTAGAAAAAGACCAAAGTGGTAAGAAATATTCTTCTACGTCACGTCCATCGATTTACAATAATCATTCTAGAAAATCATCAGGGGTATGTATGCAATCGTTTCGTCAGTTTGAACAAGCTAAGCTGAGTATTATGTAATAATGAGTGAAAAATAAAAATTTGCTTATGATTGCTATGCTATTCACATGTATGACAGCTGCAACTGCCATAGCTTGGCTAAGGATACATAGCCTGTTTAGACATATGAATATAGCTAAAATTCAAAGAAAATTACAATTTTGTTTTTTATGTTTCTGTTTCAAGCTGCATTTCTTTACCATCTTTTCCAAATCATTCCAGACGTTACACTATCATTTACTACATAAAATTATTACACAATACTCATTGTAGACTGTACTAATTATTAGTGAAAGTCACTTTCGTTTCTGTTTCCCTCCTTTTATAGATTTTACTGTTCAAAATGAGTATTAAAAGTAGATAGTAGCGCGACTCACACTAATAACTACTTACGACTAAATTCGTCGTAAGAAAACATAATATTAATCCAATTTTATGTATAGAATTATCGCCCATCGCGAACATTTGCTGGAGCTAGTGGTGGTGGTACCTTCTTCAGTTCGAGTAGTACTGAAGAGCCATCAAGTATCCAAACGTCCATCAGTACCTTAGCTTTATCGCCACATCAAGATTCTGAACAAAATAAAAAACAAATTAAACAACGATTAACCGCCTTTTTTGGTAACAATAAGGTAAGATAAAATTAAAAAATGAAAGAAGAAAGAAATAAAAATTCGACTTTTCAGGATATGAGATATGAAGTACTAATAGAGCAATTGGATAAATATAGTAAACATGGAATTCCACATAACAGTATCTATCCTCAAGGTCAATGTGAATCCATTGATGCATTGTATAAATTGGAAGACGATTGGCGAAGTATTATAGATTTTAGAGGTAGGTAACACATGATAATTAAGAAGAAAATATAGCAACAAGAGGCACAACATCTACATATATATCTCAAATAGTTAATTGTCTGATTATGTCTGCCAATGGTTTTATGTTACTACCTTAGCCTATATGTTATCATCAATATTCGTCATTTATGCGGCAGGTTATTTATAATAGCCATAATTTTATACTGACCATTGAATTTTAAAATACTAATTTTATTTTATACTAAAACACACGATTTTAAGAATGCATGCTGATTGATAAAACCCGTAAATGTTAAAAATTTAAGATGAATTACCGGCAAACTTTGACAAATATCGTTATTTTGTTGCCCATATTTCTTACTTATTTAATTTTAATTTAATGGTTCCAGATTTAAATGATCGTCAACAACAGCAACAAACTGCATTATGGGAGTTAATTAAAACTGAGGTTGCCTACATTAAAACATTAAAAGTTGTAACAAATGTAAGTACAATACATATATAAACAAAATAAACAAATTGATTAATAAATTCACGTCAGCTGTCTGCGCTTGTTAAGAGCATTTATCACGAGAGTGTTAACAATAAGTTTATATTTTATTATTATCTACTTAAATCTTACAGATTTGCACTGCAATAACTGTTGATCTATAAAACAATAATAATTTTATTCCAGTTATTTCTTGGATGCTTGAAAGACTTACAAACAAAAAATGTATTTAAAGAAATCGACACCGAGAAGTTATTTTCAAATATAACTGAAATACTGGATGCCAATGTAATATTTTGGCGGAATACTTTATTTCCACTGGTCAAAGATATGCGTAGGCATCATAGGCCTCCATGTTTAGAAAATATGTTAGAGGGATTTGCGAAAATACATGATGTTTTTCAACCGTATTATCAATATTGTGCAGAACAATCAAGGTATTAGCAAAGCTCTTGCAGATCCGTTCGTACTAGTACCTACTTTGTCGTTATTAAATTTTTAGGTGCCAACGTTACTGCCGTGAAAATTTTGAAAGTGATGTTTTTACAGCATATTTAACATGGTGTGAGAGCCAAAAAGATTGCAATCGGTAATTTTTTCGGCTTTAATTCTACATATTTATTAAAATATTTTTATTTTTCGTTATTTTTAGATTAAGGTTAATGGACATTTTAGTACAACCAATGCAACGACTTACAAAATACGGCCTATTACTGAAAGCGATATTAAAAAATACAGATGAAGATGTAGAAAAAGAAAGTTTACAAGCAATGGTATAAAAGTTTTTACACTTTACAAATCAATCGATTCAGCGAATATCATATTTTGACGTATTAATTTTTCTCTCGTAGATAAAAAAGATGGATGATTTTGTCAATAATGTGAATTCGAGTTTAAAACATCGCCAAGATAAAGAACGATTAAAAGGCATAATTGCAAGGATCGAAAGTTATGACATTGTGGTAATATATCAATAATCATTTAAGAATAGTACAGTATAGCTCTGTTTATTTGAAGGAATCAAAAGATGACGATATAGAACGTATATTGAAAAAAGAAAAAACCTTCACACAACTTGATTTAACAAAACCAATGCTAGGATGTTCATACGATAGAAAACGCCATTTATTGCTTGAAGGGGATTTAAAATTAAAAGATGGCAGTGCATCTTCTAAGGTAAATTTGCTAATCAATTATATTGTCACAATTAATATATATATATATATACATTGCAACATAACTTGCACATGCACCATTCAATTTAATTTATAAATCTGTTTTAGATTGAAGTACACTGCTTTCTACTAACTGATATGCTGTTAATTTGTAAACAATTGACTAAAAAGAGTGGTCTTACGTCAACAATGAAAGTAATACGACAGCCATATTTAGTTGATCGTTTAACAGTACATGAATTAAATCATCGTGAAACTGCAAGTTTAGCAATCATTTATCGTAATGAATTTGATATGGCTGTGGCGGCCTTTATTTTGCAAAATAATGACGGTCGAAAAATTAAGGTATGTGTGATTGTTTACTTAATTTAAACGTGTAGTCATAGTAACCTTATGACTAAGGTTACTAGGAGTTACATGACTAAGTAAACCTTAGTCATAGAACTAATAATTTATTTTTTAGGGTTGGAAAGACGGTATAATGAAAGCGCAGCAACTATACTCTCAAGCTAAACAAATGAGCACTCAATTTTTTATTGAAAATAATGAATGTTTCGACATTAGCGATCTGAGTTTAGATAACTATAGTTATGCAGAAAACGATTTACATAATTTTCATCAAATTGCACCAGTACGATCACCATTAGTGTCATCGTCATCACGTGCTAGTCGTGTGTCATCTAGTCTTGCGCATAGTCATAGGTAAAAAACTTAATTAGAACAATACAATCTCAAATTGTATTGATTGATAATATTTCCTATACTATAGTGGATCAGTTGAAATGAATGATCAATCATCCACTGGTGTGTCAAATAAAGATCACCAATTATATGTGACTCGCGGTAGTTGTACGTGTGACCAAATGTCATTGGAAAATAATGAAAATCGTACTGGATCCATATCAAGTGATGAAGGGCTACAACCACTACCATTGGAAGATGGTTCATGTCTTACAGTCTCTCCAGTAATGGACAAAACCATTGGCAGTAATGCACAGAAAAATGCATTGAAAACAATACGTTTTTTTCATAAATCGACACCAAATACTTTATCAGTACAATCGATCAATAATTTAGGGCAAAGTCTACCCAACCTTACACTAGAATCATCAAAGATTGGTGATAACACCACTGTCACTAATACTATTGGTAGTGGATTCCATTCAAATTTAGCTAATCCGAACAATACATTATCAGTAAGTAAATAACTACTGGATAATTACGTTTAGGATAGTTGTTTATTTACATATACTTCGATTATTAACCGAATATTTCAAGTGCAATAATCTCTGTTGTTATTATTAGGTACCAATTAATAGCACCAGTAATTACAAGACTGGTGGAAGTCATCTATTGAGTCCAACACAAAGGGGAATATCATATCCACCACCAAGCCCTACACGTGGTAATTTACGTAGAAGTCATGCAATTGTTTCGCAACAACGAAGTAAAAATCCACCACTAATCAAAACTCGACAAGTTCAACATTCAACATCTCTAAGCTGCGGTGGTCCCACAATTACCGGTACGCAGCATGTATCGTCCACCTGCAGTATTGATATTGATGTTCCAGTTATAGCAGGTTGGTGTTTGTTTAATATTAAACTCTTCCAACTTTACAAAAACTGAAACTCCAACTAAAAATCACATCATTCCAACTTACTTTTTTACTATTAGCAACTAGGTTGTAATAGTGTTTATTTGAATTTGAGCTGAGCCTAGGTGCTATTAGTTGGATCTTGCGCAGTAAATGCATTCATTAACATGTTGATATACATTTCAACAAGTCATCTGCAGGATTTGCTGTATCTTATGTGTTCGCGGTATTTTATTTGCAGATTTGTCACGATGCACTAATGTTATCTGATATTGAATTATTAGCTAGGTAATTTTACCTAGCTTTCTTGGAGTTATTTGTCTTTTTTTTGAAAAAAAGTTTTTTTAAACTTATACCACCAACTTACCCAACCACTAACAAACTAATCATGGACAATAGTGCTTACTTAGTAATTAATAATTACACAATTAGAAATTGGTCAAAAACTAGTGAGAAAAATAAAGTTGGAAAAAATCTTATAACCAAGACTTTTTTGATTTTTTATTACGATTGTATTATATTAATTTATTTTATAATACCATTGTAGCACGAACTGACAACAACGACACATTGCTTCATAGAAGCAATTCTACTCAAGCAGCGACACGGCCACAACGACATAATACTGCTGGTTTTTTAGATGATGTTAAGGTGCTTATTCTCTACATCGTTTTAAATTTAATTTTAATAATGATGGATACGAATGACTTGGATCATGGATACGAGTTACCAGGTCCATGCACTCTGTTCGTGACCAATGTTACCATATTACATCTTTTCAGAAATTATATGACATATTCATCATTATTATCATAATAATTGAAAATTAATAATATTTACATTATTTTTATTATGTTAATTAGAAATACGACAATGAAGATCCAAACATACATAAAAGACTGTCATGGAACAGTAGCGTTCAAGCACATGAAGAGTCACTAGACTCGCTAAAAGAATAAATAATACGACTTCTACTACAAGTGATTGAAACCACCCAAAGAAGTTTACTTATCAAGTATTATGTTATATGTGAGTACTGAATCAGTATGAACGTATTGCGGTAGTACGACTTATGTGGACCAAATGGACTTCAAAATATGAATCAGGAAACACTAAAATAATCGTATTACATTTAGTAATTGATTAGGTACTTAAGTTACGACCCATGAAAGCATATTTGGTCTCAACTTGGTGTCGTGCAGTAACTCAGGCAATGAAACCACCAATTTTTGCTCTGAGTATTTAAAAATTAAATTTTAGAATATGTATTGTTCGTAATAGATAAAGAGCTAAGGCTATATAGATTATATCGCCTAGACCAAAACCAAAGTCGCTTTTGCCACTTTATCAGGTAGTGCAATACACAATAGTATTATCGTTGCCAATGAATTTGCAATTTTTCAGTCAATGCATATAGTGATAAATTAGAAGATAAAGTATGGATGGGTGCGCTTTAAGTCAAATTAATTAAATAGTAAAAATGATTTGATTTCGAATCAAAACAAGTAACAATAATAAACGAAACTAGTACAATGATTTTTTTTTATATGTAAAAACATGTATATTTTTTCTACAAAGCAAGTGTATTTTTTAATTTTCAATTTATTTGCGTAAAGTTTAACAAGAATGGTATAAAATGTTTTATTATTATTATTATTATAATGCAACTACGTAAAGCACCTTAAATAGAAGTGTAAAATAAAAGAATCATAATAAAAAAAGCAAATTACTAAGTAAAAATGTTCTTTTTTTTCTTAGCCCTCGATTTTGTTTTATCATTATTATTATTATAGTTAACGTAATTTAAATCCACTGCCAAATCAATATTGCTTTTTGGTTCCCAAATATCATAGAATTTCAAAATTAAAAATACCAGCGACACAACTAATAAATATGGCCATACTTCACTTTCTAAATGCCTAAAATCAAGTATCATAAATTATACGCATTTGCTAGTTGCATTAACAATAGGCTTAGACCTTAAGTCTATGGTATTAACTTACTAAAATATACAATTTAAATTACAAAGAGGCGTTATGCCATTAACTTACTTTACATACACACTATGCCGAAATCACGAATAATATTCGTTACGTGCATTTACACATTTTACATTTTACGTTTATTTTGTTAGCACACTTAGACATACAATTAACCCTTTCTTATAAAACATGGATGATTGGATCGAATTAGTAGAAAACAAAATTAAAAATGAATCGTGTTTATAACCTTGTTACAAGAATTCCGACTACGCATTACTACGCGAAAATCAAGTTATAATGGATTAGCAACTTCAGACTAAAAACGTGATCTAGGCAGGGGTAATTGTATACTTGGATAATATTTTTATATGTATTTCGGTTTAATGATTAATAATACATATTGTTAATAGTACTACTCACTGGTACAAAATTTCTGACAGCCTTTTCTCCTTTTCCCCAATTACTGTTTGATAAATTAATTCTGTTCGATTAGATATATTTGACCAGTTATAATATTTTTCTATTCTTTTATTGCATTCAAATGGACATATGTATTCGCATCGACGAATTTCTTCAATAGTTTTTTCTAAACCTTAAAAATGTGTATTTTACCAGCAATTTTCATAACCTCGTACTAGATACTAATCAACATTGAGTTTCAATACCTTCCATCAATGACGGTACTGTAGGTTCAGTTAAAACAAGAAACTCTTCTGGTAAAATTTCTGGAATTCCACCAACTTTAGTTGATACTACTTTTAGTCTAATAAATTAGATATATCATGTTTTGATCTGGATAAGTTTCTATTATCTTTTATTTACCCACAAGATACAGCTTCAACAATTGCCATGCAGTAAGCTTCAGTTAATGATGTGTTCAGGAATATATCACCTTTAATTAAGACATTACGTACATCAGAATGTTGCAAAGCGCCCAGTAATGTAATACGATCTTGTAGTTCTTTTCTTTCTCGAATCTCTTCTAAAAGCCTTGCACATTACATAAATAAGAAGTTTCATTAATTAGTAAATGTTTCTATTTACCATCTTTTAGCACCATCACCCGCAATTAAAAAATCAACTTCATCATATTTATGACATATATCTGCCATTAATTGAGCTGTTAAATCTACACCTTTTCTATAAACCAGTCTAGACACGATTATGATCGTAACTGAAAATTACAATGACACTGAAAATAGTGAATATCAAAACAATGGGAATGGTATTTATACTAAGATTTACTTCGACCTGGTGTACGATGGCTTGGATCTGGTCGAAATGAAAAACTGTCTACAGCATTAGGTATAACAGATACCTTTGACTGTTTCACTTTTCCTCTCAACATTGTATTTTCTTTGCCGGTATGCGAAACGCAAATGCAATGGTTACAATTTGAGAGTGATATTTGTAATAATTTATTTGTTATTAATGCACTTGCATCAGCAAAGCCAAATAAACTGTGATCGGTAAATACTATCTGGAAATGTACAATTGTACATAAATTCAAATATGGCAGGTATCCCAAAAATGAAGTGATTCGCCGTTTAGTACACTGAACAACTTGAGACATTACCTTCAGGCCAAGTATATTTCCAATAAGCATCGCTTCATGTGCTAGCGCTGAAAACGCTGAATGGCCATGAATAATTTGAATGTTTTCTCGTAATAAAATATATCGTATCAAAGCTACATTTGACACCATTGTAGGTAAAATACATTGATTATAAAATACTTTAATTGGTAAATAATAAACTTTTAGGCCATTAGTCATGTACCGTATTCCTACTTTATCATCATAGCTATGAGTAATTGTAATAACTTTATGGCCTTTTAATATTAACAATTGTGATAAATTGTAGATATGTTCTTCTACGCCCCCCATATTAGGAAAGAAAAAATCTGATACCATACTAAAAATAATGATAAAAGCGTTTTTGGTATGAATATCTTTTATGACAACTTATAAAATTTAATTAGATTTACCATATTTTGTAAGCATCGACTCTTTTCGTCATTTTCTTGAATTTTCATGTAAAACAAAAACTCGTTGGAAAATAACTCAAAACGGGCTGAAAACCTTACCTATGCTGAATATATAAACACAACTCAAAAGAGCCAAAACAAAAGTGAAAAAAAACAAACAGAACTTGTCAAAAATTACGGCGTATGTACCGGCGAGGACACACTTGTCTTAATTTTTACATCTTAAATCTCAAAAAGGGAACTTGCGTAGGCGCTGTCTTAATTTTTAGGAAAGGGAAACGAGGACTGCAGACGGTGTTGCCGATACTATTTTTCAAAATTATTCGGTGATGAGAAGATCGTTGGTTCGACTTTTTACGTTGAACTTATTAAGGACTGTAAGAGTCTTTTAACTTCTCCATAGTTGAACTATTACTTTCAAAATCAAATAAAAGTAGCGACCAATGTAATTTCGATTGAATGTTTATTTTTTATTTATTTTATTGTGAATCAGCTGTTGTTTTGGGGTTTCTTCCACTAAACTAGTCCAAGAAATTTCAAAAAGTAAGTTGTTCGATTCGATTCGATAGGTCAATCGAACAAAAAAGAAATTAAAAATTAGGGAAGCAGCAAAATGTAATTTCGTAATTTGTGATTGATGAAATACAGTGATAACTATGGACGAAAAAAGAGTTTTGATTTTTGTGTATTTATTTAAGTGTTATAAAAATCAGAACCTGTTTGACTTTGAAAATGCTCGAAACTCCCATTGTAACGAAAATGGTTTTCGTTACAATGGGAAATAATTAAAATTGCTTTTGTGTTTGTGTTAGATAAGATAAATTCATTGATCTGAAAAAATAGAGTTTGCATATTATGTAATTGTATTTGTAACCTTTAAAGCAAATGTATTTATAATGTATTACGACAAAAGTTATTGTATATTTCAGTAAACTATTTATTTTTTGGTTGTATATGAAATGTTAAATGTAGAAGTTAAGAATGAATTCGTCTTCAGTTAGTTTTTAAAACTAAATCTTCCAATGATATTTATTGCTTCATTTCATAGAAAATTATCAATTGTATTATTTATTGTTTATTTACCTTCGTGATTTGTAGTATGTAGTACGTGAAGCAAAATCAATTATGTAGATGAATGTTTAATAAACGAGTTTGAAGCAGATTTTTTGGCAAACAGTGAGTATAGTTTTATTTTTCTTTTATATTTGAAGGTCAACTATTTACAATAAACGCCTGACTTCATACGCTAATTCTTAAAACAAAAAGTTTCATGGAACGAAATTTGTGAAAGAGTTGCAAATGAATGGAAAACCAAATTCAAGAGAAAGAAATGAAACGAGCAGTTTAGTACGTAACTATAATAGTAAAGTAAAGTGGGTTTCATTAATTAAGATGAGTAATAAATTTAAGTACAGACTAGCTACAAAAACATTTAAGTAATATATTATTATATTATAGTATATGTTTGTCACATACTTATTTTTGGAAAATTGATTGTAAAAGTTATTTTACAATAGTACGTTAGTTTAGTTACATACGCCATTTGTCTAAAGTAAAAAACAAAAAAATAAGACCCAATATTCATAATCTTTTTCTTACCTAATAACTCTTCATTTAAAAATTATAAAATTATTAATTTTTTGATAGCATTGCATTGTTCAAATAATTTAGTATCTTACATTTTGGTTCTAGTTTTTAACTTATTTATGAGAAAATTGGGAAAGGAAAAGGGGATAAATATTTAATTATCTATACTATTTACGAAATAGTAGCATCTAGACTCTATACTAAATACTATTTAGTATAGAACCTAGATAGTGAGCGTATAGATTCTAATGATTCTATACACTCACAGCGCAGAAGTCACAGTTCACACCAGGCTTGTGGACCGGTCCAAAAATCGTCGAGTATCGGTATTTCTTGTTTTTAATAATTGTAAAAGCGGTCCGGTACGGACCGAACCGCTGCTAGAATTAAAGCTAAGAGGTTCAGCCGGCTGTACAGAATCAGAGAGCCTCTGTTGGTTGTTGCGGTTCAAATTCAAATCAAAAATGTAGAGTTTGCATCTTCGGGTTTGCATTGCAAACCAGATAAAAGCAAGCGGTAAACCAAATACTGCTATTAGTAGAATTTTTTTGTGTGCCGGTACAAAGAATAGAATACTTAAGATGAACTTCGGTAGTTCACAATGTACTTGTTTGTGTGTTGTTCACTCATCAGGTTCCTGAGAACAAAAACAAACCGACAATTAAATATTAAGATTCTTAATATTCTTAATTTAAGTTATTTAAGAATATAAAATAATAAATATTTTAAAAATTAAATTATATTAAAATTTAAAATAGTTAATAGTAGACGTTAATTATTGTCTAATGTCTAATCTAATCTAATTGTATTATTTGTATTGTATTGTTGACTTGATATTGACATTGACATCACAGATCGCATGAAAATCGAAGCGATATTCCTTCACCATCACTATACTATACTGGCTCTTTTCAATTTTCATAACCACACATTCGATTTTTTGTTAACAAAGTAGTATATTATGCAATAAAAAATTTTAAGTTGATTTGAGTCCGCAGTTGTCGTTTAATACTGAATATCTGTTTCACAATGCCACCTAGACCTGTTCAGTTTCACGACGTTAATCCATTTTTACAAAAAATCCGCAATTTTCTGTTAGGCAGGGAACATACATTGGCCAATCGGTTCCAAGATAATCTTGCCACAAGATCGCCTCCACCTCCTATTCTACCCGATGGTGTGACACATAAGTTAAGTGCTAATTATTATTATACACGGGATGCAAGACGTGAAGTTGCTCCACCAAAAGTGATTCATAATGCAAAAACATCGAAACAAATTTCTGGTGATAAACTAAGTGAAACTAAGTCAATTACTCCGGGAAAGGTACATAAATGGGATTAACAATGAAAATATTGTAGTCATTTTATTATTGTGTATATGTAACAGCAAAATAGAAATGTAAATTAATAACCAATAATAGCCAATAATTAATAAACCAAGTAGCTTTATTTTAACTCAGATATAACAATAAAATTATAGTATATTATCCCATAGAAACGAAAAACCTATACATACTTTAACATCTATTTGAATATGTAGGATATTTTCTCTTACAAGTATACACAAACACTATCATATATTTATACGTATCGTGAAGAACACGTATTCATTAAACATTATACAGTGTTACTTTTAATCCAATTTAAAGCCATTTTTATATTCAACAATTTAGCCCGACTTAGAAAACTCGAAATTAACAAGTATTCAGTCTGCGGCATAAATTTGAACTGAGCACCTTTATTCCTAATATTAGCATCCTCGCATAAAATTTTGGCTGTTAAATTCATCAACCATTCCAAAATCTGTAATGAAACAACATAATTATCACGAAAACGATAATTGCTCATTACTTACTACTTCTTCTGTAGGCATCTTATCTTCTTTAGTCAACCAAACTTTAGGAGCCCATAAAAACAATTGACATACATTTGCTGCTACATCAGGTTGTAATCGCTATACGTGATTATAATGCATTAAAGGGTTAATGACAATTAACTAAAAATCTACACTACCTTTTTAGGGTCACGCCTTAATATATTCTTAATCAGTCGATTAAATAAAGGTGGTATCCGGTCAGGAGGAAGATTAGGAAGATTTTCTTCTTTATAATTAATGCTAGATAATTTTGGTGAATTGTTTTCGCAATAATAAAATGGATTTACTTCCCCAAATATTTCATAACCAATTGCTCCACAGGCCCATAAATCTGATTTTGAGTAATCTAATTTCGCAAATGTACCTGGTTGCTTCGTGATAATTTCTGGTGCCATTAACGAACTATTGCCACCTTTATCTGTATCGTATGTGTTGTAGGGTATTTGAAGGCTTTCCGTCAAGCAACATCCGAAATCACTAATTACAGCTATCGGCATTTTATCGTTTTTTTTTAAATCCACTAGAATATTATCCGATTTCAAATCTCTATGGGCAATGTTGTTTGAAACCATATGAACGATTCCTTCCAAAATTTGTGTAAAAATTATTACAGAAGTTCGGAAAGACAGTTGATTGTTACGAAGGTAATCGTTCAGATTTTGATGATATCTAAATAAATAAGTATATGCGTTAGAATATATATGAAATTGTTGCCATTTAAATAATTATTGATCGCACCTTTTCATTAAGATAAATAATGACATATTGCGTCCTTCGCCATTCGGATCGATTCGCTTTGGTAAAGCGGCTGGATATAATTCATAACATTCATCTAATTCAGGCACAGAATCAGAAAATACTGAGAGAATCTCTACAATATTGGGATGTGGAGGAAGATGACGTTTTGCCTTTAAAAATCTTAGGAAAAAAAATACAATATATTAACCACGGTGTTATAAATGATGGCGAAAAGCATAGACTGTTACATGTAGCCATGGATTCTAACACTGCATGTTACAGTTATGCAATTTTTATCCTTACTCGTAATCATCAGAGTAATAGTGAGTCTGATTAAGTTGTAAGACAGCTTTTGAAGCAGGTACGATTTCACGATACATTGCTTTTAAAATGGCAATTGAGTTCGACTGAATATCATAATTAAACATCATCTTCAACGCCAAAGCGGAAGAATTGCCGCTTTCAAAGTTATGCTGATTTGTTTCGTTTTCCGCTTCCTTCAAGCTGACTGAATAAACAACCGCATTTGAACCTTTAGCAATAGGTTTACCAAATGTAAATGCTTCCAAATTCATGGTGTTACTAACAAAATTCTCAATATTGGCATTAATTTTATGAAAATATCCAGTTCTTTTTATACATTGCTAAAAAAAAAAAACATTTTTAGTCAATAAATAAGAGTTTTGTTTAAACATATACCCGAATATCACAGCAGACACTTTCTTGTTCGTCGTATTTCGAAAATAACGTTCCTTCATTGCCAGATATGATTATTCCTAAGAAGCCAAGTAATGGTGCCGTGTGTCCGTATAAACCTCTAGATTTAGAAATAAACGTTAATATTTACGTACGTTTAGTTCTGTAGATTAATTACCTGGCTTTGATCTTTTGAATCCATTCAGCAGCTCTATTATTTGGTGAATAAACTATGTAATTTTTGATCAATATACGCCTAGCTTGCTGACTTATTTGTATGCAGATATTTCGTAAAATGTGTCTGTTATTGTGAACATTTGTCACAAGTGATGTTTGTTGGCGTGTTAGTGGAGGTCCGGTGCATTTTACAACATGACTTATATTTCTGGTTGCACACGAGAATCCCGTGCAGTCGTTGTATCGTCGGGCAAATAATGCTCCATGTTTCCAAAGCTTATTACCCAATGCCCTGAGTGACATGGCGCTTGTGTAATAGTAAACATTCACTTAATTGCCAAATTCTATAACAAAAAAAAGAATAATTATGTTATTTGTCTATTGATCAATTACTGATATATTAATTGCGTCGTTCGTTAATTGTTGAAAGAAGTCGTAGAAACAAAACGAAAATAGGAATTAATTCGGGGCATGTGTGGATCACAAGATGTATGTTCACAATTGCAATTCTTAACAACAAAAAGGATAATCTATCAATTACTACGATTTTCACTTTTCTTATTATTTTTTTATACCTATTGATTTCTGCCTAACATATGATAAATGATTATTTTACATATTTATTATCTTCTGTCAAATTAGTTGAAGACTAGGAATGTTGTAAACAAGGTCAAGTTCTAGTATAGAGATGGGGCGACGACTGTTCAGTATTGTCAAGTCAATTGTGGAATTTGTTTTGTAGAATAGAAATACTAGAAACTAGAAAGGAAAGGAAAGTGAAATGGAAAGTGTTAATTTGTGCTGGTGGATGTGAAAAGGGGAAACTACTGGAAAGAATAGAAAGGAAACTGGGAATGGAAAACTCAAAAGTTTTGAATCATAAAGCAAAACATCACAAAACACTCAACTATAATAAAACACAATTCTTAATAATACTCAATTACATCTGATATTTATAACTTAATAATAAATTTTATATCTATATATCTATATATAGATTATATCTATTTAATAGTATTTATATCTCTATCCTCATTTTGGTTGTTCAAGAAAAAAACGAAACGATCTGTTTTTTATACTATATTTTTAACTTGGTCGATAGTACAATAAAAGTTACTTCAGTCCTTATCAATTGTCAGTTTGTTTACGAATTTTATTTCAAATAATTCAAATTCAATAGGGAGGGAATAAGAATTCAATTTTCTATTCCAATCCATTACTTCACTTTATTGAAAATGTCGTTTAATTTAAGTATTTAAGAGTTTAGGTTTAGAGGGACTTTAAAATTTAAAGTTCCTAAAATATTATAGGTATCCGGGGCTTTATTTTGATGAAAATTTCCTAGTAGGGACTTTATCAAAAAAAAAATGACCTATAAAGTCACTTTATATTCAAAGTAAAGCAATTAGAGTCATTTATTCGAAAATTTCATCTATTAATATATTTATTCAATACTTTTATTTTAATTTCAAATTTTGAAGTCAAATCAAAGTCAAAGTTGCTCTAAAATGGGACTGAATTAAAAAACTTTGAATATATACCAGCTCTTCCATCCCAAATTTTATGGCGACATCTACTCGTAAAACACTTTCGTTAATTACCGATTATTGAGGCAAGATTCCTAGACGTTGATCCCATGATACTAAGATTAACAGTAGTTAACTGTTGTTCATCCTGTACTTTGTGGCACATTACAGATTCTTGCCGTAGTGTGCCGCAGGAATCAGCAAAATTAATAAACACAAAAGAAATAGAAAATCTCTAGTCACGTGTTTTTCACTTTTTCAGTGATTATTTGTTTTTTTCGTTTTGCTTCAATTGTTTTAGATGAGATTTGAAAATTTATAAAAATCCAAATCAAAAATAATAGAATTCAACTCACCAAAATTAATAATTTGATTGTAGTAAATACTAATTAAGGAAAAATATTAATGTTGTCCAACCGAACCCAATACTCTAAAATAGAGTCAGCACAAAACCATTTTTTACCAGTTACCGGATAAAACATGCTCTAGAGCCTATACTATACCTTAGTAATATCGATCGGAAATACTCTGCTCATTATTTACTGTTTCATACTTCATAGTCCATAAATAAAGAGTGATTAAGATAATTTTTCTAATTTCAATTGATTAACACGAAAAGGACGATGGTACCTTCTATGAGTTATCAAAACTAAAATAAAAATATGACTTTAGATAGACAAGGGCAAAGGAGACAGAGATATCCCTTTCATTTGTTAATATAACTACAATTTTTCTGATCAAAATAAAATTAAATTAAAGTGGGAGTGGCATGAGTATATTATACTGATGCGTGATACATATATTACATTCGCGCATTGACCATTTGTGTTACGTTTTCCCAGTGATAAGTCGAGTCACATGAGTATTAATTCGTAGGACGCATAACGTTGTTTTTTTTTTGTTTTGAGAACCTGCCTTCAATCAAGCAGTAGATTTTAGTAGAGAGTTTTTTTACGTGTATGAATCTGTCTGTTTACAAGTGTGTGCACTGCGGAGGATATTCAATCGGCCGCCTGTCAGCAGTCAAAATAAAATAATACGTCAAAATAAGAAGAATAATAAATAAAGCAAAATATCAAATTTTCCAATTTAACTTTTCTACGGTGCTTTACTAGTGTTGTGAAAATTATAAAATAATTCTAATTTTTAAGGCTAAGGACTAGGAAGGAGAAAAAAGTCGATAACATAATAATAATAGTAATAATAATTGAAAATTGTGTCGAAAAAGAACGTGGACTAGTTTTATTGATTCCGGTTGAGCGTGTTGCTGTATTTATGTGACTCTCATTATATCTTACTAATGCCTTTTCAAAAGATTTGTAGTGGACGAAAATAGGATTGTTATTATTTTTGATTAGTAAGTTTATTGATAATTATTGTATTATCGTTATTTATTGTTATTTAATGGGTTATCTGCACTTAACAAGTTAACAAAAAAGAAAGACAGATAATTTTATGTCTCTTTTCAAGAAATCTACACTAACGAATTCTATTCTAGATGCATCTCGAATTTTGATTATTTTCGGTTCAATAACACAAGATTCATCAATAGTTTAGACTCCAGACTATAAAAACGCTATTATTTATTAATATATTTTTCCTGCTAATAATATAATATCTAATCGTTACTATTCTTCAGATACACGCCCTTCATAATGTTTCAAGATTTAACATAGGCCAATTGGCAATCACTGCGCCCACGCCCGCCGCCGCCTCCCTAACAGCAATAACCACTACTACCACCAATATCGCACCTACACGGCCGCTGGAAAAATGCTTATTGTCGAAGGTGCTGTCGGTCCAGCATCGATTAATTCTGGAACAGCAACAACAACAACAACAACTACTACTATTCCTAGTGGTGCCACACCTTATACGGCATTAGTTGATGGTGCGGGTGTGGTTTGTATTCCGCCCAGTCCTACGGCACGTCCCCTAAGAAATGCGGCGGACGTTCGAGCGCTACTTCAAATCAAACGTAACGACGAAGTTAAACAACTATTAAGATCAAATGCTTGGCCAGCTAATCATCCAGTCAGAAAGTAAGTTATTAATTAAATAAATAAGTTTAGTTATGATTTGTTAGATGACTATTTAAAATTATCCGATATATAGAGAATTATGGCCGATACTGTGTACGCAACATGCAACAGCAGGTGGAAGTTTAGGTGACGGATTTTATTGGGATATGGTGATGCAAGTGTTTGGTTCAATAGATTTACCGGAAAGGCCAGTAGCTTTACCACCCTTTGTTGAACCATCCCGATGCCATGCCTACCATTTGACTAGGACTGGTCGGGCGTGTACCGAACGTCTTGTTAGCGTTTTAGGATACGCTTGTCCAGATATTGTTTATAGTCCAGCTATTTATCCGATTTGTGGTTTATTATTGCATTATGTGACTGGTGAGTATCTATCTATTTTTTGACTTTGAATCGATCAATATAGATTAGAAATGGTTTTTTTCCCTCTATGTCATACTTTGACATATCTAAACTAAAGTATATATGGAATAAACATGGACTATACATATGAAAGAACTAAATTTACAATTCATTAACGCATACTTCGATATATTTTATCTGTGCTGATCAAAAAATAAACATATACATATTTTGAATACATATTCAAAGTGTTACTAATCAATATGCTGATGCCAGATATTACTGCTCCTACCGGTAATTCTAATTTTAGCATTTTGGAATTCATCAATGATGAAATCAGCCAATAGCAGAGCGTTTTCTATATGTCAGTTCGTACATATAAAATCAGCTGATGGTCAAATTAATTATAATAGAATAAATTTAATGACAAGAATCAAAAAAAAAATCTATTTTATAAATGTACTCGTATATATCGTATCGATATAAACAAAACAAATAATAAATATAATAATTGAATTCGATCTGGTTTGTTTGAGTAGGAGGCAGTTAAACTGTGATAATCACTGTGTATCTCTTTATCTGTGTTGGTGTACATGTGTATAAACAAATTAAAATTCAAAAAGCAATAAGAAAATATTTTCTTTTTTCGTTAGTACGTATTTCGTTGATTGTTAGCCATCAAAATTTTTGATTAAAAATTAATGCAGTACTTATTTTGAATATTATAAAAATAGATTTTTTTGCACACGCTCTCATACGATCTTTAAAAATACAGGATCCTGATTAAAAGACATAAAGAGAAGAAAAAAATTACAGCTCCTGTGACGAAATAAACAAAATGTTGGCTTCTGCGATTCCGTCGTAAAGAGATTATACACATAGGAGTTTAATAAAAAAAATCCCATCATCTCTACCACGAAATTCTTTAATAATCCTAAAATCTATGCATTGTCGAATAAAATTCTATTCTTCTCACAGGATATATGTTTTTGAATAGTGTCTTGTGTGATAGAAACCCTACCACTTGGCAAAGCAGAATTTGTAACGTACGAGTTCGAAATATGACAAAGATACGCTGTATCTACTCATTTACATATGAGTAGATGGAGATGTATTAATAATAATAGTATATGTAAACGTTAATTCATATTGTAAACAATATTGTTATCAATTTTAATGCATAAAATTTAATTAAAATGTCCGGCCGGAGGCATGATGCGAAATGGATAGGAACCAATTAAATTATACAGAAGATGCATTGTGAAGCGTTAAAAATAGTTTCACAATGTGATATTTTTACAGCATAAAAATTTTGTTTATTACAATTATTATTTAATTTTGACACCTACGCACCCATTTCGACGAATTGTATCTAATGAAATTAATACGAACTTATTACATATTTAAATGAATAATGAATCTGAATAATGTCTGATGAATTTCCACTATAATAAAAAATAAGAGAAAAAATCGTCATAATGGACAAGCTGTTTTTAGTTTTAAATAAATATGTAGATTGATATTAATAAATTTTCCATTAATATACAAGAACAAATAATTGTTTGTTGTTTGATAATAAACTGAATTATCAAATAAGTAGGAATACATAGTAACATTATAGTTAATTCATCAATTTTACTTCTATTTACAATTCATTCTGACTACATTGAATAACAAAAGGCATATCAATGATAATGTATTTTATAAATAAACTTTCTATGATTTAATTGCATTATGGATGAAAAATAACAATTATATCAATGTCAAAGTGCAATCGGTTTAATAAATAATTCATTTCATTATTTTGTTACTCATAATATACATTTCATAGTATGTAAACTGTACATAGTTTTGTTAGCATTATGGTACGAATACACCTAGTCTGAGGGCCGTTTACACTTTCAAGCATATTGCACAAAGTTTTACGCTAGAAATTTTGTGTCAATGCCGTTTTCCGTTTGTATACTCAAAACAGTTTGCAGTGTGCACAAAATGTACGAAAGAAATACCAACATATACTATAGATTCACATATGTGGCATTATATGGCCGCAAAGACAATAAATATTCATAAAAATGTCATTTTCCCATCCCAACAAAAAATTGGATCAGATTTCAGTTTAAATTTTTACATCTTTCAACATTTGTTTTTTCCTCTTTTCGAGAAAAATGCAATAATAATAAAGGTAAATAAATCCCTTGTCAAAAGTGGTTCCGCACAACACGGATATACTGTCAATTATCCGTATCACATAAATTAGTGGTTAATAACTCAAAATTTTGAACCAAGCAGATTTCATAAAAACGCTGATTTCTTTACCTACCCTGCATGATGTCTTGTTTTTTATATTCCTAGTGAATCTGGGGAGTCCACGTTGACTGTGCGTTTCAGTATTTCCAAGAACCTCATTCGTTCGTGGTGACCTAAACCAATCAATGGGCGTTTGATTTTGTACCAGCCTAAATCTTACTTATCCATAATATTGAAAACGCGTTTAAACTATTCAAAATGCTGGTGCAAAAGCAAAAGCTGTTGGTCTCCATGATTTTGTGCAAAATGCTTGAAAATGTAAACGACTCTTTAAATATGCCTGGCAAGATATTTAATAATAAGTATTTCTATATATATTATATATATATATAAATCTTTTAATTTAGAAGAAGAAGCGTATCACTGCATGGCCAGTTTGGTATCATCTAAAGAAAAAACTTTCATCACACAAACGAAATTGCTTTATGAAGTCACGTGGAAAACGGTGATGCAAATATGTAGAAAGCATGTGGTAAGTGAATTAAAAACGTGAATTTTCGAGATGACAATCATTTGATCATATTTTTGATCTTCTTAATTTTGATTAAAACTGAGAACTATCATTTATTTATGTTATAACGATCTACTATTGAATATTTTCCGCTATACTTATGACAGAATCATTATGAAAGAAAAATTATTATGAAAACCCCATGATTAATTAAATAAAAACCGAGTCCCGTCAATAGAGCGGGTTAGAAATCAACAAGAGTTTCATGGAAATGTGCCAAAAAATTTTGAAAAAAATAAATGCTATTTCCAAATAAAAAGTGCTGGATGGACGTGATATTTCTGGATCATCAACTGTTTTTTTTTATTAGTCATTTTTCGATTATTTATTTTGACGTTTATTTATTTATTGGGCCAAGGATCTCTTCCATTTTGTATTGGTTACAGTGAAAATTGGTTTTAAATTTGTATTACGTTTTATGCGATATATATGGATTGAATTTCTGTGAATCTCAGCCGAACTCTCTTAGCGATATTTTCTCAATATCTAGATCGTTATAACCGGTTGACGCTCTAGTAGAAATATCGATAGAATTATTCAGAATGCTAAATTTCTCCTATGTATAAACTAGACATCATGTTTTAGCCTATTAATGATAATAAATAAACTTTACACCTGGTAAATAATATAGAAATAAATTATTCGATTATTATTATTATTATTCTATTTGTACGAGTTCAATGGCATCTTAACAACCAAGTAGTTTACATACCTATTTATTAACCTATTCTAACGTTGATTATAGTTAGATATGCTAGTATACAGGTGTTTATGTGAAGTTAAAGAGTAAAAGTTTTATATACAATCAATAGATACGATATAAAACTGCAACACGCTCGGTTTCAACGAATACGATAGTAATAAATTTCATTCTTTATCGTATATTATGTGTACAATTCATCATAAATGGATCGACAATTATTAATTATGAATGAGAATTGTCACAACGTATAATAGCGATTTGATAATGTCAGCATAACAATTAAAATTAAAAAAGCTATTCAATTCATTATTATTTAATTTATCTTTAAAGTTAATCGTCTTTAATCCAGAATTCATTATAAGCAGACTCTCTGCTAATATATCAAAATCATGTTGCTTCGTAGTCTAGTCTAGTGTATTGAGATCTTTATTAAGCGCATTATACTATATACATATGAATATGAAATTTCATCTTTTAAATGATTAAATAGATCGTTCCAGGTGTTAAACAGTTTCAATTAATAGCATTTATTGGTTACAATTTAATATAGTAATATCAAATGATAGCAGAAGCCGGTGCACAGTATGTTGACTTTTTTTTTGTTTGGTTAATAAACCAATAAAGATTTAAATTTGAGGGCAATAAAATATAATTAAATATCGTAAAATCTCAATTAAGCCATAAAAATAGTGTGGAGATAAGGCGTATTTATCTAATTAATTAGGAAATTAGAATTTTGCACATGCTGTTATTGTCACTACATACATACAGTCGGTGCAAATTAAGAAGATTATTATACAATAATGTGTAAGAATTAATCAATTTTGTCAATTCATAGTTAAAGTTCCTAATACAGTAGAGACTCGATACCGTGTGTTTTAGCACGGTATCACGTATTTAATGCAGTTATAGCGCCGTCCAGTAGAATCTTATTTGACTTTTACAGAAGGTGCTCGGCTACATGAACTTCACATACTTCATGATCGTTTTCACATGTCCTTTCAATATCATTCCATTCCATTCCAATACATCAGAATCCCCGAAAGTAGTTGCCCCGGTAACGGAGTAATTTGTTCATGTTATACGGTGGCTAATGTGATGTACGTTATTCGATATTCACGGTCGTACAGTATATACTGTAGATTTTCAACCGAACCGATTTATAATAAATTTCTGTTATTTTAAAATCAAATTTTTCTTGATCAGAAACCTAAAATATTATCCAACAAAACAATAATTTTTCTGTAAATAAATATGACGACATCGCGCTGTCATACGCCGATAGCAACATAGAGAAGATATGATGCACTATATAGAGTCTTCTTAATTTGTGCCGACCATACATGTGTACATTCAAGAAATTTGCAACTGTTGTTTTTAACGGAAGCAACTTCCGTTTATTATAATGAAAAAACAAACAAAACAAAAGTGTCAAGTGTCCGAATTCTGATAATTAAGCAAAAAACAAGTGCTCCAACATCAATAAGCATTCAATTACCTGTACTTATGCATAATTACCAAATTACCAAATTTAAATATGTTAAAAATACTGTTGTATCCCGTCTTAAAATTAGTCATCATCTTTTAATTAATTATTTTTTTAACCCGCGTGTCATTACTAACCGATTTTAATTTGTCTATCCAAATAATAAGAGCTGACTGTATCATTTTGCATACGATTTTATTTAAATCGATCCCCGTCGATTACTAATTAATATTATGATTATGGGTAGATTTTAAAATCGAAATAATTTCTTCTCTTTATTGATAGAAAGGTGCTGCCGTACACTTGCAACGCCACTGTACAACCGGTCGCGCAGAACGTATTTACATGGACTGGATCTGGTGGATATTTCAAGGATTACCATTCCAACATTTGATTAGGATAATGGACTGCTTCTTCCATGAAGGAGTAAAGGTCAGTATTTTGTTGTTCAATTCCGTTTCAACATTACCTAATTAAATAATGTTTGTATTAATAGCGAGTGTTGTTTACGTTTCGATTTATTATTGTTATACTTGGATACTTAATTAGAGTTTGCTAGATATATTTTTAACAAATTATTTTGTTTAAATTAAACTTTGGTGTAACGGGACAATGATTTATAAGAATTCCTCAGTGTTGCACTTTTGCCAAATTTATTTTAAACTTCTCGTTTTGACATTTTTCTTTATTCTTGCGCTAATAATAATTAATTAATCAGCTTTTTTTTAATAAGTGGTCTATTTTTAGAAATACCATTTTTTGTCGAAGCACAGTTTACATTTGTTTTTTTTTTTCTCCTAAAATTTATCAATTTTAATGATATCGAAAAATTGGCAATGAACTGTTTTTGTCAATTTATAAATAATCGGTTGTCCCACTAAGAAAAATCTGTTTTAATAAATTCCGAAACACCTCGTGATGTTGTTTATAAACCAAAAATTTTAAATTAGATTTTTTTCTTTTCGTTTTTATTATTATTATTATTATCCGGATATCATTAAATTCTTTCCTGGCGGCGTAGGCGCATTATCAACGAGCATAAAAACAAATCCATAATTTATCTTAATTAATTATTCATCTTGTTCTTATATTAAATATATGCTATAGGTTTTATATAGAACAGCAATGGCCATTCTGTTATTATTCCACAAACATTCATCAGCTAATGCTGCGGAATGGTCTGCTGAAATTCAGAAAAATGGCATCGATTTAGCATTGAATAAATTTTGTAGAGAAATGCCTGCTACACCGCAAAAAGTATTAAAGGTAAGAGAAGCTCTATCAGAAGGGTAGGTATAAATGTAAATGACGATTGTGAGAAGTTTGCCAAGAACTTGCAACAAGTATGTTAGGTAAACTACTGTTCTAGAACAGTAAACGGACAAGTTTCTGAACTTGTACCTATTCGGGAGTAAAATTCTCAAGTGAACAAATGATGTCTAGTTGTATAAAAAATAAATATTTTTTACATTTCCTTAATTTTTTTTAATACTCGATAACGTAACAATTGTATTTTTGCTGCGCTTGTTCTAGTTCAACAGTACTGCCAAATTGTAAAAAAAATTTATTGTCGTATTTTTTTTATTCTTTAGGTTGCTTTCGGTATAAGAGGTTTAACATCATCATACATTTCAAGGGTATTTGTTAAAACTGAAATGTTATTAAAAAGTCGTCATGTAATGCATGGTTCAAAGCAATTAATACGATCCAGGTCTAGTGAAAATTTGCCAAATAGTCAAAGTCAAAATAATATTCAAATGGTTTCACATACGTTAACGATACGTGAGGTAAGTGAATTGTTGCCAAATTGACACTGAAGTAAAGCAATAAAAAAAAAAATGTCAATAAATTGAAGAGTGGAAATGGAATTAATAATAAACTATGTATTCTGATATGTGTGTGAGTGTGTGACTTGGTGCTAATGATTTTAAATATAGATTAGTTTCGTTTTGAGATAGGAATGGTGTGGTATTGCTATATTTTAAGTATTTAAGGCATTTCTGTTTTTAATCTTGGTGTCTGTTTTCTTATAATTAATAAAATTATGAATTTTTGGAATTGTTTAATTTCAAAAGCTTTCTTTTTTGTTTCAGTAGTTTTTTGTTTGTTCTTTCTATGAAAATAGGGTGAAACTGAATAATAATTAGATTCTTTCCATATATTTACTTGGCAGTAAATTTCAATTAGAAAGGAATAACGGAAGAAAAAGTCTTATTTATTTATTTTTTAATCTTATAATTGAGAGCTTTTGAAAATAGTGTACGTTCTTTTTGTCTTTGATTTGACTGTTCAAATTTTGACATAAACTATTCTAAAAATATGAAATATTTCTAATTCTTTCAGCTGGATAAACAAAAGAAAGCCATTCACACTTTTTACTGTATTTCGAACATTTTTGTAAGTTTTGGTTTTTTTTTGTTGAAAATGAGAGCGAGTCTGAGTTTGCGAGTGCTATTATAATACATAGTTTTCTTCCGTTTTTCTTCCTTTACCCTCTCACGCCCCCAATCACATATTTGTAATAATAATTGATTTCTAATTAAATCGAAAACGAATAATGAAAGCGCCCTTATACAGGGAAGGCGACTCTCTGAAAATTTGCAACACATGCGAATGACAGATAATTTGAAATAATCATCGTGTGTAGGTTGCTGTACATATTTCGCCATATTACAACTCATCAGATTGGCTCTAGATCAGCCTATGGTTGCTTATAAATTAATTATGTCTATTTTTAGAAAATTTGGGTTTTGTTTGGTCTTATTTTTCGTTTTTTTTTTTTTTAAACTTATTCCTATAAATATTTACAGGGCTTTCTGGTAAGTAGTTCATTAAAAGATTTTCGTATTTCCATTTGAATAAAATTCAGTGCCTTTAGCACGGAGCCCCACAACAATCGTTTGTTTCAAATGATGTACATATGCATATATTTTGGTTCTGGTACTACTTCCGGTTTCACCGAAAATTATTCAAACCAATTATTTTTTTGGATTTCACACATTTTATAAGAAATATTTTGCTAATACTACATACATGTATATCTATTTTCGAATGCTTTGCAGAATCTTCGTTTGCCCTGGTAAACAAAGTAATACTTGTAATCACAATTTTTTACAAAAAAAAAAAAAAAGAAATGGATTCGCCTTAATATCTGATATGTTCCTTAACACGTAAGTTACAGATTCAGAATTGGATTTCAGAATAATAAAAATATTAAAAACTACAAATATATAGTAAATTGCATTGAAAATGCCTATATTCGGATTGGTGCTGGTTAAACCAGAATTCTGATCAGAATCTAAATATTCCGTAAGCAATATCAAATGTTATATTTGTATTCTGGCGATGTGCCAAAGTTACAGAATTTTACTTGAATGCGAAAACTTTCAATGAACAATTTATGAAAAGGCCCTATATACAAAATTTTATAATGTAAATATTTTCTGCCTAGTTTCTAACATAATGTGCGTAAACATTATGTATAAAACTAACAAAAACTTGTATAATAAAACACCTAAATTTTTCACGAGTTTTTAACATGCCAATTTTTCATTGGCGATTACACGTCATTTATCATACCATAATAGTGCAAGTACACTGTAGATTTCTCTAAATGGAGTATTGCAGCTAGTGCTGAAGTTAAGATCAGTCTCTACGCTTCTAGCGAAGCTAGAGCGCCTTGAGCGCAGGGCCCAGAATACTAGCTAGAGTAACTGTACGTACAGAAAAGTCTATAATATACTCGCACTCTTAAATAGTTTTCTTAAGAGACCCAATCTTCTTTTTTTATACATATGTAAATACGTAATACATATCTGCAAATTTAATTATAATAATTAACATGATTCAACTTTTTTTTATTAATTATTGATTTTTTATAACAGCATTGTGTTAAAATTAACGAATTTTGTTTGATTTTTGTTTAGAACTGATTATTTTTGAAATAATTGTTAATTTCATGGTTTTCTACAAAATTTCTTCCATTGAAATAAAAACATTTTAAACAGACACCATTCTCAAATGCCATACAGATATCGTGGCATGTTTTCTTGCTGCCCTTTTATATATATATATTAAAAAAAAATCAATATTATTTACCTATAAATGTAAATACAAAGATGTGTATATTGTAAGATGTTTTTTGAAACTTGTATGTTATTCATTTTTCAGAAAATGTCCGAAGAAGTGTACAATGATATGGTATTGTATTAGTTTTTATATACAGTTTTTTTAATTATTATTTTTTAACTTTCTTAATACATATCTAATAATATAATAATTACATATATGAATTGCGTGTATGCGTTTTTTTTTTGTCAATGTTCAATATCATCATCATTGCAACAACCATAATCTTCATCAGCATAATTAACGTATGTAACCCCTTATTTGTATAGTATATGGACAGCTACTTCGAATTCGTATATGGTAAATTATTGTCCTGTGTGGTAGACAGGCAACGACGAAATGCAAAAGAACTGTCCACCGAGAAAAACAACTGACAAGATCAATAATCTCCTATAAACATTGTTGTCTTGCCGCATCTTTCATATGATTTACTATAGCAAACATTCTGGTAACAGTAAAACACTTTAACATTGGAAAATCTAATTTTACTCTCCCACCCTGGCTGCACTAGATTCGCACTCATAGTCCCATGATGTCTACCACATACATAGCAATAATTTCAAATGTGCCAGTTTGAAATAAGATGGCATACACTATACAAAAATCTTGGTTATACACACATCAGTCATCAATCTAACCAAGATCATTGATTGAATTAATTATAAATAATTATTGATTGTATTTTTTTAAATGTGTTTGTGTTTTTGTTGCATGTTTCGTATTTTTTAATCATACGATAATAACAATAATCAAAACTAATCATCTATTAACTAACAAATAACATAATATGTACAACTCATATACATATAGATATTTACACACAAAATTGATGCGAAAAAAAGTGCATAAAATAAATTTTCTAATTGAAGAAAATTGAATAATTTAACTAAGTATCATCTCTAAGATCACGTTCTATCTCCTATCCTCTTCTCTCTCTCTTTTTTTTGTATAATAAAATAACCATTTTCATTGTCATTTCTATCTTTAGGATTGATGCGTTATTAAATTTATGTAGAGAATAGGGTTTTTGTTTGTTTGTTTGGTATTGTGTGGGTTCCGTAGTGGAAAAATTATAGATTTATCTAACAACACGGAAAGGACTAAAAATTGATATTAATTTTCACATTTCATTTTAACACCCAAATTGAATTTGGATATAGAAAGCCCTGAATTTGCATTTTATTACTATTATTGGTATAATTCAGTTGTCATAGAATGGATTGATTGAATAACTGAGAATCATTTACTTGTTGCTGAATTTTACACAGCCGCTAACAGTCGGTGAATGTAATCCATTGTCCTGTTCAAGCAATTTAATCTTAACCTGCGCAATAATGATAAATTATACTTACATCGTAGTTTATTAATTATTTGCATAATAATTGAAAAAATCGTAGAATTTTATTAATTTGTTTGGTAAATACATAAGAACAGAAAAAAAGAATTTTAATTTTTTGAAAGTAACTACGGCACTGGCTGAATAGTTCGTTTATTGTTATTATTACGTCGAGAGCAACTCTAATTTAAATAATAATAGACAATAATAAGACTGAATATGAAAATAAACATACGATTTTTATGTTTTTTCTTTTTTTTTTTGAAAAAGAAAACCTTCCATTTTTATAAGCAAGAATTTATCTACAGAGTGTTGAAATGATTTATGATAAGGTTATAACATTTAAATTAATTGCCCTGCTCAAATATAATTTGCTATAAAATAAACGCAGCAAAATGCTCTGTTTTTTTTTTTTTTTTTTGGAATGATTTAATTTTCAGAGAGGATGAACAACAAATTTTTTATTTTTTCGAGAAAAATTAGAAAGATCATCTTTTGGCCACAAGCCAGACACGTTTCCTCTTTTTTAATCTTAATATAGATGTAGTTATTGATTTTATACATATGTATGTACATAGCATACCGGAGTAGGACTGAAAGTTTACAATTTTATATTTTTAAGTCAAATAAAAACTTACCAACAATTTCACCTAACGGTTCAGGCCATTTTCCTGATTGATATAATAAATTGTGCACATTGTTGCTTCTTGACAACTGACTTCTCAAATAAATGCGTACGTGAATACTTCGGTATAAAGTACTATTAATTAATTTCTGGCTATAGGTACTAATTAACTAAGTACAAGCTATTCGGCTAATTATATGCTATTAAAGGGAAATAGAATAATTAATCTCCCCCTCTATAATAATAGGTACATTTTCATTTAATTCACTTATTATTGATCACAATTGACAATAGTTCAGAAGTTCAGCATTTTGAGTTGTAAATGTTTCAATTTTTACTTTAATTTTAGTTACTCAAAGATAATAAAAGTAGATAGTTTTATGTGTAATATTTCTAATTTAATCCATTATTGATTCCAAGGTGTTACACAATCTGATTAATTAATCATTATATTATTGATTTTTTTCGCTTTGAAAATATGTAGTTAATGAATTATTCATTACATTATTTAATACAAAAAAAGTCGTATGTTTATTAAACAGACTTAAGTAGTAGTTTAGTTAGTTGTGTTGTCAGACTGTTTGGTATCGGTGGTGCGTTTTTCATTAGTTTACCGTCTTCGATTTATATTTTCAGGTTTTTTTTACCAAATCTTTTTGCATGACTGTGTATATTTTTAAGTTAAAGAAATCAGAATTTTTATTTGTTATCTCTGATTCTAAATAGTAGCCCTCCCTAATACAGTATTTATATAGTAATAATATCTAAGCATAATTAATCATCGCGTCTGCATTTTTACCTCTTTTTTTCTTGCTGCGTGCGCACCTTCATTCGATACCTTTTCAAAATAAAGGGAGCTCATTCACCGGAACCGCGTACTCTCGCCATGGGCATCTACCCAATCCAGAATGTCAACTCGCCCATTCTTGGGCAGCAGGATGTAAGTTCTATTACTAATATAGGTACATTTCATAATTATTCATATGGATGAAATTCAATCCATAGTATACTGATAGTAGATGTGCAAAACAGATTCTGAACAAGTACAGCAAAAATCTAGTTATAACGAACCCGATTATTATGAACAGTCGCTTATAACGAACTATTGTAAAGTAGACGATCAATATCATTATTAAACTTTTGTTTGATTAGCATTTAGCACCCATAGCCAGCTTTGTTAATAACGAATGAAATGATCGATCAATTGAGGTTCATTATAAATGGATTTTCCGGTATATAATATACAACGTATGCTTCTTTTACGGGCAGTTGTCATAACGAAACAATTTTTGGATGAAATCAAACCTCGACTTTGGGGTCAGATTTCTTATCAGTGAACAACTTTTATAAACGAACATAAAGTTTAAAACGGCCCTATCGTTTGTTTATCGTTACAATGAAAGTTTATAGCATCAGTCAAGTCATGATCAACTTGTACCAATTGTTTTCGGGTATTTTATATGTGTAGATAGATTTTGTTCAATGCCGCTCACTTTGGCATCAGAATCCGCTTTGTATATCTATATTGATGTCTAATAAAAGATTATTAAATGTGCCTCAATTTCGTTACGTTTTTATTAATTAGTTTTTTAGTATGTAGATATTTTACCTCTACACGCTTGCTATTATTAAATTGATAATTTAAGCACTGTTTACATTGAATAGTAAGAAAATTAGATTAAAGCTATATGCCCACACTACAATTTTATTTCTTTCCATATACAAATATTTACTTTGTTGATTGCAGCAGATATCGAATATATATATAGTTAATAGTCGTCATTGTCATAGAATTTCATAGTTTTCCATTTTAATAAATTTATTATTCTATTTCAGGCTCCATCCTATTTATCCCAAGCTAAATGGTTCCCATTTTCCAGTCCTTTATTTCATAATAAAGAATTTCATGCGACGATCAGAAAAACGGTAACAAAAGCCTTTTCCTATCTAATGGCAAATCGACAGGCTTCGTCATAATGTACGGCTTAACCTCGCTGATACGCATCATTAGCAATAAAAAAAAAATCTCAACGCGCATGAATTCTATTTGTATCAATTTAACGGATGTTGCTGATGATGCCCATGCGCGATAGAGAATATTTAACATGTTGGTGGAACGTTTAGACCGAGCATCTAATTGATCGATTATGTCACTGAACGTTTTATGAATTATGTAGATATTGATAAATGTTGCATAAAACAAACAATTTTTTACGCGTAGAATTTTTATTATATAAATTTTACACTTGATCAAATGGAAAGCAGTCACATGTTCCTCAATTTTTTTAATTTTTTATTTCTACGAAAATTTTGAAAGGGAATGTAAGTGAATTGAGATAGAGAACGAGAGAGAGGTGCGGTTATTTTTATACAATATGATACCTGGCCAAAAAAGTTATTTTTAGTGACAGTTTTTTCGCTAGTTCAACGAATATCTATTGAGATGCCTGTGTACTGAAAATTATCATCATTCACTGAGCTGAAAAAATAAAATACACAGGTGCACATGTACCTATTCAGAAAATTTGGGCTCTGTTTAGATTTTTGTCATGTGAATAATAAAAATTAATATTTCTCGGCAAGTGACAGCACAGAATAGAATTTTAATGATTCATGTGGAATTTTCACGGTTAATAATTAATAGAAAATTTCTATAAAGTATAACGAGTATTATTATGCTTGTGAGTTTTTTAAATCTTGATTTTTTTCTTTATTTTTGACTCAGCCTCGTCGTTGTCTCGATGTCGAGCGATGCCATTATTGAGAGAATTTTTTTTTTTGGCAAGCCCAACCGGGAAAATTTAACGATTATAAAATACATCATTTCAAATTAACAACTTTTACTTATACATACATATACAAAGATAAGTATAAGAATCTAAAAATAATTTTTAACTTGGAAAATTCATACTTTAGCGAAGCGTATTCGTAACGTATTAATGACGTGTTTGAAAAAAACAAATCATTAAAAAATTAGTAAAGACAAAACGAAGCTCTTAAGCTAGTGAAGTTTAAGAATTATGTATCACACTTCATCAAGGTCAAATGTGATTATGATAGGAGAATTTATATAATTTCTCTCTGCTCTAAAACGCTCTCGTAATTGGGCTCTATTAAGCCGTTGATATATCTATTAATGTGTCTCCTTCCTCCTTGTTTTATAATCATCATTTTTTATTATAAAAGTATTTATTGCTTCCTATTTCCTTATTCCTATCCTCATTGTTATCATTTATCACCATCAATCAAGTTTATGATTGAGTATAGCTACTAATAATTTATTAATGTTTATCGTTGCTTTGATTTGCATGCTGAGTTGCTTCATAGAGACCTCTCTCTTTAAATAGAAGTTTTTCATCAGACAAAAGTAGATACATATCTACATATAATTTTGTGCCTACACAATTTGCGAATTTACGTTCATATCGAATCGATTTAGAATAATGAGAAAATGACAAACACTGGAATAGTAAAGTTGCTCATTCACTCCTCCATAATATGGATGAGTCCGCATATCTCTACATACATATGTATTATCTCTGAGCAACAACGAATGAACGAACATCTCTTACCGGAAAAAACAATCAAGATCGTTTTTATTATTTTTTATTGCTAGTGTTTGTTCGTGGGACAGGTTCAATTTATTTTTTTAAATAATCATAAAGATAATAATAATAATGGAATTAAATAATTAGATAAATTAACATCAACATTTCTCTTATGAAAAATGGTCTTGATATGTTACGAAATGAAAAATAATTACCAGTAGATATAGGCTAGCAGTAGATTTTGACGGTTTTCCTATAGTCTGTTCACTGTGAGTTTGCAGTTATGCGATGCATGCACAGTATCGGCTACAATCTACTTTAAGCGATTTATCGGTCGCTATGAGTGGGTAGTGCCTACCTAGTACTACAGCATATTCTCAGTGAATCAACTGTAGTGTGTTCCATAGTTATATTACTGGAAATAATCGATCTACAGAGACCCCTATTAAATGTTTTAGCATGTTGATTTTGTTTGCATGATTTTTGTATTGAATATTTTGATTTCGAGGTTTTCTTATTTCAATTTTTAATCATTTAGGCGGTTTATTTATTGTGGCATAGCGATTTTGTGCAGGAATTCGAAAAATATTTTAGAAACTATAAGCACAAAAACTGGACAAATCCATGGTCGTCTGCCTTGTTCGACCTTGTTAATGTTTATTCATATAATAATAATAATAATTTGTATTTATATTGGCGCAGCATATTTTTCTGTTTGAGAGAGATAGGTATAGAGATTATCTATTTTTAGTATATAGCTCTGCGCCATCTCCTCCTCTTGCTGCGGCTATTTAATTATTTGATTTGATTAAATACCGAATTGAAATATAAACAAAATCTATCGTAAAAATAGAAACACTTAAAAATTACACACCAGAATCTTTTTTGCTCCATTAAATTCGATTTGAAGGAAAAATGAGGCAATCAAGCAATTAGAAATAATGTGCTATAAATAAACCGCTGTAAAAACTGTTGAGGCGCTACTGATGTTTTTTGATACTTGATTATTGCTTGTTGCATTTTTTTATTTATTTATTAACATAACTATTATTGGGCTGTATTTTTACGCACAAACCAAACAAGATTATTCATCATTTTAATTGGAATTTCTTTCGTTTTCCTCCATTAAAAATTTCAATAGCTTCTCACCCTGTGGTCATTGCTACCAGTACGTATTACAATGTATCAGCCGATTCTTCTCTATACAACCGAGGAACATGGATGTTCTCTTACAACATTTTATGTACGAGTGGAGCAACACGAACCAACATTGTTGATGATTAAAACATGTAATAATGAGGTAAAATTGAAAATAGGAAAAAAAAACATTCCACATCGATTCACTGAAAATGAACAATCAGTCAAATTAATCAGAATAGGATATTTGCCTGAAATGTTTTTCTCATTTTAAGTGAATCAATCAATTTATTAATTCAAATTGAAACGTAAATGATGTTTTTCTTTAAGGTATTTGGAGCATATTGTTCATCCAGATGGTGTGAACGTAATCAAAAAGATGATCGTGGCAATCGACAAGCCTATTTTGGTACAGGTGAAACATTCCTATTTTCGCTTTATCCAGAACGTGCAAAATATCCATGGGTCGGTGTCGAAAGTGATCGAAACGTTTCACATGGTTCAGAATTATTTATGGCTGCTGATAGTAAAATGATTACTATAGGTGGAGGGTAAATTAAAGTTTCTATATAACTTTATTAATGATTTTAGAATTAAATAAATTTAAATATTTTAATTGAATATAAATAAATAATTATATTTCGTTTCAGAGAGGGCCAAGCAATTTGGATGGATGAGAATATACGTTTTGGTAAAACTGATCATTGTGCCACATTTAATAATCCACCATTATGTCCGAGCGGGGATTTTGAAATACGAGTTTTAGAAGTTTATGGATTCGCCACCGAAATGACTTAATCAATAAAAAATAGATATTGAAATCTCCTCACCGAATTTTTACATTAATGTCATTAAAAATATTGACAAATCTTTAATGAAAACAAAGTATTAAATTGATTTTTTTCGTAATTTTGATAGCATTTTAATATGATTTTAATTAAAGAACTTCATTATCTTGAAAAAAAACAAGTATACGATAAAATAATCGGCCACTTGCCTTTTATTTTATCAATACCTGAATATATGATTCATTATCTTATTTTGAAATGCAACAAACAAAAAATCTAAATCCAAATGTACTTGATTAACTCACTGATTGGCTAATAACACACTATTGAGTGAGAAAAATGAATATAATTGCCATTAAATTGAAAAACATAATGTCTGCGTGAATGAACACTAATATACAGTATTACTTTATATCCATGTTTCGAGCTGTACGCGATGAAAAACGACTGTAACGATTTTAGGAAGGTATAGAGACTTTTGAATTAAACTACAATATAATTCTTCTGTATGTGTAATTCTTATAATATAATAATTTTTTAAATAGTTATTGTTATAAACGGTTTTCACTCTAATGAATTAATTATAAACATACATTTTACCAAAACGAAAACATCTTTTTATCTTGCTATGTACTGCGCATGTCTTGCCAACGTTCAATGATTTTTTTTCCATTTTTTCCACATTCAGTTTTCTTTTTTTTTTTTTTTTTCAATAAAGTCTGATTTTCAGCGTCTTCCAAAATTTACTTACAGCCAGGCAACATCATTATCCATGTTTTTTCCATTGTCTATTTGAGTAACTCTGCTCATATCTGAAACTCATCGAATAGGCTTTATTTTAATAGAATTAATTTTATGAAATTTTACCACAAGAGGCGTTTTTGGTTCAATATTAAGTGATACTTTCTTTCAAAATTACCTGCCAAGTACAATTTAGCAGAAAAATTTATGATTTTACTTTTAAAATTAGGTGTATGTTTGATAATTATTATTATTATTACTATTATATACATACATATATATAGAAAGTTGTCAATTTATTCCGCCATTAAAAAATAATAAAAAAAAAAAAGTCGGCCATCTTGACAGGCAAATTATAACAAAAACAATCTAGTCTTTATTTAGCTTCGTTTATTATATATTTAGTTTTTATTTTATTTTTTAATAACGTTTTGTACATTTAATGTGTATTTTTCTTTTAATTTTTTGTTCTTGTATATATCTTTTTGATTTAGAATCTATGTATCATCTTCTGATTAACAAATTCATAATATGAAAGACGAATGAACAAATTAATTTTTTTTTAATTTAATCGAAACTAGCTACGATAAGTTTCATTCAAGCACCAAACAGCTTCATTAAACTAAAGAAATGTAATTTAACCTGAACAATTTTTGTAATCGAAGCGTACCTATCGATGCACTTAATATAATCTGAATAATCACGCTGTATATTTTGAGCTTAAGTTTGGGATACCTATATATGCCTTTTTATAAATTGTATTTAATTGCTCTCATTCTTTACATTATTAATTATCAATTCATGTGAATGTTATTAGTCAATGTAGAATATTAGAATAGTAAAATCATTATATTGCATATTAATATTATTATTACTATCACTATTAATATACACTTGCTTATTATTTATGAAAAATCAAAATTTATAATTTTTTTTCTAATATTGATTAATGTGGAATTTGTGTCTAGAACATAACCAATTTTTTTTCATTGGTTGAATTTTATTACATTATTTATCTGTTGCATTTTATTTTGATTCTCTGCCACAAAAAGTTGACGGGAAATTTTTATTAAATTCGATGAATCTCAAATATCTAAATTACAATTGTAATTCGAAAGTATTTTGTGGTAAATGTAAATTAATCAAAATCGGATGCATATCATAATAATACGATAATTTTAATATGTTTGGGATTTGTTTGATTTATCTCGGTTGTAAAAAACACATACATTTTTTAATGATAATAAAAGTTAGCAAATAATTATGTTTTTAGGCCGGTTAGATCAAAATAACAAGTTTCAATACAATATTACATATTAATTTTTAAATTAGGTCTTTTTAGTTGAGACATCACCTGCGCCCCCTCTATGCGTTCTATAAATGCATAAATAGTAGTTTTAATTTTTTGAATAGACTGTTACAAGTATTTTCCTTATTATTACTAAGTGATCATTATATTTGTATAATTCCCAGATAATTTTTAGTTGTACCTATTTTATTGTTTTTGTTTTTAGATGATTAAAGAAAAAGTATTATAAACTAAAACTTTTTATTTTTTCTTGTTGTTTTAATATAAATATATTAATTAACATTATAATATTGATTAAATACATGATAAAGTTTATTTGTTATATTGAATGTATATTTTTGTTGTCTCTTTCTATTATGTAATAATTATTGTACCTATAATTTTTATAATATTATTATTATTGTTTTAATAATTATTATTAAATTGACGATGAATAGGAAAACGAAATAATTTTTAATTAAGTAAGCAAAGAACTCGCATGAACATAACATCGAAATATACAATTTTGTGTTTAATAATAATAATAATAATTGATATTGATTCTCGTCTTTATTGCCATTTTTTCTGATTTTTTTTTTTAATGAAAACTAGTCATAAGTAACCTACCTTTGCAATCTCTGTTTTTTCAAATTTCGCGTAAATTCTAATTGTAATAACTAATTAGATAGCTTTGGAAATATATATTCTTCGAATCGAAATCGTAGAGCAGTATTTAGGTAGTTCTAAATTATTATTAATATCATTTAACTACTTTGGTAGCTACATGTTGGTATGACATTAGAACTATATACATAAATATTGCCAATTTCCATTTTTCCAATGTTTTTTAATACTTATAAATAAGTACATTTTTCTTTTGTTTTTTCATTTTGTCTTTCTGTAAAAAATGCGTTAATAAAAAATAAAATATCCAAGTAGTAGATGATAAATGTATTTTGTGTGTTTCTATTTTTCCAACCTTCTGTTCCATATAATAAGGTCAAGGTTGTTCGTCATGACGATAAGGAGGCCCATTGCATTCACATTCATATGTGTCAATAATATTACAAGTGCATAAATTGATACAGCAAATCATTGGGCATCTATAATTCCAAAAATAATCATCCGATTCCCGTAATTAGTGGAATTTGACGTATTATAATTAATAATTCTATAAATTCTAACCTTGTAAATTTTATAAGCAAAAGCAAACTTCCCAAAGAATGGTAAATTCACTTCAATTTAGTAATGTAAAAATATTCCGTGTTAGTAGAACAGCAATTATCATAGATAATGACGATGATGATTCATTTTTAATCCGTAATTGTTTTAAAATGTGGTAGATTATTTGTTTTGTTCAATTTTTGAGCTTTAGGTAAGTGAATCAATTGAAATTTAGATTGGTTTGAAAACTGCACAAAATTTATTATTGAAACTCAAATTATACATTGAAAATTATTGGCAAATAGCCACCAACTAGATGCAGGCGATGGTGTTTACGAATGTATAAATTAATTACAAAATGAAAAAGGATTAAAAATAAAACGATAATATACTTAAATAATAAGATAACATGCTACTTTATCTTATATATTATATATTTATTTACTTTATTTACTACGATTTCACCTCACTAATTCCAAAATAATTCAATTTTGAACACAGACAAAATCATTCCACAGCAGTATGGCTGATGCAGAATTAAATGGAAACCCTTTAGGTACATCGCCACCCACTACACGTAACAGTATAACATCAGGTGATGGTGATTATGATGACGAACTAGGTGTACCAGAATTAATAAAAATTATCGATATCGGTGATGGACCAATTGTTGTGGAACACTCGGATGTTGATGAAATTGAAGGTAAACAATCCCTATTATTATGCCTATATCTACTTATATTAGTTCTCGATTATTTGTCCATCAGAATCTGATAGTATACCGTTCAATCAGCTACACAATTTCAACAAATTTAAATCAATAAGTCGGCAAGGATGGATTGCAGGGCACGATATCAATGTTACTCTAGTTGATTATGAAAGACAAATAACGACACATGTAATTAATCCAAATCTGTAAGGGTAAACATATTTGCATTCTTGGAAACATTCAGTCATTTGCTGATTTTCTAGTTACACCATATCGATACTGCATTCAGGATTTAATTGGCAAATTAAAAAACGTTATAAAGATATACAAAGTTTGCATCAGGACTTGTTGTTATTCCGAGCCAGTTTAAATATACCATTACCAAGCCGAACTCACCGTAACAAAAGGAAAAGTTTCAATGAAAATGTACCAGTTAATAAAAAAGGAAAAAAAAAAGGTGCATTGCCAAGGTACGATAAAGACCTATGAATCCATGATATAGAAACGTTATATTGAGTCGGTGGTGGACAGATAGACAGAAAAAAGAATAGAGATGACGCCATAATATAGAATTTGATACTAAGTTTTTTTCTAATATGATAATTTGTAAATTCTAGATTTCCAAACAAACCTGAAATTTTAGTACAATTTGAAAAAATACCAATTCGTATGAAACAATTAGAAGATTATCTTAATAATTTACTATCAATTCCGATTTATCGAAATCATTCAACAACGGTGAGTTGAATTTTTAAACAAAACAAGAAAATCTTTCAATAATTGACTAAATTGATTTCTAGTTAAATTTCTTCGGAATCAGTCATCTATCTTTTATCAAAGAATTGGGAATTAAAGGTAGAGAAGGAATTGTTGGCAAAAAATCAGGAAGTACCAATCCAAGTCAGTCTGGCTGTAATGTCTTTGGTTGCAATCGTTGCTTATGTTGTCTTAGGTATGTATAGAGTGAATGAGAAAGAAACGAATGCCAGATGCACTCTGATCTAATCTAATCGAATGTACTATGAATCTAATCTACGTATCCTTTTAGATTTCAACATTTCTGTCAAAATTTCGTATGTACCCGTTGGCTCAAACGCTGGTTATTCATAAAAGATTCATGTTTCGGCTATATAAATCCAGAAACTGGACATATTAGATGCGTGGTATTATATGATCAAGGTTTTGAAGCAGCATTGGGTATGTATTCAATGCCATTTGAAACAGGTTTTCAAGTACAGACCCTTGGACGTAATTTAACATTTAAATGTTATACTCGAAGAAATAGTAAAGAATGGGTGGAAAATTTGAAGGAAATTGCTGCAACAACTGGTAAATATTTATTGGAACATATATACTGAAGTAAAATTATGTATTTCCATAAAACCGTCGATTTTTTTCAATCTGCAGCATACTTATTTTGTTTTAGCAAAACTTTTTATCCAAGTCAACCCTCATCGATCATTTGCCCCGATTAGAAACAATGTAACAGCTTCCTGGTTCGTTGATGGCTGTGATTACATGCTAGCAATTGCCGATGCAATTGAAAATGCTAAAGAGGAAATTTTCATTACTGATTGGTGGTTAAGTCCGGAAATTTTTATGAAACGACCAGCAATATCTGGTGATCATTGGCGATTGGATAAAATACTACAAAGAAAAGCTGTATGTTTTCCTATATGATTTTTTAATGACTCCCACAAGTAATCTTAGTTTTCCTGTTCTCTTGAAGGAAAGCGGAGTGAAAATTTATATTTTGTTATATAAAGAAGTCGAATTAGCTTTAGGATTGAACAGTTTCTATAGTAAACAAACCTTACAAGATTTACATAGTAATATTAAAGTACTACGTCATCCAGATCATGCTAAAGCTGGCATATTTTTATGGGCTCATCATGAGAAAACTGTTGTAATTGATCAAAGTTGTGCATTTGTTGGTGGTATAGATTTATGTTATGGCAGATGGGATGATAATGAACATAGGTACAGTATATGCCATGTCATTTTGAACTCGTTTTATTGGTGAATGTTTGCTTAAGAATTCCTAAATACTTGTTTTCCTACTGTAACAGAAAAAAAAACAGTTTTGATGCACTAATTTAAAGTAACATAGCATATGTACACTCTAGCCAACTAAATTCTTAATAAAAATTCCATTTTTTATTATGTAGATTGACAGATTTAGGAAGTATTTCATTGGCACTAGATTTGTCGGCATTAAAAAAGAAAACATCAAGTGTGCCAGGGGGTAATGCTATTTATCCCATACCGGAGGCATATTATAAACAAACACCCATACCTACTACTCCTAACGTGGCAATTGACAATTCAACTTTGGATGATCATGATGATGGTAATCAAATTGTATTTCCTCATTATGAACCTGGTGATCATTTATTAAAAATAGAAAAGTACATAGACAAAGTTCTTATTCTCAAGGATAAATAATAGATTACTATAAAATTTTAGGAGATCAATAAAACCTACAACACCCAATCCAGAAAAACGGAATTTATTTGTAGATATTAAAGATAAAGCTGTACATAAAGGCAAAGAGTTGATTAATCTAGTCTATACACCAAGTGATGATGATGAATTAACAACACCCGATGTTGATCGTCCCGATGGAATAAGCGAAAACGAGAAACCATTTAACGCACATGAAATTATAGAATCACTAGATGGTTCTGCTAAGTTTTGGGTTGGGAAAGATTACGTTAATTTTATTGTTAAAGATTTTACGAATTTGGACGCACCGTTTGATGATTTTATTGATCGTGTAAGTTGAAAAATTAGTTGATTGCAAAAAATATTATTTTACGACATAAAAACTTTATCCATGCAGTTGGCATTCTTCCGAGATATAGCATAGGCAAGCATAGCAAGGGTTCAAACAAACTGCATAGACAGAATATCCCATATACAATTTTTTTTTTAGGTAACAACACCTAGAATGCCATGGCACGATATTGGAATGTGTGTGTGTGGTGAAGCTGCTCGAGACGTGGCACGACATTTTATTCAACGATGGAATGCCACGAAATTGGAAAAAGTTAAAAATAACTCATCATATCCATATTTGCTGCCAAAGGCTTATACTGATTTCCGGTCTGTTGGTATCCATTTTCCAAATGGAACATATAAGGTTACATGCCAGGTAAATTACACCGAAATTTTCAATTTTCTGTCATATTACTCGAATGATCTTGATTAGATATTGAGAAGTATTAGTACTTGGTCCGGTGGGTTTTTAGAACCTGATCATGTGGAACAAAGTATCCATGAAGCTTATGTGGACACCATAACAAGAGCACAACATTATATTTACATTGAAAATCAATTCTTCATCACTTTGGCATACACTAATCCGAATACGCGGAATCAAATTGGCGAAGCTCTCTATAAAAGGATAATAAGGGCATACAAGTTAGTGTGCTGTTTTGATCACAGACAATTCCTTTGAACAAATTATTTTTTTTTACAGGGAAAAGTCAACTTTCAGAGTATACGTTGTAATGCCATTACTTCCTGGATTCGAAGGAGAAGTCGGTGGTGCAACTGGTACGTCACTACATGCTATAACTCATTGGAATTATGCGTCCATATCCAGGTGTTAATTTTTAATGAAAAAATCTCATTTTCAATACTAATTTCCTTCTAAAAAAAATTCCAGAGGAAAAGATGCTATTCTAAATCGACTTAAGTCCGCTGGAATTGAAGATCCATCTGAATATATTTCATTTTATGGTCTTCGTAATTATTCCCGATTAAATTCCGAACCAATTACGGAATTGATTTATGTTCATTCGAAACTTATGATTGTTGATGATAAAATTGTCATTTGTGGTTCAGCTAATATAAATGATCGATCAATGATTGGGAAAAGAGATTCAGAAGTAGCTGTCATTATTGAAGTATGTGTTAGACACAAATGAATACACAATTAAGTGTAGATATTACTAAGTTCTTACCAGCATCTCAGAGAATTTATTTACCCTAGTTAACGAGCTGTCATACAGCAAATTTGGCAGAAACGCCAGTGAATAATTTATTATTGATGTATTATTATTTTACACAGGATGAGTTATTTGAAGACGGTATAATGGATGGCAATCCATATCCTTGTGGTCAATTTGTAGGAAGTTTACGAAAAAATCTCTTTAAAGAACATCTAGGGCTTTTAAATGAAAATAAAGATGCCGAATTTGATGTTGCTGATCCGATCAGTGATTATTTTTACAAGTAAGTTAATAACATACATTTATCCAACAGCCTCGCCTTACACTCAAACACATTTGCAGGGAGGGTTGGCAAAAAACAGCCAGTTTGAATACAGAATTATATGAAAAAGTTTTCCATCCTTTGCCGTCTGATTCAATTGAATCGTTTAGCGATTTAAGGAGAAACAACGAATTGAAACCATTATGGGTAGAAGAACTATCCCAAGCTGAAAAAATGCTGGAAGATATTCGAGTAAGACTTTTGAAATTGTAAAAGAAAAGAAAAAACGTTGATTTGGTCATTGTATTATTTTAGGGGCATCTTGTGCTTCTTCCATTAAACTTTTTAAGTAAAGAAAATTTAACTCCTGCAGCCAGTTCCGTTGAAGGTATGATGCCAACTTCTTTATGGACTTAACATAAAACTATTGCATCAATGTCGTAGGCATAATCAGATCTGGTATTTACTACATAGATGAACTGTCTAAAGATCAGTGCTTATTAGTCAAGTTAATTAATATTTTTGCATTTATTTTTTTACTAATTATTACTAACACAGAATTTTTCTATTAATTAAATTAACATTAATTTTTTACTATTCCCAGTATTATGTCTAATGATTTATACAGACTTTGTACATATTCACAAAAAAGAAAATTAATTGGAAATTTATTATAATTACGTCTAAGCTCATTTCGATAATCATTAACTTTTTTAAATTTACAGTAAAATTATTATGAATTTTAATACATCTGATATCGGGTTTTTGCCCACTTTCTGCATATTTTATCTTCATTTGTTTATTATTTTAATTACTGTTTAATTCTCACTACTCTTCAGTATTAATTTTTGATGAGTATTTAAGCTAAATTTATTTCTCATAAACGGCGGCGTATCTTTAGATTGCTGCTTATTATGAATATCGATATTTTGAAGCTAATGGCTTTAAAATTTAACATTTTAATAACATTAATTAAAATTAAACAACCGTTTATGGCGCTGGTTGTGTTAACAATATTAAAGTGTATGAGATAATTACTCAAATGGTAGCGTCGCCCAGGGGTTACGTTTTATTTTTTATACACTGTTTAAAATTGTATTTTTTATATTTTATCCACACCAAAAATATAAATATTTTTTTACAAATAATGCATTTTCTATTAACTATTCTCCTTTTTTTAAATACCGGGCGAGGTATGGGCGTGACTAACAACGTCCGTCCTACTCAAAACTGAAACACTCCCTATGAATGCCGCTGCACCGAGCATAACCATTGAACACATATTTCATTTAATTTATAATATGTGTGGAAGAAACTGAATTGAAACAGGTTTAAATAATAAAAAAAACCGTACTATCATTTAAAAATAGTCAATTTAATCAAGACGACAAATAAACAATAATAAATAATTATAAAAATAGACAAGAAAAAATGGGAACGAACTTTCGCTCTCACATCGTCACCATCACTCATCATCATCATAATCAGAGAGAGAGAGAAACAAAATTAAAAACGACGACGACACGACGAACAGGCGAACACATCACAAAACTCCGTCCGTCCGTCCGTCCGTTGCTGTCGATGTCATTACCCGCAAAACTTTGTAAAGTAAATTATGTAATTGTTGATCGGCCAATGAACGGCGTATGCATTTTGTTGCCGGTGGAAGGGAAGGGATATGTGACGTCACCCGGTTGCTGGTGCATTTCCCCTTCTCTTTTTTTGAATGTGTGTGAGCGTGTCTTTAGAGGGAAGCAGTATTGTCATATTGTGCTTATTTTCTGTAGAAATTTGTTGAACAAAATGCAGACTGCATTGTATTGTGAATAAAATAAATAATAAATCTGATTTTGATTTTACTCTCTTATATGTTATATGGATTGTGCAAATGCGTGTATTTCAATAATGACAAATTAGTTGTTTGCTTTGAAATCAATTATGGAAAGTACAATGAAATTTGTAATAGATTCTAGTTTCTATTAGATGAATTCTATAAAAATGGATTTTTCATTAAAAGATAAGTTTGTTATGGCAACATCGAATTCAACTATCCGTCGAACGATTCAATACGCGAGATTCACACAGTGTGTTCAAAATGGCAGACGGTCTGCATGCGGGAGGTGTAGTAGGCAATGATATCGAAAAAACATTAGTGAATATTATTATGGATTATAAAACAAACAATCGAATAAATGAAAGTAATAATGAAAAAGTGACTGCTTTTTATTCATCAGGTCGTAGTGGCAAATTATGTAAAAATTTTAGTGATAAAAATAATGAAAATACAACTGGTGAGGGATTGTTGGCCCCTTCTACAGAAGAAGATGACTATAGGAAAAAGAGATGCGTGGATCGGTACGATAGTTCGGAATCATCAGACAGGTAAGTTTGTTATACCAAAACTAGGTATTCATTCAGCATTCTTATATAGGTAACAAAAATTCTTCAACCTTCACTTTGTCTGTTTCTTTTTTTTGTTTCAAACTTTAATTTAACAAGATATTGTTTCTCGTTTATACGACTACGACGGTCATTGTCAGGGCCATCACCTTTTACGAAACCTTTTTTTGATACAACAATAATCATTATTATTATTATTATGGTTCGAAAATGAGAGTCTCAACATGTTTATTGTTTATTCAACATTTAATTACAGGCACAGTTATTTTTTCGTAGATCGCGTAATGTTGTATCGCGCGCGTCTTGCAAACGCGAGTCAATGACATTCTTGATCGTCTTTTTTTCTTTTTTTTATTTGCTTTTACTTGTTTTGATTTTCTAAATTTCATTTAGATTAACTGTCTATGTGTTACCTACTGAACCTACTGAATATGCCGCTTAAAATTTCTTAATTTCTTTTTTATTTTGACATACCTGTCACCTACTTATTAATGCTTCTTCTAAATATAAGTTGCTCGCAGATATTTGACTACTAGGTACATATTAAGCGATAATAATACTTTGTCAACCAAAATATAAACTATTTTATATTAACATTTCAGAGAGCCTCAAAACATTTCTCTTTGTATAGAACTGCTTTAAGTAAATGAGAATCTATCGAATCTGATTGGCTATCGATAAATGCCACCATTGCTTTAAGACATTTTTGACGCACGAAAGAAAACTTCATCAAAACGAATTCCAGATTAACATGTCCAAATAAAAATCTATAAGCTTTTGAAGTCTGCCATGATATATTTGTAATTTTTATTTTCAAAAGATGAGCGCGCGGATGCAAACGCCAAACAGCTTATATTAATATACGTATGTACATATATTGAGGTACATGTTTGCCTCCCTCTTTTTCTATGAAACCAAACCACCAAAAAGCGTGTGTGACAACTATAGAAAAATTAAAATTTCCCGAGGGTTGAGGGAGAGAGAGCCACACACACACACATACACACAAAGCAATCTCGTTCATTGCAACCCTTTTTTTCGAAAATGGCTATTTATTATCAAGTCACTATTATTTTTCCAAGAAGGCATTGTTGAAATTTTATTACTATACTTACCCAAAAAGGATGGTTAATTAACTATAAATGTATATTTTTCTAATTTCTACTGTTTTTCTTAATACTAATAGATTAATGCAATCGTTTGATGGAGCATTTCTTTTATTACCTAACCTCAAATACTTTATTAAAATTACCACAGAGACTGAACGGGATATTTTCTAATTAATTAGAAAAAATGAACGTAATAAAATATTCAAAGTTCTAGTTATAATGATCGATTTCTAATCAGTATTTTGTGTATTAAGTAACACAAAGCACTAAAAAAAAAAACAATAATATTGGAAACAGTGCGAATACGTGAGTGCAAATCAAGTATGCGGCGCTTTATGGCTAGAATGACGTTTGATAATTGAATTGTAATCATTGAAATTTTAATGTCACGGATTTAGACAACCTTTGTGACACTATAATAAAAAGACATTTATAATGGGAAATATTGTGATAAAATTGATGGTTTTAAAATTATATGAAATAAGGGTGAATCAAATATTTATTTCATTGATAACAAGTGTAATACAATAAGATAATATAGAAAGCAATATATATTAGAGAAATATTAGAAATTACGCACAACTTTTATCAAAATATCTCTTCGGTTGTCTCCACCCCTTCTTTTATACTTACTACTATAACCCGCAATGTGTTTCATAACACGGCACATTTTTCAATGTTAAAATAGCTTTCCATTAGTAGTTACAATATTTTCATAAGCATCATCATTTCCATTACTAACGCCTTTCTTCCTCCATCCCTCAGACTTTTCATCGTCATATTATTTTAAAAAAACTTCCAATAAGAGCGGCTTTACTATCGAAAAAAAAAAAACACAGACGCACAAGCCCCTTCGTAGGGCACGTGTCCATAGGCCATAATTTGCATTTAAATCAGTTTAGAAACTGACGAGTATCGACTTATCAGAGCGTGAGTTTCACAACGGGTTGTCCAGCAGCAGCAGCCAGCATCAGCTCAGCATCACCGCTACTGTCAAAAGAAGGACAGAAGAGTATTACAGACTGGGTAGTGGAAGGGAAGAAACTCACCCTTTTTTAAAGGCACAACAACATACTGTTTCGACGGCTTAAAAATTTGTAGGATTAATGTCAAATTTAGTTTCCTGTGTTTGTTTGTTTAGTTTTATTAAACCAGAATCGGAGATTTCGTAAATGAATGTACGAAAGGAAAGTTTTCAACTACGTTGAAACATTTAGTGCTAATTACAGTGCTGTTATTTATTAAGAAATAAACATCGCTCAATATCACTATGACTAAATTTAAAACGAACCATGTTTTCCAATATAGGGAAATGGTAAACAGGAAATAGCCCTTGGCTTATTGGAAACAGATAGGACACGCAAAAGGAATATTAAACAAAAATTGCCCTTTTTCTCGACATCTGTTCTGTACTGAAACTTTCAATGATTTTCCTCTATAAATTTCGTTATTTATTAGAAAACCACAGAATAATATTTTTGTTCTGATGTGATGAAACTAAATTTCTATCGTAAATCACACACACATACAGTAGCTAATAGAGCCTTTCAAGCCACTACCCATCATCTTATTTCATATAATATATTATAGCCGCTTCGGTAATCAGCTCATACTAATAATAATAATGATAATAATAAAATATTACAGGGTCAGTGCATTGCATCTTTTTCCGAGTTGCACGTATAACAAAAAAACATCAGCTACAAAACAAGTAACAGGCAAAGCAAAGTAAACTTGTTTTTTTCTGTTCTTTTTCTATTGGCAAAGAGGCACCCGGTCTCCACCACTACCACCACCATCGCCACCTCTACTGCTTACTAGTCACTACTTACTTCTAGTCAGCAGCAGCAAAGTTCCCCTTTACTCTCTTACTACAGCTGTTTCTCTGATGTTTCGTTCTCTCTGTCTCTCTCTGTTTTTCTTTTCATTTTGTACGTATTAGAAATAGAAAGTTAAAAAGAGATGGAATAAAACAGCTTACGGAACAGGTTGAATTATTTAACTATAAAATAAAATAACCATCCAAACTAACTTGCTTTTGTTTTGTTCTTTCTACAAGCAGGAGAGATGTAAAATTGAGAATGTTGCTCCTTCCTAATATTAGGAATGGGCCATATTGTCATTAAATAATGATCGTTATTAAATTAGAGAAAATGTTGCTGTTAATAGCATTAAAGGCGTGCTGTTTTAATAATAATAATAATATTGAGGACAACGTAACTGATTTGGTTCAACGAACACATCTTTGGGTTCAGCCATAACATCTATATAAAAGTTCATTATGCTGCACACTAAGTACACGTACAACAACAACTTATCACAATCAATTTCCCTTCTAACAAACAACGAAGCAACAACTCTATCTATCCGCTTCCTGATAACAATAAATAATATAATTTAAAGTAGAAATTTAACCAACAATATTAAATCAATTTCCTGCGATAGCGGTTATCTCAGTATAATATTATTTATCTATATCAATGTATTGAAAGGAGTTGACAATAATCATAAATTGTGATAAATTTTAAATACAAATAAACTGTGATATTATTTTGTACCTAGATACATATACATACATATCTAAACACACTTTAGTAATGCACTGATGTGGTGTATATGGGAACAATTTATTTTTCAAGGCCTACTATGTGTATGTGTAAAAGAAAATTTCCTCCTAATAGGCGAATTAAGAAGGTTATTATTACATTGTAAAATGTATGCGTTGTACTTGTTTGGTTATGTTGCATTCTAACATTGTTATGTCATTTTCTTTTAATCATGAAGAAAACCTTGGATTGTTGGTCGAAGGATTTATTTTTTCTTTTTAATAGTTTTATTAAATTTCGTTTTAATTAAGCATTTAATCTAATTAATTATGGAAACTTGAATTATTTTTTAGGTAATTCTTATCGCGAAATTGTCATCACGCGAATTTTTTCAGCGTATAGTTATCGAATTATCGGAGTTCAGTTCAATATACAAAATTAGCTGTTGTAACTATAGTTGCATTATTTTAACAAATTTGTTTTTATAGTACCTAATTAGCATTGGAGCAGTTAATATGTAATATTTCAAGTCCTAAAACGATATAACAACAGTTCTGTTGCAGCTGGGCAATTTCTATTTATGGTTTTTCTTTTTCAAACCACTTGATTTTTAAAGCTATGTACTTATACGTGTTCTATTACGATTATTATTATTATTATTATGATAATTATTGACAGCATGTAATGTAACATTGTTTTACAAAATTAAAAACGGAAAACAATCATTTTCTTAATCAAAATAAATTCAAGGAGTCTGAACTGAAGCGTAAATGAAAATTATGTATTGAAATTTTCTAACAGAAAAAATGATAACTCTTATCAAAGTGCATGTTTTTTTTTAACTTATCATTTTGCATAAACAAATAGCGAAATAGAGAAAAATAAATGTAAAAAATATAAAGGGCGATCACATTCACAGTACTGCATATTAGAATTATAACATGTTAAGCATTCTTTATGTACACCGTATACAGGGTGTTTCAGGAGTAATGAGAAATAATCGTCATTCTAAATCAGGCTGGTAAACATCATTTTTGATGTTTTTTATTGTTTAAAAAACAAACTTAAAAATAATTCTATTCGGAAATTGGCAGACTTGTATTTTAATACTAGTAAAGGAAAATTACATTTAATTTAATATTCTCTCCTGTAATTTCACACATCATTTTTCACATTTTCACTATTCAAAAATTAGAAATAAGTTAGACAATGAAAAGCTGCAAAGTTGGTATTCCTTTTTAGGAACTTTGACACTTAAATAATATGAAAAAGAAATAATATTTTATTTTAAATCCCAAATGTTGTATGGTAAAATATATTGTGTTTAATATGACATTTGCTTGTTTATTTGTAATCATGATTTAAAAAAATAAAAAATCACTAGATTGAAATCATCTCAACCCTGTTCTAAAGGGTCTCACATCCACAGAAGGATGTGATCTTACGTCGCAGTTATTCAGTCATCATTTTAGTGCAACGTTATCACCATTATTTTTGGAATTGTATTGATTATTATTTGAATGTTTCAATTACGGCAATTAGGTTAATAGATATTCAATACAGTTGTTGAAGATTTATTCGAAAACTATTAATTTAGTAAGTGTAGACGAAGATAAACCAATTTTTACTCTAATTCGATATTTTTAACATATTCAATTGACAAGACTGGCGAGTTTTTGTCTTACTTTTTAATGTTTATACAACAGACAGCTATACATTTTATTGAGACGCTACTATAATCGCTATAATTCTAAGATCAAATCAGATCTGTCAAGAAAATAAAAACAAAGAAATTGGACAGTTCTACGAAACTATGTAAGTAAAATTGATTTATGTTATTAAATACTGAAAGAGTATTTACTCCGCTCGCGCTACTTTTCAATATTAATTTGAGCATATCAAATTTAACTTTGGATTAGTTTAAACAAATTACTCTGAATCATAGTTATGTTTGTATCGGTCTATCACTAAATATGACTTAAAATCCCATGATGTTATGATAATCCTGAAATTTTGAAGAAATTTTATAAAATAATAACTGAAATTTGGCAATTTTTTTGAAAATTTTCGCAACTTACTTACTGACGTCCACGACGCTGTAGTATTACTAACATTAATCCATGATCACCCTGTATACATACATATTATTGTATAATATACACTTACAGTATACGGTTATTATTCGATAAAATAATAATGGATTGCATGGATTGCAATTCTAATGACGAAAAATTGCAAAATTCAACAAGCAGCAGCAGCAGTAGAGCACACCGCTTTTACTATTCGACCTTAACCTATTCTAAACTGACAATATTTCAATTGAAGCGGTACTATTTTCCATATATTCTACTCACTATCTCTTTTTTTTCTATTTCGTTCCTACTCTTTTTTCGTGTACTTAGTGTATGTGTACATACATTGTTTTCACCTACGATTTTATATAAATACAAAAATCTTAGATACTTATTTACTAATTAATGAATATTCAAACGATCTATCTGCCTACTATATTGGGAGGAGATTGTAATGTGTTGCAATTGTTGCTCCCTCTGAATGAGTAAGTATCCAAAAACAAATAAGTATAAGTATATACCTAAATCAAGACACCCACTTTGTTTTATCTATTAAATTCGATCACTTTAGCGAAAATTCCTAGTGTATAAATAATATTGATTGACACCCTGTATATCGTGTAACGGAACAAGAGTTAACCAGAAGTTAATTTAGCATCAATTATTATTTATTATTCAAAAAAAATACAATTTTTTTTTTGCTTTCTTTGAAAAAAGCTCATGTTGCCTAAAGGCAAGACAACATGTTGCTTGCTTTTTGTACTGTCTATCATCATCATCATCATATTATTATTATTATTATTATTATTACTATGGTAGTTTCTGGAAAAAGCTTTAGTACTACCTGCTGCTGCTGCTGCTGTAACATGCATGCATGATGCATACACCAAATGACATTTCGTGTTCTACTATACGTGTGAGTGGTTGTGAAGGTATATACTATAGTATAATTTTAAACTTTAAACCAGTTTCCAAAGGGGCAGCAGTACCGCATACTGATTATTATTATTATTATTATGTATTATTATTACTGCATTGTGCTACCTTTGGGTAAAAATGGAAAAACTGGTGTTTGCTGTTGTTCTTTGGCCTGTGGTTTTCGTTATGTATAGCAGTATAGAAACAACAGCTGATTTTAAATTCCTGCGGGTATTTACGTGTACTACCTACCTGCGCGTAAATATACTATTTAAGAAAATTTACACTTCAATTACTATAGTTTTTTCTCGCGGTTTCATTCATAAATTTCCCTGAAAAAAGTCTATTCACCTTAAAATAAATTGCTCGCTGACCTCAAAAAAGGGACAATTCAATGTGTATTATTCATTCATTTAGTAAAATACGATTTAATAATACTTATTGGTAGGCCACATCCGGAATAGATTTGGAATTTTTACCATTAAATACTTACAAAACATAACGACTGACGTATATGTACGTACATATAGTAATATCAAAATCATAATATACTTTTTCAAACTTTGTTTTGCCCTTCTTCCCATCATCATCATTATCGTCGTCTTCCATGGGAGGGATAGAAAGAGAAAAAGAGCTTAGAAATGGCAGCTGCCGTTTTGCGGTTTTTATTACAAAAAGAGGAAAAAAACATGAGCTGATTGACTACTGTTAAGTTAAGTTTAGGGAAAAACACTTTGTTGTTTATTTTGGCGTGAAGTTCTATACAGTGTACAAAATGTATAATTATTTGTATTTATTGTTTAAGCAACACAAATTAGGACAGCCGAAATGGGGAATCAAATTATACAGCACAAATTGTACAGTGTACTTGTTATTGTAAAGTACTACATAAATCCGTATCTGTGTCTCTCTACAGCAAAAAAATCCCAATCTAAACAAATTGTATAATTTGCTGATATAAATTTTATAAGGTGTTTATGTTGTAATTATGACTTTATGCTTCATTTTTTCACAATTTTCGAGTCACCCATTAATTTTCGCGAATTATTAAAAGAAACTCCCTATATACATAAATAGCAAATATTTTGTAAGCCAACAAGCAGATGCTGATTTACCGACCGACTGACTGACTGACTGACCATCACAACTTGATATCCAACCACCACCTGACCGCCATCATATACACACAGCAACGTTTGGTTATTTGCTTGTTATTGATGATGAAGGTATGTTTTTTTTTTGTGAATGATTGATCAATTTACTATAAGTGTGTGTGTGTGTGTATTTTACAAGTTCTACGGCAATTATACATACCTATATTAAAATGTTGTACGTAATACATAATATAATTTAATATAGGGGTTGGATTGTTGTAAATGATAATTTGTTGTACATGATACATACTTACATCTATGTATAATTAATGGATGAAAAGAAAATTAAACGTTTTTTCATATATAGGATGGTCTATTACTAATGTCCACCTCAATTTTGGACTTTGCAATTTATTAGATTGACATGATATTTGTTGTGTCTTTTACGGTTATTTCAGGGCCTTATTTTAACCAATCTGGACTGGGATATGAATTTTCCAAATAAAGTTTCCCAATCCACTTAATTTTCTTTTAATGGAATATGCTGCTTTTTCTAACTTGGTTCTATAGAGCTTAATTGCTTAAAATTAGATTCGCAAATCGCGCATCAACATTCCAAGCCGTTTCGGAAATACGGCACTCTAAAGATACTAAAATTTTATTTTTTTAATCAGAGAATCCACTACAAATTACTCGGAGAGCCCATCTCTATTATTCACTGCTTTCAAAATGGTTTAGAATTGCCCATACGCAAATGTCGTAGGTGGTGACATGGCAGCCTTATGTCTGACCATCGTCGTATTTCAATACTTTTCTTAATTAAAATTACTACAACCAAACTTATTTCCCATTCCTGTGTAGTAGTGATGAACTTCGAGTAATTTATGGCATTTTTTTGATAAAAAGGATACAATTTTACTAAATTTTAGAGTGCCCTATTGCCTCAACTGCTTAGAATTTATATGCGCTGTTTACGATGTGGATTTAAAGTATTTAAGCTCTATAATACTAGATAAAAAAAAAGTAGCACATTCCATTTCAAAAAATTAAAGTGAATTGGGGAACTTTATTTTGAAAAACTCGAATCTGAGCACCTACTGACCAAAATGAGGGCCTCAAGTAACTTTAAAAGATAAAGCAGATATCATGCCAATCTGATAAATAACCAAGTCCGAAATTGGGGTAGACACTAGTGATCGACCACCTTGTATAAAAAGTAATACGGAGTCGCTGCAGGTGTTTTCTTTTTTCTTTTCTTTTTTATAATAGGAGTATGTATTTTATTTTGCCCTCATTTAATTTCTAACTCATAATTAGATATCAAACAAATTAATTTATATTTCCGCGCAGCAGCTTATATTAGACACTCCATTTTATAAATTCAATTTTTCCACTAAATTTAACGCTTCCAAAATTGAAATGACTAATTACGCAATTATCTTTTTAACATACATATACATGTACATCTAGAACAAATGAAAGTAATTCATAGAGCACAGAAGATAAAAACCACATAAAGTTCCTTCTACCTAATTAATTAACAAGTTTTTTTTTATAATCCATAAAAATATTTCCTGTTATAATAACACTTAATAATAATTCATTAGGTATAGTATATCTTAATACTAACTAAAAGTGGAGGAAATGATTTAATTTTTTGCCCATTTTCTCATTTATGATTAATAGTAGAAATATTGCGGTGAAGAATAATTATATTATTCACCATCCGGACAATAATCATGTATAATATTATTACGTACGTATTTTATTCTACTATAATACTAATTACAAATTATTAATTGGACATCTAGACGTTCCGTTTTTCGTTTTTTTTACCATTAATGTACGAAAAGAGATTTAAAATGAACGCTCGTCGAATTGCCCCTTTACAATCATCCAAACGGAAGTGGCTTCGAGAGATTTTCAATTAACGTTGAATAATTTGCTAATGAATAAAAAGTGCTTAATAATAATAATGATTAAATAAATTAAACAATTATCAGATGAATTTGACTTTTTGTTTCAAGTGAAATAAGGGTTTATCTATTTTTTTTTTTTTATGGTAGATACCGTTATGAATTTTAATTTGTCTATGTGAAAAATGATTTCTGCAATGAACGCAAAAGGTTCAATTGCCTTTAAATTTATACAGACATGCAATTAGACTATTATTATTATTGTTGTTTTCTTCTTCATTTTCCTTTATTTAATGCAAAATGTACCACACACCACCACCACCACCACCGCTACTGCGATTCAAAATAGATAAAATATTTATATACTTACATTATTCTAAAGCAGTCAGCGTAAACTGCTTTTTTTATTATTATTATAAATCTACATCATGCTTTTTAACAATAAACAATTTTATTATTTTTATTTATACTTTGTCTATATCTATACTCAAATAATAGGGTATTGCGCGTGATTATATGGAAAAAGTCACATGAAATGGACCATTAAAAAATCAATAATATAGAATTTCATGCTTTCCCCTTGTATATGTAGAGCGTAAGCTCTAACAAGACCAATCTACTACTAAAACTGGAATTGCATTTCAATTGGATTAAATTACACATTGTGTTGTGTCCAACCGCCACCCTTATCGATATATTTTACTTAGTATTTCAAAAATTTTTAAGGGAAATTGAAAATAATAAAATCATATACGAGAGATAATTGATTTCTTGATAAAAATAAGTTTTCATCGAAAAAGTCAGTGACGTCAACGGCAAGTAGAGATAGCATCGACTTATTTAAATAAGAAAGAATCTGAATCAATCCCCCCTTCCTAATCAACCCTTTTTCATTAATAAAATTGAGGGTGTCTCTTTCCTCTCTGACAGTTAACCATCTGGCATAAAAGTAGTAGATAGTAGTTCATATAAAATAGAATTATGTACATATTAGAAAATGATGTGGCGAGAACGTGCGCAGGCAAGATTTCATGTTAATTTATCTTTTCTACTAGAAGTTTTTTTTTTTGTTTTGTTTTTTTTTTTTTTGAAATCTGTCATTTATATATCATTCGTGTCTTGCATTGTATAAATGTGGCTTATTAGATTATGCTAATTTATGCTAGTGCATCTGAAGTTGTATAATCCACCACAAGGTGTTTACTTACTACATATTTACATGGTAGTATCCGCCATAGTAATGTAAAAGCAGAAGAAACTCAATTTAACCAAACAGAGTGATATTTAAATGTATTCATATAAAAAAACAATTGAATGAAAGAAACAGTAATAAGATGCGGAAGAAATGTCAGAATAACAACAACGGCAACAAGAATTAATTATAAATTTTAATGTTATATGTAAATTAGTAGGTATGTGTGTGTGTGTATGTATTGAGAAGCGACATTTAAACTCAATAAACAGGTGCTGGTTGGTTACATATATGGCCTGAAAATCGAATGAATACTAAATTTACACATACACACACACACACACACACATTTACAGAGATAAAGTGACGATAATAATAAATTATTTAAAGAAGACTTTTACTTCTTCTTCTTTTATATTCAAGAATTAAATATCCATAATTATAACTTAACAAAATGTTTATATCAACGATTAAACTTATTGTTGGATTGTTTAACTATTTGTTTTAATTTCATAGAATTAAAAAAAAAATTTGAATATGTGTGTAATTTTATAGGTTATAGATAGATCATTATCCCCCTTTCATTCATTTTATCATCCCTTCCACTTTCCATTCAACCCCCAATCGACCGACCAACATAAAATCGAATTATTATTATGAGGGTGGAACACAGAGAGCCAGAAAAAGATAGAGAGATAAATAGACAAAAAGAGTTCCTGTTATTCTCTCTTCTTCTTCTATACTTTTTTTCTACCATTTTATTATTATCTCAACATTGGGGGGGTAGAAAAGAGAGTTTAGACAGGCAGCGGCAATAGCAGAAGCAGCTGTCTTTGTTTATTGTTTACATTATTCTGTTGTAATATAAAATAGAAAATATTACTTCCTTTTAAAAATTGGATAAGAAGTGTCTTGTGTTTCTTATATCAAGCGGCTTTTGCTGTTTGGCATTAGTTGCTTTCTGAGTGTCTGCTAATTGCGCGCGCAATCGCTTGCGTTTTTCAGTCAATGACACTTTGCACTTAGGTCACGAACATTATTTTTTCTACTAACTACTAAAATCTTATTAATATATTTTTTTTTTGTCCACATTATGCATTCATTAATCTTATTTTAATAAATAGATTGCATAATGATTATGCAAAAATAAAATGTAATATCTTTAATGAGTTTCTCAATGCTTAAAGATTAATTAGGATTAGTGATCGTGATTTTGTACCAGTTTTATAAATAATAATTTGTAATAGATTTAGGTTCATGGTAGTACTGCCATTTGAATAATTTTATTGTATAATTAAAAATTATGCTTTTAATTCCTGTTTAATTAAACTTAATTAGATGTCGATTGATACTTGCTTATTTCCTCTACGTAATAAAGAATTTATCTGTAATTTTTATTTTATTACAAATTATTGTTTTTTTTGTTTTTTTTGTAATAGAAAATGCTAGGAATGTCGTTAGACTTATTCAATTCAAAAATGGATATAAAAATTTCAAGGATTTTCCTTTATTTCATAAATCTGTTTTATTTGCTACTAGAGTATGATGTTCTTGTTGCAATTTTTACTATACATTGTAAATATATTTAAATCGATACAGTTCATGCTGATGTTGATCATTTTCTCTTCATCTACAAACATACATATTTAGCCCTTCTTAATTTCTGTTTTAAACCCTCCCCCGTAATTACATTAATAGTGTTACCTACTTTTTGTTTTGGCCCAAAACATTTCCACAATTAATTATTATAATGATGTTCTTCTCGCTCAATTTTTCTCTAATGCATATTAATGCTTCAAGGCAAATAAGGGTGTTAAGTAACTCGGGCTTCCCTCTTTTAAGGATTCTGGCATGGCAATAGGAGGGCCGGGTGTATATTTATTAATTACTACTACTCCACTCTCGATTACTCTACCCAGCCGATCAGGCCATCAGAGTGCAGCAGTTCAGCAGCTCCTTTTCATCCTCCCGAAAAGTTCTTCTTAACATTCAATATCGATGGTAGAGGTGTAAGTATGGGCGAAAATGGGTGTAAGAGGAGAAGCACGGACAGTAAATAAACAATCAGTGAACGTATAATAGAAAACAGATCTATGAGGTTTCACTCAATTTGCTTATTGTTGATTCACATATCTATGTATTCTTTTATGAAACCTGAAGAAGCGCATCACACGCGTTCGAAACGTCGTAGACCAGAAAAAAAAGAAAACTTTGTACACTATTCATCAATTGATTTTTTATTTTATACTGTTTACACTGAAGAAATAAGGTTATATTCTTCAGTGTTGTTGCCAATTTGAAAATTTATTTCATTTATTAATTGCTGGGCCATTATTCAGCGATAATTGACTAAACAAAAAAAAAAAACAGCCCTAAGTCGTCGTTGTTGTTCTTGGTTGGAATGACGGAAATATACACTTAACGCCCCTATATAAAATTTAAGTTCCTGTTTCGTAATTTAAGTAATAATCTCACGCGATAATCTTGCTCTTAATTGTTAATATGTATGTATTTCTGTATGTAGTACCTAACCTACCTATACCTATATGTGTCCATCCACTTAGACATTAATTAATTAATTATTGTATTAATGATGATGTCTTTATGATTTAATTCGTTCGAATAAACAATATTTTACCATTGTGACATTGTACACCTGCGCAATATACATCTTTGTTTATGTACAGAAAATAGATGCACAAAGTGTATTCTGGTACATGAAGTGATCGAAGCGGATGTTGCGTCTATAACTAGACATCCACTGGCTGATTTGCTTTGCACCAGAATCCGTTTTGAATATCTACATCACAATTAGTATTAATTTCCATGCTGTTGCCACATATAACAATGATAATAAAGCAATAAATAATCATTATACATGTAAATTTTAAACATAGATAACAGATAATAATAATAGGAAATTTTCTTCTGACTGACTGACTTACGATATTAGATAAATGCATAAAATAATAATTATTATAAAAAAAAAATAAGGCAATTTCTTCTGCTTCAAGTACTACCTATAATAATAATAATAATAATAATAAATAGCGGTATCGCCAAAGGTTATGCAATTATCTTTGCACAAGCGAAAAAAGAAACAAAGTAATAACGCACGTACCACTACACAAGTACTACTCTCTGTCTTTCTCTCTTCTTCTTTTCGCTCTCTTTGTATCAATTAAATAGAAGGTGAAAAAACAAGAAACAGTAGTACCTACTACCACCACAGGAGTAGGAGGAGGGGGTACTACCACTACCGCATGACAATCGTGTTTTATTTTGTCTTCTTTTCTATTCAAAATTCTATCTATTGATTTTACTCGGTTAGTGTGATGTTTATTTCTTCCACTAATTTATTTTTGTAATTCTATTTAGAAACTGTACTATGTATGGTACTCGCGTAATATTAATTCAAACGATAGGTATAGAGGTACTCTCTTGGTGTTCGCAACCAATGAAGATTTTTCTCTCTATATACATAGATAGATTAGCTATCTAGTTGTAGAAATATAAAAATTTTATATCCGGCTATTGTTACATTGCGTCACGATTTCCCGTTCCCGGATCGAAGCTGGCTGTTGCTTTTTGCTTCACCTGAAGTATTTTAGTTTTTTTTTTTCTTTCGTCTATTCTAGTATAAAGAGAGGTAGAAACTTTTATGTATTTATTAAAAAGAATGTATAGTCAGCCGTACCTTTAATATAATATATAATACATCCACCAGAGCCATCAGCTGTTTACCCTCAGGTTTACCTGAGGTAGAAGATAATGTGGCTGTTAACTTTGAAGTAATAAAAAAAAAAAAAAAAAACTGAAAAACGTGTATGGTTGGATAGTACCTTTACGTGGCGTGCAATAGAGAGCATTGTATTCTCAGTACAATACATACATACATATAAATACGACTACTAGTATGACAGGGAATAGAAAAACGTAAAAGAAGGAGTGTGTCGAAACTAGGTTTCTCTTCTTCTTTGTTTTTATTAAATACGTAAATAAACATGTACAATCTGGACTGCATTTATTTTATATTTTTATGTGTTTTTTTTGTTAAAATTTATAAGAAATTTCCACTAAGCAGCAATATTTTTGATTTATAAATAAAGTGTAATTGTTTATTGGTTAAAACTTGAACTAATTTACGAATTTCCAATGGTCGATAGGTATAACCTTCGGAAGTAGAACCCACGAGCGTATACCAGCTATATACATACATATATGTGTATATCTATATACCTACATAGTAGAATGTATTGATCCGACAAACTCCTCCTAAAGCCATTGGTGTCCATTTTTCTCTTCTCCTGCAGCTGTAATCCTGCACATACACACACATATACTATTCCACCCCAACATCTGCTGTTCAATACTTCATTTAATAATAATAGTAATAATAAGTCTTCATTTTCAATTATTATTTTTGCAAAATATGTTTACTTGGAAAATATATAATTAAGTATTTACTATTTCATAATTATGACTGCGTCTCTCTAGCCACTTTTAATCTACTACTATCTAAATTTAGAAATGCCCCAGCAGCACGAATACGTATATAAACTATAGAGAAACGGGAAGGGAGACGACTATTGCAATGAATAGATAGAAAATGGCATCTCTAAGTGTGGGGTGTATTTTCGATAAAAATAACCTATAATATAATGATAATGATAGTAAATATAGATATCTAAATGTAAATGAACAAATGACAATTTTTAGTCTTCGTCGTGTTGTTCTACATTTTACGCTAAAAAGGAATATTTCGTTTAACAAATTATAGTTTGATTAATTACCACAAATGTATAATACGTAATAAATTTATCGATTTGTTTAGAAAAAAATGAAGCGAAAATTGTAAGTAGAAACGTCGATAATTAACATTTGCATTAGGTAACAATAATATCGCCATTAACCATATTTGACACATATATTTTCAAACATTGCATTATTATTATTATTATTAATGAATTAATATCCAAAAAAATCTATTATTATTATTACTGTTGTTGTTGCAACAAGTTTCGCCCACAAACGTCATGCATACTCTTTCAGACGCTAGAGTGTAAATGAATATTATGTAGATAAATACATATTATTATTATTATTATTATTAAAGAAACTAGGCCATAATAAAAGTGAAATTAGGTATTTTACATATTATACATATGTATATGTATGGGACAAAGAAAACTTTTATAATAAGTAGATACACCCTGTATACATAGAAATTGAGAGTGTTTTTACTTAATGCTTAATATAATATAGGCATAAAAATGTCAAAAGGAAAATCCTCATCTATTTTATGGTCATTAAAGAAAAATTCTCAATCAAACTGTCGCCATTGTCATCAATGTTGTTGACATAAAATGTTGATGATGATGATTCACTCTGCATGGGTATATAAATTTAAATTCATTTTTTGTGTTTATTTTTTGACTGAATTGAGAATTATACTCTCATATACAATATGTATATTACATATGCATATGTACATAACTATTATAAATTTCATAATAATTTATTATAAAGTTCAAATCGAATGAATATTTATGTATATGAGAAGTGCATTTACATTGATTGAGGTCAATGTACCAAAAATAGAAGGTCACTTTGGAGACGTAGCGGCGGTGGCGGCGGCGGCGGCAGTGTGAAACAAACTTGCATCTTCCGCCAAAACATGTGGGCAGAATTTTAAAGTATACGACATATATATTTAAATATGCATTTTGTGCCATTAGCATTTCTCTATTTTCAAATTTTTCCTGATTTTTCATTAAATCTCAATGGAATTGCTGCCAATAATTTCATTTAAAACGTTTCGAGCTCGTAAATATTCGAGCGCAATGCACATTTAATAAGATTCACTCGCGTTTCTATTGAATTTTTCGATACGAGGATTAATCAAAATATCAATCTGGTGTATTTCATAATAATATACATACATGTATAAATAATTACAAAAAAAAAAAAGAGAATCGTTTATTCAAGCACTTCCTTTACAATATAAAGTCAAAATTATTACTGTCAACGTAAGTATGCATTTGCGCTTGGCACGTATCCAAGTGGAATCTGGATAGATGGATGGATGAATGGATAAGAGTTCTTCCCTCCAATATAGTATATAATCTCCTGTCTTTCTCTCTCTCTCTCTCGCAGTCTTTCGTCTCTAGAATCTCAATGCTCTTCTCTATTAGAAGATGTACATTTCACTATACTATCCCGCTTTCTCTTTTTTTTATATTTCCCTTTTCTCTTTCTATGCGCGGCGTTCCCGTTTCTCCTTTTTTTTTCTAACGCTGCTGACATGACACTTTCTTGGGTGTTTGCCATTTGGAATAATGAAATCTCTCTCTCTCTCTCTTTCTGTATGTATCTATCTGAAGTTCAATATAAATTATAATTATTGAATTAAGTTTGGATCATTTAAATTAAATCGTAATAGACAGAAAGGAAGTAGATTGTGCGGAAAATCAATGAATGAATGTTAAAATTTTCATTTTAAATTTGTATTTATTACTTTTATTTAAATGTAGGTACAAATGCCGAAATGAAAAAAGAAGAAAAACGAGAGAGAGAAATAGGGAGAACAATCATTTCCGTTTTTCCAATTTTTCCATCCCTGTGGACGGAAATTCATATAGTATGTTTGTTGTTGTTGTTGTGTTGCGGTTTAGCGAGGATGGGAAGAGGAATGAGTATCCCTTAACCTAAAAAATAAAACGAAAGCTGACCCTTTGATAAATCACTGCACAAGTCAATTTAATCCCTCTCCTGCACGAATATTTTTATGCATTTTATTTATTTTTTCATTTATATTTTTATTCCCTTTTTTTTTAAATTTATTATTGCATTTCTTCATCACGAATTTTATTCTATTTTTATTGTTTTTTCTCTTTCTGACTTAGTCAGTGTCGAAACATTAATAGATTTTTTTTAATGATGTCGCTTAGAGAGGTAATCTTTTATTATTATTATTATTATTGAATATTTTCCATTTTCTTTCATTTTATTGATTTTTTCTCTTTAATGGATTGAGGAATAAATTTCATCCATTTTCTTTATTACTTTTCTATCGAAAATGTGCATTTTTTAACTGTAGTTTTTATTCTGATGAAAAACAACATTTGAATTTTCTAATTAACGTGAAAATCCATAAGCCGTAAAAGCATCATCAGTCTTATTAACCCTAAAGGTATATTAAAATGTATAAGCTGCACTGTCTCTCTCTCTCTCTTTCTCTCTAGTTCTAGTTCACTTTAACTATTACTATTATTATTATTATTACATGGCTGCAAAATTACCACTTCCTGCTCTATAAAATTTAACCAACATCGTTAAAAGTTTAATTAAAATCAAAGAAAAATGGAAATCCGTCAGAAAAATGCAGCCAGCATTTAAGTATACGGCGTCGAAAAGGTAAACAAAAACAATCCTAACCTAACATTTTATTACATATAATTATTGGTTATGTAATGAAATTACATATTTATTAGACGGGAATCCTTTTTTTTTTGTTTTTATTTTATCCACTCTGTATATGCAGGTAGATAGGTGGGACGAAGTATCTATAGTTTATACTACGTTATTTTGAACTTGTATATTACAAAATAGTTTTAGCAAACAAAGAGAACTAGCTGATCGGGAGTAAGAAAATGAATAGTGGAAGCGCAGAATTGTATTTTTAAATGGTTTTTCTAACAATTTTTTCTACATATCATATAAAAGTTGTTCTTTGAATATTTACATGACGATAGCAGTTTTAGGAGCCCCTTTCGTTTTAGAAATAGTCAGATATTTTCTCAAAAAAATCCCCCTGCCGTTTGTTCACTGAAGAAAACAATAATTTGTAATGTTCGAAATAACCTGGTTGAAACTATACAACTTTTCTACCTCCATTATGGTAGGTACCCATGAAATAACATTGAATAAATGAAATAATTCTAACTGTAAAATAATACGTATATAAATACATAATGTACTTTTAGTTGTAGCGCGAAAAGTACCTTCCTCTGCACATGTACATATGTACACATACATACCTACCTACCTATTCGGTACTATCATGATTAAAAACAACCGTAATGGGGAAACGAGAGGATTTTTACCTTGGAATTCTTTTCCTCCGTCTTTTTTATTGTTCCCCTTTTTTTCTTGTCTTAACTTAATAGATAGGTAGGTACGTATGTAAGGATGCTGCATAGTACCGACCGATACTAAAAACCAAAATGGTGTCTTTGCTGATGGTAGAAAAAACGAAACAAAAGTTAGGTTAGCCTGATACCACACACTGAGTTAATTTTATGTTGATTTATAAGACTTTAATTTATAATAAATAAGTAATTTAACAAAAACAATGACCAGATCAATCAAATCCGAAACACTTATTATTATTATTTTATTCGCAGCCTACTTGAAACTACATTATTAGTATACAATAAAACACCTATAACAATTTATCTCTCTTAACACACACACACACACACACAATAATACAGCAAACAGCATCATCGAAAAGTTTTTTAAACTTTTACTTTTTAACTTCTTATTTCTTTTCTTCTTGATTCATTATTTGTCTGTTCTTCTTCTCCTTCTTCTTCTTTTTCTCTCCGTCATCCTCGTTGTCTCTTTTTCTACATAATTTATTGCATTGTATTTTTGTTGTAACCAAAAAAAAAAAAAAAAGAGTCAATAAAATTCGCTTTAATTGTTCTACTTCAACTTCTTGTCATTGGCGTTTAGATTGACTGTTTTGATGAAAGACGAGAGTTAATTAATTATAAAGTAATAATTTATATATATCGAATTAAGTCTTTGCAAAGTTAAATAATTTGCACGTACGAATATAATCCAAAAATGGAGGTCAATGTCTTTGAAGGTTCTTCTTCTTTTTTCTTTTTTTTTTTTTTTTAATTGTTGTTGAAACCAGTTTCAGAATGATGATTAATTTGCAAGAAATTTTTAGAACTGCTGCTGCTAATATATGTACGTCTATTTAAATTTAATTACTTTTTCTTACACCCATTTTTTTCGACTCTTTTTAATTATTATTAGCTAATTTTTTTTTTTTGCTCAAAAAAAAAGGAAGAAAACTTCAATGACCGCCGGTCGAGGCATTCGCATTTGAGTTGGTTAGGCTGGTGGGGCTCATCATCATCTATCTATAGTCTACATACATAGTATAGTATGCCTCTATCTTGTTGAACTCAACTTGATTCAAAATCGAGAGCCGCCACAGCCGCCATTAGAGAGAAGAAGAAGAAGTGTATTTTTTTTTTGTTATCTTTTCTCATTTGCCATGGTCACGTACCTACAGTGAACCTGTTGTTGGAAGAAAAGACTCAGTCACAACGTCACCAAAAGTTGATATACAGGGTGTGGCAAAAAAATTAAAAATCAAATTGGAACAACCGCTGATAATCGAATGTTATAAAGGCAATTTTTACTCTGTAATTTTATTGCAATAATAAAAATTAGTCGTTCCACTGATACAGTGGAACTTCTAATAACTGAATACTACTAGGAATTATCAATTATCAATTTATCAGATAAATCAATATTTAGAAAAACTATAATCAGAAACCAAATAGATTTTCTATTCATTTCAAAGCTGCACAGAAGCCACGCCCACCCACCACAAGCTACAATAAACGATAATATAAACATTCACTTCCAATCAACAGCGAAGATGCACTGCATCTTTCCTATGAATAAAGTATAGATACGTAGCAATTGAATGTCTTGGTTTCTCATATTGTAATTAACTTGTACTGCAAGTACTGCTATATAATATATGTTTGCAGCTCAATAGAATTGTTACAAACGTACACTTGATGTATAATACATCATTATCATTATTATTATGTATTATCAATGCACATCAATTGACACGACACGAAATGCACCGTATCGTAACGTATCGGAAATGTATATACATTTTAATGTATGTGTATATGTGTGTGTGTACACATTATAAACGGACATAGAAAGGAAGTGCCGTAATAACCGTAAACTTTGGTACGTAAGTACTACGTACCTATGGAGGATAGGTGTGGCTTTGAAAAAAAATTATTATATAAAGACGTATACGACAAGGACAGAAAAAAGTGTATGTGTCCATTCATTATGTTGTGTGAATTGTAGAACTAAATAAATAAATATGGCGAAAGGTAGTAAATAGATAAATGACAATTTAGATTTAAGGCCATGGTCACACCAGTATCGGTTCGTATACTTGATTCCTTTTTTTTTTCTTTTCGTCTTTTTATTAATTATTTTACATAAGCCATTGTAATTGTTAATTTATTAATAAGTTATTAAGTTAAGTTATTAATATTAATATAGTTAACCTCATTATTTATTTTGTTGATCGCCATTTTCTATACTTACTTCTTCTTTCCAGCATGTGAATTTAAAAGTTACGTTAGATTAAACACTGCAATAGTGTATTGCCAATGGGGTGGTGGTGGAAATTAAAGGGTACATTTTTGTGTATCGATCATTGTCAGAAACCGGCACTTAGGGCTATTTATCTCGCACAGAAAAGAAAATTTTTTTGCTCAATGATTTCACTTCCAATAAGTTAACTAATGCAAACGTATTTTTTTGATGTTTCCTTTGAGTCATTTTTTTTTTGTACAAATTTGTTTTATTATCATTATGTTTAATACTTGTTTTTTTTTCATACATGAATTCCTCTCCGCCTATGTTAATACATAGTTCCTCTTTTATCCTCTTCTTTTCTCTTGTTTCATTTAACTCTTCTTCTTTTGCTTGCGCTCGTCTTCTTTTTCTTTCGCGCATTCTTTTCCTGCTGAGAGATGAAGAAATTGTGTTATCTTAAAGGTACCATTACATATATTTATGAGTGCTATAAATTTTGTAAAGAGAAAAAAAAAATGTAACAAGAAAAGAAGAAAATTACCATCACCAAATAATAAAGAGAAGATTTTTTTATAGTTACAACAAGTTAAAAATTCTCAAGTGGTATACTTATTTCTAATTTATTTCAAGCGCGTGTTTTTTGTTCACTTGTCAATTCGCTATTATTATTATTATTATTATTGGGAATCAAATTGCATTACGAAATGGAAAATAACAATGGAATTGCATAGAGAAACTGCAATGTACGTTGCAACAAATAAAATTTTTGAGGGAAACTAATTTCCATAACCATATACATGTGTGTGTGTGTGTGTGTGTGTTGATATAATGCAATTTGCATTTTCTAATAAAAATAACAAATAATAGAAAATGAATAACAATAGAAAAAACTACCAGGAACTTTCAACGTCTTTGATTTGATTAATAGATAATGACGTCATCGATCTTTTTATTTACAATTTATTTATAGCCGCATCATAAAAATAACACATTCGTGTTTTATTATATAATATTTATGTACATATGTAAATTTTCATGTATTAATTTACAGGGTGGTCGATTACTACTGTCTTCCGCAATTTTGGATTTGGCTAGATATCAGATTGGTCTGCTGTCTGTAGTGTGTTTTAGGGTTATTCAAGGGCATCATTTCAACTAGTAAGGATTCAGATCTTACTGTTTCAAAATAGAATTTCTAAATTCACTTTAATGTTGTAAAATGGAATGCGCTACTTTTTCTTAGCTAATATTGTAGAGCGTAAATCTTCTAACAAGCTCCGCAAATAGCAGATTAAAATTCCAAGCTGTTTCTGAAATGCTACACTATATAATTTTATTATTTTTATCGATAAAATCGCTAGAAATTACTCAGAGCTCATCACTACGACCCAGGAATGGAAAATAAATTTGTAATAATTTTAATTAACAAAACTATTGAAATACGATTAATGTCAGGCACATGACTGACACACAATCGCATGTTGCCAAATTTCAAACGATTCTGAAACACCTGGAGTAATAGGGATGAGTTCTCCGAGTAATTTGTAACGGTTTTTCGATAAGAAAAGTAAAATTTTAGTAAACTTTAGACGGCATTAGTTCCGATACGGTTTGGAATTGTGATGCACGATTTGCGAATCTAATTTTAAGTAATTACTGTCTACAGAACCAGGTAAGAAAAAGCAGCACATTTCATTTTAAAAAAATTGAGAAAACTATTTGGAAAATTCTTATCCGAGTCCCGATCGGTTAAAATAGGACCCTTGAGCAACAATAAGAGACAAGATAAATATCGTGTCAATCTGCAAAGTCCAAAATTGGGGTGGACACTAGTAATCAACCACTCTGTATATCGATTCGGTAATTTCGTTCCCAGCCAATTATGCGCGTGTAAATGTAGCCTAAACAAATACGTATACTTAGTAGGTGAAATAAAATACTGTTTTACCTCTTGATAGAAACAAAACAGCTGAAAAAGTTGCGCTGGTATTAGGCCGTAGTAGCGAGTATTAACGAACTAATTTTGGAATTTTAGGCTAAGTGTAATAGACTGGATGGGAATCAACGTGAAAACCAACTAACATAATAAAAAAAAGTTTTCTGTTTCCCCAATGATAAGATATTTTTAGTATTACGATAAGCTGTGCTCTAGTAAATAGTAAATTTATTAACATTATAGAATAATATACAGAGTGGACGCACATCTAATTTTATAGAGAATAATTTATGGCAAATGGTTTTTTTCATTCGAAAATCACCACTCTGTATCTTTTTTTCTTGTTTTATAAGAAAATATGTTTATTGAAACATAAATAAACTATGATATCATAGTGGAAATAGTTTATCGAGTTAGATAACCCTTATTAACTTGTTGGTTGGTTGTTTTGTCGCCTTCTCGTTTAAAAAAATGAACCGTGAATAAAAATATATAAGTAGGGAAATTGATTTTCATTCGAAAAATATCGTCGCCTGAATACATTGTAGTGGTAGTGAAGTGCATCATCATTCTTTTCGTGCATGCACACGTTCCAATAGAAAGTGTAAATTTAGCCAAAAGAATAAGAAGATGAGAAGAAAAACGTGTGATCCATATGTGTGCCAAGAATAATAATAATAATAATAATAATGATAATTTAGTATGCCAAAAACTTACTAGAAAAACGATATTAACCGTAAAGCCTTTTCGCTTGCAACATTAATTATAAAAATAAAGAAGAAAAACGAAAGTGAGCAGTGTAAATATAGAATAAATAAATAGTACAAAATAAGAAAAAAACAGGCGGGATGAATGATATATGTAGATACATACATACCAAATTGTGAATAAACATACGTTTATTGAAAGACTAGACGAAAATAAGCCGTTTTTCTTTCCCTCATGACTCATTCATCCTGTATAAAAGGCTTTGCCATAATATTATAGAAACACCGTAAATAATAATAATTTTATTAGTCAAAATACATATTTATTTTTTTCCTGCGAAAAACCTGCTTTGCGAAATTCTATTTGTTCCCAGAAATATTTGATATTTATTTAGGATAAGATAACAACAATCCCGCTGATGTAAATTGTACATTACCCTGTTTTTTTTTATTTAAATATACCTACGTAGATATATATACATATATGTATACGTTATATCTAAATCAAATAAATGCGGAGTTTTTTTTTTTAGAATTCATCAAGTGCAAATGAATATAATAAGATAATAAAAAAAAATGTATATAATTTTTAATAAAATATTTCATCTGTTAATTTCAATGTATTTTGTCCTTAAAGGGGTATTTAGACGGGTATTCTTTATCAGGTTTTCTGCGTTATCATGGGCATCGAGAAAGAATATTTTCTTTGCTTTACTCGGCGGCCTTTTCGATATTTCTATCTTCGTTAAGAGTTTTTTCCCTTATTATTAACAATTGAAAAATTGGCATAACATAAGCGAAAATATACACGAAAAAACTCTTGACGAAGAGAAATATCTTTTCTATCGGCGACGACCGTCGAGTAAAGCAAAGAAATATAACAGGATAGGAAATCCAAAAAAAAGCTAAGTAAAATTACATATACAGGTATAATATAAATACAAGAAATTCAAATTGCGTTTTAACATTTAATTAATATACATACCTACTAGAAAAATGTTCAAATAATACTAGTCAATTTCAACAACTGGACAAACCGGGCAACAATGCCTTCGAAGAATCATCGTAAAATCAACTTACCCTCTAAATGTAACAAACCAGATTCTTTATCAGGCGGCTATAATGATGCTCATGATAACGCTGAGAAAATTTAAAAAAAATACCCGTCTAAACACCTCCTAAACTATGATTATTATATCCATGTATTATCTATAATTTGTTTTTCAGTAAAAGTTAGTTGCATTAAGATAAACCGAATTCTGAACTATTCTGAAGCAGTTTATATTGTAAAATATACGAATTTCCTGTAGTATCTACCTCTTTTTGATTTTTTTGAGGTCATTTCAGATTAGTGTCAGAGAGGATCTTTTAATATAATTAATGTTAAATATTTTTATCTAAACATTTTAGTTATACGTTACATGCATTTCAAGTTGTTTCTATCGTTTTGCTATCACTTAATTTTCATTTCTTTTTTAACATGGCATCTATCTACTTATAATAGAATCATTTGTATTCTTATTGAGAATGCTATGCTAATTATTTGCTATTTCCATTGCAAAATATACCTACATGTTACATACATGCACATGTACATATATACATAGGAATTTACCGTTAAAATGTTCCTTTCACTATAAAGCCATTTTTTCATCATACATACTTAATATAAAAGAAGAAGATTCGGATTTTGAATATATTCATACACAATAGCAGCCTATCTATTCAAGTAGGTAATAACTATGTATACATATAAATGAAGAAAACAGATCGAAATATGTTAGGAATTTAAGTAAAATTTATACATAGAATAAATGAATTGAATCCATTGTTTTTCTTTTAGAGAAGCCCCCTAAGAATTTCCATATATGCATTTTCACATTTCTGTTAAATTGCTTTCGAATAAACACATAAGTAAATATTTGGCTGCTCACGGAAGCACTTGGTTTGTTTAGAAATAATCTAACGACATAATAATAATGATAGTTAAGTAGGTAGTGATAACAAATTCCAAAATAACTCATCTTTCTACTCGCAGAGCTGATGCACATTATTATTTTTAGAAAATAAATAGGTCACATTGCTTGTTAAGTTAACTATACTTGTAAGTTGTAATTGAATTAAAGCCCAGCGCACACTGAATTTGGAATTAAACCGACATATTCTACATCTCTTTGGTAAATTACGTAATTTGTGTGTAGGCTGATTAGGAACGTGTTGCTCTGAATACTTTGTCCTTTTCTACATAATATAGAGATTCAACAGTTGGTGATGGCAAAAAGTGCAACTTTCAAAATCTTATATTATGTAATTTAAGACACACACACACACACACAAATACCAGAAGCCACACAACATATGTACATTGATCTGTAACTGATCTACGGTAAACCATTTATAAATGAGATGGTAAATTACAATAGGCGGCACCATCTCAGGCAAAACAAGCCTTTCCACCATCAGCATCAGCAGCAGCAGCAGAAAACATCATCTGACATTCTCTATACAACTTGCTACTCTTCTACATATAGATTCTCTACTCGCGTACATTAAACACAACAAACAACATATAAGAAATCCGGTCTATTGCAAAATTCGTCTCGCTCTGACGTCTAGCCATAGCCGAAATTCAAAGCAAAACAGCAAAAAAAAAAAAAAATATATTTAGTGTGCCAGCACTGACCTCTTATGTGTATATTAATGTGTGCGACAAGGAGAAGAATATAGCGAGAGAGGTGAACGTGCTAGCCAAGGCCGCGCATATGATGTGATAGGATACGAAAGAAAAGGTTCAAGTTCGACGTGCGACGAACAAACGGACGGACGATGGAATATCGCGCGCACGCTGATTTTTTTTTTTTGCTGTTAATCTTTTTTCGTATACTTCTTCTTCGGTTCTATTAACTATTTTTCGCTTTTATACGAATAATGGAATGGAAAATAATGATTTTGAAAATGTTGTTTGCAATAAAATAGCCGTCTGGTGGCCGGCTATCAGCCAGTCAGTCAGTCAAAAGCAGGTCTACTTCTAGTTGTGAATTTTGGAACCCAGCTGCTGCTGCTACTACTTTCTATGTATGTAATGTATAATCACCATCAGGTTCTCTCTTCTATCTACCTGTCAACTTGACTAATGATTGACTGATTTGACAGTCATTCTTCTGTAAATAGGGACAGACTAGCGTGATTTTATATTAAACTGAAGTTGAAAATTGGAAACGCATTTCAAGGACTTTATCCTGGATTTTTTTTTCAACCTTTTGCAAAGACTTGAAACATAATTAGTAATATAATATCCATATTAATAAAGAAAAAATTGTTTTTCGAAATAAACAACCAATTTTGTATTATTTTATACGCTACGTTTCGAACCTTCTTTTGAGCCTTCCTCAGGACCAAGCATGTTTTGCATTGCTAGACTATTACACTGAATGCATATTGTAAGTATAATTTTCGTTTTTAATTGACAAAATTAATTTCAAACTCACTTTTGTTTTGTCTAATCGTAAAATGTGCCCACCTTATACATTTAAATCATGAGACCATTGAACCTAACCTGAAATACGTATATGTGCACCTATTTTTAGGAATTCGTGCTTGCATACAAAATAATTTAAATGTTTATTGTATACAGCAGCAAGTAATTTACGCGAGAGAAATATCCTTCTGGTCATTCGTTTTCGCATAAAAAAAACATGTCATAACATTTTTAGAACTTCTGCGAGTGTTATTGTTGTGCTGTTGGGATATTTTGTAATAACGCTGTTGTTGTGGTTTATGGTTTATGGAGCAATGAGAAATACGCGATACCAATTAACCTTTTTTTTTGTCTTTTAAAATTCATTTCACATTACAAAATGACGGTAAGCAAATTGGAATTCTGAATTTTTGTAGAAAATATAAATGAAATGCATATTAAATAATTTGTAAATTATGCAATTTAATCGCCAGCAAATAAAGAACACACAATAAAATGGAAATATTTGATAATGACAACGATGACGTACGTACTATATAATAATAATAACAATTACTATTATTATTATGAACATCCAACTGAAAATAATGGCTGCATGAGCAAAAGAAAAAGAGGGTCACTACTATACTGATGATAAAAGGGTGTCAAGTCTTTTTCCCTTCACGCGGTTCCCCTTGCTCTTTGTCCCAAAGCTCATTTCTCTCCTCCCAACCCTTTCATTCAACAAACTGAAGAGAATATCAATCATTTCATATGTATACAGAATTAACAAAGTTGCTAATGATATTTTCGATTAATATATAATTTGTTATTAATGAATAATTAAGATTATTGTTTGACTGGTAATTGGGATGGTTGTTTTACCAGCCCATATTCGGCTATGCAAAAATGCAAAAATAAATAAAAAATCAATGTAAGCTCAATCCGAAACAGAAAACATTGGAAAATTTCCCGCGGAAAATAAAAGACATAGAAGCATAAAATAATTATGCAGTGACTCGAGTAGAGGAAAATTCCTTCCATTCCGTCTCCTTTTCGGATAGCGCATGGTGTAAAAAATATGATGTAATCCAGGGGATAACGAACCGTTTTGCCACAGCATCAAGCGCAGGGAGGCAGGAAGGCATTGGATGATGATGATGATGATGCCTGCATGGTATTTCTGAAATAGGTTAGGTTATATTATGAAAGTGGAGGAAGAAAAAAGAAAATGGAAGAGAGGACGCGGTGAAATGAAGAAAAATATGAGAGCGATAGAGAGAGACAGAGTCAACGAGATGAAACGAGGGAAAATATTATGTGGAAAATATGAGAGAGACAACTGGAGTATTACAGCTGCTGTTGCAATTTATAATTACAGTGTGGAAATTGCTTTTCCTCTCTTTCTCTCTCTCTCTGTGTGTGTTTGGCTCTATAGCTATTTCGCTCACTAGTATATCTTCTTCAAATAATAGACATATATTTTTAATTACAAACTAATTAGATGAGAAAGTAATTTGCATGCTTTTTAGATTGAGTAATTTCTTGTTTAAGAAAATGACTAAATTGTCCGATGCAAATGTGTCTATTTACTTTATATACGTCAATTTTCGGTACTTATACGAATTATGTCAATTGCTGCAGCATGTTATAAAATTGTTCAGCAACTAATTGCATACGTATATCGAATAATAATGATAATATAAAGCAAATTTCAGATGAACGTTGACGAGCAGCGTTTACCGTCGGGGTTTGTTAAAACGTTAGGTTCGGTATATGTATATGAAATCAGAGCAGATATCCGCGACACGGTCAGGGGATATTTCAATTTAGCAGGCGATCACTGGACATTTGGTCACCTCTACGTTTAATATGAACGAGGAACAATCAGGATTCATATGAAACACTAGACTACTAAAATAATAATATCCATTTTACAATAAATCAGTACATTAATAAAGGTATTCTACATAGATTCATTATGTATTAGTCCCCATTTGGAATCTAATAATATTTCATATAGGCTGCATATTTATCTATTATTTTCTTTCATATTATTATTAATCAACGTTATTATTATTATTATTGTTATGTTACTAACATTTCCGCATTCTACTAATTGTGGATAGTTCACCTTTTACTTTTTTTAAAACAATTATGAATTGCATAAAAATGTTTTTTTTTTCCTGATGGAAATTTGATTAGTATTTGCAGGATTGAAAATTGAAATTTTGACAATTTATCATAGACTTTTAGACACGATTCAACATTCAATCATTTATAATTTATGGCAACAGTAAATAATAAATTTATAAATCAAAAATATGACGCGGCGCGATGCATTTGTTGATAATTATTTATTATGCCGCACCCAATAAATACATGCACACACACACACATATGTATTTCGGAATAATAATTTGAAAGTGTCTATAAAATCTTTATTTTCCATTCCATTATTATTCTACATAATATACCTAACTAAATACACTATTGCACTCTTTTTCCCTCCTCTCACTATCTTTCGGTTTCGGTACTATGATTAGAGCCTGTGCTGATGATGACGATCATCATCATCATTATTATTGATCTGGGCACGAAAGCTTTCATTTCTTTTTTTTGTATTATGACCCTAGCCACACTTAGTAGTAGATATGCATAACAATAGAATTACGTTCCCTCTTCTTGAACTGTACTAATATAAATATATGTAGTTTTTAAATTCTATAGGTTATGTCATACAAATTATTGTAATTGTTTAATAAGAATAACACTTGATTTCGTATTTATTATCTACTTAGTTATACCAGTTCATTTTTGGAATGCTCTAAAGTAAATTCATGGATTACTTTGAGGGCAAGACACTAAAGGACTCAGCTCACTTGGAGCGATACCTTCAGGTTAATTAAGATAAAAAAGTGAAAGACAATACGGTATAGGTACTCATTATTTTTTATTTAACCTGATAAAACCCAAACTTGTTCTTAACCTATTAAAAAAATATCGTTTAATCACGGTATACCGCCGCTCCAAGTGTGACGAGTCCTTTAGTTATAGTTGAGTAAAACATTTGAGTTTTTATATTGTGAAATAAGTATTCTCTGCATTAAAAAAGCATTCACTTCGTGTTATTAGCCCAATTGTATTGGTTGTATATGTTCGTGTAATTTCTTTTTGTATTGGTGCATGTTTTTTGATATAGGCCACGCCTTTCTTTGCTCCGCCTACTATTACAGTTCCTATTGTTTTTTTTTTCAGTACCTGTATAGATACATATGTATACTATGTTAATAACAGATTAATTTTTTAATAAAAAATACACAGAAAAATGATAGGTATAACTTTATCTACTTGAAAAGTATTTTATTAATTTTTTTTTCTACAATCAAATAAGTATGTATGTAGGTTCGAAATACTTGTTCGAATAAATTTTCTTGGAAAACGTTTTTTGCATGACAATCGTCGTGGAAAATCGCATTTTTTACATCTACATATTGGAAAAAAGCTACCGGTCATTTACCGTTTCCATAAAAAAAAATGGACGGGAATAGTCAAGTATGTCGAATAAAAATTTTGCGTAATTACGGTAGTAAGAAGGCAAATGGATTTTGACAAATAAAAAATACTTATTCGATTAGTCTATCTGTATGCTTAATATTAAAATACCTCCTCTAATTTTTCTCTCGTATTTGCTAACATTGATTCTTTTACGCGATAAATGAACCAATCATATTGGTCCGAAAGCACTTTAAGTACCACTTACCATCCACTATGTTAAAAACTCATTTAACAAAGAATAAAAAGGGCCATGCCAGCGACGACACATATATGTAGACAATCTCATCAATAATAATAATAAATGTCAGTTTAGTTACCTTTTACCTTATTATTATTGTCGGTTGTATCACTCTTTGTCCCTCGCACACATCCAACATTGATTTCTATAGAATCGATTTCGTATTAAACACGAAACACATTTACGATTTCATTTATTCATAATTTCCTTTTGGCAATTATTTATTGTCTTTTCCAGTACCGGATAATTTACTTTTTCATTATTAATTTGTAAAATAAATATGTACCATTAATATATAAGTATCTACTATATATTATGTATTTATCTGCACTCAAACGAATCATTTTATTTTCGAATCTATAGTCCATTCAAGAAAATATGATTCGTAAATCATGGCCACATTTATTAAGGAATCCGGGCATATAAATATACAGAAATTTACATTATTCCACATTAGCCAAAGATATGATGATTTATTTATTTAATATCTTTGTGTTTGTGTATATTATCTTGGATCTCTACAGAATGGAAAAATTATGTATAAATACTTACCTATATGTACATATGTATGTAAGTAATACTAATAAGTATAAATGCGTAGATAAAATGGTGTTCCATAATTGGCTAATTAGCTCAAAAAGAATAAGAAAAAAAAACGATTAACTTAATTGCATTGCTTATTTTAATTAGAAAAAAAAACGAGGTAACGAACTCGGATAAACAATTATTATTATTATTATTAATTTTGAAAGGTATTCTCATGAACTCGAACATCAACAAGTGCAGCCCACTGCGAATGACGCTAATTAGTTATGAACATTTTCAATTTTCCTGCAAAACTATTGATTGATCTTGATCAAATTATGTAATGCACTTAACATCTGTGCAAATAATAATTTTTTTAACGTCATTCTAGTAACTTTATACGTGTCACTTCACTTTCTATATATATATATATATTTATATTATATTAGTAGATGGGGGAAGGGAAAATGGTGAAAGATTTTCTTTTTTTTTTTTTATAAATAGAGGGGAATAGTTTAGGGTGCAAACGTCAGCAACTAAATTGAAAAATATTGTTGTTAAAAAATGTTCAAAGAATAAAAGTTTTATGCCCGGGTTACTTTCTGTTCTCATATAGTATGTGTGTTGTGGAGGGTATTTACATAAGTACCAAATCTCTTATTTCTATCATGTATCACGTATCCAAATTGATAATTATTAGGTGTCACCATCAGTTTTCGCTTATCATAAAATCCTAATCAACTTTCCATAAATAAGTCAAATGCGAAGTTGATTAATAGGTTATGTATGCTGACGTTAGGATATAAATATGGAGAACTATAATAAGGAGTAGAATCTCAACTTAACAAAAGTGAAAATATTTACGGGTCAGAAAATGTTTTTGCCTACCAGAGGGATTCGTGTATTTAGTGGTGATTGTCACTTGATCAGTGACGTGCTTTTTGTTATTGTTTCGTTGTCAAATTATTTTCAAATTTTACATTATTTTTGATATCTAAAATAATCCATACTATTCCAAAGGAACCATATAACTATTAAATAATTGTTAATAACAATTTCAAAATATATTTTACATAATAAATTAGCAATAATTTTTGTAACATTTTTACCCAATCTTATGGCACGTCACTGATCATAAAATTAATAAAATGAGGGAAAAAACAAATGTATACCCATTTTTTAAATAGCAATTGTTGTATTATATTAAATATTCAATATTACAATCATAGTTTTAATTTCCTGCAATAAAATCTATGGTTTTCCTTAAAAAAAAAGAAAATTTGATTTTTGCCATAAAAGCAATGTTAAAGAGTCTAATGTGTTAGAGTCTCGTCCATAGATATAAATAAACAGATGGATTATAGACCGAAGAATTTGTGTTGATTGTAAAATAGTCGCTTGGTATATTTATGGGATCGGATCTTTTATCTAACATAAAAAAACAAAAAATTTGAAATAATATTGGAAAATATCCTTTAAGTAAACATTTCTTTCGTCTTGTTCTAGACACTAAAAAGGAAGACTGTCTACGCTATATATATATATATATATATATATATTATATAAATACTATAATAGATCTTTTGAATTCTAGAAATAATAATAACAATGTGATTTAGGTATTTTATTACCCCATAGATGGACCACATGCTGTGCTATAGAATTCGAAGAGTATCGATATCGTCCATATGTTTATGACGTCACATCATGTCTAAGCGTAGCGTTAATTGTTACTAATCAAATTTTGATTTAAAAATACAAGTTCATATCTATATTGTTCTACTTTAACAGCATAGTGTGAGCATTCACGTATAAACAATATTTTGGATAAAAAAGAGGGTAGTCGGCAACTAGCCAGAGAGAGAGAGAGAGATAGGCGTGTTTGGATGGAAAGCGATTGGGGTGGGTATTAATCTATACGGATAACAAGTGAAAAAGAGATAGCTAGATATATACAAGACAACAATGATAGAGAAGCAAGAATAATAGTAGGGGTGGTGGTAGTAGCAGTAGAGTAGAGAAGAGAAATAAGAGTGTGTCTATCTATACAGTGTAGTACCACACTCAGTGGCAGCGTCCCATTAAATAATTAATTAATTATATTATTATTATTATTCCTATACATTGTTCCAATAAATGCCATTGTTTTATTTAATATAAACAACATGAATGAAGGGTATAGATAGAAGGGGTCGATTAATATAAAATTTACATACGATTGAATATCTGAGAACACTTAAGTTTTCAGCAGCAGCAGTAGCAGCATTATTCAATTGTTTTCTATTAAAACTTTTTGACACATTTTGATGGATTGATGAAAAGATAGGTTATGTTGGGCGCAAGAGTTTAGATCAATTGCGTTACAAACGACGAATTCTCTCCCTCTGAAAAAGGGAGAGAATCGGGTGTTAAAATATTGACTTGATATAGTAATGTAGGTCAAATAAAACGCAAGAGAATTTTGAATAAAACAAAACGACCAAGTCATTTAATTTCTTCTTCTTATTTAAAATACATATAATAAATTCTAATTTATTATTAATTTTGAAAAATGAATGTATGTGTGTATCTACCTACACGGTTAACTAATTCCATCTGCTGATTCTACTACTATAAGCTAATTTATTAATTTAAATAAAAAAAAAATAAAATAATAAAAAACCAGACGAAAAGGAAGTATGATGATGGGAATTGTAAGATTGAAAAAAGAAAATGCCATTTTTTTGCTTTTGTAGATTTTATTACATTCAAATTAAACGAGGCAGAACTTTAATAATTTAATAAATCTTCTTTGAAAATTATTAGTAAAGGAAATTTCAATTATATATTTACATACCTATATGTAAGTGCATACCATACATATCCATTTCTTCATTTAGTACTTGCTTGGGCAATAAAAACATCTAATTGCAAAAATATGCGACGATTAATAATTAAAAAAAACAAACAAGAAGAGAATAATTAAAAAGATAATAAAAAAAACTAATACAAAAACATACATATTAACAATTTCCTTAAACCACAACAATAACAACATTTTTTTGCATTTATTATACAGGTCGTCAACATTTGATTAACATTGAATAAAATTGCATGTGTGAGAATTTTTTCATTGTCACGTTTTTTAATATTAATTTGTTTATTTTGAACTAATTATCAAATGTACCATTGTTAGTATAGGTACTATCATAGAGAAATTATGCCGGCAAACACTAACCTGCATATGTTTCTAATGGTTTTACCATCATTTTATTACAACATAAACCAGAAATTCTCAAATGTTTAACAAAAAAATTATCTCGATTGTCAAAAGCTTTCTAGCCTTTTTACGACCATTTTAGGACCATTATGATGATTATTATTATTATTATCTATTGTTATATTATTTTTCGTCTGAAAATTCAAATATTTTCAGACCCTTTTCGAGAAGTGAATACGAAACTAAAGCAAATATTTCCAGGTCTCTAATTTAGTAAACAAATAAAATAACCTCTGTAAAGGGGAATAGGCAAATAAAACAAATATACAGGGTGGTCACACAGGCAAGACACAAAAATTGAACGAAATTGTAATTAACATTTTCAATGTCTACAAGTAAATCAGTATAGTAAAGCACATTAAGGTACATCCAGGCGGGCAACAAACCAATAATTACCTAGGCGTACTAATTACCACCGAATGACAATAATTCTGTGCATTGTGTCAAGTAAAAATACGTCATTAACGATATTATACGTTATTCGAACAGAACTCTAGTGACTAGTGACTCATCGGATGATCACTATGGAAAACGCATTGACTTTTCTTAATTAATCTCGTCGACATGAGGCGTCTTTACGCGCCTGGACAGAAAATGTTTAACTTGTTATCTGCATAAAGTACTAATTGCTTGTGCGTAAATGGTCTGCACGCACCCTAAAATAATTAACAAATTCTGTCATAGATATTTTTATAAAACAAAATTACTATATTTCTGTTCATGTTAGTTCATATCTCTTATTTAGAGCTTGGTATATTATACTCATAGATAATTGGCGTAATTGTTACTAATTATTGTTCTTCAGCAACGATTAGACTAAGTACCGAGTATGTTATGATAAATACATACGTATGAATATGTGTTGGTATGTTGTGTACATAAATGTTATATTATTTATAATTGATATGTACGTATGAAATGACTTTAATAAAAATATACATATTTTACGTCAAAAAATGGTTGCATGTGCATGCATACGCCAAATGTCAAATTACCTAACGACCCTATAGTATAAAAGCGTAGCAAGATTTTATCAATTTATCATATACCTAGGCAAGTTGATTATTATTACTCTAAATCTTAATCGCCTTGAAATCAAACTATTAAATTAAAGTCATACTATACGTCTTTAACGTATCTATACGTATTATGTATATGTAAAATAACAGTTGATTGAATTTTTTATTTAGTTTCTAATCGTCTAATAATTGCTACTTCCTCTATTATTATTATTAGGTACTATAGTCGCGCCATAGAGCGCCATGTTGGCCTTTCGATTGATTGATCATCATTTTTTTTGAATTAAAAATTAAAAATCAATATTTCTTTTTTAATAAAAGGATTTTCTGCTGGTGATTGTGAAGATTAATATTCAATTATCTTCTATTCGTTTATTATTATCAGGAAAACGAGGCAAAAAATGGAAAATCAACATTTTCACAACCAATAGCTATTTATCTAATTAATAATGAATAATTCAAATAATACTACAGATAGAGCATGAATAAATTGATTAGATGTAGATTGTAGGTAAACGGAAAATCATTATATGAAAATTGCGCCTTTAGTGAACAAATAACAATAATAATAATAACGTGCACCGATCTTAATACAGATAAATCATGTGTAAAAGATATAAAGGTATATAGGCGCATAATCTGTAATTTCTTTTTGTTGATGCGAAATAAATTGTCACCCCTTTGTTTTTTTCAGCATTTAAATTTTCATGTGCAATAATAATTAATAAGTTCATTTAATTACTTAATTAACTCATTAAAATGGATTTGCAGCCACGTGTGGACTGTTTTTTTATATTTAATAAAAAAAAATATCAATTCATAATAATAATAAATGTATTTGTCAATAAGTAATTTTCTACCGGTTCAGCGGTCCCACATTTGGTTTCTTAATTATTCATTATTTATTCTTGAATGTCTTCGTTTGTCATTTTATGTACATACTTAAAGAAAAAACATTTAGATTGAAATTAATTAATGATTAACCACGAAATTACAGGGGCGTACTGTTTTTCTTTTTTATCCAACTATGACCTCTGTCACTGGAGCACCATGTTATAAGCAAAGCAAAGGGCAATTTCTAGTTTAGTTTTAGTTAAAGCTTAGGCCTCCACCACCACCACCACCACCACCACCATAATCGCGACCGTCTTATTGGGGCATCATTCTCGTTCTTTTGGGTATATGTGTGTGTGCTGTAAATACGCCTGGAACTAGAATATGTATGTGAGTGTGTGGGTCTCTAACCTTAAGGAGAGCGAAACAGAAATAATGAGTATATGAGAGAAAAGGAGAAAGAATTGAGAGTTGGGCCCCTTTGGCGGTGAGCGGCTGGGTTGCTGCTGGCTGCCACACTAGTGTGTTTTCGAAATTTAACGGCGGTAGTGTGCGGACCCATCGACTAGGCAGTGCCGTTTGTCGAAAGTGCATTTAATAATAATAATAGTAGTAGTAATAAAAAGCAGGGAAAAAGGTTTTTTTTGTTTTGTTTTGAAGTAGTGGATTCATATAATACAGTGCGGATACATGTGGACATCGAGGCCTGATTGATAATAATATGCAATCAACTACTATTTTAGAAAGCGGATTAAATGTGCTTACATACGATAAACAGGTGTGTGTGTGTGTGGATAGGATACATAACTGAAATTAAGTTAATTTCAATTAAATTAACTCTTTTGAATTTGACAGTTTTCTTCTCTTTTTCCTAATTTCTTTATCTCTGTTTTTTTTCGAGTCAATTTACCAGAAGAACTCCTATAGTTCCTAGCAGACTAGAGATTTTTTTTTCTTTGAACAGAAATATCTCTGAAATTAAGAAGATTTTTTTTCTTTTGTTTGTTTCGTAGAAAGAAAGTTTCTTTTGAAAAGTAGAAACTTTTCATTCGATTTCGTATAGCTTTTACTATAGAGATATGTCTAAAGTACCAATTTTATGGTGAAACTTTTTTTATTTGCTGCCGAGTATAATTATAGTCAGCTTTTCTTATTAAATATTCCCAGATCGAAAAAAGCAGGTGATAAATTATTTCGAAAAAATTAATAAGTCGAATATTTCTATAAACGTTCTGTTCATATATCGCTGTTATTTATATCTTTCTAGTTATTGGGAATTTTTCTTGATTATATAAAAACACATAAACTATTCGATATCATTGTCATTTGCATAGTGTTTTTCCGGTACAAAAATCCTATACTATAAAACCACACCATGACATACTACGTTATGTATACCTACGTAATAATTATGTATGTACATATTTTTTAAAATTCAGTCATGCATTGTTTCAATCAAGTATGCTGATTACGCGACGCATAATAAATACTATACTACACTTCCTTTTTGAATGAATGAGACAACAATAATAATAATAATGAATTTTTAAAATGAATCCCCTCTGTTTTTGATTATTTTCTATTTGATTGGTTTTGAATCTTTGTATAAGTTTTATAAGTTTGTTGTTTTCATCTATGTTGTGTTAATGCTGTGCCTATTGCACTGTATTCTTTTTTTAATCTTGTAATTTAATTAGAAATATTGTACATATGTACATATAATGGGTTTTGTCAAATTTTCATACTCATTCGGTTTAATTTAATTTATTAAAATGGTATAATTTTATTGATTAATATTTTCCACAAATTAAATTCAAAAATGCAAAATGCATCAATTAAATACTTATGTATGTAGTACATAAGAGCCAACGCCCATTTGATTTACAGATAAATTATATCTGTCCATGAATTGATGACGTTCGGACCCTCATTTTGATAAAAATTATCAAAATTCTTTTTCTTTTTTTATCTTGTTCTTGATAAATCGATTTGTATACTCCAGAAAAGTATTTTCAAATGCATTTTTTTTGTTTGTGATTTTTAATAGGTAGCGTAGACTGTTTGTAGTGATGAGTTGCAGAGTTAACCTAGTTTTCTTCTTCTTTTTTTTTCTGCACGGCGGTGTCTTTGAAAGTTTTATAGATTGTTTTAATCGAGTTTTTTGTTGTTTTTAATTTAAAAATTTTCATACCTGAATCATTTATTATTATTATACTATATTAATGAAAATTTATAGATATGTAATATGATTTGTGGTTTGTCACGGAAGCGGCCTATTAAAAAGGGTTGGTTCTTCTTTTCTTTCTAGTTTCATACATCAGGTATAGTATATACAGGATGAAATTGCTTAAAATGTTGTTGTTATAAACATTAGAGACTTTTACTAATTGAACATTTCGATCCTTTTCAATTCCAATACATATAGGTACCCATAATAGAATGATAAATGATTCGATGCGGAATTATCGTCGTCGGCAGCAGGAGGAGGAAATTTCTCAAATATTTATTTCTATACCACGAAAATATTAATGGCAGCAATAACTATATAAATATTTGTATATGATTCACTATTCAGGAAATCTCAGAGATGAGAAAATTAAGCAATATCCACTTGAATTCCAGAAACATTTCCCCTGGTATAGATAAGTGTGTGAGAGAGAGAGAGATATTTGAATGTAGCGTGAGAGAGAAATAGAAAAAAAACAGGATGAATAAACGATAAACTAGCATCAGGAAAAAATAAATTTATTTTTGAAAGTTTTCTTATAATAATAATAATAACAGCAGTTTACTGAACTTTAATACACGAATACGTATATTTTTATATTAGCACACACACACACGTAGATGAATCCATGTATGTACTTACATATATGATGCATCTCACATGTGTACACAGGGAGGTCGATTTCCAATTATTTATCGAATTATCACGTATATATTAAATTAATATACTTATAATTATAATTTTAACAATGTTTTAACAACGTTTTATTGATCATAAACATAATCATAAAAAATTAGACTTCAATTATACGTTAATAATAATAAAAAAAAAATGGCCAGCATGAGGTGTAATTATTTTAAAATTATGTTCTTTTTTTTGCACGCTTCATACGCATACAGCTGCTGCTGCTGCTGCTGCTTGTAAAATTACATAAAGACGTACGTATTTAATCAAAAGTTGAATTTTGTTCTTTTTATCAACATTTGCTCGAATTAAATAGACATAAAAAGAATGAAAAGGAAAAAAAAACACGTGACATTTTCTAATATAAATTCTTTTAATAACGACAAATAACTAAATTTATTACCTGCCTACAAAAGAGAAGGGAAGAATGGTACGGTACCACCCTTATTATTATAAGCCAAGCCCCGTATAGTAGAAGGAAGTATATGGAATTAATATTGGTTAGAGTTTTATCGGGTCCATGTGCATTTTGGTTAGATTTCTGTAGAAAAATTGTTTAAATTTGGTAATAAGTTTTTCTTGTAAAATTTTCCCGAAAATGTTGTAAGTACTTACCAATCGATATTTGATGAATTTTTATATCATGAAATCCGTGCTTTCGAGTTGATGACTATCCATCAGATAAGCTTTGATACACAGCGAAGCGAAGCCAGTCAGATTCATAATAGTTTGTAATTTAGCTGCAATTAGGTATTTAGTTACATTTCTCTATGTCAATGAATCCCCATATCTCATAATAAATATCTGCATATTTGTCATGTCAGCAATCAACTAAGAACCTTCCTATATAGCTCCTATTAATTATGCGTGAAAGAGCGATATGAATAAACAGTGTGCAATTCGTTCATTATTTAATTATCATTATTCAGAATCCTACACATTAAACTCTATTGTCGTAAAACCTGGAACGTTGCACAGAGCGTAAAATAAAATTTACATAAGTACCTACCTACCTACCTATTATGATATGAATCTTTCTTCTTACATTTACATAATTTAAAATTAATATCTATAGCGAAAAAAAAAATATATGTAGAAAGGGTGTTGAATTGAATAAGATTATGACCAAAAATGTGTGTAAACGCGAAATTATTATAAAGGGGTTGAACGTGCAGTGATACCACACTAATTGATTACTGCTTGTATATAAATACGTATCGTCAATTGTTTTTAAAATGCTTCAAATTTGTCAAAAGAGTCTTTCGGATTAAAATCCATCCTTTTTTAGTCTTGATCAAGATGCAATATTCGTATTATCTAATTTACTCATTATTTAGATAATAAGTTCTTTCCAACTTGACATTTCTAACTAGTTTTTGACCAGTTCCCAATTTTATAATCAGAAACGTATAGTGGTCTATTTGTTCACGATTAGTTTGTTGTTAGTAGTTGGAACTGTTAAATTATTATTAGTAAAAGCGAGTTGGAATACGTAATTTTTAGTTGGAGATTCAGTTTTTGTTGGAACAGTTTATTCGTATTGCGCATGATCTTTAAATCTACAAACTAGTTTAAAGCCAAGTTGTAAAGAGCCTTAATGATCTACTTTTCTTAGATTGTATGTTAATTAAATTTTTTTGTCTGACAATCTTCAAATTAAATAGCACCCAAATTTTCTTTAGTTTATAAAATTACAAATTAATTATATTTTTTTCTTTTTTGTTTCTAGTGGAGTAGCAACATTAAGTTGTACAGATTGCAGCGGTAGCAGTACAGCATCAAGTGACATAACAGATCCTGGTTCACCATTCAGTACCACATCGAATCATTCAGAAGATTCCGGTGGACCGCATCCGTCGAAAATGCCACCAGCATTATCACATCATCCACCTTGGCCTCATTTATGGACACATACAAGTACAGAAGATGTTGTTAGTAGTGGAGGCGGAAGAGATAGAAGTGGAAGCGGAGGAGGAGGAGGACGATTATCATCAACACGATCATCATCATCATTATCATTAGTAACAGTAAAACAACCACTCAGCGATAAAACTGCCTTAATGAAACGTTTAAAGACTGCCGAAGAAGCTCCCAAAAAGCAAGTACCGTTATGCCTATTAGAAAAATCATGTAGTACTGCTAGTAGTACTACTAATAATATTAATAATAAAATTGTTCAAAATGTGAAAAAGGTTTTATCAATAGAATCTAGTCCGAATAATATTAGTTATAATAATAATAATAATTATTATAAAAGTAATATTAAAGAGGAAATTGTTTCGAAACAAGAAAAAATAACAAAATATTATAAAACACAGGCGAAACCGACCGGTGTTAGAAAATATTTATTAAAATGTAAAAATTCGGATCTAACTGTTGGTACAACAATTTATAATCAACAAACGGCATTTAATAATAATATAAAATCTCAAATATTAATGCCTAGTAATAATAATAATAATAGTAACAGAAAAGACAATAGAGTGTTGAGCATGGTTGAGAAGCAACAAGTGAAAAGCAGAAACTTTTCTACAAGTACACCAAGAAAGATTCTACCTGCACCAAGTAAAATACCTGAAACAATTCCAGCTAATAATTTTCTACATTCCTTCACACCCACTGTAACACTTACAGCTGTTAGCTTTCCACCAAATGTAGCGTATTTACATGCAAAAGTACCGAAACCATCCGATGGTAGTGCGAATAGTAGTAACGTATTACAAATGTCACCATTTGCAACAATTACAAATAACAATGGAAATGCATTACCATTAATCAATGGCATTAAAATTGCCCATCCAACAACTATAAACGATATGAATTGTGTCAAATTAGTTGTACCAACAACTATGGTAAATTTGAATACATTACCATCATCAAGATTAAACAGTAATAATAATATCGCAACAACAACAACAGCATCAGTAGCAACAGCCGTCACCAATAATATTGGAAATTTCCCATTAAAAATGGACACGGCCCTGCCAACAGTTTTAACTGCACGTCCGAAACTTTTGAATCATACTTTACCAAAGCAATATTGTAATAATATAAAAATTGATGGGATTGTTTCAAGCACTGTTACAATGAAACAATGTAGAAATGGAGAGAATGTAGTCAGTACATCAGTGGAACCATGTCGAACTGACAAACAGCAACAGCAACAACAACAAAATGTTAAAGAAATCAAAGAACCACCTGATGACGAGAAATTATGGGACGAAGGTATTTAATTACTATAATTGTATAAATCCAGGCAAGTGTATAATATACCTATGTGTATGTGTGTTTTTTTATAGGAAGTCAAAGTCGACATACAATGATTACTGAACAAAAATCACCATCACCTATAGATTCAGATAGTGGATTTTCAAGTCGATGTAGTCTAGAAATTAGTGTAGATGAAACAATATCAGCATCAACAATAAAAGCGAAAATTTCACCGATTTTATCACAACCGAAGACAATCAGGTGAGCGGATAGATGAATTTTAATGCCAATAGTGAAAAACACTTTTATCTGCTTAGGCAGATAAGAAATGGTCATCGTAGAAAAATGTAGAAAACAAAGTTAAAAAAAAAAAAAACAATTTGTTTATATTCCATTATGTTGGGGTAACTTTGAAAAGTGTCAGTCAAATTAGTTATCTAAAAATTTTTGTCATTTAAATTTGGAAATTTATTTCCACATTCAGAATTTATTGACAATGCACAACGAGCCTTAGATATAGGCTGTAAAAAATCACAGATAGTTTACATTAACAAATCAATTAAATATGAACAGATTTCCTCCGATAAAACAACAAAAAGAAAAACCAGAACGAAGAAATTTGGGAAAATCATCAACATCATCCTCATTGTCAGCATCATCAACAACAACATCGACCAATGGTTGTTGTCGATGGGACGAATGTGCATCGTATTTTGAAACTAGCGGTGTACTTTTGGAACATTTACAAGTAATAGATTTAATAAAACAATATTGGAAATGATTTTATTATTTTCTTTTGTTTCGATAGTTGAAACATGTGATATCACAATCTCAAGCCAATGAAGAACAATATGTATGTTTATGGAGAGGTTGTAAAGTATATGGCAGAAGATCGTGTTCGATATCGTGGCTGGAAAGGCATGTTTTAGCACATGCTGGTACAAAACCATTTCGATGTATTGTTGATGGTTGTGGACAAAGATTTAATTCACAAGTATGACATTTTGTTTTCTGGCATTTGTTTGCACAAAGACGACTTCTAAATATCTTCATATTTTATAGCTAATGTTAGAACGACACGTTAACAATCATTTTAATACAGACGGCAGCCAAAATACCAGTGCTAAAAAATCGGTAGAAAGCCACGGCGGCGGCGGACCAGTAAAACATTTAAAAAGGAATGGACGTATTATTAAATTCAGGCGACAGCCTTGGTCAGGTAAATTTTTTATTTCTTCTCTATATCTGGCCTTTTTGTACAACACAAAAAAAGGCTCCTCCGCCTGCTGGTGGATTCATCTCTTCGAGATTACCTATACCTACTACTAGTACCACCACGTATGGATAAATAGGTCAATGGTCTCTACTGGAATGCAATTTAATGACCCATAAACTTAAGTATTGAAAAAAAAAAAATATCCAAAAACACAATTAATCCTTATTTCATTTAGCATCAAACGAATATACCGATTTTCATTTGTTGGCGTACTGCTAAGTAACCATACAATACTCTGTGTGTTGTTATTGGTACTTGCGGATGCCATACAGCTCTCTAATTTTAATGGAAGGACTAGCAACTAAACATCTAGCTAAGTTTCGTAGCATCCTAGTATAGCTATAATTTCAACTGAATTATTAATCGGTTTTTTCATTATCATTATTAATACAGGGATTCTTCTTGATTTCTCCTTAGCGCGGATGTTTGATTTTCTCGATTCCGGCATGATGGAAGGTTTACAACATAAATTACTGCAAATGTCCAATCCACAATTATTGGGTCCAATATGTAATGGTGGTGTTACTGTACATTTTCATAGTCAAATATTAGCTAAACGTACAGATTTGAAGGGTAGTAAGGAATTATTAGTTCGATGGCATCCCGAAAATATGTAAGTGTTACTGAAGTGTATGCGACACCATAGATAAAAGAATAATATAGTTAGGCAACAATGTAAAATTTTATGTCGTTGTCACCGACATGCGATATCGTTCAGCGAACTAACGCTATGGACGCGAATAGGATTAGTTTAAATTACTATTTTCTATTTGAATTATTATTATTATTATTTTTTTTTTCAAATTTTAATTTTTAATTTTCGAACGTTTTGAGGGAAATAGCGAATAATCAATCCTTGTCTACAATATGCGTAAGTCGAGTCTATATGCTAATGAAACATTGGATTTTCCTAGCTGAATACAATGTGACAATTGCTTGAAAATACTAAAACAAAGCTCTATCTCTTTTATTCAAAAAAGCTTCGGATCAAACATCATCCTAATCATCAGCCGTTTGCTTAAATACATACAGTTGCTACAGTATCCACAATAGTTAACCTAAAAATATTTATTTCCCTGAATTTATTGATATAGTTTTTCAGGTATTTTAATCTAAAAACCTGATAATTCACATAGGTGTGAAACTACTTTTAGAGACAAATATAGAGTATTCCGATTTTTGTTTCATAATACTATTAATTTATTTGTTTTCTTCATATCTGTGTAGAATCGAAGATGAATGGATTTTAGAAAAAGATTTTAATCAAACAAAAGTAACGCCATTTGCATCGTTATCGTTAAGATCACGACAACTTGTAAATTCAATTTTGTTCAATACAAATGATGATCGAAGAACCACTTCTCACCAGAAAATACGGCGAAAACAACAATCGGCTAGGAAGACTAATAGAATAACGTGATAATAATTTATATAAATTTAGAAATAGGAATGGAAAAAAACAGAAAAGAATGTCAATGCCTGTGTAAATATGATGTTTTTTCCTTTTTTTTTCTGTTTTCTACTAGTAGAATAAAATTGCGAAATTTTATTCCGACTAATTTTAAGATAAGTAAAATAATGAAGGCTTTTTACATAAAAAAAATGTATTTACATTAGATCTTAAGATATCAATAGCTATCGTGATCGTTATTGATCACAGTGATTAGATGAAAACCAAAATGATCAGAAAGTAGTACTTGATGGTGTTTGGTAAGTGGTTATTTTCAAATTTAATGTATTGACCAAATATGATGGGAAAATGCCACAAAGTGATCTTAGATAATTATATAATTCCTGTCCCTTACATTTAGATATAAATAATCATTTTTCCAAACTCACCTGATAACATTTATCATACAAAAACTAAACGATAAACAATAAATAAAATCAACAACAACATAACCTAAAAGCAACAATCGAAGTGGTATTGAAAGTATATACGCACAAAATATACATAATTAAATTAATCATGAAATGGGTTAGAATTAATCAAAACTACTTCGAATTGTATCTATTATTAAATATAAGGAATTCAATAAATCATTTTTTAACAATATAATAACATAAGCTGTGATAAATTTCCCTTTTTTTTATATAGTTTTTGTATGATAAACTAAAACAGAATTCTCCCGTGTATGATGTTATTGGAATAGTAGATAACACTCTATATGCTAGATAATAGAAACGTTTTGTTCCAATCTGAAATAGTTGTGTCTTAAAAAGTTTTAATTTTTGTTATTTTTATTGCATCGGGAACTGTGATTTTTATATACATACTATATGTATTTTCTAAACATTTCTGTTCTTTTAAACAAATTTTGTACTTACTTACTTTTTCATTTTACCTATTTTAATCTATATGTGTATACCTATTTTAGGCAGCTTGTTTTCTTTAAATATAATATGAAGGCATCTTCCTTTGATTTGACTAGTAAACTGATTAGTTTTAGAAGGTAATTTTAATACTGTATAAAGTAGTGTATCTATTTGTCTTTATTTTCATTTTACTGACTTTTAATTCGGGTATACGAAATTCTAATCGAAATGTAAATATATTTGATTGTTTCGAACATATTATTATTTTTTTTAAATCTAATTTGTAAATTGATCTTTTTAAATACCGACCACCACTATGTGTTCAACATCGTAAATATTTAACAATTTGTACAATTTTATATACAAGCCATCTGCCAAAATTCCAAATTTCAATTTTTCGATTATCAACTATTTTAATTGGAGCATAACATTCTAGTTAAACGATGTATGTACGATTATATAGGTTGTATATGTAATTTTTGTAACAATTAGGTATCTAAAGGAATAAGATTAGATTAATACATGAATAAAAGGGCCAGAAATGTTTCTGGCCATTTTAGAAATGAAAGAAAAACAACCAGTTAAGCCTCCACTGCCATTTTTCTATTTACGTAGATTTCACAATGAAGTCTAATTTATATATTATACAAGCTAGGCAATTATTCTTACTATTATTATTATTATTATTCATAGATTAATCCATAATATAAGTTTCAGATTCGTTTTATGAGCTTTTTCTCGAGTGTGTTAGTGTTATTTACAATACAATCAATATGTAGAATAATGATAGATAATTAGTATTGAAAATTGTGTTTATTATTGTGAATATTTGAAATTCTTAATTTGCAATTAAAGAAAATGTGCCATAATATTATAAATTATAATAACAAATAATTGGTCTACAAAGACCAATTATTTAAACATGTTTTGATTTTTGTTTAAAATTCTATCAAAATAATATCTTTTCAATTATTCACAATACTAATTGCTTTTTCATCAATAAAACTAGCAAATAATTCAGTTTTATTATAATATAAGTAGGCAAGTAATTTCCAACATTCCCATATCGAATTTATGTATTTATTTGAATTTTAAATCGCAACAATAATGGCATCGTATGCAATTTATATAAAACTACGTAATATAAGTATACTTACACCACCTAATCACTGCCATTTTAGGACTGCCAATAATAATAATAATAAGAAAACAAGAAAAAACATTACAAATGAAAATCTAATATATAATTAATTTATGATGTTCCCGCCATTTATTTATTTGTCATGGACAATTTTCAAAATTATCATTTTGTGCCATTTTCAAAATATTGTATGTGTGTAAATAACTCACTTGTGTATGGACAGTTTTATACAAGTTTCTTATTATTGTATATGTAAATCAAATGGAACAAAATGTAAATATTTATTGTGCTATTATATAAAAATTGATAAAACTATTATTATTATTATTATGAATAGCTCAAAAAAAATGTTAAAAAAATTGATCTCAAAAAACAATTTGTTCTATATTAGAATTTGAAAATTCGAAATTGGTTTTAATTAAAACCGGAATTAATTATTTAATTACATTTACGTAAGAAAAACCTATTTACTACAAAATGCGGCCTTAATGAGACTTGGATAAAAAAGATAATAGTAATAATAATATTATTGCAATTATTGTACTTAAATTGCACACTTTTGTAAAGTACAATTATTCTAATTATATAGAGTTTCGTTGCTCTCTGTCATTCTGTCTTTTTATCTCCCGTTTTTTTTTGTTGTAGAGTCTATATATCCAAGTTTCAACATTATTTGATAGAATAAAGCAATTTACAAGTAGCCTAAATTTAGTCTAATACATACTTAATCGGTGTATTTTCGTTCATTTTTTCTTTAGTTAAATTGCATTATTTAAATTTGCTCATTACTTTTAATACTAATCAAATCGATATAGACTGAATTTATTTATTTATTTTTTGTGAATTACTATTGCAGACTGATTAATTTTGTCGTTTTTTTTTTTGCTAGAGTATTGTTTCGATATATAAGCTAAATGTAGTGATTTATTTTTTAAAACGAATTGGCCGATTGATTATTGAATTTAATGAAAGTGTAATCGATTATATGCTAGAAAAAAGTACTTAAATGAATAATTGCTAATTTTACCCAACAATGACTACATCCCGTATAAAAAGTAAGTTCAGTCACATTGTTTCTCAATATCAATACTAAATTAATTTAATGCATAAAACATCAAAATTTTGGTGAAGCAGCAAATTTAATTTTTAGAAATTAATTTTGCTAATGCCGGCGCTACTCCATGCTACGAATATTCACTCCCACTCAATCTTAGAACTGAACGTTTGAATGAAATAAAAGCTATTATTTTGATGTAATAAGCTATATCGGAATGTTAAAAATTGAAGGATGTCCTTAGCATTGTGGGTGGTGTCAGTTAAGAAAAAATGAAGACTGCCTGAAAAATGATAATATCGTCTTTTTTAAGTAAAATTTTATGCTAGTTACATTTTTATGTATAAAATATATTTGTGTTCATTCTATTACTTATGTATCTTATTATTACTATTATTATTATTGATAGAAGTAAAATAAAGTTGGTGATAATTTGAAATTTTAAATCGTCCCCGAATTTTGTGTTATTCTCTATTTGGTTATTGCAGTTTTTAACAAATTAATTTTAAATTCAATTACAATACAACCAACTTTATTTTCACTTACTTAATTTAAATGATATTTTATCAAATTTAAATGTAAATCGATTGGAGATTGTTTAAACAATATAAAATATAACTGCGTTTCAAACAATGTCAAAAAAGGTTTAACTGAACGTTAACTTTTAACACTTAAGACAAGAAATTATAATAATACATAATGTAGGTATGTACATACATATATAGGGGTACGTGTGTAAAACAACACAGTGGTGTAACATCAAGTGGATACGCAATATACAATGTATATTTTAGAAAAATGATTTTTTAGGTTAGAATCATATTTATACATTTGATTAATCATAGAGATGTTAAACCACTGATGGAAGTTTTCTAAGAAATGTGGAATAATAAGTGTTAGTGAATGAATAGATTTATTAAAACCAGTTGTATTGATTCTTATGTAGTTATTAATGTTATTAAGCTTAATTTTTATATAAAAAAGCCTTTATCGTATAACAAACTTAGGACATAACGGTAATTTAATTATAATTTTAAGCCACTCACAGAATACACTGGTTTTAATATGGATAATATGTATTTAAATTAAACGAAAAATACTTATTATCGATGTTGGTACGGTACATACATACATATAAATAGATAGCAGTAATTTGTAGTAATAATTTGTTTAAAAAAAAAATCACATAATTGGGAATAAGAAAAATGAAACAATTTCCAATATAAATTCTGTACATACTTATTGTATTATTTAAACGCTTTTATTTTAATTTTTTATTCTTATGTCGATATCGGTTTTATTATTATCATTATAGAAATAATATTATGGAAAAAACGCATTTTTTTTGTTTTATTTTCCGGTTAGAATATAAACAAATTCTACCTCACTGACTTACTGTAAGATTTTTTTTTTTTTTACTTTTAAGTTTATCGTTCGTCGTCGTGGTCGGCCGTAATTTTATATATTTTTTCTAGTTTCCTTATATTATTTTTCGATTATTATCATTATTATTAATATTATTTTAATATCCCTGTTCGAGTCTAAAGACTGCATGCAGTGAGGCATTTTTACTTTTTTTTCTAGGTTTAATTTAATTTTATAATAATAATTTTATACCTAACTGCATTTTAATAAAAATAATTGTGATTCGGCAGAACAAATTTAATGTTATTTTTTATTTGTATGTATTTAATTTTTTTAAAAATAAATTTCTGTAAATATTAAAGTTATGTTTTTTTTCTTATGTTTATGTTTCCACCAACTGACGAAACGCCACTGTATTCGTTCATGCGTAGGATCTGGTAAAATTTAAGAAAATTGTTTTACCTACATATGTATAGCCTAAAACAATTGTGCTCACACTACGATAAAAATAATTTCAATTTGAAGCATACGCATGTAGCGACCTAAATACGTTGTTTTCTCCATAGATAAACCCTTTTTCCGTCAATGGTTTTGCCTTGTTTCTTTTGGATGAAATTGTATTTTAACAATTCGATGAATGCTATGCAGAACGTAAAAAACTTAAAAATATGACGATTGTTTCAATAGAAGGATGGATGAACATCAAGCATTTTTATCATTAATTAGAGCTTTATTATTAATACACTGTTTTGTGTGTATTGTTGTATACAAATTTAAGAGTGGGATTGGCCAACTTCATAAACTTAATTTTTATTTCGCAAACATAACTTTATTTCTTAATCAAAAATTGAAAGTATTGACTATGGAGAACTATAAGAAGATGTGAACACAAGGAAAAAAAAAAGACTGCCATTAGACGACGCTGCAGACTATTAACAGAGACTACATTTTTAACATTGCTCTTATGAGAAAACCAATTTTTTCTTATTTAAAAAAAAAATTGTAAATTTTATTGCAGAAGATTAAAACTATGATTCCACTAATGAAGATTCAATATAATACCACAATTTTTATTTTAAAAATGGGCATATTCTGTTTTTTTCCCATTTTATTAATTTTATGATCAGTGGGGTGCTAGATGGGTGGATAAAAAATTAAAAGTATATTTTTTTGTTACAGTTTAGTTAAGAAAACGTACATCTCTCACCTGATCGAAAATATTGTGTTTAAAGCCCAAGCGTGTCCTTAATACGTAAAAGTTGGGAAATTTAGTTTAAAATTGCGTTTAAGTATTAACAAACAAGAATTAAAGAATTGCGAATAACCACAATACCATTAAAAACAATATGTTTATATCAAGATAAACAAATAATACATAGAAAAAATTTACAACCATATTTATGCATTAAGTTTAAGAAGTTGGATAATTCCAGCCTAATAATATAATGGAGTAAGTAAATGAACATGCAAAGTATGCAAACTCCTCTCCAAAATAGTAGGTTTATTCCAATTTGACATCTCTAATAATGATAGTTTTTGACCACTTTCTAATTTTATAATCAGATCAGTATATATGTAGTTGAAGTTGTGTATTTGTCCATGATAAGTTTCTTAGTGGGTAGGTTGGTACTAGGAATGTGGGTCGTGCCGTGTTTTGACCGCGACACGATATTCTGTATTTGTATTTTCAACACGACTCGTTTTGCGTTCATGTTTGTTCAAAAATAAAGTAAGACGTTTCGTGCGTGCGTGTCGCTGTAGTGTTTTGGGTCACGCTGTGTCATGAATGTCACCTCCATTTACAATGGGAATAAGGGATATTGTAAACTTATTAAATCTAATTTATATATTATTTATCATTTTTAATTATCGCTGTTGCAGACTTAGCATTATTAAATATTTACTTAAGTACATGACAATCGTCTCAGCTGCACGAAAACATGTGTTCGTGTTAGTGACACAAGCCCTATATATCCTATATCCTATCATTAAAGACATCGTAACATATCAACAAATACAACACCACAAATAACAGATAAGATACAGCAAATCCTGCAAATGACCTGTGACATATCTATCAATATGTTAATGCGCAATTACTGCGCGTACGCCCAACTATAGGAAACATTTTATACCTACTGCGCATGCTCTTTACCATTACAAACTAGTTTAAAGCCAAGTTGGAAAGAACCTATTGTCATTCGTCCAATTTCGCATACCATTCTTGACAATTAATATTATACACTTTATTACACATATGTACATCATGTAATATAATACAACAACAGGTTATTAACCTTAAAACAATATGTTTTTCCATAGAATTTTTGCTTAAAAGTAAATGCTGACAGCAAAATCAGCATGTTCCAATATATATTCGTTTTAGTCGCAACAAAATGTTGTTAAAATAATAAACTTCTTGTATTACAATGACGAAAATGTCACGGAAATCATAATCAGAAAATGTTTTTAAAATTTCTTACAAGGTGGTCCACAAATAGTAACAGATATTTGTTATATATTTGTAACAGATGCTCGTCTTTGTTGGAGACCAAATGTAATTAGTTCTTTTTATTGGGAAAAGATTTTGGGTTCTGTTTTTGTTCTTGATAAGGGACTTCAATACTGGAAAATTGGATTTTTTACATAGTGACCAAGAAAATTGACGTTATCTCTAAAATTGTAGGGGTATTCAGCAGCTTTGTTTTTATCAGTGCGAGGCGAAGTTTTGTCGTTTAGCATTGGTTTTCGTTGAAATTCTATGTGTGGGAATTAATTTAATATAAGTGTACTTTAAACATAACCTTCGTTTTTGAGTTTTATGAATGAATTCCATAAAGGCTAAATACGTATTCGAAAACGAACACATACATCTGCAAATATGCAAAAATATTTTATTAGTGACCAACTATAGTTGAATACAGACGCATGGCAAAGTTTTACACAATAGAAATAATAAATAAGCAAAATACAAATAATTTTTTGCAAAATTAACGAAAAAAAAGAAGCGATAAGTGCATTGTCCGCCAACGTCCGCAAAAAATGAAAAACCATCGTCACCTGCATGTACATAAGTAAGTAGAATTTTATACTTATAGAAAACCGCCAACGAAGAATCAGTTGAAATTCTGCAAGTGAAACAAGCGAACATAAAACAAAACTGACTATAGTGACTTCTTTCCTTTTTTTAATTTTTCGTGCTGAAATTCTAGCGGTTCTTCTTCGTCCTTATCTTTTACCAATTTTTTTTTTTTTTTTGCAAAATTTTCTTTTTATTTTGCAAGCGCGCAGGGAGAAAAGTGCCTTTTTATAAACACACGCGCTGTTTGTTGTCGTGTTCGTGCCGCGTAGTGGGTGTTGTATTTTTTTTGGTTTTTTTTTTATTTCAATTGAAAGGCTTCGTTTAGAATGGTGGATGGCACCGCAGAAGAATGACAGACTGTTGGATTGCCTGTAAGAAATTTCAAACGAATACGATCATCATGATTAGTAGTTTATTTGATCAGATTGAAAGTGCCGTAGTAAAGGTATGATCTAAATAAATTAGTCTAATAATATCTAAAGATAAGTTTCTGCTGAAGTACCTATACATACGTTTTTAATATTTGGATTAAGTATGGCACGTGGGCCGTATAGTTGATGCGTTTAATGTGCGCTCAGCTTTAGATTTTTATTCATAAAACATGAATGAATAAAAAAAAACGTTGATTCATACATTCAACCTTTTATCTACTAAGTACCTAATTTATTTACTAAATTGTATGGAGACATTCAATTCAATGTTAATTTCTGTCAAGTTCATGTTTTGTTCATTTGCAGCCTACACAAAATTCAAATGCTGCACTTTTATGCCAATGTTAAAACTGACGTAGCCATAAAAATGAACAAAAAAAAAACAACGAGGAGATTAGTTTTGCAATAATTTGTTCGCTTCCAGGAAATGCACTTTTTATTGTGCTGACTAAAATGGAATTTTGTTAACTCTTTTAATTTATTGTTTATAAATTCTAATATAATAGTGTAAATTTCCGGTCTAAGCCGGCTTTTATTTCCTTTTACTTCGGTAAATTTTAATTCCTTGGAATTTAAGGGTTCAGCAACTTAATAGTGCGACTTGAGCCTGTCCTATTAAAATTCCAGAGCTGCTTTGATTGAATCCAACTACTAATGTTTCTATTATCTCCGACTAATTTTCAAATAAACAAATATTCAGCTAATTATCGCAATGATTTTTGAATTGAAACTAAATCTGCAATACAAAATTAAAAGCCACATAAATTTTATATAATAAATTGCAAAATTCATTTTAACTAAATACGTAATCAATCTGCTGACAGACGCGACCACTTGATTTATTATGTTTTTATTTAATTTTGTTGTATATTGTTTAAATACGGTCTTATTTCTTCATATACAAATTAGGTATTGTATGTACGATGATAAAAGGCCATGCCAATTTTGTATATAACAACTTTTTAATAAAAGTTGTTATAAAAGTACCATTATAAAAAAATGCAAGTTTTTGGGCTACAAGTGTGCCATACTATAACTACAAGGCATAGCAGATTCTACTGTGCCACAGAAAGTGAAATTTTTTCGCCTTTTTTCTTTATTCTTTGTTTTGTTTCATTTGTGTTCAAGTGTGTCAAAGAGATGCCTTGAACTGTACGAAGAATTTTGTATGATGATATTGATGATGATGATAATGATGATTCCATCCATTGGGTTATATAACTGAAAAAGTAAAAGTACCGATGTACGTCGAACACGTTTTTTTCTCGTTATTGATTTGTACATTTATTTTACATGAATTTTATTGTGTGTGTGTGTGTGTGTTATGACTAATTCCAAATTTGGCAGATGTCCTCAAAACACGCTTACGCATAAGCAACAATTGTTTATAGAATATCGCTTTGTTCTAAAAGGGCGGCCAAATACCTGTTAGTCAAGGCGCCAAGAACACACGCTGGATAGTATCTACCCGTACTTTTTGTACGGATGAGCAATGTTGAAGAAATATCGATGTTAAGCGATTTTATAACATCAGCTGTGGAACATCGATGACCGATTATTATCGAACTTTGATAATCGATCTTAGTTCAGATTTTGGATATTAATATGAATTTAAGAATTTTGCTGTTTGAGTACTTGAAATAGTTAAAATAAAATACTTATATAGAATTTGTGACAAAAATATACAAACATATCAATTGTTACTGAGCATAATCGATGTTTTTAAAAATATCGATATTCCGATTTTTTAGATAATATGGATATCGATGTTAAAACATCGATTTTTGGGAGTGAATAATCGATATTCATCGAACGTCGGTAATCGTCGCTCATTCCTTACTTTTAATTGCCAACTTAGTGCCTCTATAATTACATTTATCGCTTCATTAATATTATATTAATCCGAATTTTAATTTTCAGGTAGAATGGTTGGTGTGCATTGGTTTTGGTGATAACATGGTGTTGGGAATGCCTAATAATAATTTCATTATACTATTCCTTTGGTCATACTACTGCGTTACATATCACGGGTTCATTTTTATCATCGTGTGATGTGACGTAGTGGTAAGTCCACGGGGAACATTAATCCTCCTGCATTATTCTTTAATTATTACTTACACACACACACACACACTCACTCACATACATATCTACATATACACAACTAAGGAGAGAGAAAGACCGAAAAGAGATGGAAAGAGAATTCTGTTTGAATATTTAATTATACTTACTTCCATTAAATTATGCACTTATTAATAACACCATTTTATGTATATGTGAAGCATTATTTTGCATATGCATACATGCATGCATGTTTAAAAATCTTGCATTTATAAATAACAATTTTAGCATATGCAAACGAAAAAAAATAAAAAAATGAAAAATTGTTTTAAGATGATTATTTTAGATTGTTATTAAATATTTTTTATAGTATTATATGATATGTACACGCAAATGTATTTCTATAATACGATTAAAGTAGATTCTAGACGAGACAAACGCGTGGGCGCATTATGGAAGAATGGAAAGTCCATAACTAGGGCCTAGCTGTTTTATATATGTTTCGTATATCAATTGTTTTCTATTTAATAAGTGATTAATTATACAATAATATCATTCTAAGTAATTGTTTTTGAACTTTCTTCCAACACCTGGACGAATAAATTTCTTTTTTCTTTTGTCATTTAAGGACATCCCATTGATATGTTACAAATTCAATAGGTGTGGTTCTTCCCAATCAGATCTTATTTAATTTACATCTCCGCGTTGTTACAAACAGCAACAACAACAACAGAAACAGAAACTCGCCTGCTTGCTGCGTAGGTGGCAAAAAAACTGAGAAGAAGATAAAGAAAATGTATATTTTATTGTATTTAAAAATTAAAAAACAACAATAACAACTTATAATCAATTCATCAATTCACACAACATTGTCTGTGTGAATAGGACCTTAGATTATCCATCTGAAACATATAAAGGTCAGGTATTAAATTAAATCATTCACTCTATCTATACTGTTATCCTATTATGGAAAAAAGTAGTTCTTTCTAAAGGTCATGGTAGTACTTACTACAAAGTAGAGTACATACATACTATAGTACCTACCTATAATAGTCAAATAGACAGAGAGAGAAGGATACGATCATATCATTCAAAAACCCCGTTATAATTTATAGAGAATAGATATGTCTGCATGTTTGTTTGTTTCTGATGATGTAGAATGACCCACGCACGCAAATTTTCCATTAGATCCAATATAATTCCATATAGTATTCCTTATACAGAAGAAATGTGTGTGAAAGTAGAGCAACTTTAATCATTTCATTGTGATATATATACGAGATGCATATACATTCTTATTGACACTGGTTTCATTTTGTTAACGATTATTTGAATAAATTAAAATAATTTGATAGTCGTTTTTTTTTCTTCATGATTATCACATTTGCAAAAATAACCTTTGAATATGATTATGCTGTGAAAATAACATTGAAAGTACGGTCATATATAGGGTAAGTATGCAACCAGATATATTTGCCTATCCAACATTTACACATATAATATCTGAATGGTTATAAAAGCCACTCTCACGCCAATGATATTCTTTAAAAAAATCCAATGTCCTATGCTGTTACCCTGTTACTAATCAAGATAGAAAAATTAAAATTAATTTGTATAAATTGATTAACTAAAAGTTCGGTTTACCATCAATTTATTTAATACTTAAAAGTATATTACATTAAAGTCAGTACAAGGTTCAAAGTTAAAAGTTTTAAACTGAAAGTATGTTATGTTGATTTAGTATATAAATGTATTATTTACGTATTTATTATTTAATTAATTATTTAAGTAATGCAACCAGATATATTTCCCTTCTTATGATAGACAACCTTAATACAAAAAGTCAAGTATGCTTGAGTGCAGAACATAATATTATAATTAATTTAAATATTCCATTTGATTTGCATAAATTGATTAACTTAGGATAGTGTTTACAACAAATTTATTTAACAATCAAAAGTAGATAAAATTATATATATTATTTACTTGAATCTAAGTGGAAAAGTTTTAAGGATCTAATTTAGAGGGCGCTTTTGGTTGATTGCAACATAGTCGGTATTGTGAATAAAACGTCATTTGCTCCTCACATCTGCAAATTTTTCATTCATTCTTCAAATTCCTATTCCATGCACTAGCTATAGGTAGAATACACCATTCCATCATCTGTCTTACTCAGTACTGTCCCACCTTACTTCCGGGTAGATTTCGTCCAACATTTTCTATATACCTACCTATAGTAGTTGAAATCAACCATGGATTGGACTTCTCGGTTGACTAATTTTCTATTTGGTCACGAATTTTCAGCGAAAATACAACCACAAAACTATGTGTGTCCGTATTGCTATATGTGATATGCACATTTATAAATCATTCATTAGCACCGCGCACTTTATACGCTCGTTTGATTTTAATTTATGTTATTCATAAATAGATAAATTAATTAGTCAGGATTATAGTAATACGAGGTGATTCAATAAATTGGATATACCCAGATGAATAGAAAAAGCTGCACGCAATTGCAAACCGATAAATAAATAAATAGATTAGTTGGATCTATTGTAACAAATTTATGAAATATACAGTAGAACCTTGTTAATCCGGACAATAGTGACTAGAGATATACAGTTGATCGTTATAATAGAAACCCATATTAAACATTGATTTGACTTATATTGTATATTAAAAACTTGTTTTTAAATCTAACATGATGTGCTTTTTTTTGGCATATTGATTTAATTTGATGTGAAAAAATGTACGAGCCAATGTCAGTAACAAACTATATGCTTAGTAGGCAAATGAATAAAATAATCAGCAGGGTATTTTTTGCATCGTTATTTAATTTAGCTGACCAAAAATTATATGTCGCAATTTTTTTCCGGTGACCATTTGACAAGTTCAGGCCACTGAAGGTGCCTGAACTATGACACAATGATAATTGTGGCCGGATTATAGGCGTTGTACTGTATTGTATATGAAGTGATTCGAAAAAATTTACTGTACACGTAGATACGAGGTAATATCTAAAAACAATGCAATTATTTTCGAAAAACATTCTATTTAATTCATCTTCACCATATTTGATAATGAAACAAAATTAATTAGCTTCCATATCGTTATACGAGGCAGTTTCAAAAACATTTTATTTTGAATGGACAAACAAGTTAATACTTTTTTTTTTTATTGAATAATCGATCTAATGTAATAACAAACCATTTAAGGATGGATTAAATTTAATCGTTTTTTTTTTGCTTCTTATTTTTTAATTGCTCAACATACATTACGCAATAGATTACAATTAAAGTATGGTTATGTAGTACGTCGACATAAGACGATGACTTGTTTTTTTTTTTTGGTTCATTAAACCCTTTTTTCTTATATCTACATACATATAGATATATTAAAGACATTATTTTATAAGAACACAAGAACTAGTTAAGTTAAATATGTAAAGAGAGAGAGAGAGAGAGGGTTCAAGTTCAAATCATGCTGTCATGTTCAATTCGTGCAAAGAAGGTAGTACCTCAAAAATTATATTAATCTAAACAATGGCTTTTTTTTGCTATAAGTGTTCTTCTTATCTTTGTAAAATATCAAGTATAGCTAAATCCCCACCTGTGCGCGCGCGTTCATTGACATCGATATTCATCATTCCTAGAGATAAACAATAATTAATAAGAATAGTATTTTTACAATAGATACTTAAACGAAATGAAAAGAATTATTTATCATGTTTTAATCTCTTGAAAATATCTTTGGTACTAAAATAAAATAGTAATTGTCTCGGAACAAGTTTAATTATAACCATTCAAATTTCTAATGTGACCACACTGTATATGTACACAGAACAGTACTATGACATATACATATGAAAATTAAGTAAGGCCGATATTATTCACTTTTATAATCTTAACTTGATCCTCTGGTAAAGTCCATTTATTATTTTTTAACTTGACAAGTTCCATCCACCACTAACCAACAAAAAATAAATCGCCCAATAGAAGGTCGAATTACATGCATAGAGGTACTTAACTTACATACACATACATTTATATTAAAGGTACGTTCGTATATAGTACCTACTTATACCTGTAGTAGTAGGTATTATGAGAAGCGACTTGTAATGGTTTTAATAGGCATATTTGAGCACGTACCAATACAAAACAGAATGAAAAAAGAAAAGAGGAGTACCCACAGAAAAAAGTACCACCTATAGCAAAGCAAAGAAGAGTGTATAGAGATTACAAATCCAAGGATGAAATGTATCATTATTTACAGTACAGTGGAGAGATGAACGTGTGCTAATAGTATCTACTATATAGGTACTATATACGTACATATAGGGTACTTACATACATATACACAACAACATTCATATAAGTACAATATATATTTCTCTTTTGTTGATTTATTTTCTCTTTTTACAACAAAACTTCTTTTTAAAGCAAAACAATTTATCCTGGGCAATAAGTACATTATACGTCGTACCGTTCGTACGTAAGTACTATTATACGTTTATGATTTGATTGATGATTTATTCACAGTATGATCAGTACTTATAGAGGTACTGTAATCTTTTTACATATGTATCTTTGTGTATGATGGTACTACATATCTATCTATATCTATAGAGATAAATAATTAGCCACAAATCTTTCTTTGTCAAAATGAGTTTTGAATAGGTAATTAGTGGTTCATTTGTAATCAAATATGTTTTTCTTAGCTGGAAGCGATAATTTAGATGTAAGTTCTTCTTAAAATGTTGCTATTATACTATATTAAAGGTGCTATCTGTTAATTATCTGGCAAGAAAGTTTGAGAATCGCTAATAAACTCCATCGTACCAACAATGTAATATTCTGTACCTTGCGCATTAATAATTTCCCTCAATTACTTTATTAAATTATAGCAAAAATGTTCAATAATATGAATGAAGTAGAAAAAAATAAGTACCATAACAGTATTTTAAGCATTATAGCTGCCAATGCCAGTACAAAGGTACCGTTTGGTAAAGTAAGTTTTCCTTATAAAGAATAAACCGTAATACCATTTCCTTGAAATACAGTTTTGCTGTTGTGAATGTGCACCAAAAGCAGCAACAGCAGCAGAAGTACTATCATCATCAGGTAGAGGTATGGTTTAGATGGTACCAAGAGCAGAGCACAGGAATCATTAGAAAATGATGGGTTTTCAGGAACTAATTTTCTTTTTCACATACATTATATTTGGAATTTGTTGCATAGTAGAATTTATATCTCGTATTGAGACATAATTTAATGGATTTACTATATTTTTATAGGTTATGTTGTGATAAAAATCGAAATAAATCATTTCATCAAATGAATTTAATCGAGCATTGAAAGCCAATTATGCTCAATTCATTTATAATGGTAATAGAAGAAGAAAAAAAAAAAGAAAATTTTCGTTAAGTAATAGTAAAAAAAATAATAATAATGAAAAGAAAAAGAATGTCATCCCTGAATGTAACGAACAGAGATAAAAATCATTAATTAAATCTATCTTCAAAAAAGAAATGATTGAAGATCTCTTAATGCATGAATGCATTATTATGATTATAATTTAATGATTATTATTGTTATTATTTATTGTTTAAATAAATAGATCTTTCAAATATTGCATAGGTATGTACGAGTTTCGTTTATTGTCGATCGGCTCCTTTCGCTCCATTTACTTGGTCTCTATGTTTCTTTTTTGCTCCTATTTGACTCAAGATTGTCAGCAACAAATTTAATATGTAGGTCTATGATTCTATATACGCCCATGTTTTGGCGTTTTCGAGAAAAAAAGCAAACTATACACATACGTTGCCGACGACGTCCCACACTCTAGATATACAGCATGGTACCTATAAATCTTGTGTGTGTTTTTTTTTTGTTGTACTTTTATAGTTGGTACTTAGCTTTATCTCTATTTATACTTAAGAATAAAGACAAGAAAGACATTGGTACAGTTGGTGGTGTACTAGCTGGTAGAATCTATTTAATATCTACACAGTACCGTATTCAGGAATATGTTCGATTCAAATTCAAAATCGCAAGAAAAATCGATTTAGAATTAATTAAAAAAATAATAATTAAACTGTAACTAAAACAACCATTTATTATTCACCAACTCATTCATAATCATCATTTTACACTGTCACCACCAGCACACAACCACCAAATGTCAGTTTATACCTACACCCTATTTAAATCCAACATCAACAAAACAAAGTGCCATCTCATCCTATCTCATTTTCTTTATACATATATATATATACACACACACACACACACACATATATATATATATATATATAAAAAGCATATAAACAAATTGAATAGATTCACTATTATGTAGAATATGTATGTATGTAAAGGATAAATAGATAGATAGGTTAGGTTGACTAACTGCCATTTGCAACAACAACTCCGTTATAAATATCTGTATAGATAGATATTGATATGGTACTCAGTTGGTACTCACTCACTTACTATCTGTAAATGCTGATTTTTTAAAAAGTTGTGTTATTTTATTGAAAGTTTTTAGGCAAGTGATTTTCAGTTCGGAAAATCATGATTTGTTACTTTACAGTTTTAAAGCTAACCGTGGATTTATGCTATACATATTCTCACTTACTAATTACTAACGATGGCAATTATTGCTTATTATTTCTCATTCGTGTTAACTTAATGTCCCCTTTTCACATACGATGTATACAGGGTGGTCGATTACTAGCGTCTATCCGCACTTTTGGCCTTGGCTATTTATCCCATTTGCATGATACTTGTTTTGTCGTTCCGGTTACTCGAGTGCTTCCCTTTAACCAGATTCGGATTTTTAAAAATAGAGTTTCCCTAGAGTAGAGTGCCTTATTTCCGAAACGGCTTGGAATTTTGATCGGCGACTTGCAAATATAATTTTAAATAATTACTGTTTAGAGAACTAGATAAGAAAATGTAGCACATTCCATTTAGAAAAAATAAAGTGGATTGGAAAACTCCATTTTAGGAAATTCTGACTCGAGTGCCGATATGTCATAATAAGGCACTTGAGCAACCATAAAAGCCATGACAAATAGCATGTCAATCTAATAAATTACAAAGTCCGAAATTGAGGTAGACACCGGTAATCGGCCACCCTGTACACACATATTTCTACTACAAGTTATCTCTTACTATTTGTCTTTTATTATTAGATGTCTTAATGAAGTGTCTCTTTATTTTCTTCGTTTCCTTTTTTTACTCGGTGTTTTACTTCTACTCAAACATGAAAACTTTTTTATACAATAAAAACTCATTAAAAATAATGGTGAAACTTGTTCAGTTTTTTCTTTATTTTTTTTTTTTTTGGAAGAAAATGTTCATTCATGTATCTACTAATTAGTACATACTATAGGTACTTTGTGAGAGATTATTTTCTTTCTTGTACGTCTAAGCTATTGTCTAATAAGACGAAAAATTGTTACCTAGCTACCACCATAAATAAACAATTGAACTCTAATTGGTTCTATCTAACCTTATTATAACTTACCTACCTTACCTTATACTCTTATTACCAATATATAATATTATTATAGCATTTAATAAAGCCATCGAATAGAATTTAATAGATAGGTAAATTTTAACATGTTAAGGAAGAGTTAGGTTAGGTTATGTTTATAACTTCTAAAGAAAATTGAGTACTTCTAAAGTAACATAAAACGTGATCACGCAATATGGATGGTTATTGCTTTTATAAAGTAATTATTTTGGCATTTTAATCTGTCTGTAGTACAGAGAATATTGGTAGTAGTGTAAGTAGTTTTACATAAGTACTTGTATGGTACTTTTCATGCTCTATACGAGTCAGATATACATACACAAGGAATGCCTCTATCTATAGTATGTATAGTAATAATTCATTTATTATACAAGAAACAATGAATATCTTGAAACATACTATACACCGTATAAATTCTAAACAATGCGTTTATTCTAATAGAATAATTCTTATTATACCGCATGTGTGTTTAAATAATTGTTTCTTAATTAGTATCCATTTCTATATTTTGAAAACCTTTTGGCAACAATGGCAAACGATTTAGCGAAGGGTCGGAAACATTACCGAAACTCTAAGCGCAAGCGGCATATTCCACCTTTTCCCCTCTCTGCCCTCATATGGTAGTTGGTTCCTATGTTGTTGGGGCATTTGCCAGGATTCAAGCGTCGCTTCCCTGCCACCGCTACATCTCACCATAGTACCTAATATCCTTCTTATATTATCCACTTGCAGCATCCCCCTCTTATTCTTTTCGAAAAATTCCATTAGATATCTAGATCTGTGTGTGTTGGATAGTGGAGAAAGTTACATTGTTGTTCAATTATATTGATTATTTCAATATATTAGATTATTATATGTATTCATAATGGCTAGATATTAAATAATTAAAGGCGTGTGCACACTATGCTGTTTATTCATTTATTGCGATAGTTTAATGCAATTCTTTCTTGATTGGAAATTCTCTCATGATTTTCTCCATTTTTTAATTAATCCTTATGTAATGGCAATTACACGAATTGTTTAGAACAATACCAATTGAATAATGATAATAATGAACGAATTTGGCAATTTTTGTAATAGTAAAGGTGTGAATACTGTGCGAAACTCTATTTTTCCCATCCGGAAATTACACATTTAATTTAAATTTATAAATAATACAATTTTATTGTAACAACAACAATAATAATAATAATAATACACGAGTAGATAATAATAGTAGTGTTAACATTAATTGAATTGACAAATCAGTTTGTTTTAATAAAGAGGAAGAGGCTAATTGACGCCCTTTGTGAAACTCATTTTATTGTTCAATTGATAAGGATTACTTTACGAGTAATAGAAGAAGTGCAACATAAATAGAAAGAGGTGGAGAAAGGGGAAGAGGCAGAGGTTTTTTCATACATCACCGGAAACCGATTTCATTTCAATTTTTCGAACAAAAGAGGCTTTATGTGAGAAATTTCTTGTTAATGGTACTATTATTTGTGTATAGTACCGACTTAGTTCCAGCCTGGTATAATCTAATCACTTAGAATGAACTCATTTTTTTCCGTTTTACTGGAAAAAATGTGCTTTACTGGAATGAACTATACCTACATAAATGTTGCAATATTACGTACGTGCATATGTATATACGAGGGCAGTTTGAATTTTAATAGCCAGCTTCCCATTTTTTTTTTTTTTTTACTTATTAGTTGTTGTACATTGTACATAATTTTAAAATATTCTCCAACATCATTTATCATCATCATCATTCATAGTCATCATCAACAATGTTGTCATCACTGAGTGTCATCATTAAATTATATCATATTACACATATTAAATAGATATTATTATTACATTTAATAATACACACCTTTATGACAATGACCTTAAATGATGACGTTCTCAAGTTTCAGAAAAAATGATTATTAAATTTCATAATAATAATAATAATAATAAATCATTATGATCATTATATTTGCTGTTTATTACATGATTATTACAATGACATTAACCTCAAAACAAGGTGGACGAATAAAATATGACAAGAATTCTTCATTAGAGTAAATAGTACAGTAGAACCTCTATAATCCGGATACAATTATCATAGTGTCATTGTCCAGACCGATCCGCGGTAATCCGGACTGCATGCCCGAACTTTTATCAAATGGTAACCGGAAAAATATTGCGACATATCATTTTTGATCAGCTAAATGAAATAGCAATGCAAAAAATTACCATGTGGATTATTTTGTTCATTTGTCTAGTAGGCGTAGAGCGTAGTCTGTTGCTATAAAGATGTCATGTGCATTTTTTGCACCAAATTCATTCAATTCATATTGAATGAATTTCTCTCAATAAAACAAAGCACATCACCTTAGATAAAAAAAAGTGTCTGATATACAATATAGTAAGTCAAATCGATGTTTCATATGTTTTTTTTTTTTTACTAATTATGTAATAATTGTATTGTATATCAATAATTTGGACAAATCTATAATTCGGATTCACTGGTCCTGCATTTAGTTGACCGAATTAAAGAGGTCTTACTGTATATTGTCTAAGGATTGACGAATAAAACCCATCTTCCAATGATGGCCATGGACAATTGTAGCACCAGCTGTCAAGCATTTGCCTTCATTCATCCGGACGCTTCAAGTTTTCCTATTTCTTCGAGTAAATGTCTTTCGAATTATTACAGGGGCCAATTTTTTTATTTAAATGACACAGCTGCCATCTGTGATCCGTTTGCGTAATTTACAACCATAATTAACAGCATTATTTATTTAAATGTGGCACTGTGACGTATATATGTTAGGAAATGTACAACTTTTCCTAATCTAAACCTGTTCTGTAAAATTACTCTTTTTCTAACTACACAACCTATATTTATTTTTACCTATACTAATAATTCAACAAACTCCTTTTATTCTGAATCCCCTGCACTTTTTTCCACTTGAATCATTTAAACAATTCCAATCAGATATTGTCCAGTTAGTTAGATGATAAAACCATATAAAGAATTTCCCAATATCGAATTCCGAGACATTGAAAACTGGCAACTCTGAACACTAGGCGGAAGAGGGGAGAGTTTGGTTGGAAAATATATACCTACCAACCAGCCACTACTACTAACAACCATTTTCATCCCCTTGTTCGTTCGTTCGTTCGTTCAGTTACGTTACGTTGTTATTTCCACCCTTGTTTGCTCGCGAACGATAGTAACTTTGCTTGCTATGAAAAACACACCTATAGACACATACCTGAGTACGAATTTAAAATTGAATTTATAGGATCACCTGTCAGGCTGTGATGACGTGAGGAAACATTAAAGAAAGAAATCAACCCTTTTATGTACCGTTGTTCGCTACCGGGGGTATTTTTTGAATCAATTTGTGCAGGTGATTTTACTGTTTGACTGTTTTAATCTTGGATGACTACGAATATCATCTGTAATTAAATCATACGAATAAAGTTTATTAGAAGATTTTTTATCGCGACCAGATAAGTTGATGATTCTGCGAAAAACACTACAAGTAAGATTAGACGTAGCCGTAGTTTTTTAATAAGCTTTTTTTTCCCCTAAGTTGATAGACAATCGATTCAGAGAATATTTACTAGTTGCCCTAGTCAAATATGTATAATCAAACTCGTACGTATTATATAGTTAAGTAAATAAACACAGATGAGGCATTAATTAATGCAAAGATCAGCAGCGAGAATTTGCAAAGGGTGTGGTGTGGCCCTAACTTGTCAATTATCATATCTATTTAGAAAATTATAATCATTATTATTAATTTTTATAAATAAACAAACAGTTTTTTCCCTCTGGAGCAAAAAAAAAAAGAAAAAAATTAATTATTCGATTAAAATTATTATTGCACATCAGGGGAATGGAGAGCGTGGACTGAAGTGGCTCAAAGGTAATTTTAGCAGCGTATGATTGAGGTTTGATTAATGCAAGAATCTTGATTTACTGAATACACAGATAATTGCTCATGTATGTATGTATGTAGATACATAATATAACTCTTATAATACGTATATAATATAACGTAATTGATGATATTTATAATGGTTTATTTATAAATCATATATCTTTTTAATTTCTCTGTAAATAATAAATGAAAAGTTGATTTTTTCAGGTTGATTTTATATAGAATAAAACCTGATTCAAGAAATCTCTCTTCTTCTTTTTTTTTTCGATTTTATTAATTTTTTTTTATCTTATAATTTAATTCGTTTTCAATTTGAAGACTTCCTTATGATTAAAATGCAATTTTAATACTGATATTTAAAGTCAAGGTTGAATTAAAATGATACTATAAAAAAGCAACAATTTAATAACGTTGTGCTGGCCCGACACCCTGAATTTAGACGTTTAGAATGGGTCTGTTTGGTGAATTATGCCAATGGAGTGGAAAACATTCTAAACGCGCATTGACTGGAAATATTATTTAGCACAAAATCAGTGAATTGTATAGTATTTCATGCTATTTGCACTAGATGGCACACATGCATTTAATTATACGTAAGCCATTCATGACTAATGATCAAAGTAGGCAGGATACACAAAGTACCAGTAACAACATAGCTACTGTACAACGCAGTAGTGTAACCTCCACATAATATAATTTACTACTAGATATACATACATACATACTTATATGTATTACCTGCTCAGCATTCCTGCATAAATTGAGTTAGTGCAAGAAGTATCTTGGCGACACTTGCTGCTGCAGCCGTTTTGTTGGTACTGCTAAAAAGATATACTAGATACAATCTTCAAAACGGTTTTCGCTTTTTTCTTTGCTTTTAAATTTCAAACTTAAATCGTGTATGAAGAGATATAAGAATGAGATAGAGAAACAATAAGGAAAAATCGAAAGAATGTTAGAGAAAAATTCTTAATCTAGGTACGAACTTTGCTCAATTTTCCCTCCTATACGTTATTTGATCAATGTCGACCGCTCCACTCCACTCTTTGATACAATTACTTACTTCCCCCCAGTTTTTAACAATCTAAGACTCTGGTTTTCCTCAAATGTAAAGAGAAATTCAGGCTTTGAACATGGGGGAATGGAATATATGTATATCTATTTGACTTCCCCTAGGGTTCTTCTACATATATGCTGTATAATACGATCAGAATTATTATTATTATTATTATTGAGAAGGGGAAAATAGAAAATTGAATGGCAACAACCACCAGCACCGATGAAATTCAATGATGATGGAACATTTATTTCGGAAGACGGTGTTTTTGATTAAATTATTTATTTAATTTGATTACATTAAAATATTGCTGCTAACTCGATAATTTCTATAATAAAATAAAGGTGAGTTCTCACTATACTTTTAAACAAAACGATGCAACCGACTATTCCTTATTTATACGTACACAAAGCAATTACTGCAGGATAATGGAAATTAACAATTATTTCAATTACAAATCAACCATCCATCTCAATCAAATAAAAATTATTGTTATTAACTCATTTTTCAACGTAAAATTGAACATAACCTATTCATACACGTTACGATTATACAAAGTTATCATAACTCAAACTTGGCAAATATTTTGAAAAGAAAATCCAATTTCCTGTAGCCGGAAAAACCGGTCCAAGAAATAACTCTTTTAAAACTGTTTCACTTCATCTTTCTGTCTCTCTTTATCTGATTGATAGATATACTGTACTGTACAAATATTTTCCTTTTCTCTTTTTAAACTCTCTTTTTAACTTTTTCAAATATTGGATTTTAAATTATCCTTACAGCTAGCTAGCTAGCTAGTAGGGCTAGTAGTAGCTAGCCTTCTAGCATACATATATAGTTTATAGTGCTCCAGCACTAGCGCAATGCGGATTGAAAATTGCTGTGGCATCAAAGAGAGCGACAGATATCGAAATGGAAAAAGATGGATTTATTTCTGTTTTTAAGAAATGAATGACGAAATCAATGAATGTATCGAATAGATAAATCCATAGGTACATGTGGATGGATGAAACATTGGAATTTTTTCAATAAAAAAAAACAAAACATTTTAAATTGTATTAAATTGGTTAAATAAAATTAAAAATAGTGTATGTTTGGCAGATTGACAATTTGCTTTTTGTGAAACTAAATATTTTTCGAACTTTTACTGTAAATTGTTAATAAGTCTTGACATTTGCTCCTGGTCTATAATTTTGTATTGTCCAATTCTATTTATAGTCCAGGAGCTAATAAAACGATTGTCTCCACTTATAAAAAAAGAAAAGAAAAAGAAAATCCTTTTATTGCATGTTCTTTTCAAAGTTGAAATGCTATTTATTTTTAGTGGATTTAACAAGATCGATATCTAATAATGATAATAATAGTAATATTTAACAGCTGATGATTCTATAAATATAAAAAAATCGATTAAAATACACGCAAAAGAAGCATAATATAAATTTTTATTAAGAGAAAATCGATTTTGACTCAACCTTGACTTTTCTGAATCTGAAAATACGTAAAATTAGTTTAAGTAATTATCGTTTGTGGCCACCCTGTACGTTATTGTGTGCAAATATTTTGCTCTACATCTTTTAAGTAAATTGCGTTTTTTGTTGTTTCGCTCAAATTTAGTATAATACCACAACAAGTCATACAATAATAATCATAATAATAAATAGGTACCAAATTAAGATAATTATAGATTATTACTGATTTTGTTAAGAAATAAAAACAGAGCACATGTGATGTGTGTGCATGTTATACATATGAGGTTAAACAGTTTTTAATTTGATATTATAGTATTTAAAAAGTACGGGGTGGCATTAAAAATACGTGCATTTATAATTACACTTCAGAGAGAAATTTTTTTATTTAAATGAAGTTCTGGTTGATTTATTTTAATATTAAAAAAGGTATTACCTTTATTGAAATATCTCTGAAAATATTCTGAAATCTACCTAACCTATAAATATGCTTATGTAGCTGCTGAAACATCCAATTTATTGGAAATGAAAATTGGAATTTTCATAATACAATGTATAGCTTTCGTTTATACAATATAAATGATGATAATAAAATACGCAGCAGCAGCAGCAGCAGTAACATATTAGAATTTGATTTATTGCCACTTTACGGGTGCCAAAATGGCAAACAAGCAAATAGTAATAATAACAATATATATGCATACATATCAGTATAGCGATAGTGGTGAATTTATGTGCCTATACTTTATCGCTGTTTTATTTTAATAATTTAAAATAAAACATGTCTACCAACTACACGACCATCCCTCGTATTCAAATAGGATATTGTCTATAGAATTACGACTATCATGTGGATGGATCGAATAAATTTAACTTTAATTACAATTTGTAATTCGATATTAATTTACCATCAGCCTTCTGGCTTCTTTCAAAACAATATCATTAGTACCATGTTATTATTATTCTAATTTATGTATGTATATGGTACCTACTTGTATATGTAGTGTATGATGAATAAGCGTTTTTTAAATGTCATCATAACCTAACATTAATCATTATATGTAATAGTATCTAATATGCATACAATTATTGAAACTTGAAGTGACAAAAATAAACGGATTCTACAAGTACACAAATACAAATACGAGGAAGTATCAAAACGTTTGTTGGAATAGAAAAATTCTATACATACTATATAGAAAGTATTGCAAATAATAAAAATTGATAGTAATTTGTATCAGAACATATATCTACATATGTAGATTATTATGACAAATAATCCAGGACAAATTATTGAAATTTATTTATTTATCACAGCCAGCATGATACTAATTATTTATTATTTAATATTATCTATGTAGGTATGCAAATGCACTTTCTATTTACATTCTTACTCTAGTGGTGGTACTACTGTACTATTGTTACATTTTGTGTAATTCCAATTATTATTATTATTATTATTATTATTTTATATATCTTTTATATTATGTTATTGTTAATTTCATTTTAATGCATTTTTTTGTTTTGTTCCCATCTACGGACGGAGTAGTACCATTTTCTCTTCGCGTTGCAGATAATAATTTAATAAATTTAAAATTGCTTCGCAAAACGATTTTCCATCCTTCAAACCAATAATGATATGAACAATATAATTGGAATCAATTAAATATGTCCTCCACTATTATTATTATCTGTATGTATGTATGTATAGTTGGCACAAATTAAGAAGGCAGTTATGCAATAATCCGTAAGAATTAATACTAATTCATAGTTACAGTTCCAAGTATATTTAAAAATTTATTTTGTGTTTTGTCTTCGAATTACTAAATATGTCAGTCTATTTTTCTAGATATTTAAAAGTCTATAGAATGCGTGTTCTTCGCCAAGTCGGCAACGCATTTTAAATCGCCACAACGTTGCCGGGTGTAGTTATTTCATTCTATAATGATGAAATAGGTTATCAGCTGTTGACATTTAAAATTGGTTTTTTTCTTAAATGCTTGTTAGCAGTTAGCAGTGTCACGGAATCAATTGTCGCTATAACAATAAAACTGATTTATAAAAAATTTTTGTAAGTTTAAAATCCAATTTTTGTTTTAAACTTAAATAAAAGGTAAACTGAAATTTTGGATTTTTTGTCAGAAATCTAAAATAATAGCCAACGAAACAATAGTTTGCTGTAAATAAATAGCGCAAATGAGCTGTAAATGGCAACGCGACAACATCGAGCTGATTGCAACATATTGAATAACTGTCTTTTTAATTTGCATCGACTATATGTATGTATTTCAATTCAATGCCAAGGAAATAGAATGTGTGTGTTTTTTTTTGTTGTTTTCGTTTTATGATCGAAAGGAATAAAATTGTTGCTGATGTGATTAATTTCTTGTAAAAAAAAAAGATGAGGCCAAACATAGTTTCAAGTGTACTGGATCCCGAACTATCAATATGTAGGCACATCAGCTATATGGATGGACCACAAACGGGCCTAAATAACCATTAACTATATACATACATTAGAAGATGTTAAATCTGATATTCAAATAGTACCTTATACCATCACATACATCAGCAAAAGGTACTTGTAATAATAATAATAAGTACTATGAACCATCATCATAAACATTATCAATTCTCAGTTGGAGATATATCTTCTTATTCTTATAGTAGTATATACATATGATACATAAGAAGGCGCAGAAGGAAAAGAAGAATGAAGAATAGGAATCAATTTTTTTTTTCTTTTTTTTTTTTATACAAATTTTAAAAGCTTATTTCGTTTCGTTTATTCGATCGAATCGGATCGTTGTATCGTTGGTACGATCGATCCAACGATCGATCGATCGATGAATTGACGTTTATCATCGTTTATCAAAAAGTCCATTTAAATACCTTTTTCTCAACTATCTCTCTCACTATTCTTGTCTATATCTTTCTCTTACCGTTTTGTTTTTTTTTTCTATCCATCTATGTTGACCAGCAATGCTATAAAGGATGATGAGCAAATGGATAAATTAGAAACAGACAAGAAGGAAAAGAAAAATTAATAATTGAACTTATAACTAATAATAATAATAATAATAATAGTGAATCAGAACCGTCAGAAAATTATTACACATTATCAATATCGAAGATCAGTTCTTAGAAAAGGATAGATACAAATAGAGAAATAGAATGATTGGTACATCTTAAATGGATAGTACTTATTCTATTATGATTATTAATACTAATAGCAAAATCATCTTTAACTTGTTCTTTATACTAGGTACGTTCTTTTTTTCTCTGTTTGGAGATTCTTCTGCCTTTAATAAAATGATAAAAGTAGTACCGACCAACCCAAACAATATAATATCTGTCTGGATAGATATGGATAAGAATTGTAAAAGAAAAAAGAGAGAGAGAGAGAGAGAGAGAGCGAAAGAAATCTCCTCTCTACTTTTACAGAACTAACTATAGTTGTATAGTAATTCTCATACGATATAGTAGTAGTAGTAGTAGTAGTAGTAGTAGTACTAGTCGTAGAGTAGAGTAAGAACTTAAGAAGTACTTGTTCTCGCTATTATTTGTGCGGACCGCGCGCTGAAGAAGAAAAGTGGTACTTTGTGTGGTGCTGTGTGAGATGCGATTTAGTTGAGAGTTCGTTTTTTTCCATTACGATCGATGGCAGTACGATCTAGTACTTAAAAACGTAAAAATCTAGAGCGGTAAAATTTTCATGGAAGTGTATGTGTGCGTGTGTGTGGTACCGCTTCAGTGTTTTTTTTTATGTAAATGTGCTGCAAGTAATTTGGCGCGTAAAAGTTCAGTGAATTGAAAAACAATACGAAAACAGAAAAAATTTGTTTAATTATCATATTGTGTTTCACACAGTGGTACTACCGTGGAAAAATTTATTTTTACACGCTATTTTTAAGAATTTGAAAAAAAAAAAAATTGAATTAGAAACAGACATAAATAGGATTACTTCGCAAGAATTATTGGAATAAGTGTAATTCAAGTCATTTTCATCATGTAAGTTGAGAATCCTCTTACTTACGTACTACATGCTGTGAGCTAAACGGAAAGTTCATTAAAATGAAAACGGAGTAGAAGATAGAAGTACCTACTTCTACATACATACTATATATTGCATTACCCGCAATGAGTATCCTATTACTATCATAACTTTAAAATGAACCCCAGGTACCAAGTATTACAGTACCTATATATGTATAGAGGTAGTACTTTTGCAATTTCGAATTTTATTTCTGGGTTTCTGCAAATCAATTTGTTTCTATTGAAAAAAAAATTAAAAATGGAAAATCAAGTCGCATGAATTTGTCGATTTTTATTAATATTTGACGCTTATAGATTTTGTAATAAACCATTTTTTTTCGCGTAATTAATTACTGTATTATAAGCAAATTAAATTAGCAATGGTCATTTTTTCCTCTTTTTTTTTGAATTAACTTAATTAAAGTTTTATTAGCAGATTTTGTTTTTGAATTAAATATGTACCGATTGACCAGGTAATACCGATATTATTGGAAGTTACCTATTTACGTTTAGGTACTACAGTACTTGACTGATATAGTCTGATGGTAAAAAGCCGAAATTTGATATTTAAATTATCAGTATATGAAATCTAGATTATCTAATATAGATACATACATATATGGATTATGTGAGTACTGTAGTGGCTGTGGTACTATAACGCATGCATACATATAGCAGTTACAATGGAACGCGGAAGTTTAATTATTATTATTATGTGTTGGAAACAATACAATTTAAAGGCTTTCGCAATAATAATAACGATAATGTTTGAATATTTGTTTTTTATAACTGTTCTTTAATTTATTATTAGTTAGTTGGTACTACATATTACACTTTTCCCACTTTTATAACAAATTAATTAATAATTTGAACATTTTAAATTATAATCTGAAAAATCCCATTTATGCTTGATTTAATAATACTTATTTATGTAATTATACTAATAATAAAATTGCTTGTTAAGTTTTCTTATTGGTTTTATTTAATTGTTGTTCTTTTGCAGTTTCTTTTTCCTCTTGTTTTTTTTTTTTAATTTTATTGCTTTTGGTTTTGCCGATTTTGTTTCAAGGGAGTTTCTCTTTATTGCCGTGAGACATAAAATGGATTTCCACATAGATACAGTTCAAACTTATGAAAGAAAAGGTAGTAAAAGGACATTTGGGAAATCACTAACATAATAGTCCATCGAGTTTTCCAACTCGAATACTAGAATGAAATTTTCAAGATAACCAATTCGTTGTTTTAGAAATACATCTACGCATATCAATCAACTATGTACAGTAAAACCCAATAGGATCCGATCTTCGTCATACGTAGTGGCAAAACGGTACACCAACATTATAACTATGATGTAGAAAAATTTGTTTACATTAAATTTGATGTGTTGGAATTGATATTAAAATGCAGGGTTAGTATTTAATAATATAAATCAATTTATTATTATATATATATATATATATTAATATTATATTTATTACTATAATTAGTATATACTTATATATATACATAACTTCGTCGAACTATTTAATTTCTATATTTTTGCTATTTTCTTGACAAATTTGATTTGTTCTTTGAAATATATATTATAACCGATTATAGAAGCGTTTAAATTGAAAGTATCTTTGGCCCTGTTGTATTAACGTAAAAAGCGAGACGAAAAATTCACTAGTCTTGTTAGTTGAATGCCTAGATTAAAAATATCGAATTAAAAGAATTAAAGTATAAATTCGTATATCATCGTCTGAATTTATTCTATTAATAATTATTGAATAAATCTTCCACAGTTGCATTTATTATCTGTTGAAACAATTACCTTAATAGCAAAATTCAAATCATAATCAATTAAAATGTCAATTTCAAAAATAATGTTGACAACGTTGCGCACAAGTTATGACGTAGCAGCGGGAGCGAAAGATCAAATTCTATTGGGTTTTGGTGTACATATTACTATTTATAGCACCTGTTAATTTATATACATTCTAATTCTCGCCGAAAAAAATAAACTTTTAATATGAATAATTAGACATAATTACGAATAATGTCATTTTAATAATAAATTCGCATGCAGTCTATATACATATCTAGTTACATACATGTACTCGAGGAAGTATTTAGTTATAGTTATGTCATAGTTGGCTGTGGTAATTTAAAAACATTTAAATTTAAATTCAAACTTCCCGTCAATTTCCTTGTCTCATATAAAAAATAATCACAGTCTACTATAATGCTAATGATTATATAAGTGTTGTAAGATTAGTTTGTTTGTAAACAACAATTAGAATTAAAGTTATATGTACATGTATTCCAATTAGATAGTAGCCCCGAACAACGGCCACAATTTGTTTGACCTTACATTTTTTGCCTGTTATCATCAATAATTTTGGGAGGGCATTAAATAATAGCATGAAAACCCATTAAAGTGTTGACATTAAGGCAAGTTTTTTGCTCTTGTTAGTTTTTGTTTATCCATCTGGTTACAACACAGTATATCGATTAGTAATCGATCTCGGCATAAACAAACATAAATGTTGTCTTTTTTACACACTTTTTTTTCACAGATCAATGAATCACAGAGTGCGATGTATTTTAATGCACTTAAAAATGTTAACAGTAACAATCACAAACATACTGTGATTATACTAGATGTCTGTTCCAGAATATACAATTTGAGGTTAGCATAATGTTTACATATTTTTAAAAGTTTGTTTTCTTTAAGTATTTTAGACATAATTTCGTAAGAAAATAAATTCCGTAATCTTTTTTTCTCTATAAGCTCTCATCTTCATATCTATGTACATATACATAGATATTCGGTTCTTCGGTTATTTATTGTTTAATTTAAAAATTAATGTTGCTTCTACTTCTTCTACTGGGCTACCACGTACGTACACATACATATTTCTGATAAAAAAAAACTCTGAGTGAAAGAGAGAGAGATAAAGAACGATTTATGAGTATAACTGACCTTCTCTTTTGTAACTGTTTGACCAATTAATTAATAATTTATTACGAAATATTTTTCGTCGCTTCACACACACAAAATTACCGTTATACAAAAATAAATAAATAAATAGACAACGAAGATGAATAAGAAGAAGATGATGATGATACATCGGTTAATTTTTGTTTGATAAACTAAAAGAAAATTGATCTATTGTAATTTTCTTCCAGGAGCAAAAGCAATTTAACTTTACTACAGTTAATTAGTTTATTTAATTATGCAATTATTTTTCGACAATTTGTTCTTCTCAAACTGAACAATTTGAATTCAGAAACAGAAAACACAAAACAGACAGGTATTTAAGAAGCCGTGAGAAAATGTCCTTATAATGACTTAGAATCTGTTTCGATCGATTATAACTTTTAAATACCATCAAATGAGAAATTCTCTTAGTTCATCATGTTTCACGTTAATACTTATTCATCAAAGATATATTGAGTCACATAGCCTCCTTTTTCATTATATCCATAGTACTACTTAGTTCAGAATAGAAGTACTATGTATTAACCATCTGTTACATCATCGTCTCTTTACAATGAAAATAAGAAAAAAAAGAAGAAGAGTATCTGAAGAAGAAGAAGATACACGTGAAAAAGATAAAAAAGAAAAAAACGTTACTTTTTTTACAGCCTTAATTTTCATTAACGGTACCATTTCCTTTTTTTTTTTTCTTTCGTTTCGTTGTTGATGCATTGGCAAACAATTTTATCTCAATAATAAATTGTTATTATTATCAATGGATCGTTGATCTTCTTTGGCAGCATGTTTTCGATAATAAAAATAAAGAAAGAAAGTCAATTAATTAAAAAAAAAATGCTTAATTAATTTGTCGATAGGTAATTTCGATTTTTAATCAGTTGATTAAAAATGTTTTCGTATGAAAACTTCTTTTTCACAAACAACTGATGAAGGATTGATATTTGATTCGAAAAGCTTTGCGATTTTAGATGCTGTTTTTAGTACTAAATTTCAACGAGGAATTCATTTATTCAACTGCTTTTACTAATAAACCGAGAATTAGTTAGGTTAGGATTTTTCCTCATTCCCATTCACTGGCATACATACTTAAATCAAGCATATTTCTATTACGAAATCATTTTTGAACTCAGCATTAAATTCGTATGTATGCATTTTATTTATTACACGTGGTTATGTCGTTGGTATTTACATAATTAACGATTGCATATACAATCATAATCTTACTTAATAATTGTACACTATTAATCTATTTTTAATAACAAACAAAATGAATGCATTAGAACAATTACTACAATTCTTTCATTTTATACAGGGTGTTCATTTAGCGGTGGTAATATTGATATTTTAGAAGCGTTAAGAGTTATGAGGTCAGTTAAGTTGGATAAAAGTTGCTAAATTTAAGCCGTTTTAATACTAAATTAACAGTGTTGCCAAATACTGCAGAGTTTCTGATAAATTAGGGCAAAAACTAAAAAAAACGAGAACTAACAAAATAATAAATTTAGCTAAAAAAGTTTCGTACAAAAAATGCTTTATTTTAGTATTCACATGTTGTTTAACCAACATCATTACGTGGTCCTGCAATTATTTTGTTCATATAATTTATACTCATTATTTAATATTACACTGTATATTAAACTTATTAATTAATATCGCTGATTCGTTTTCGAGTCAGCAATATTGACTTCTTCTAAATAAGAACTCTGTATACATATAAGATGGATACCAGATACGTTCTGCTATTTTATCTCGTGCACCAAATTTTACGCTAAAAAGGAAGAAAAAAAACCAAAGCGCTACATTGCATAAAATAAATAATAACAATTATCTATCTACAATTACACAATACATAATAATTTATCTTTGTTTCTATTCCTTTTACTCTCATTCTCTCTTTTTGTCTTACCTTCGCATTCATATGGTGAACTAGTTCAATTTCAAAGCTAATGGATAAATTCAATACTTATACTTTTATCAATAACATGTTTCTACTAGATTAGAATATTGTAGGTGAGAACAGAAGGTTGTATGCACACGTGTAAATTAATAATACATTTTGTATTAATTATAGTGTATATGTATGTATAGGTACTACACGTACAAGTTTTATTTCTACATATAGTCGATGTTGGCTGTGAGTATTGAAGTGTAACGTTTTGTTTCACAAATGTATGATATAATTCGCGCAATGTTTGAGCGTTCAAAATCAATAAAAATCTTGATGAACTACTAGAAATAAAAAAAAATAAATTGTTTTCTAATTTTTAATATCAAATTTTTTAATTAAATTCGTTTCATAATTTAATTTTTTTTTCCTTTTTTCTGTCTATCTATTCCAAGGCAAGGTTAAATTAGATTAGCATCGCATATGTGAGAATAAATAGAAAAAAATCGTATGCTCTAAAAATTATGTTTATTTTTTTATCTAGATCCATATGTTTGCATATTATGTTGTCTGGGCGTGTATGTGTGTATGTATAGAGAAATGTAAGCAAACATTTGACATACATAATGAAATTGGAATTTTACATTTTTTTTGTTGGTTATTTGTTAATTTTTCTGCTTTTTATGCCGTTAATTTATTTATTATCTTCCACTTTCAATTTTTTTTTCTTTTTGTCTAATAATAATTTATTATCGACTTTTTATCTCTTACTTCACGATTAGTTACACAAACTAAAGAACATTAATCAAAACAAACAGCGTACAAGTATAGTAACTAACTAAAAAAATATATTGAATAATAATACATAATAATAGAGAGGCGTTTAATCTTCAATTGTTTTGTCCAAATTTTACCTATTGTGTGTAGGCCCATACCTACATGTAAAAGAATATTATAAAATTCGTAGTAATAATAATAATTAGCAGCCAATTGTGACATAACATAACTGAGAAAGAACTAAAAAACAGAATTTTTAAGGTCAATGTCGCAGGAATTCTTTGTACACCGCTTTCAGCATGTCACGCTGGGATTTCTTTATTTTTATTGAAAGCTTTTTATAAGTAACGGACTAATTTGATATCAGATAATTCCATAATTTATAATTAATTTTGTTCAGCATTTTTCGTTGGATTCCAACAAAATCAAGTCGAGAAAAATATGGTTAGATTGTAGAAGAACACCCTGTATATTATATGTGGAGGCAAATTGATCCTATTGATGAATGATATAGACGTCTTAATTAATAACTTATTATCATTAATGATATATTGCAATTAATTCTACTAATGTCTTAGAAAATATAACCTCACTTTTGTAGTTTTTTATACTTTCTTCATTTTATTCATATTTGTGTGTTCGTGTTTTTTGCCTGTGTTTTATTTTTCTATTCTTTAATTATCTATTACGGGGCAATTTACAATAAAAAATTGCTAATTAAAGCGATGTTGCCACTGTTTTAATTAGGTATTTCCTTTAATTTGACATGCCACCAGGTTTAGAACTTACAACACACTCGCTGCAAAGAATTTTGCATCGATTTGAGCGACACAAGACTGTATTCTTTTACTCTATCGACAAATTAATTAATTACTCGTTAAAATTACATTAAAAAATTTATATGTTCGTTCATGTTTATGAATATAAATGTATGTTTGTATGTCTTGTAAGCGTACATAGATACATACATATCTACTTGCTTTTACGTCAAGCAGACAGAAATAATAAATCAACAAGTATTTTTTTTGTTAAAAATATATTAAACGCCACTTATTTTTACAACAATGAAAACGATTAAGTACGAATTTCAACTTTTTTTTTTATGTTTAATTTGTTTTGCTGCGAGTGATTGATAATTAATCTTTTGTTAAGAGCGATAAGAATTATTATTTTATGAGGTTTTAAGGTCGCCCTACAACCCATATTTAACTTATAATAACGATGCTGATGTTTTATTATTCAAATTGTGCAGTGTTCCATTTTTCATTTTTGAATTTTAACAAGAAAAGTCGGAACTTGATTTTCCTTCTTTTTTGTTTCTGACAATACCTACTTATTATTATTATTGTGGTGCGTATTGTTGAAACCGCCATTTAAATAATATTTATTATAACTGGTTTATAAATAACCTGATGCCGCTCTCATGATGTGTACAAACAGAGCGAATGAAAAATAAAAATGTAAAAAATATAAATAATAATAATAATAATAATTGAAGAATGATACATTAAACTTACATTAAACTTCGCCCTTGAGGACACATATAAAAAGAGATCATTTATGAGAATGATGTGTAGTAGATTGTCGATACACTGTAGCTGTATACTGTATAATATAATAAGTACCATAACAAATGGGATATAAGGTGTGTCGACGTGTACACAGTTTTTGATTTTATCATTAAAAGGAAAAATGGAAAAAAATCGACTTATCGCATGTGTTTGTATCACTAATATGTATAATCATTATCATCGATATCATGACAGATTCAGGGCCGCATTTCGCATAGATCGGCGCTTTGGTCGGCAACAGAATTGAACACAGTCTAAGCGCACCATTAGATCGATTTAAAAGTTATGTAAAAAGTCTTAATAGGAAATGCTGTTTTGAGTCTGCTTGTAAATTTACATAACATAAATTAGACATAATTATTTACCTCATCTTATACATACATATGTATATAAATTAAATGCCTAATTGAATGAAGGAATCATGGCTAGATTAGACAAGATAAGGCCAACACACCCAAAAATGTTAAGAGAAACATTCAAATTTTCATTACGTAAAAAAGTGCGAGTTTTTAGTTGTTTTCGCCCACATATTAAAAAAAAAAAATTGTTATACAGGGTGTTCAAGTTCTTATGGAACCTCCATATTAATCTAGTTCCTTTAAACTGATCGGTGGATTTTTTTTTATTTTGCGTATTTCATTAATGACTTGCTTTGATTGAAAGAGATTCTAATATCGAGCTGTCGAAACGTAAGTTGTCACCAGGCCTAATTTTTCTGTAAATGGAATGCGTATCTTTTTTATGAATCCTGCGAACATTCGATTCATACAATCGACAATTGAATTTTACCAACCATTGCCAATTTTACCAAATCTTAAACCGCTTGTCAAAAAAGCAGAGCGCCAAAAAATTCGATCACGATCGATAGGGAGCGCCACATGAAAGCTTAAAAACCCTGTATATAGACATTACATCTATCAAGGTAGTTAAATTAGGTCCATCGTACGTTATACCTGATCAGGCCAATTTAGAGACGTATTTTTATATTAAAATGTTTTCACTGATGATGATACGCGATGGATGGATGGATGGATGGATGGATGACCTTAACATAGGTGGATCGTACCGTGTATTCATGTGTCTTCCGCGTTGTCTGTTGATTTCGCTTTTTTTTTTATGATTAATCTGTTTTCATTTATTTTAATTAATTAATTCACTATTAGTTACCATGGTCAAATTTGGTACCATATCGAACCATTCAATCATCAAAGGCTTATTATAATCTCCATTGATTTAAAAGTTTTTTTTTTTTTTTTGCTTTTTTAATCTTCCATGTTTGTCAATTTTAATTAATTGGTATTATCTGTATGGCTTTAGGCTGTGTACACATTGGCTATTGTGTATTTCGATCAAATGATTGTTGATTCAAGGGTTTCAGAACGTATCTTATATCTTTCTAAGTCGTACTATGAACACAACTTTATTTTTATTTAATTTTTTCCATGGTTTTTTGTCAATTACCTTTATGAGATTTTCTCTTTCAATTATTTATTTCCTACATTCATTTAATGGCAAGAATACCTACACAATTTAAGAAATGCCCATCTTATTGGAATTTTTCAACAATTTTACGTTTGTGATTTTTTTTTTTTGTAGTTAACAATTTCTTGAAGAATCAAATAAAGTAAAATGGAATGTCGTACAAGAAGCATATTCTATTGGCGCCAGAAACTTATGCTAATAACTATAATGACCATTCGTCCATTATTATTATTTTTATTATTATTCCTTATGGACTATACGGTCGTTGTTGTCTAGTTTAAAGGATCCTTTAGGCACTTTTTCCCTCTTGATTGTTATTAGTATAGAATAGGTATTTTCCTTTTTAAGAAATGTCTATTTTAATAATATTATGTTTTTACCAAATAGCCTTTGGCGGATCAAATTATCCTATATATCTACGTGTGTGTATACACACACTGACATACACACACACACACACACACACACATATATATACATACTATATAATAATAATTTATCATGTGGGTATATTTACTTTGATGATACCAGCGATTTTCTTGTCATTACTAAAAAAAAAATTTGCATGTTTTCCTTTCAAAATATAAATTAGAACCTATTTAACATTTTCTAGTTATAGTACCTACATAGAGATAGGATGGGAATTTAAATTATGAATGATGCTACCGAATTGTGCATGCACGTCATATAATTATTATCTAACAATCACATCATATTTTATATAAATTTCTTTCACTTATTTTTTTAATTAGTAACAATTCGAAATCGGTTGAAGGTCGCAATGGAATTAATTAATGGAATGAATATAGAAGTATGTACCTAGGTAAGCATAAAATAAAGTTAGGTACTCACTGGATCTCTGAATAATTAAATTCCATTTGATGTTCTATGTATGTAGATCATTTAATATTTATTATAAATGTACATCACCGACTAAGAAGATTAAATAAATTGGAAATTATGTTCGATATTTATGCAAATTATTATGCAAACCAGTTGCTTTTGCATATAGCATACTTGTCTATATGTATTGGTATAATAATATGTATGCATACAATGTGTGTATATATCTATACAACATAATATAAAATGTAAGTGTAAGCATTGAATATAGACAACAACATAGTGTTTGGTAAACTAATAAAGCTATTTTTATTATTATTAATTATTGTTGGCTTATTAAAATTGAATACAAAATGAGCGAATACATAATATGTAAAAAATACACATACGATATATACATATATATCGTTGTTTCGAAATTGGACAATGGTAATTCTAGCATATAATTATGATAGATTGTATGTATAGTATGGAGTAGATTGATAAGAAATGAAATCATTAAATACACAATTTAATTGGTTGTATTTTAATTGGGGCAAAACAATTGGGATTACTGATCTGGTTTAGTTAATAATCTAATTATTGAAAATACATATTAAATACTATATTCATTGTTGTTTTAATTGACTATTTATGCTGCTAAAAAAAATGCATGATATAAACATAGTGGTAAACGATAAGAATTCGAGCAAGTTGCATGTTTATATTTTCGGGTAAAGAAATTTTGTTTCTTGGTCTAATTTATCCAATATACGAATGAATTAATCAAATATATGCATATGTGATTATTCGAATTAAAAAGTACAGTATTTTTTAAAAATATTCTGCGTCAACAACCATTTTTTTGATGAATAACAATGAAAAAAAACGCAATATTGGTCCTTTGGCATCAAAAACTTTTGTTTTCTACTATATTTTAATCTATAATCTAATGAAATAATTGAAGAAATGCGTGCGTGATTATTTAAATTAAAAAGTACTCTTATCTTCTAAGATATTCTGCTTTACCAACCAACTCCATGACGATTAACACTGAAAAAAGTGCAATATTCGTTCTTTTGCTTTCAAAAATCTTGTTTTTCGCTCAATTGTATACAATAATCTAATGAAATAACTGAAGGAATGCGTGCATGATTGTTTATATTAAAAAGTACTGCCATTTTTAAAAATGCTCTGCTTTACTAACAAATTCCATGACGATTAACACCGAAAAAAGTACAATATTGGTCTTTTTGCATCCAAATATCCTGTTTTCTGCTCTAGTTTGTCCAATAATTTAATGAAATAATTGAAGAAATACATACATGATCGTTTAAATTAAAAAGTACTGTTATTTTTTAAGATATTTTACTTTGCCATTAAATTTATTAACAATTAACATTGACAAATGTGCAATAATGGTCTTTTCGAATGAAAAAATCATGCTTCCTGCTTTATTTTAGCCAATAATCCACTAAACAAATTTAGCAAATTTATGTATAATTGTCTAAATTAACGGATACCCTTCTTGTTTGAAATACTATGATTGGTGGACATGTTTCTAGTTTATTATAAACAAAATAAGAACGATATTGGTCTATTAAGATATAAAAAGAATTATACATAGTATTGTCGCTCTACTTTACTTAATTGTCTAATCACTATTTATTTTAAAATAAACAAAAAAAGTAAACCAGAAAAATATATTTCAAACAGAAGAAAATGTAGGTGATCTGAGTATGTAGGCTGAGAGATTCTAGATCATCATAAATCTAATCAATAACTGATAATAAATCTCAGTTGAAGAAAATACAATAATATACACTAATAAAACCTCATATTTACCGTCATATGGTGCTTTTTTCTGCTACTACATGGTATTATTCAAGTACCTACTATGCACAAACAATAATAAACACATACGCATATCTATCATTGATCTCATAGAAATTGATGATGATGATGATGATAATAATCAAAGGCAAACTCGTTCTACATACTTACTATACCTACTTCTAATGAACTAACTGTTCATTCATGCTATAGGATAGGTATGTTCAATCCTCTAATTCCAATGTGCACTGTGCATTAGCAACACATACTGAAATTATTTATTATTTTTATTATTATTATTCTGGTTATTTTTAATAGTATAATGGCACGCGAGTATGTATAGATAGTTTGGATACGAGGAATAAATAATAATTAAGTAATGTGTACTTACATTTCATATAGAGTATAGGAACAAGTATGATCATTGATTTTCTATGAAATAAAGATATAGAAATCTTATAAAATATCTGTAAGTTTCATGTAATAATAATAATAATATCGACTTTTACATATTCATCGTTTTAATAGCCGAAAGTTATTAATAAAAAAAAAAACATTATTTCGTTTTAACAAAAGAATGTGACGTGCTTTAGTTTTTGCTATTATTTTTAACGGTATATATCTAGTATATTTCTTTATTATATTTATAGCTATATGTGTACCTTTATTTTATAATAGCTTATATTTTCAATTATTCTTTGGATAAAATAAGATAGCATACACAAAACACACATCATGATGATACTTTAAACTCTCATTTTTTCCCTTCTTTGTCACACCTATCAATTTCTTTATATTTTTGTCTCTCTTTTCTCATCTCATCTAATATCTTATGCAATATATTAGGTTTTTTTTTTTTGGTCTTTAAACTTAAATTATAATTTCGCATACATGAACTTCTAATATTCTAGGTTAAGTTTAAGGTAATTTTATGTCGATTATGAAGATGGATATCCGTTATTTATAATATGAAACGTGTTAATATTCATATTTTTTTTGGAGCTCAATTTTTGTATAGCAAACCATTATAAGTTACTGAAGTTCTTATACACATCGACATATGTCAATTAGATTTAGATCAAACCATTTTCCGATAAGAAAAAACTAACATTTTTTATCCATCATATTTAAATTTAATGGTTGCTTAGCAACGGGTACACACTCTACGAGCCTGAAGCCGTCACCGACGCCATATCACGCTCCTCATCATCATTTCTATCTTCAGATCAATAAAGCTGCTACAGCAGTAATAGCAACAGCAGGAGTATTTACCTCCGGCGATTTTTTTTCTAAACACCCACACTCAGGCATACAGTAGAAATGAATTATTACACATTCCCATTACGTAGTGTAGATATGTATGTACAACATATCTTTTGTACAAGAAAAAGAAATTGAAAGTGTTTTTCTACTTATGGATTTTCCTTGTTTAGAAATAAGGCTTCGATTTGATACTACTCGCGTAGGTAGCAGCTGCGATGTGTACATGCAGTATGTCTGTATATAGTCGTAAGTCGTAAGTCGATATCGATGAGTGTACGATGTGTGTTGCCTAGCAACGGTAGATTAACGCCACGCCGCGTGGATAACAACTACGGCTTGCATACGTGTGTATGTAGAAACCTGGGGCTTAAGAAAATATCTATTATTTTTTTTGGAATTCTCTGCCGTTTTCATTAAGTAATCATATAAAAATTCAGCAAATACAAAAATAAATAATAAATTTAAAAACGACCTTAACAGTAACATGCAATGACTCAATTGATTAGCGTTTATAAATACATAATTCCGAAGTGGTTCAAAGCATTCCTTTAATGTTAAAGGATAAATAAATCGATTTAGTTAAGTAGGCTGTTACTTATTTCCATATAGTTTGATTCAATTCCTTTATTTTTTCATTCCATTTTATATTTTTAATCTTCGTAATTGCTTAGAAATGCCCATTAATAAATTATATCTTAATGACTCGATTTTTCGCTAGGAAAATTAAAAAAAGAAAAAGAAAATGTATCACAGTTTTACCCAGTTTTGCCTCTCACAATTTCCTGATGATTTCCTTATTGATTGCTTCGTTTTTCTTTTTGTTTTATTCATTATTAAAATATTATTATTAAACAATGAATTTGTGCAATAACGAAAATAAATAGACAAAAAAACTGCAACTGAAAACGCTACTGAATTTTCTACGGTTTTAATTACTGTCACAATCAATTTTATGTAATAAAATATCAAATCAAGTTGGCTGGTGCTGTTCAATAAATAATTAGAAAGTGGCGGCCACAAATTAAAAACAAGCAAAGAATGATCGAGAAATTAAATTTTTGTTCCAAAATATCCTCGTAGTTTTATTAGCATCTCACCCTCCATTTATCTTTATATTTTCCACCCTTATCACCCTATCAAAATATGCAATAAAATGTTTTGCCATTTCTGGTTGTTGTTGTTGTTGTTGTTGTTTTACAAACCACGAGTCAAAATAAGAATATAGGAAAAATAAAAAGGAAAAACTCTAAAGGACTTAGTAGATACGTAATATAATAAATTGAATGTGTTGTGTGTGTAGATCGCCTTCAGGAATTACTTTATGTTTCTCTCTCTCGCTATGTCTTTTTTCCTTTTCTTTCATTCCTTCTTCTTCTTCTTAATCTCTATTTATCTCACTCTTCCTTCCTTCCTTCCTTCCTCCCTCACATGTTGTTATGTCTTCTATCCTTTTTGTCTTTTCGTTTTGTTTGGTTCGGTTTGTCAGTCGGCATTTTCCTTTTTATTATTATTATTATTATTATTATAGATTATCTGGTAAAATAAATTCTTCTTTGAAATGTAGTTTTCCTTCTCTTCTCCCTCGCCACTTCACCACTCCCTATCATCCTTCGATTTTATCGATCAGCATCATCAATTTGTAAATTGTGTGTATGTGTATCTGATTTGCAGCAATTGTTATTGTACAGTTTAAATACATATAAATAAATCAATGAAAACGAAAAAAAAAAAAAAAAACAAAGAATGAAGACAGAAGAATAATAAACTTTAAAACAATGGTGAATTCATCATACTATAAGAATTATACATTGCGCATTTACACCCTGCACTGTGTAAATTTTTTATCTTACGGAGAACGGAGTCAGTCCGTATGGGGGAATTCAACTCGCCACATTGACTCATAAAGTAGCCACTAGGGTGGCGCTAGTAACATTAGGATCTTTATAGACCTATTTTTTAAAAATTTAAATTTAAATTTTTACATGAGACTTCGATTTTTCGTACAGTTCAGATACAAACTGGCAAATCGTGTGATATCCACTTGCGCGCGCGCGTTGCAACTAAAGAAAATAGGTCTATTGCATTTAAATCTATATATGTTCGTAGGTATACAAAAGCATATTGCAATTAACTACTGTTGCACTGGCTCGACTACTTCATCATATGGATGTGATTCAAAAGTGTGGTTATATAGAATAGGATAAAATATGGTGGTAGGCACTAGGCATTGTTTTCAAATTAGGTTGCTATACATACAGCTATATGTATTATGTGGCATACTGTCGATTTTACCACTTGTAGTGAAAAGGAAAATGAAAGAAATTAATCAGTGGCGTGCATTACGATGATTGAACTTTGGACTTGAATCAAAATTCATTTCATGAATCATATTTTTTCTTTGAAATGTCAATTCTTCATGCACACTCTTATAAAATTACGCATTCAGATTTCAATTTTCCAGTCGATAGACTAAAATATTCAAATGAATACATAACATTCTTTCACTCTCTTTCTGTTCTTTTTAAAGCATATTATAAAACCGACTTGAACCATTAAATTTCCACAGAAAAATGAACGAATCTTACACTATAAGTATGTACATACAACATAAAATCATTTTTTATGGGCAAATTCTTAGGTTAGGTGCTTTTAGCACTATTAAAATGATGAGGATGATGATGATGCGGGCAGAAACCGACCACTACTACTAAACACCGTATAAATATAAAATTAAAAGTGCTAAAAAGTATAATATTATCTTTATTATTGTTATTATTCGGATAATGAAATTTTCTTATTTTCTTCGCTTCTTCTTCGAATTTCCATATTCGTCTTCGTCCGAAAATGACATTCGAATAAAAAAAACTTCGTATATACATTAATTATGCATATTATAATGTTTCTTTTATAAGGTCATTATACACCTCTTGCGTATAGAGTTTTCATATCGCAGTAAGCATATTTCAGTGTACATGCTTTCAATATAAAATGGATGATGTCTGTAATGATAATAATAATGATTAAGAGCATCAAGGTAACCCTTGCCTGCAAATCTCGTCACCACTCAGTACAATAAAAAGTAGTTTTTCACCCTCAACGAGGCTGGTGTACATCAAATACGTAAAAGGGGCAAATATATGAGTGGAGGAGACTGGCTGATACCCTCCATTTCACATCAATATCAGATGCCTTTAGTATGCAAGTTTTATAGGCGGATAAAAGCTACTTATGCCACTATTTTCCAGCACTTCCACATTCCCTTACATCTCTTTTGTTAATTAAGGAAATGCACGGGGGTTGATGAACGAACAAAAACAAAAGTTTTACAGAGCCATAATAAAAACAGAAATCTAGAATTGAAACTTTCTGCATAAATATAAATAATTCTAACTAATAACTTACGTATATGTATGTAATACGAAATGGAACAATTCAATTTGACCTAAAAGCTTTTGACTCATATATATATATATATGTATGTATGTAATTTTGTTTCAGAATTGAATCAATAAAAGAAGCACTTAGAAGAAAAATGCATAGAACAGGCAATAGAAAAAGCTGATTTCGATCCAATCCAATGATATATTTACCATCATGCCTCCGTAAATATAACGTAAGTATATTTATTGTGATCGTATACATGCTGATTAAGTGATACGATAATCAATTGATCATAGTGTATATTTTCCCAAATCAAACTGGAAATATAATCACCCTGTTTAGGGGTTTTTTCACTCTATCTACTTAATAAAATAAGGAAATCTGTGTGATGTTCACTTCTTAGCATAGACAAGGCTTCTCAGTTGGTTTTCCACAGCGAAAACAGACCAATCAACACGCTCAACATACGCTTCACGCTTCACCATGTATGACTCTCTCAACTCAACCATCAAGGCGCCATCTCATCGTCCATGTATTAATTTCGGGCAAAGTCTAGTAGCTAAACATAATTTTATGTACTGTTTTCTTCACTTTTGGACGACTGCAACAAGAGCAACGGGATAGGGAATTTCAAAAATTTTTGGGCACACTTTATAGAGAATTCTGTAAGAGGAGAATTTAGGACTTTATTAAAAAACATCTTTATAAATGTTGCAATTCAGTGATCTCAACCCGGACAAAGTCGGGTACTTCCGCTAGTTTAATGAATAAAAATTTCATTACGTTTATTTTGTATGTTTTCTTTTTGTTCTACATTTGTAATATAATTTGTCTTGATGATATAAGCTTATTTTATACTTATGTAGAACACTTATTAGAAAAAAACTAAACTAAATTGGCAGATCAGATTAAAGGTCACGTATGGTATTTTCTATTAGAATTTAATTGAATAATCTTTTGCATTAATTCAATAAAATAACGACCACAACCTTCAATGGGTATTTCTAATACTTAATTAATACTTATTTTACATACATATCTTTCAATTACGTTTCTACACATAAATAATTAAATCGGGTGAGTTGTCAGGTTGGCCAACGGTCTTTGGAACTGTTAAATTACCCCCAGCATATCTCTTTTTTTTTACGCAATAATAAAACATTGAACATTATGAATTTTAGTAAAGGTGTGTCTCTGCAAAAACTGACATAATAAAAAAGCAAAAAAAGAATCGAAAGTTTTAACAACAACAAACATTAACCAGAAAACTACAACAACAACTGCAACATCATTAAGTCATAGCCGAAGTTTACTATCTTATTGATCTTTATTTTCTTTTTTGCGGTCAGTACTATATAAATTACTTCCGGCAATAATGTGATGTGACGGTGAAAGGTTACATTTCAAATAGTACCATCTGGACATTGTAGAGTTAGATTCATTCTGCTATAGCCAGTTAGTCTAAAATACTGCTCTTATACCATATATATACTATAATCTATGTACATAAGAGCAAAACATACATCGGCCATTAACCTTGACCGAACCAAAACCATTTTAATCGAATCTAAACTTCTTCTTCTTCTTCTTCTTCTACTTCTTCACTCAACTCAACTCAACTGAAGTCAATTTAATTTAATTTAATCCAAAGTAAATAAGTAAGATTCTCACGTTTCGTATCACATTTTAAGTACATACATATCATGTATGTATGTAATGTTAGTTAGGTATAGGCATCTAACATAGATATATTTAGTATAACTGAATGGATAGATAACAGAATACTGAAAAACGGCTTCGAATTGTTCGACCTTCAAACATTTACATAATATCTTTTTGAATTATTAGCATTGTTTTTGGGTAATTATTAACTAATAATAGAACAAGAATAAAACATGAATAGAATAAGGAAAAAATAGAGATTTTAGAATTTTTTTAATCTTGGATTTTTAATGTTTATTTATCCAGTTGTAGTACCTATTTGTAGCATTTAAACTCAAATGAATGTCAATGATTTTATCTAGTTCTTTTAAGAATTTCAAAATCTTTCAATTCAATGTTTTAATTGGCATTCGAAATGATTAAATTTTCTTTACGTTCACTCACGTTCTAGTGTTTAATTAGAACGATACATTTACTAATAGACGGTACTAACTAGTAGCTGCTCCCTCTACCATCTAGTGAACTAAACTCGATCATTCTATTCTATTCTATGGTATATTGCATATGCATACCAGATTTTGTTCTAATAAACTTTTATCTTTATTCATATAGTTATTTGGTGCATTCATAAATTTTCGTTTAGTTCTCTTTCTATCTTTCTCTATTTCTCTTCAGTATCAATTTATCTTCTTTCCTTATATACCAAGAGTACCACGTACATAAGCACTAGTCAAACAGTTGTTAATTATAAATTATTGTAAAATTTTATATGTTGTATGAACGGGATGTGTTAATGCTCCAGTTCCGTCTAGTTAATTGAAATATATTGCCAACAATATTATTATTATTATTATGTAGATTGTAGCTAGAGTAGGTATGCTTCATTGATAAATTCATTCAGTTCCACACTAGCCTACTAGATTAAGATATGCTTTTTTTTCTCATCCGATAAAAATATATAGGGTGTATAATTTGAACAAAAATTTAAGATCTCTATTAATTAGAAAAGAAAAAATTGTAAGTACACTTTGGAAATAGCCAACTAAATAAAGATTTCTGCCATGTTTTCACTTTCACGGCTAATTTGCGGTTTTCACGCCTTATATAAATAAATATAAATGAAACGGACTTTTTTGCTTTTAGTTTTTCTTTAATCAAGTCTTAAATCAAAAGATTATTGAGATCAATTACCCGTTAACAAAAAAAAGAAATTGTTTATTTATTAAATTTAACAGAGTGAGAAAATTCCTTTTTATATAAGAAGAGCAGAGGTTACAGTTCCAATTGCTCATTGATATCTTCGTACATACTATTTTAGTCGTGTTTATAATCGATTTGTTGCGTGTTTTTACCAATAAATATATCGTCTTATTATTTTTATTTAATTGTGTCTTATTAAAATAAAAGGGAAAATTCAACTTTAATTTTCATAGAGCAAAAATTTATTGCAAGTATTACATAAATTAGAAATTTCTAATACTAAAATTTACTACGTATAATAATAATAATAATAATAATAATAATAACATGTTGGCTATATAAAATACATTAAATTCTTTCTATAATTTAATGTTAATTAAACGAAATCAAAATACTGCACATTCTTACGTCTATCGTTCTCATTCTCCGTCTCTCTCTCTCTCTCTCTCTCTCTCTCGCTTGCTCCTTAGTATTTGTTTTAATTTATTTATGTAATATTTGTCTATGTGCATGGCATAAAGTAACATTTGTAAAAGAAAATTAGCAATAAAATAATATAAATCATTATGCTAATTTCTTTATTTATACAGCTATAATTTAAAGAAAATTTATTCATTCTGAATCTATGGCAAATTTGAAATATTTTGATAAATCAATTTTAGTTTGTAATAATTTCTTTCCAATTTGGCTTCAAACTAGTTTGTAATTGTAAAGAGCATGCGCACTAGGTATAAACTATTCAACATTCATTGAAACTGAAACTCCAAGTAAAAATAACATATTACAACTTATTTTTTTACTATAACAACCTAGTTCATGATAATTTATTTTAATTTGAGCTGGGTAGAGGCACTATTAGTTGGACGCTTGCGCAGCAATTGCTCAAATGTCCAACATTTCGGTGGACATTTCAACAAGCCATTTGCAGAATTTTCTGTATCTTATGTGCTGTTTGTGGTATTTTTATTTATGTATTTTATTTGTTGATTTGTTACGATACCATTAATGATATGATATCGAATTATTAGCCAGGTTAAAAATTTTCAAAATATTCCCGCGTTTCAATGACACGTATCAGAATGATAATTCTGAACAGTTCCAACCCACCCACTAACAAACTAATCATGGACAAATAGGCAGCTATTCGTTTCTGATTATAAAATTAAAAACTTGTCAAAGGCTATTAGAGTTAGAAATATCACCAGTTAGAAAGAATCTAATTTACTTTATTTCTCGCTTGTATCGTTGCGACGTTCCTTTACCAAAAAAATATTGTTCTCGCACCGATAATGTTCATCACTACTCTACATCTCAATTTTTGACTAAATTATTTCAATTTTCGGTCAAATAACGAATTATGAAAGAAAAATAAAAGATTTATTCTTAACCGAAAACTTAAGACTTATCTATCAATGATTATTGGCAGTAATAATATAAGCCAATCAACCTAAGGCTACCTATAATACCTAAGCTAACTCTAATTTAAAAAGAGCACAAGATAATTATCTACTATCTATCTAGTCAGCGATGCGAAACTTAAACCGCCACTTATATTGTATATTTGTGTGAGTGTGTGTGTGTGTGTGTGTGTGTGTGTGTATATATATATTTAAACACGAAACAACGTTCCTTTCCATTTCCCTTTAGGAAATATATTCATTTCAACTTGTAGGTATAGGTTAGGTTAGGTAGGTAGGTATTTAACAAATTTGAATTGGAAATGATTTTAATTTTCTTCATTACAGTAGAAAAAAAAAACGCAAAAAGAAGAAGAAACAGCAGAAAAAGATGAAGAAAATAGAATTAAATTGGAGGTTCTTTTCACATCTTCTTCTTCTTCTTTTTCATTTTCATGTTTGATGTATGTATGTAGTTTGAAATTGAAATGCTTGATGACTTTTAAATGATTTGTTTTTTTTTTTTTTTTTTGGGTGTATAATGTAATGGCCTTTATATGTATGTATATATTGAGTCGAAGGTCGGCCACCACATATATACATTGGAAGATAAAGAGAGAGAATTTGCCTGAGGCTCTTTGTATTCAATATTTATTTATTTTTATACTTCCCAGATAGGAATTTTTAAATTAATTTCGTATTTAAGTTTTCCTATTAGTGTGAACTTAATATGGTGCTTAAAGGATGTTATTTGTCAAAAAAAAAAAAAATTGTGGGTTGATTTTTCTAGGAAATTTTCTTATACTGTCAAATTAATTAAATTATTTTCAAGGAACTCTACCTGTGTAGGGTGGCACTAATTGAATTTAGAAATTACGCGCATGTCCATCAAATGGGAAATATTTGCCCATCCTGTATAGTGTAGACGGTTTACCTTTCTAATAAACTTTATAATAATAATAAAGATATGGATAATTCTATAAGCCATACATAAATTCAAGTCCCTCTCTTTTTCTTGTTATACCCCTATCCTGGCTACTTAAACATCCATTCTTTCTTCATAAAATTCCTAAAAGCGCGTTTATTTTATCTGAAAAATAAAACTTTTTTGTCTCTTGCTTTATACTTTGTACTTACATCAAACGATTTTCAATTTTTACTGCTGATGCACACTTAAAATGTTGTTAAAACGCTCTCTCTCTCGCTCTCTCACTCATAACTACGATTGTATTAAAAAAAGATACACAAAGTTACATTTGACATTAGACTAGACTAGAATAACAGTGAGATTAAATAGACTTGGAAAAACATTGTTTATTTACCACCCAACTTGTTTCACCCCAAATAAGGAGACAAGTAAAATAAAAATTAATTAAAAAAACGAACAAATAACGAAACGACGATAAACTGCGAAAAAGAAAAAAAATCCAGCTCGAGGACAATTTGTAGAAGGATGATGTAGGATAAAAAAAAAACTGTAGGTCGTTATTGGCAACGGGCCCTTTTGGAGGGTGTCCCTAGTGGATAATTTTGTTCCTCAGCAAATTATTTGTGTTTGTATTTTTGAGCTGTAGCTTAAATTACACTTTTTCCTCGCTAATTTTGTCTCCGTCATTTTCCACGATTACATTTTTTCTGAAAATGCCGTCGTGGTATGAAGAAGTATAGTAATTTAATATTGGCACCAGGTGGTGGTGTACCCACTCAAAGGGACACAAAGAAGAAAGAGGAGGAGGAGGAGGAAGAGAGAATGTTTTTGTTGTTTTTCTTATGCCATACAACAATGAACAACGTAACTAACTGCAAAACAGTTTGAATCATCATCATCATCATCACGTTCTCACACGAGAGAAAGAACAAAGACAACAGGGAGGGCAGCCATTGACCGAACCGATCATCATACCTCTACCACCATCACCACCACCACCACCACCAACACCACTACCACCAATATGCCTTAAGCAAAAAAAATAAAGAAAAAATTCTTAAAACGAAAGAGACATTCATTTCCTGGTAGAGTTGGTTGACATAATATGGATGATCAGGTTAGCTTCAATTGACCTTACTCCAAAGGATGCACTATTCAATTTCAAAGTCTTCATTAATAATATGCAGAGATAACGAATCACTCATGGCTGAGTCACGCCATAAGTGATTCACCCTGTATAATACAGTGTATACTCTAAAATTTCCAATCCAATTTAAATGTGAATGCAATACGATTATTATCCGGATCGAGCTAATATATGAAGTATAAAAATGAATTCTTGTTTTACATTTACTGCATAAGAACATAACCTATATGTGTGTTTATTTGAAGTCAATTTATTATCTCTTATCGTCTATGTGTATAGTAAAGCTTTGTTTTCTGTATGGCGGCGGTGGTGTTAAAGAAAAATGTTGTTCTCTACTCCACTAAACTGCATTCCAATTGATCAATCTGGTTTAATATTATTTGCCAATCGATTTGTTACTTCGAGAAAAAAATGAATTAATTCAGAATGTTAGAAGGGGTTGAAAACAGGGCGGGACCGCGAAAATACTTCGAATATAATAGAGAGCTGTCAGCGATTATTAGCGCTTATCTGATATAAAAATAAATAAGTTGCCGTTGAGTGGTGATGTATGTATTATGTGTTAGATATACAGGGTGAAAAGTTGCTGGTGTCAACCGGTCAATCTCTTTTCATGTTGTTCTGATCGGAATGTTTTTTTTTGTGCTTGTAAGATTGCCTATTTAAAGGGCCAAAAAAATTTCAATCGAAATTTTCCAATTGGAGTTTTTGAACTTGCGCTTTTTATTCTAAGAAAAAGAACTGTTTTTATTCAATAATCAATTGTAGTTTATTCAGTCATTCGGTCATTGTAAATGGTTCACAAAATCTTCAATTATTAAAAACTATTCTTGGAAATGCTGAACCATTTCGAAAATATCGGTCTTTAAAATTTCCACTTTCCTGTTCCACCCTGCTTAACGCAGCATATGTTCATGTTGTACAGTTCTACAGAACCTAGAATGATAATTATTGTCAATAAAACAAAACGATTTTGCATAATAATCCAGTGAAGCGTATTTAAAACCCAATTAGGTTTTATTGGAGGTTAGATTTGCTTTTTTTTTGTTGTTGTTAGTTAAATCTTTCCTTCATTTCTCGAATGCGGTAGAGTAATAAGCCTATTCATTTTTTGCCTTTTTCTCCATACTTTGACCATGTAGTATTCGTAAGTACTTAAATATAAGTAACACCTTTTCGAAATATAAAGATGTATTTTATGAAGGAAATAAAATATCTTATTATTAGTAGCTTAAATTGTTGCGCTTAGACGTTTAGTTTTATCATAGATATTAAAATATGATTATGACGAATATAAATTGTTTCTATGTTCATTAATTAGTACCCATTGCGATGTGAGGTTATAATGAAAACAGCAAAAATGGCGATAAAATTAAGCCAATTTTAACAATTACAATAAATAAATCGCACTAGAATGCCATTAACCCGCCCCTAACAATTATAGGTTATATTTTGACCGTATCGCAATGTCAATGTACGTCACGTAAATTTGTTACATAATAGCAGATAGCGTCATGTGTGGACAGTTCTTTAGTTACCAGTTACATTCCCATCATGTCATTTCCATTTAATTTGCTAGTTGATAATGAATTCATTTAATTAATGGACTCATCATCATCAGCATCATCATTATCGATACATAATAAATTCCTTTCAAGTTCAAACGCACGAACATCATCTGTTGTTTTTTATATAATGAAAAACTAGCGACCAATTTGGTTCAAAATTGTTATTATTATTATTAAATATTGATTAATAAGTGCAAAAAATGTATATGTTTTCATAGCCGCCGTTATTATTACTTGTAATACTTGTTTTGTACATATGTATACAACATATCATAGATATAACGGGGCCATGTGTATAATAATAATAATAATAATAATAATAATATGTATATTCCACATTCGATTATTAATATTATTCGATGATCATTCGTGTAGCACCAATGCGGAATTCAATCCAGTTTGATTTCATTATTATTATGTTTGGTTATATACAGGGTGGTCATGTTTTTGGCTACATATCACCGAACGGTGTTAATTAAAATAAAAAAATAATCAATTGTCACAACAAAAAGTGTATTGTCATTTCCACTGAGGTTCTCTTTCTATTCAGAATTTCGATTATATTCCGTAATCGTGTTTCTCTGTGTAGCTGCATATCGTTGTTGTGTTGGATTCTTATCGAACATGATCATCTTGTATCTATCAATATTCTTATTATTTTAACTATTATTTGATATTAAAAGTAACTGTTAAATAATGGATGTTTTTTTACAAAAAAAAATTCAGTGGCGTACGGTGTATTTTTGTTTTAATTAATTTTAATAGCTTCATTTCCTCTTTTACCCATGGCTATTCATAGTTGTCTAAATTGGCTAAATTCAGCCATGCTGCATCCTTCCTGCAGAACCCTCCATCTACTACACTCTAACCCTTTTAATTTAGTCGAAATTAACCGGAAAATTAATTTGGAATTTTTAATAATTCGAATCAATTTGAAATTAGATTTTATTTACAGAAACATAAATAATTGTGACTTTATGTTATTTTGCGCTTTTATACTACTGTAAACGTCTAATGGATGTCCCAGATACGTTCTTAATATGCCTAACCAAGTTTAGCCGATCAGAAAGCGTTTGATTGGTGGTAGAGATGTACATATAGTTATTTAACATCATACAGAGTATGCTGTTTTAAATAATTTTTGCTATTTCACTTTAGCAATGATATAAAACAGAACTACAAGTAGTTTTACAGGTACTTTACTTTAATGAACGAAAATGATAAAATTGATCGACTTGAAAACTGCTTAAAAATTTCCTATTCAAATTTTCATCTAATCAAAACATTACGTTGACCACCATTTTCATTATAATTTCCTAAACAAAGTACCAATAATAATAGACTTTATTTTGACAACACACACACACACACACACACCGACACACAGTTTAAAAAACCTGTATAAAATTTTCTATTTGTATTTTAAGTGTAGAATTTTTGATAAGATAAAATCATCAGCAGGTACCTCCGCTACTACATAGGTCTGGTACTATTTTTCTGTCAGTACTTTCGGTATGTCTCACTGTATATGTTATTATTTCCTTTTCTTACTCTCGAATACACACATATACATGTGTTTTCTTTTTTAATTTTTCAAGATTCATTCACTTTACCAGACGCAAGTCGCTAATGTCAGCGTTATTACTATTATTATTTAATAAGTTAATATTTTTATTTAATTATTTATTCCCAAATAAGAGTGCAAGTGGATAGGTAATTAGAGTGATAGAGACAAGCAAAGTGGTACGCGTTTTTTCTTTAAAAAAATAATTAAATTGTGTTATGATTATTGCGGGTGATATCGGTTGTTGATGAATATTAAAGAAATAATAATAAAATAAAATAATGAAAAATAGTCGTACTTTAACGGATAGATTCAAGTACTCTTCGAATGATACATTTTCATGGCTGTCCAGTAGCAATTTTAACCGGTTAGTTTTTTTTTTCTGTTCTAATATTTTGCTTCTGTGTGTCGCCAGTGATGATGATGAGTAAATGAAAATTTCAACTAATTTATTATTTCAAATACATTTTCCAGATGTGATCAGTCTAATTCAATTATGGATGAGGAGGGCGACCTACGAGGATGTGGTACTGGTGGTGGTGGTGAAGACGAACCATCTGCTACCCACCTGTTGGTACGCATCCACGTGCCAGAGCTCAGCGTGCAGAAATGTTTGCAATTTCCACGTGATCAACTCGTGTGGGATGTTAAACAGCAATGCCTGGCCGCCCTGCCCAAGGTATATTATATATTATGTGTATATATGTAACTATAGGTATACACAGAGAAAAAAGATTACTTCAAAATTCAATCAGTCGATTGAAATATTTCGATTATTAAGAAATCGACATATGATTATTAAATATAGAAAATTTCATTTTAATGAATTTTCTTAATTATTAGTAATAACGTCATTTCAAATACCGATAGATGTTTTGTCAAAGAATTCCATGCAAGTTATTCTTCTCTTTCTGTGTACGCATAAAATATAAAAAAAAAAAGAGTTATATTTATGATTATTGAGCCCCGTTAGATCGTCGTTGTCGTAGAGCGTAGAGTTAAATTAAAATTTATAATAATAATAATAATAATTGAATCTAGGCATATCACGCAATGCTCTCCTTCGTCGCCGTACCCACCTATTCATTCATTCTCCGTTCATTGATTATTATTACTTTATTATTTTTATTAAATGAAAAATCAATTATTTATTGGAACCATAACATAGCCAGCGAGGTACCTATTGCATATTGCAATTTTCGGGTTGTTAACCTTTTTGCTTGAAATTTATTATTATTATTGTTATTATTATTATTAAATAATTTATTTAATCAAAAGAGCAATAAAATTGGCTTCAAGATAGCTGTGCACAGATTACTGTGATATAAAACAATATGTAATCACATGAGAAAATCTGGTGGCGCTTAGAAAGGAAGAACATTTATATGTAAATAAATTGTTTATTTGCTTGGTTTTGTTGTAACAATATTATGGTTAAGTCTCAAAGAAAAATTGGCACAAAGTTGTTATATATAACTGGCCCGATCGATGAGAATGTGAATAAACTCCACAGAATACAGATGAAACACATATGCGACAAGCGGAGCTATCACATTCTAAACGACCGTTAAGAAATTACAGTGGTGCCTCTATCTATAAATCAAAATTGTTTTCAGCTTTTGACACATTTCATTTCATGGATTTTCAGTGTAATTTGACATCTGTAATTCGAGACAAATTCGGGATTTCACTATTTCCAACGGTTTCAACGATTCTCACGAACCTTTATAGATGTTCCACTGTAATTGCGAAGTACTGTTCTTTTTTTGCTTTTGCACTTTCATTAAATTATTTTAATTTAATAAAATACGAAATTTTCTGTAGAAATAAACGGGAATTAATTCAAATTTTCTTTTTTTTTTTTGTTTTTCTGTTTTTGGTGGCACGTACTACAGGTGGCAAGCTGGTACCGGGTAGGTAGTACTTATACCTTTATTATTTTGTTTTAGTTGTTTAGTTGCATGGTTGTTGCAGTAGTTACTTTGCATGCATCTTACTAGTCGGATCTAGATATTTAGGCAATAAGTACTATTACCTAATAGTAGTAATAATAGTACCAATTATCATAAATCTATTTGAGTGTTTTCTGAGGAAAAAATTATCTATAATTGATGCCAAACAAGATAGCTACACTTGAAATCGTTTCAAGCACCCTCGAAATAATAACAAGGATACATTTTTCTCTGTGTATGCAAACAATATTTTTTAATTATTTCCATTTTTCTATGTATATTTTAATGATTTATTATTCAGGAACATAAAATTTTCATGATACAAAACGGAATACCTTTTGTACCATCCTTCACCTCTCCTCTCCTTCATCATCAACATCATCATCATCATCATCATCATGCTCATGGGCCGCTTGACCGTTGACCCATGAAGGAATCTCCCCCAAGTCACTTTTCACGCCCAATGCACATTCATTTTATACTACATGTATATATGTATGTATCTATATATTTTTTTTATTTATTTATAATAATAATAGTCGTAGTACATAATGTTAAGTCATTTATGTACACAGAAAAAAAAATAGATCTATATTTACGTTACGACGTCAATATAGTGACGTTCGTCTGCATTTTTGAGCTAGTAGTAATCGCAGGAGCTTCATTTACGTAAGAATAATAAAGTCGATGAGAAATGATGACAAATTGATAAGATAAAAATACGCTTATGTAAATAACCTACCTACTAATTTTTCAATAAAAAAAATAAATAATTGTAACAATGATATTAATAATAGAAAATAATGCCACATGACGTCACAAGAACGAATTTCATATATACATAGTGTTCGAATTAAACTAATAATTAACCTGACTATTCGATAGAGAGAGGAGAAAATATATGTAGTATAGTACGGTGAAACCTCTATTAACAGCCACCGCTAGATAGCGGTCACCTCTATAATTCGATGAAAACAATCGAATCGTTTATACAGGATTTTAGCTATGTAGAACCTCTCAAAAATGGTCACTTTCTCATAACGGCCACGGCCACTACATGCTGTACACTTCTAAGCCATTTATATATAGAATTACCTCTCGATAACGGTCGGCATGTCAACAAAGTTTTATTATTGAAATTGGTCATACACATCCTTTATTTTATGAGCTATAATGAATTCTTCGAATTTATTTGTCGTGAGGAACCATCATATTATTTTATTAAGAACATAACAGAGCGTCACCCTGTAAACCTTCATGTACAGTCTTCTTTTTAATTCAGAATTCAATTTTATTTTTTTCACTCGTTTTTCAGCATTACTGAAACTTAAGTTCAACTCAAATAGTGGAAGCTAAAATTTAATTTTTTATTGCGACAGATTTTTTTTTTTGGTCAAAATTTTAATTTTATTCACTAGTATTAATTTTATTGCAAAAATTGTTGTTCACCCTTCCGATGCCGGCCACCTCCGTGTAACGGTCATTTAGGAGGGCATTTTGGGTGACCGTTATGGAGAGGTTTTACTGTACTGTATTCGATATTTGACTTTCATGAATCGCTATGCTCATACATATTACATTATGTATTTATCTCGTGATACCACGTATATGTATGTAGGTACGGTTTTTAAGAAATTGACATGTACACCGCCTTATACTTACCAGATATAACATAAATATTATCCATACTCTCCATGGACAATATACATATAAATTTATAAATAGTGAATATAAATCATTTTCCATCCTTGGGCCTTTAAAAAAAAATTAAATAACAAAAAACCAAATTATACAGTCCTTGTGAAAAAACATATTTTAATTAAATATTCCTCAAATAATAATATAAATATAAGATTCGGAATTATAAGGGAGTTTTTAGACTAGACAACGTCATTCGGATGCATGTTAATGCTTTGCAATAAATCAGATAGCTTTGACACTATATTATAAATTACTTTCTTTTTCTGCTTTTTGTGATTGTATGCTTTGTATAATTTACATTTGTTTATTTATTCCTCTCATATGACATTTCTTTAAATTTTCCATCAATCTGTTTATCTTTTCCATCTCGTATGTTAATAATCAATTATTAATTTTGCAATCTTCTCCATTCAGGAATTAAAAGAAAGTTTCAACTATGGCCTGTTTTCACCACCGGAAAATGGTCGTGCTGGGAAATTTCTAGATGAAGAACGACGCCTTGGAGATTATCCATTTAATGGACCCGTTGGATACCTTGAGGTAACTTGTGGTTAAAGTTTTATAAATTTCATAATTAATATACATATGCATTCTGTCCAGCTCAAATATAAACGAAGAGTGTATAAAATGATTTCCTTGGATGAAAAACAATTGAAAAGTCTTCATACACGAGCGAATCTACGACGTTTTCTCGATTATGTGCAAAATGGCCAAGTGGAAAAAGTTACAAAAATGTGTTCGAAAGGTTTAGATCCAAATTTTCATTGTCAAGAATCTGGAGGTAAATATAAAACAAATAGAATTACAGAAAGAGACAGAAAGAGAGAAATGGTGAAATAGATGTATTTATAACAAGCCCCGCTTTTTTCCAACTATTTTGGAAATAGTACGTTGTACTGATTGCGCTTCACTATAAAACGAAGCAAAAATTTTATACAAAATACTGAATGACAAATAAATATTTACTGACAGCATTACTAGTTTCCTGCATCTTTGAAATGAATCCACTTTAGACAAATAGACACAAACGATTCTCGGTGGATTCAATCTCACTTAGTGATGTGACAATATTACCTATTTCAAGGAATATGGTTTATCCTCTGGGAGACCGATCTTTTCTTTTATTTTTAAAGTGGCAGCGATGTCATTCTTGTTAGTTTTATTTATTAAATTTCATTCTTTCTTTTTCCTTTTGAAGTTTTGATCTAGGAGTGGGAATGATTTCGATTTTCTTTCGTTTCGAAAAGTGAATTCAAACTTTATAAGTTCTTATTTGACATTTTAATGTTTTAACTCACTTTAACGTCGGTATTAGGCTATGCTAATTTCTTTGGAATACGACAATCGTATGCAAAGTAAGATTGCTTTTGAACTTTGATAATTCTAGTCGCATTGAACTGTTGTATTGTATAAGCAAATAGTACGCGCGCCTGCGCAGTATATCATTTGTTTTAGTTAATTATTTGTTTCAGAAGTTTCTTAAAATGTTTATCCTCTAAAACGGGCTTAATTCATTTTTTCTTTCTTAATTTACAGAAACGCCACTAACAATTGCAACAGGCATAAAAAAACCTGGCAAAACTTTAATGGCCTTAGTTAATGGTGGTGCAATATTAGACTATCGAACCAAAGATGGTTCTACTGCTTTACATAAGGCTGTGGAACATAAAAGTTTAGAGGCATTAACCACGCTACTTGAATTGGGTGCATCACCTAATTATAAAGATAATAAAGGATTGACCCCGTTATATTTTACGATAACACCAACAATTGATCCAATTTTTACGGAAACACTGCTACATGATCATGCTACAACTGGTGCATCAGATACTCAGGGAAGACAAGAAGTTCATCAGGTAAATAATCGTTCAGGTTTGCAACGCTAATCACTTTGAATTTGAATTCACCATTCAATGTAAGACTGAAAGTAATAATAATTATACAGAGTGGTCCAACACTAGTGTCCTTACCATTTTTGAACTTGAAAATTTATCCAATCGATATGATTTTTTTTGGAACTTTTATAGCTACTCGGTAGCATAATTTTGACCTAAAGGGAATTTAGATCCGTGCTTTTCCAAATAGAGTTTCACTATTCAGGTTTTTTTTTTTTTTAAATCAATATGCCACTTTTTTATCTATTACTGCAAAGAGTAAGCACCACAAATCAGTTTCGCAAATCGCACATCAAAATTCCAAGCCGTTTCGGCAATAGAGCACTCCAAAGTTTATTAATATTCGATACTTTTTATCGAAAATCCCATCAAAAATGATTTGGAACCCATCTGTACGTTATATAGTGGATGGAATAGAAAATAAGTTTGTTTTTGATTAATAAAAAAATTGAAATCAGAATACTGTATTTACATCGAATCTGCTTTTGCCATGATTTAAACACATGGACACCACCTACATTTGCATGAAGCCAATTAAAAGTATTGAATGATAGAGATAGACTCCGGTCATTTTTGGCAGTTTTTTCACTAGAAAGCATTTAACTTTACCAAACTTTAGAGTATCCTATTTGCGAAACGGCTTGGAATTTTGATGGGCGGTTTCGAAGCTAATTTGAGATATTCACTCTCTGCAGTAATAGATTAGAAAAAGTAGCAGATTGTATTTTAAAAAAAGAAGCTGGATAGCGAAACTCGACTTTAGAAAACTTAAATCTAAATGCCCTTTTAATCGTAATTGTGCTCTCGAATAGTTATAAAAGCCCCAAAATAAATCAAATCGATTAGATAAATTTTGAAGCCCAAAAATGGGAAGGGCAATAATATTGGAACACCCTGTATATATCTAATAATAAATATCTAATCTGATTCAATTTCTAATTAACAGGCATGTAAAAATGGTCTTCTAAAACATTTAGAACATCTATTATTTTATGGTGCCGATATGAATGCGCAGAACACATCTGGTAATACACCATTACACGTTTGCGCAGTAAATGGACAGGAGTCTTGTGCACGTCAATTGCTATTTCGTGGTGCTGATAGGCAGGCATTGAACTATGCCAATCAAACGCCATGTCAAGTAGCTGTTATTGCTGGTAATATGGAATTAGCTGAATTGATACAGAACTATCGACAGGAGGATGTGGGTAAGTTGGCATGCGCATTGAATTAGATGCGTCTGTGATTTAGTATATTGAATTAGATGTTCGAAGAATGTCATGGAAGGATTTTTCGTTTTGTAGTTTAAATTAAGAGGAATTAACGATGAAAAAAAAGACAGCGGCGAAGCATTCAGGTTTTAATCACATATGGCCTACGTTATTGCTGTGGCATTTTTTGTTAAACAAGCTGTAAAAAACTCATCGCATTATGATAAAATGTTTTATCATCGATCAGAAAATTCGACGGATAATTACCTATCTAAAACTTAATTTATGAAACAATTAAGATAATATTTTTTTATCCTGAAGTATTGTTTTCCAATAATAAAAAAAATCAAATCTTTTAATCCATCAATATAAAAACAAGTCAATTAATTGAAAGTGAAAATTCATTTCCTCAGCCATGAAAAACTAATAATGTTTTTACTAATAAATGTTTTTTCAACCCATTTTTTATTATGCCCACTTTAATTAAAATTCGTGTAATTATTATCTGTATTTACTTAGGTGAATCGATAAAGTAAAAAATGTGTAAATCATTCTAAACAATAAACAAAGACATTTTGTTATGTAGTGACATCCTCATCAATTTTCTGGGACATCCTTGTCATGAATTTGTCACACGATTTTTTTATGTAGTCATGATATCAATCTAGTTATTTTTAAATTTGTTTTCAAGTGCTTATTCTGAATTTACATAATCAACAATAGTTAAAGTAGACGCACGCATTCAATAATGAAAAATACCAATTGAACAGTACGCCACTGATTGAAGCAGCCATTTTTTTTGATAAAAATTACGACCGCCGAATAACTGGTAATCGGATTTGGAGGGTTGAAAATGATAAAGCAATCATTTGAATCGTTTATTTTATTTGCTATGTGGTAAAGTGGTTTTCAACTAGCAAGGCAAATCGATATTTATTTTGCTGATATATTGCGAAAATCATAAAAATTTATGCTTCACTACTAACTTCTATTATTAATACTTTTACTGAAATGTTTCAAATCAATTTTAAAGTTTTTTTTTCTATTGTTTTTATCCTCTTCTAGTTTGGCATGATTCGATTAATATATTTTTTTTTTTAATTTGCATGTTCAGTTGCAATAGCGAAAATGTTTGGGAAATTCTCTACTCTGTTGAATCATAAAAGAAAATAAACAAAACCTAATTAAATTCTACCATTTTTTTCCCATTAAAAAGTCAACAGATCAACAATTCGATTAGCATTTTGAGAAAAGCAACAGCATGAAGCACCAAATCAACGTAATACCAATTAAATCTCGCGTTTTTTTTTTTTTTGGAATTTTTTATTATTTCTCCGTCAAAAATCATTATATTGATCGGTTGCTAGATCTCTACAATTGGAAGCTATCCAAAATGAATAGACAGATATATAGTATAGTGCAAATTTGTCTCGATTCCCTGTTATACCTCTCTGTCTCTGTCTCTCATTTCATACTACGGTTCGTTGTTGATGTTGCTGCTTCAGTTTTTAGTTCTTTTCCGATGGAAATGGAAATATAAATTCTGTTGCATTTATGGAATGGATTCCATTTTGCAGATTCATACATATATTTCTCTTGAAAACCATTTTAAAGATTAATCGAAATCAATGACATGTTGAAAAGTACTATTATAGAATTTGTGTCTAACAGAACAGCGAATAGCTGTTAGAATAAATTAGATACGTATTCATATACATTGTCGTCCATTTTGAGTTTTTATCGTTTCGGGGAAATAAAATATTTGTCTTTTCAATTGAAAACCTATTTTATAATATTTTCATGCAAATAGACACTTGAAAAACGATAAAATGAAAAAAATACGTTTAGAATGTATTTCTCCATATGTAAGGCGCGTTGAATTGAAAACATTCTAAACTGTTTTTTTGATGTTTGTGCTACAGGGTAGAACATTTTCATGTAAAACACTAGAATAGTTTTTTTCTTTACTTATGAAGCTTCAATTTTTTTACTACTATAGTGCAGTAACGATTGGCGCCTATGACCGAGCTCAGTGTCACTAAATATTTTCTGCTGCTTTTTCCAATATAGTACCACCGCACTTGAACAATGTAGATTTGCATTGTAATGCATGCTAAACAATAACACAAAACGAAACATGTTTCTTTTTCTTTGTGTTTTTTTTTTTTTTTTTTTTTTGTTGTTTCGCTTCACTACTATTTTCCACAGTCCCATTTCGTGGTCCACCATGTTACAATCCGAAACGACGAAGTGGCACTGCAATTAGCAATTGGTTAACACGGACACCATCATTAAATACCCTTGCCCTTGCCTCCTTTGCATTACCCCCTTCACCATGTCCTAGTGATCGTTCATCATTACCATTTAGTTCAGCTAGTTCAAGTCTCAGCGATGGAAGTGTACCACATGAAACTGATACGGCCAGTATTGTTACAGGTAAGATCTGTCAATTACTATGTCACTATATCACTTTTATTACTTTTTTTTTGGGACGGACTATAAGAATGAAGAAAAATGATTGTATAAAATTTATCACTGGCGGTGTGCTTCGTTTTTTTATTGTGTTAAATTTTATTTAGTAATTTTACTCTACGCCACTGATCATATAAAATTAAAATTTAAATAAAGTTGATTTGTTGTATTAAATAATCACTACCCCATTTATAGTAAAGTTTTAATTTTTTTAGAGAAATTCTGCGTGCGATTTCTTTCAGAATTTAAAAAATAAGATTTTCCATAACGATCAATGTTAAATTGATTATATTAGTCTGCACCAGCATTACCTATTGGGTGTCTGCTTTTTTTCTTGTTTCCGCTCCTTCTCATAGTCCTTCATAATTTTTTTTCTAATTTTAAGCTTAAATGGGATTGACAACGGGAACTTTTTTTCAAAAGTCTCTGTTAAAATATGATTAAAAATTGTCAGTTTCGTTTCAAATTTAGTGTTATTAAACAACAGCATGTTTGAATGTGCATTTTTTTATTAATTAATGAAAATTTCTATTGCATCCTGCAATGAAAATTAATGAAATATTTTTGAAGCAAATAATTTGCTTGTCATTTATTTTTTTTATGAATTTTTTTTGTGCATTTATTCCACAAAAATTATAAACATATTACACTTTTCAAATCACACCCCTAATCAATGACACGCCACTGGTTGTATGGAATTTTGATTTGTTTTTAAATAAGAACAATCCAATTTTCTGATCAGTGTGCGGCTTATTTTCCTTGTCATTCTTATTTTACTATAATGTCAATTTACGTCGTTTGAATATTTTCCCGCATACGTTTATACAGGGTGAATAAATAAATTACTCGTGTTATGAATAGATAGATTTAATGATTTGACAACAGTCATTGCAATAATAATAATAGTAATAATAATAATGAGACCTGATGCAGATCTCTGCACAAGTCTTTACTTTCTTGACCCCCCCCCCCTCTCTGTCATTCTCTGTCTGTCTCTCTTTTAGAATTTCATTTTATACCGTTAATAAAGCCACTCTCTTTGTCAAGTTTTACTATCAGATTACATTTTTAATAATAATAAAGTTAGAAATGATTGGTACACGAAAAACCGTATTTAATAATAATAATAATAAGAAAATGAAACAATTTATAAACGTATACAGAGACATATACATGAGTATAGAAAGCTGGCTTATTTTATACATAGATAGATAATCAAAATGTGGTAATCATAAATAATAAATTTTCTAGCATAATGTCAACCGTAGACTTTGAACTATTTTCTCTTATGATGTATTATTAAATGGGTGTATGCGTAACAAATTGGTTCGGATTACAAATAGTGTAGTATAACTACAATATTTCCATTCTTGATTCGAATTTATAGAGCTGACACTGCGCTGATCTACATAAACTACATGCGCAATGCAGTGTGTCAGCCAAATAGCGCCTAACCAAATCAAACGCAGATCTAATGGAATTCCAGCAGTCTAAATATCAATGTTCCATTAGTGACATGTATATATATAAGGTTCTATCCAACTTGACTTTAAACTAGTTTGTAATTGTAAATAGCATGCGCAATACGTATTAACTGTTCCAACAAAAACTTAATGTCCAAGTAAAAATCACGTATCCAACTTACTTTTTTACTATTAGCAACTAGTTCGTAATACTTTATTTTAGTTTAAGCTGGAACAGGATAGTTAGAAGCTTGCGCAGTTAATGCATTAACATGTTGGATGAACATTTTAACAAGTGATTTTCAGGATTTGCTGTATCTTATGTGTTGTTTGTGGTATTTTATTTGTTCTCCTATTACGATTTCAAATTATTAGCTGGATTGCAAATTTTCGAAATATTTTAGTGTTCCTATAATAATTTGACATTTCCAACCCACCCACTAACAAACTAATCATGGACAAATACACAACTATCAGTTTCTAATTATGAAATTAAGAACTGGTCAAAAGCTATAGGTCAAGCATAAATGTCAAGCTGGAAATAACCTATAATCTACAAGTAATCATCTACATAGCCATTGGACATTTTACACTTATATGTATGTACATATGTATGACTATAATCAACAAACAGCAGTCATATTAATAAGAATGAAACAAATAAAAGAAAATCTTTATTGTATATGTACATATAATACCTACAATGTAAAATCATGATAGACATTGTTCGTACAAGCCAATTTGTCAAGTGACATTTTTATAATAGTAAGCCATAGTGATGGTGGTGGTGGTGGTGGACAAAAGTATATTTACTTACACTGAGTAGGTGGACGAGTTTTAACTTTTAACTAGTAAAAAGAAGGAAATCGTTGCCTTGAGAAAAAGATCCTTTCCGAGTTTATTGTATTCCCATATACAGGGTGTCTAGATACTAATAGTCTAAGCTACGTATATTGTACGTATATAAAAGAACAAAGAAACGAAACATAGGCGAAGACCAATAAAAGAAATACTCTTAAAAAAGATTGAAAAATCGCAACAGCTGTTGAGTAAGAAATAGAGAAAGAATTAAGAGATAGAAACTTCCACAAAAAAAGATAAGTAAAATTGCTTATAAATACGAATAGAATCGAAATCATTGCTTCGTGATTTTGATTTTTGTCGGTAAAAAAGCAGTAGCCATTTGAAGACACCGAAATCAATACTAAAACTCTATTTTGAAAAACTCTAATTCAAGTCCTTATTGGTCAAAAGAAAGATTACGTAGAATAATCTAAAATAAAAATCGAATTGTTTCGATCGGATCAATATTCAAAGTGAATATAGCTATGGCTATTCGAATTTAGACACCCTGTACATAAATAAAGCATTGTGCACATTATATGTAGTTTAAAAGAAACACTTTGCATATTGTAGATCTAATAGGTTTTGATTAAACCGTGTGTTCAATACTTTATTAAATTAACAAATTTCATAACAAAAACATGTTTCCTAGTCTAGTTTTGTACTTTATTTATATGTATCTAGTTAGGTCTACCCATTATGCATGTATGTATGTGTGAGTGAGTGTGTATAATAAAGTATATTTTGTATTTCCGCATCGTTTAATACTGAATAAATAATATATTATATATGTATGTTTTAATGGGGTGTTGGTTATATGGGTTTCGAACACACATCGTATAATACCCGGGTGTGTGATGTAATGAAATCAAGGAGTAATTACATACATATATGCCTTACACATACATACATATATATAGAGGTACCTATAAGAACGGTTTACAGTGCTTAAAAGATTTCACAACTAAATACAACCTCTAGTCATAATTCAGATTTTATAACCGTTTTATCACTTTATTTTAACTGGTTTTCTTTAACCGAAAAAAAAAAAAAAATAAGAAATTGAGCCGAGTTTTGTTAGGGAGGAAAGAAATCAGCGACAGATGGAAATAATAGAGACAGAAATAATGATATATGACGTATATGATATATGTCATATATTAGTTAAGAAATGTCTTAAACAAACCGAAAGAATCATGATTCAGATGTCGCATGTCGTGACTTGGCTCCTGTTTTTCCATTGTTGAAAAAAATAATGTAAAGAATCTCACAATATATGAGAATATGACTGAAATGTTCGTGTATATTTTACGTGTGTGTGTGTATTCATGAATTTTTCTGTTTTTATGGAAAACATTCAAACTATATGATAATTTCATTTTATTCTACGTCGATATTTGTAATTCACAAGGATACTAACTATCTTATACCGACTTTAATAATAGTTCAATTAAATGGCTCTCTAATAATCAGAAGAATATTTGTTTGCCCGGATATTTTACTTTATATATTAAAGGATGTAACCATTTTTCATCGTAGTAAATCATTATTCAAAACTGATCTGAAAACGAGCCATTTTTGATATTAGACGTGATACTCCATTTAATTTTGTTAACTAGGAGCAATGAATTTCTCAAAATAGAATGGTTTCATTGATGATATTGAAATTAGGACCAATAGTGAATTCCTCTTTCTAGTTTATAAATAAACATCAGTTTTCCATGCTTTATAATTATACTCTAATAGGATAATGTGTACAATTCTTTATTATCAAACCTGACTTATGTGCACACACTTTAATTTTTAATTTTTTGTTCTTTTTTTCGAATGAAATTATTATAGTGCTCTGACCCTATTCTTATGTTAGATCTGCGTGTATTTTTTTTTGGTTTGAATCTTAACCTATAATTTTTTTTCGAACCATTCTATGGTTAGCTCCACAAAAAGAAACTATAAAAAAATATGATCTATTAAGGTGATTTACACACAAATTCTTCTCCGCACAGAATGCGCGATGCATTATTTATTAGATCATTTAATGATAGACCACACACACAGTTAGTACTACGATTTCAGACATAAAAGTGATGAAAAAAGTAATGCCATAAATTTTAAGGCGATAGTCTGTAATATGTATACAACTACATATATAGTTATCTATTATTATTATTATTATTATTGCAAAATCAGAAACGATATAAATCGAATGCAAAAATTCGATCGTACCATTAATCATTATCAATCATAATTATTATAGTTTTCTTCGCGCGCGCAGACCTAGGTACGAGATTTAAGGGACAAAAAAGTAATAAAAAAATAAGACACCTTTTAATGGTCTCTAAAAGTTTTGTTTTGTTATTATCATTATTATTATTATTATATTATTGAAAGAACTATAAGTTTGAATTTAAAATTATATATCCATAATTTAATAGGTATTATACGCGAAATATACAGGGTGAATTTTCAGTATGTAATTTTTATATCTGACATTCATTTACATACAACACCTGCAGCACACGTCATGTAACATCAAGAATTCCAGGCTGGAAATATTGTGGCATATCGATGGAAATCTAGATATCGATAGTTATCATATCGATTGATATACCGATAATTATCAAATTATCGAATATCAAAAGTTTGTTTTAGTTTTTTGCGATTCTATTGCCTCTTGACTAGTTAAATTAATAGAATTAGCGAGAACTTTTTTATGATTGTCTTCTGAGCAATAAATCGATAAACTTCTATAATTATCAGTATAACAAGTTGGTAATATCGATTCTTGTGTGATCGATAAAAATCGATTTTGTTAATAAATATCGGACTTGTTATCGATATAACAATATGATATAAAAAATATTTTTTTATATGGTATATAAAAAAATACCATATCTGTAGCTAGTCTAATAAGAGTACAGTTTCCAGCGAAAGAATTCCTCCCTTTTGGTTACACTACACTTTATTACTTTTCTCACATAATTTCCATCAAACGAAATAAGAAAAAAAAAAACCTTCATTACTAGTCATAACAAACATAATCCATCTCAGTGCTCGCACTGGGTGTTATTGTAGACAAAAGTCTTGGCGATACAAGTGATATAATCAGCGATAGTTCAGGCGTGGGCACCGCCAACTCTGATACAACAACCAATTGTAGCTTATCAATACCAGGGAGTACTGTTGTATGTATTGAATCATATCAATCAAAGGAAAAAGGTCATATTGCGATTAGAGAAGGTGAACTTATTGAAGGTAAGATGTATGTATGTATATGTTGAAGATTTTAAATAAAAGCAAAAATGGTATTCCAGTCTGTGACTATTCAATGAACTAATGAAGGGAGTCCATTCACCTAGTACGTATGGCTGTATATATGGATGGTTCATACATACCTACATAGTACATATGCTCTATCTATGTATGTATACTAGTCCGTGAGTGAGTGGGCTCTTTAAATGCATAATATTGGCTGTCGATTCGTCACTCTTTCGTTTCTTTTCTTTCCTAAAACTATCATAAATCATTTTGTTTTTGAATTTGCATAATATCTACCCATGTATGACTTTCTGCTGTATAAATTATTATTCTTTATTGTCCGCTATGCTTTTTTTCCTTTTTTTTTTTTTAATAAAATTTTATATGCCTTAAAACGGCATTTTCATTTTCTTTCTGAATGTGTGCGTGTATTGAACTTTTATTACATATAGTACAAGAATGTATTGTGAACACTCACATCGTGTTATTAGACATACCTACCAATCGTATATTTACACGATAATAATAATTGTTTTTGCATAGACAAAACGATAAAACATTTTGCATTATAACTTTTTATTATTACGCTTTGTATCATTTACTACTTGCTTTTAAAGTATCTATACAATATTATTTCATTTGATTAATGTTTATTTCAAAAATAAAAACTCTTATAGTATAGGAGGAGGCATAGAGCTATTATGTATATGTGTTGTGTGTGTGTGTGTGTGTGTGTGTGTGTGTGTGTGTGTGTGTATTTCCAAGTATAACTGCATTATATATACCTACATATAGCATTTATGTATTATATGGCAGGTATGTAATTCCCGCTTGTCTGTCTATGTACTTTTTTATGAAATTACCCATCATTAATCATTAATCAATCAACTTCATCTTATTTTCATTTTTAATTTTTTATTTATTTATATTTTAATGACCCACAAGCAATGTTAATTACTTTGAAATTTTGTATTACAAAATGCATACCGTATTCAGGTAAAGTATGTTTGGAGAAATAAGATCATAGCTTATAGCTTCTACAGCCAAACCCAATAAGTACTGATCTTACGTCATACTTAGTGAAAGACTAACATTAAAAATTACGTCAAAAAGAATTGAAAAACTCACATTAAAATTTCAAATTAAAAATCAATTGAAACAGCAATGCAATGCCAAAAAAGATGTTGACAAAGTTGCACAAAATTTATGACGTAACAACACAGTGACGGAAGATTAAATCTTATTGGGTTTTTCTGTAGTTAAATTCCTTTCGACCAGGACAAGCTATTTGAACCACACAAAAAAACAAAAAAAATAGTATTGATCATCAGATTAGGGGTTAGGATTATACTAAAGAAAACATACAATCTTAAACAGGTTGCATAGTGTAAATCAATTCCAATAGGAATCCAAAATAAAATTATTTAGTCAGTTCTTATTTCTCCGAATGAATTTTACATGCACTATAAACTAGGTATTTCAAAATTAACAAGTCAAATCGTAATTTTAGTTATTGGAGCGACCGATGATGGTTACCTAGAAGGTAATGTTCGTAGTAGTGGAAATCGTAGTGGGCTTTTTCCAGCTAATTGTGTACAAGAAGTGAAATTACGCCATCATAATATCCAGGCGCCTATGGTAATAGCAAGAGATGCTCGAATGCTTATGAACCCTTCAACATGTAATAGTAATAGCAGCAATGGAGTCGTCGGCGGTGGAATCCATAATACTAGTAGTAACAGTGGAAGAGTAGTTGGAAGGAGGGAAAGCACATCCAAACAATTTGCAACTACACCTCGAGTCAAAAAAACGTAAGAAATTTACGAAAGAATGGTTTAACAAATCAACAAAGAAACTTCCTCAATGAAATTATTTAAAATTTTAAATGAAATTTAAAAAACTATGGAAAGAGATTACTTTTCTAGGGATTCAGTTGCACCACTAATACATTAATAATTACTATATATATAGATGAAAGATTAAAAGATGAAGAATAAATTGGATTTTTTTCTAAATTTTTGGCATTATCCGACGATTGAATTGTAATTCATTTTCGCTATTGTGGCGCAGCAACAGATTATTGCAATATTCAATAGACGTACCCTTTTACCTGAAATGCGAACCCATATGCGCATCTGATTAGTTATCATTACCTTCAATACGCGCAAAGTTTAATGTCAGTTAAAATTTTAAATATAAGTTTACTAGTTCTACTAGTCCACTCTAGTGGTTCCTTTTCAAACTAATTAAATACACCGATTTTCGTACTGTTTTTATTGCACGAAGTCCATTCGCGTTTTTCTGTATAAATTAAAAAAATAGATTCTTATCTATTTTTATACATATAAAAATTAATAATGATTAAAACTGTACTGTTTTTACAGTTACCCTGGATTAACAACCGATCCTCGAACAGTTGTCCTTCATAGAGGACGTAAAGGATTCGGTTTTATTCTACGTGGTGCTAAAGCCATGTCACCACTGATGGAAATGACACCATCAAATAAATGCCCAGCACTTCAATATCTTGATGATGTCGATCCAGGTACGTAAAATTACACTGATTCTGATTAATAAATCATAGTACAGTCAAACCTCTCTATTATGGTAATTTCTAATAGTATCTAAGGCCCATTAAAGAGGTAGCTAATATGTAATTAACTGCTCTCTATTTGTTATTTAGGTGGTGTAGCTGATATGGCTGGATTAAAAAAAGGTGATTTCCTATTAGAAATTAATAGCGAAGATGTATCGTCAGCATCACATGAACATGTAGTCGATTTAATTCGAAGATCCGGAGATTTAGTTCAAATGACAGTAAATACAATCAACTATTAGTTGGAATTTCAATAATTAATCATTAATAATGTATAATTTAGGTCATTTCCTGGAACCCACCAACAATACAGGGATCACTTCACACGAGTCGATCAACCATTCTACCGATTGGAGGAAGTAATGGGAATAATTGCCAGGAGAATGTCACTCGACAATTTTCCACATTGCCTAGAAAAATGGGTGGTGGTGCATCATCAACTATTGGCCGATCATCACAAGCACCTCTTCCACCTAGAAGGGATCCAAAAACTACACTAACAATTGGCAGAGCACGGGCGAAAAGTTTAGTGGCAGGATTAGGTTGGACCGAATGATTTATTCACAAGGTTTAACGATTCATACAATATACGATAACGTTTCAGGAATGGATAAAAGTGAATCGGACGATATATCTAAATCAAGTTCAGCAGAATCCATTCAGCAGCAACATACCAATATTAGTACACCAGTACAATTTCGTACAGCTTCTGTTAGACAACGGCCAACATCAACCCGAATAACTCATACGGCACTTGAAGAACTATTTCATAAATCTCAGGAAATTGCAGATAGTAGTAAAAACCAAAGTACCAATATTAATAATACTAGATTCATATCGAATAATAATTCAAATTCAGCAACATCAAAAGGACGGGTTTATGCCAGTGTTGCGGAAATGAAAAGAAATAAATCGAAAGTAAGTGTGGCATATGAAAGAATTGCATTAATAATAAAAATGGAAATTTCATGTTGTCTAAGATAAGAATTGATAAAAATTGGAAATTTCCATACCTATATATTTTTCTGTAGAGTCACCATCGAACTGCGGCTATCTCTGAATCAATTTAAATTTAAAAATTGAAAGATCTTTCAGCTAGAACTAATCTCCAAAAAGAGAACGATAAAAATTCAACTGCATTAAAACTTTAAGATAAAAAATTAGGACGGGTTTTATGATACTCTATTCTTAATGACGTTATGAAATTTTTGGCATAATGCCAGCAAAAGAGAAAACTTTTGGTTAATGATGAATGGGCCCCAACGTTGTCATACAATTGACGATAAATTATAATTTATTATTATTACTCTTTTTTTTGCTTTATGTCCAATCGCCTTTGCAAGATGAATTATTAATGATCCCGTTTTATTTTGTCATCATTTTCTCTCATTACATCGTTATCTCATTTAGGGTAAAGGGAAATTCTTCGATATTTTCGGGACAAAATCTCTTCGAAGGGATTTTCATAGTACACCAGATTTGGCACAAGAAACGGCATATTTCAGTTCACAAACATTACCAAATATGAAAAATCACCGTAGTCAAGAAGATTTTGGTGTGCTACTTGGTATCAATCGGAATCTGCCGCCACCAACACATCCACCGCCACCACCACCAGCACCTCAAATGCAAGTCGTTACTGTTGAAGTGCTGCCACGTCCCAAATCTGAATATGATATTTTAAAAAGAGACATTCTACAAGATGGTACGCTATTTGATTTTTTTTTTTTTTTGGTGCGATTATATTGACTGCAAGCATGTGCATATATTGAATTTTAATCTAATAATCATTCATCACGATTGAACACAAACAAAAAGAATGTTTTTTCTATATTTCCCTTTTGCTTGCACTATTTATCATATTATTTTATCATTATATTATCGAACAGTTTTATTTCTATCCATCACATTCTATCTGCATTTTCTTCTTTCTTTTCATTCATTAATGGCTGTCTTTTAGGAATTGCTTCTTCATTTAGACCAACAGCAAGTGCAAAATTATATGCCTCACCTGAAGATATGAAAACTGTAGGTTACAGGTCAAAGAATTTCTCATCTCATACGTCGCGATCGATCTTGAGAAAGTCACAGAGTCTTAAACAAAGTTCTACGCCATATAAAAATTCAACTAATTGCTCAACGACAAACAAATTAAGTAGTAGTGGCAGTGGTAATCAACAACCACAACCGCAGCAACAACAACAACAACAACCAATGAATCCATATGCTCAACCAATCCGTACATCAAGGTAATTAAAAAACCATTAAAATGACAATTATAAACGTACAGCATATCAAATCAGTAGTCAGTTGTTGGCAAAATGTAAATTAGTCGACGGCCATTTTGTAAAAAATTGTGCCAACTGTCATTGAGTCGCTAAATGAATAAAAAAAACAGATACAATTTAGATTTGAATTTGAAACAAGAATTTGTTTATTTTTATTAATTAAAATAGCAAATAAATGACGAACAAATTTAGTGATACAATCATGATCTGATTAATAGAACAATTAATTAATACATATTTGTCTGATTTAATAAATTAGTTATAAATTTTCGCATAATTAAAAAAAAAGTATGCCATGTATTGTGAGTTGTATTCTTTAACTTATATTCACTATTAATTACCAATTCTTGGAACAAATTCCAGATCGAATTCTACAGCTAGTAATCGTAATAAAAGAAAAAAATTGCAAACAAGTAAATCAGCATCGAATATTATACACATAGCTGGTGGAGGCGTATCTTCATCATCATCAGGGCCACCATCCATACCCGAACCAGATTATAGTTGTACAGATTCAGATGGTGATAGCGATGTTGAACCACAATTACAACGAGATGTCATAGGCGGATCATTAGCAGCACGATTAAGTGCTGTACAATTACAACCAGTGGAAAATAGTGGAAATAGTAATACAAGGTTAATATTTTAGTGGTGCTGATAGATGGTCGCTATAGATAGCTTAAATCTTTAAATTTTTTAGTGGTAGCAGTTCAGGAAGTACATCAGTTCATCATAGTTTCAGTGCAGAAGAAATTCAAAGAACACGATCTCAATTAAAATCATCGAAATCGTATCCGGATGATTTTTTCAATAAAAAAAATGAAAATGGTAATAAAATTGTTGAGGATGGTGATAATAGTTCATCAGGTGTTAGTTCCGATCAGGAAATAACTACAAATTCAATGAATACTGATTATGATCCAAATACAATTGCATCTGTCAAACTTCAAAGGTCACAAGCCAGTAAGTTTGTGTTTTTTCTTTGAATTATAAGTAGAGAATTAATTACCACTAGGTAAAACTAAATAGTCGTTTATACATTTCCAGGTCTTGTTAAAAGACATGCAGTGTCATTGGCTCAATTACCGCCACCAATAGAAAATGAGAATGATGAAAAAGAAGAATTCTGTCTGCCACCACCACCACCGGAATTTAATGGAAATCAATCGAATTCCATTTCAAATGAAAATGTTGTTGTTGCACCACCGCCACAATTCAGTGATAATCGACAAGTGACAAGAGTATGCAAATATCATTTGAAGAGATAGATATTATAATACCAGACAAAAAACATATAATGACATTTTTTAGGTACGAATTGTTGGTACGGTACCTAAAGGTGGACCATCAATTATTACACCTTCATCGAATCAACAAAAATTAAAACAGGGCCGACTGCATAGCCAATAAATATAATTATACGTATAGTTTCAACAATACCGTGTCCAAATTTTTATATACATATGATATGATAGCTTTATTCCAACATCTGCTGATGGGCGATATTGTTAGAATAATCAATGTTATTAAGACTGTATAAATTTTTATCATTACTTCAATTTCTACTATGTTATGATACGCTCTAAGTATTTTTAAGACCTTTTAGCAATAATGTATTTCTGCATTTGGCCTAATGCTCAATTATTAATAAAATTATATCAGATGCAAAAATTTCAAACAGAACATACTGAAATTATTATCAAACAAAATTTAGAGGTAATTATTCAACTAGATATTGACGTTTTTTAATACTACTAAACACGTAGATTTTTTACCTAAATGAGAAATTCACTTTTTGAACCAAATTGAACTGTTATACTGCCAATAACTTTCAATTATTAATAATTAATCAGTCAACTTTTTATATCCAATTTTCTATATTAAAATAGCAAATTAGACAAACAACTTCAAATATTATACTTAATAACAAATATTTATTCAATTTATTTAATTAGGCATGAAAATTGTATTATAATCATGAGTAACATTTTTATGTCCGATAAAACACGATAATCACCGATACTTTGCTGATGATGTCTGCAGTCGGGCAAGAATAATCATCCACTAGAGTTGCACTTAGAAATTTTTGTCATAAAACTAGATCAAATCTTAGACAAATTACAATTCGTAAATTGCATTTGCATCTTTCCACAAATTATCATCGCTTAGAATGTTTTCCTTCCACATTCACACATGCTCAAAATACGGATGGAAAACAATCTGAACGTATTCATTGATATGTTTCCTAATAATGTCTTTATTTGTACATATTATTATTTATAATTTTCTAATATAATTATTAATGAACAGTTTTTGTATGATACAATTTTTTTAATTATAATTCTTTATTGCTATTAAGTTTCTTTGTACATGATTAACTCTGTCCATGATCATTATATTATTTTTCTTCGAAATTAAATGTTATGGCTTTGTTTCCAAAGGATGATTCTGCATATTTCTCCTGTTTCAAAGTATTGTTTGTATTGCGCAGACGCAGTATGTACGGGTTCAATCGAAAATATCTTTATTATTGAACCAGGCTTATGATTTGTAATTAATATATATTGTATCTCTTTGCTCTAGTAGCTTATTATTTATTTAATAATTTAGTAAAATAAGTTTACCACGTTTAAAAAGAAGCAATTATAAATAATTTAATGTGTATATAAAAACACTAACGATAAACTTTGTCTTTTTTAATTTAACTTTGCAATGAGAAATAATGGATTTAACCGCAAAAAAAAACTAATGAAAATTCTACCGAATGAATCTCATCATTTCTAATTTTTTGCTATAATTAATCTATATAACTGCACCATTTTTGTTATGATACTGAAACTCTGAAAAATTTTATTTTCTTTTTTCCGTAATAATTATTCCTGCCATATATTTGAAACATATTTATTATTTTGAATCAAATTAATTTATCTAAACAATGCCAGTGCCTTTTGTGGAGCTCTAATTTACTCTATATAGAAGCCAAATTGTTTATTATTTTATTAGCAAAATTTGAAAATTTAATGTATTCCTCTCGCACTTATAATCTTTATGTACGTAGTATTGTTGTGAGGAGACTCCTTAAAAATTAGTAATAAATGTATTTTTATAATATACCTCAATTATATAATCAGTATCATATTCACATTATTCGTCGTGTATCCCTTCAAAATATTTAATTCATTATTTAGTGATAATCTTCATTCGTCCTTACTAGTACTAAAGAAAAAATGTCACCTTTTTAACAAGTAGATTTTTGTATGAAATTTTTATTATAATTATGCCGCAATAAATTTTTGTTTATATACATATAATAATATATTAAACACATTCAGTTTCAATAAAACTATCGTTATGTACACACCGATGATCAAATGAAGTTTTACTTAATTCAAAAACCCTTTATTCATCACCATTTACTTTAAAACGTATATGTACATATAAAATTACATAAGAACGATATATATGCTAGTTAATGGTCTCCTTCGACCTTGACTGACATAGTAGAATGCCTTCTATAATTATTATAGTATGTATGCAATAGTAAAATAATTTTTATTCCTGTTAAAGACAGCTGCAGTGTGTGTGGTGATACCTGTAATTAGTTTGTCTTTAAAGCACCAAAAAAGTTGAACAGTAAGTAAAACTTATTATTTTGCTATTTACAATTTAGTTCGTGCACTCGTCACTCGGGCACTCGATTAAGTAATATAAAACAATTCACCTATAAATTGCTCCACATCTTTTAACACACTTCTAAAGAAAGTGAAAATATCTATTTAGATTTGTATTAATCGTAATACGCGGCAAAGCACTTTCAAATCCTGGTTCAATTTCACGTCAAAATACAATTTATTCTGATTTCAATTCATACATATATCGACTATAATACGCACGAGAGTGCAATTAAGTAAATGTGCAAGCAAAAATTATTATTACATTTGAAATATGGAATATAAAACGTACGTAAGTTTGGTGTTAATCTATATGTGTTTTTTAGCAGTAATTAAAAACGAATTTGAACACAAATAATGAGTACAAATTAATTGTTGGATTATTCTTGAATTTTATTTGTTTATACAATTTTAAATTAACTTCGCGAAGAGGTCATTCGCAGATAAACATTAAGTGAAAGTGTTCAAAATTATATGTCACACCTTACATAATAATATAATATAGCTGCATAGTAAATAATAGGAATCATACTACAGAAAAACCACATCATTTGTACATGAAAATAAAAAGGCACAACATTCGGCTACTTCATTTTTACCATCACAATTAAATGTTGATGCAATCGTTGAATAATTTTTGTTATTTAATTAGTTTATAAGCTGATTATATTTGAATATAATCAATTCTTGTATTTGTTCGTTTGTTGTTTGTAGGGTATGCAGCTCTATACCCTGTATGGCAAAGGCACGACTTTTTTTATAATCAATTTAATTATTCTTTCATCTGCTAGTTTACAGAATGTAAACGAAATCAATCAGGATCAGGTAAAATTTAATATAGACAAGAATGAAAGGAATGCAATTTATTTCCCGTTATGCAATGCTCAATTCTTGTTACAGGAAGGAACTATTCAAAACCAACTGCGACCTAAACGAGCAACTCTAAAACCTGGTTTTTTTCGGACATTATTTTCAGTGGCTGTTGAGGTAATTAATAAAATTCCAATAAATTCTATGCTAAAAAATTATATAAATTTTTCTTTATATTTTATGTCTTCTAGCAATTCATAGACACAAGAGACACGTTTGGTAAAGTAAATAAAATGATTAATGACAATTTTCTACCAGAAAATGCTCCGGTAAGTGGAATTATAATTTAAAGCACTAAAATTAAATATTTAATGAATTCGCTTTTTTAGTTAATAGAAGCCACAACTTCCAGCGATCCAAATGCAACTACAACTGCCGGCCCATATAAAATCAAACGAAGTGAATTAAGTAGGATTTTACAAAGGAATTTAAAAGGTTTAATTCGTTTATATAATATTGAATTACAACAGGCTTTAACCGTAAGTACAATTTAATGATGACACGGTTACTTAAGTATTTTGAATTGCAAATTTTTTATTTCAGCAATCGAAAAAGAATCGAAAAGAATATGATGAAAATATATCTAAAGAAGTATCCAAATTTTTATAAATATGTATTATTTTATTTTAATAACAAGTAAATATGTAGGTATACAATACAATACCTAATTCAGAAAGAAACTTAAAACCCTAATATTACCGTTTCAGATTATCATTGCTCATTAGTAATGTTAAATTGCACATATTTCTGTGCATATTTGCATGCCTAAAGAGAGTGAAGTTTATTTTATTAACAACATTATATTACATACATATACAGGCTGATTCACGGTAGCCGTTCTATTAGAAATTTTTATAAACTGTTTTGACAATTTGGTGATAGAAATAACACGCCAAGATCTATCTTTAATAATATGTTTAAGTTGAGATATTACAGCCAGCAAAGTATAGACAGAAAATAGGTTACATTCTGAGCATACTGCATAGGCCCTTTTTACTTTTATTATTATCAATTTCTTACACAAAAATGTTTTTTTCGGTATTGCGTAAAAAAGTCTCTATTAAAGAAATCGTTGTAATGCTTTAGTTTTTCTGATTTAGAACAAGAAACTTTGTAGTAAATTTTTAAAACATCAATATACTTGGTGCATGATAAACAATATAATGATTTCAGGGGTCTCCAAAATCTGTACTGAATTAAAAGTATGAATAATTGAGCAAAAGTTCGTAATTTTAAATGGCACACCATGTATATCAGAGTAGAAACGGATTGCCACCCGTACGATATTGATACCCTACAATCCTATATTAAAATTTGTTTAATAACCAGAAAGATGGAAAAGTGGTTCACTTTTGTTCCCAAAAGTAACTAAGAGAATCATGCAATTTTGAGTAATTCACTCCTTCTGATTAAAAAACAATATACAGGTATTTCTAAACATACTTCTTATAGTTTCTAGCTTATCAGTTACGATCACATTATCACTTGCACTAATACCTATTTACTATACCAAAATAACTGAAGTTTGCCTATTTTGTTTCCGAAACCATAACAAGAAATAAGTATATAGGAACACCTAATATAGGTTTGTAGAGTATCGTGTCACCAATCCGTTTCAATTATAAAATACCGCATTCCATTTAAAATTACAAAATTTTACTCAATTATTCATACTTTTAATTCAATACAGATTTTTGAAATACCCTGTGTAAATTATTATATCGTTTATTACGCATCAAGTATATTGATGTTTTTAAAATTTACTACAAAAGTCTCATGCTCTAAATCCAAAATATTAATGAAATACAATCATTTTCTTAATGTAGACTCTTTACATAAGATCGAAATATACATTTTTTTGTAAAAAATAGTAATGACAAAAGTAAAAACGATTACAGCATATGTGCAGAATTTAATCTAGTTTTAGAAAATAGAACAATATACAAGGTGATTCATTTAACTCTTTCCACTTGACGTAAATTACTGGTACATCTGGCAATGACAATAGCTTAAAAATACTATCCAAAGATAGATCATTACGTTTTATTTCTATTACCAAATTTTCAAAACTGTACGTCTCCTGTATCTATCAAAATATTTAAAATTTCTAATAGACCGGCAACTGTGAATCACCATATATATGGTTAGCATACGTATACGTGTATATAACACGTACAACTAAGTCATTAGATAGGCAACGCTAAATACATTTTTATCTGTCACTCCTATATAATTAAGCTTTTCTATAATAAGTAAATAGGAACTTCATTTAAATTTTCTACATTTTGTAAATAGAAAAATAAAATTACAAAGTTTCAGATATTTTATTTTAATGAAGCAAAAAATTTCAATTTCAAACAAATTTATAATAATAATTTAAAGATGAGAAAAACAGTGTTAATTTCTATTATTTAAAAATAAAAGTTAGTTAAGTTATATTCTAACCTTAAATAATATTAATTATTTTTTAATCATTTCAAAATGTTGCAATATGTATGTAGATAATTACAGAAATTTTACCACCAATCGTCATGATTAGTGGAATTATAATTGCCACCGAAATTACTTCCTCGGTCAATAGAATTGCCGTAATGACCACCACCTCCTCCTTAAAAGAACGAAAATCATTAAACTCACGTTCTAGATTATTATGCTTTAAATTACCGTAATTATTACTTCCATAACCTCCGCCACCAGATCTTTGATTCCTTTGTGAGCTCCCAGATTGTTGACGATAATCACGACTACCAAAATTACTATTGCCTCCGCCGCCATAACGGTTCTTATTACCTTTTTTACCAGAACTAGGTATACGACTATCTGAAGCTACGGATTCTAACCATGAAGGATATTCCTAAAATTGGCCATTAGGAATAAATAAATTCGAAGACAATTTGTGTAAAACATACCTGATGCGCTTCAACAAGCAAATCTAGCATGCCATTTGCTAAATTACGATTTTTATCGTTGAAAAATGATGTGGCCAATCCGAGATTGCCCATTCGTCCAGTACGTCCAATACGATGGACATACTCTTCAATATCAGAGGGTAAATCAAAATTAATAACATGTTTAACATGTGGTATATCCAAACCACGGGCAGCAACAGCTGTAGCAACCAGTATCGGTGTATTGCCGGAACGAAATTGTTTTAAGGCATCCTCTCTTTCACGTTGTGTTCGATCACCGTGAATTGATGTTACTGGATAACCTTCTTGATGTAGAAATTCTTCGAGTGAATCGGCGCCTTTTTTCGTTTCAACAAAAACTAGTGTTAAACTTTCAGCCGACGGCTGATGCAATTCGGCTATATTTAATAAATCTAGAAGAAAAGATCGTTTGTCTGGCTCTTCGACCCAAACTACCTGGAAAGACATACGCAGTTTGAGAGATGATGAATATTATCACAAGTAAAACACGAACCTTTTGCGTAATATTTTCAGATGTTGAACCAACACGACCAACAGCTAAAAAGATATAATTATCTAAAAAGTCCCGGGCCAACATTTGAATAGGATGGGGAAATGTTGCAGAGAACATAAGTGTTTGTCTATCGCCAGTACGTGGCATTGATTCTTTCTCTACAATTCTACGAATCTGCACCTCAAAACCCATATCTAACATTCTATCGGCTTCATCTAATACGAGATATCGACAATAGTCCAGACCAATTCGGCCGCGATCAATCATATCCAATAAACGGCCAGGTGTTGCTACTAATAAATGACAACCGCGATCTAAATCACGCATTTGATCACCAATATGAGCACCACCATATCTTAAATGTCATAATTCATGCAATGTCCAACTATGATTAATTCAATATTTATACTTACACAACACATGGACGAACTCTTGATCTGTAAGCGAATTTTTTACTTTCATCGTAAATTTGTGTGGCCAGTTCCCTTGTTGGTGCTAAGACAAGTCCCAAAGGATACTGTTTACGACGGCTTCTGGTATGTTGAATATTCGGTGGACCAGCTTCGTACATTTGATTTAAAATTGGTACAAGAAATGCCGCAGTTTTTCCCGAACCAGTTTGCGCACACGCCATCACATCTCTTCTTTCCAAAATTATTGGAATTGCATATTTCTGAACAGGTGTAGGAGTATCATAACGGGCAGCCGCAATGTTTTCGCGTATAATTTCTGTCAACTGTACTTCTTCAAACTGGAATAAAAAAAAAAACGGAAAAAATCAGTGATTACGCTACTGATCCTGATGATTTTAATAATCAATCAAACTTACAGATACAATATGAGGGGGGACTTTCTCGCCGGTTGCTTCAACAGGTATATCTTCATATTTGCTGAAGTTAATGCCCGTATTTCCGGAACCGAACAATTCCATTTCAAGTCGTTCATCTCTTGGCAATGGTACTGTCCAATCGTTATTATCATTACGTCTGTCATTCCAACGGTTTCCACCGCCACTACCACCACCACCACCACTATTGGATGTATCAATCCAACGTTCTCGCTTTTCGGGTTCCTGCCATCGATCATTACGTGGCAAATCATTACGGTCTCGATCATTACCATGTTGGTCCCGACCACGTACATTACGTCCCCAATCATCGAATCTGTCATATGATGACGACGAATCTCCATTTTGATAATCTCTTCTATTACGTGAATTAAAATTGGAAAAATCTCCACCACGATTATCACCACGACTGCCGAAATTACGGCCGTAACTACGATTATTTCCTCTACTATCTACACCTCTATCCCTCTCTCTATCGTAATTGGACTCAAGTCTATATCCACTAGAGTTTTGTAGCTGTTTATTACGCAGAGGCGGGGGCACGTAAGGGCCGCTTGATTCGCGACTCTGCAAGTCCAGACCAGCAATCTGGAAAAAACGACATAGCAATACGTGATGATATCCAAACTTATTATTATTATATAATAGGTGCGTAATGAGATCGTTAATGAGTAGGAATTTATTGATTGGATCACGCGTCATAGGAATCTCAATTAGGTACATCCTAAAAAAGATGTGATTTACATTTCTCGCAATCTGAGGAATCGTATTGAGTACGATTTACATAGGAAAGGCACCAAATTGCTATCAATTAACATCTTATTACAATAACAACTGACCACATAATACGGCAATAATTAAAATCTAAAGCACAATAATTCCTATCCTATTCTTCGCAGAAAGGATTCCTTCGTAAACAGTACTTATGCATTTCCTCTATTTTTTTAACCAAAGAATTTATCTCAATAATAGCATTGTTATGTGAACAATTTATAAGCAAAGCAAACATGAAATGCTGATAGAAAAAACAAAGAGTGTTTTATATGCTTATATACTATTGCTTTATAATATAACTTATATTAGATTACTAAATATTACATTTTTTCATAAAAAATTGCATACAAATGTGAAATGAAAAAATACCCAAATTCTACCATTCTATTATAACAAAGAAAATTAGATATTAAATAATCAGCATCTCATATAAACTAGACGATAAAAGGCACACTTAAAAAAAAAACGATCAATAATTGTTCCTGCGACCTCCATTGTCAGGAAACTTCCTGCTTTTAGGCGAAGATGTTTAGGAAAATTAAATGGATTGCAATTTCTCTAGCTTACCTGCTGCTCTAGACCTGTTCCATTTTGATTGGGTGCATTACTCATATTACTATAAATCAGTACGTATAATTAGAAGTTGTTACTTCTAATGGGAATTTGTCTTTTTTTTTCTCAAATATATAACACGAAGAAAAAGTAACACCAAATGCTACTATATATGTTGGTTGAAATTGCTGCAGTATCTGCGCAATGCTTAACGTCAAATTTTTATCAATAAATATATTTTTTATAATAAATGGATCTATAAAATATTTTCAAGATATTCAATTTAAACCCGAATTTTAATATTGAAATATGAATTTCACACAGAAGTTTTAAAATACAAAAAAGACACTATAAATTTTTAATCAAAGAATTGCAGCAAAACATTGTTGCCAGTTGACTTCATTTTCGCAATGACTGCAAACTTTTTAAACTTTCCTTTCATAATTTACATTTACATTACATTACAGTATTTAGCCACCACAACGCAAACAGTTAAACAATTCAATGAATTTTTTAGTTTCGTTATTTATAAAATTAAATAAAGGACATTTTTCATTTTTCTGATTTTTGAGAATTTTCAAATCAAATAATTTTCATGAATAAAATAAAATTAAAAGGTCAGAGATATTAAGTTGGCAACAACTATTTTACCACCAAACTTTAAGTTTTAACTTAAACCATTACGACGAGGACACACTTGTCTTAATTTTTAAATCAACGTTAAAAACTTAACCTTTAAATTATTTAAAATTTGCTTAAAAGGAAATTTATCAACACAAAACAAAATTTTTTTTATTTTTCTTAATTAATTAATTATATTTATTTATTATTTATATTATAATTATTTATTTCTTTATTATTTTTTTTATTTATACTATTTTTCTTAATTTATTGTACATTCTTTACTTGAACATACTGTGACTCTGAATTAAAATAAATAAAAAGTATAGCAGCTGATAACCGTGATTGTAAATCCTGTTGATTTAAATCGTGCGCCCATTCGACTTTTCCCCAATATCCAGTTTGATATTCTTCCTCCAGTCTAGATAATAATACAGTTTTCTCGGTTGATAAAAATTGTGCAGCAGCAGCTAGTGTTAATATTACCGATTTCAGTGTATCAATTCCATACATGAATCCTATATAAATAAAAGTATTTTTGCTGAATAAAAGTATTATTTCTTATGCATAGCAAAGAATTTATTTACCATTAAGTGCAGCAAAATTATATGACATAAAATGCCTTGATAATACAGCTTTATCTGTATCACTAATTGCAGCTATATCCATTGCGATGGATTTCTTTAATGAAACTTTAAACCTGTTATTAAACCATTCAATAACAGGATCCCATTCTACTGTTTGGTACTTTAATAAATCTTCGTTTTCCTGTGTGAAGAATGTCACGAATTATATACATATAATTTTATTAATTATATACGTACATTAGCTTGATATAAAATTGTATCCGTATCTAAATAATTAACAATATAATTCACTATATCCAATTTGGTATAATTATTTGGATTATCTAGTACTGTGTTACTTAATGTTGTCTAAAATCCTAAATTATAAGAATGGGTAAATCGACAGCAAAATGTTGTACTCACTAAATGCATATGACTTGGAATAATCTTATTTTTTTGCGCATCCCATTCAGATGCTACTGCTAAAGCTAACGGCTCATTTTCAACTACAAATAATTTTCCCTTTGGTGTTTTTAATTTCCTTTGATCTAAAGTGATTTCGTATTTTCCTTCACTTTTTAGTATGCCTGTATTTTTATAAAAACGATTTTTTGCAGCTGAAAGTAAATAAAACTGTTGTGTTGAACTATTTACATAACTTTATAATCAAAGTACCATAATCTCTATACAATATGCGTAACAGTTGCTTACTAGAAGTATTTATTATTTTGTTAAATTGTAAAGATAACATTTTATTTTGAATTCGCATGAAATTTTTTTGGTTAGATCAGAATATAGCCCTGTCTTCTTCATTTATACGGTATGTCTGGTTGCATCTGTCATTCTCAAAACGAAACATTTTTTTATTAATTTATTTATTTCGAAGAAAACACTGAAGTAAATATAAAAATTAAACACCATTAGCTTTAAAATCTACTAAGTTTATGTTTCATTTCATTAAATACTGTCAGAATGGAACAAACAAAATACAGCTTTAAAAAGATGTGCCCTACTTATTTCTATAATTTAGAAATATAGGTATAGCCTATCCTATTACTCCTTGTTTAAAAAAATATTATTTAGAAATAAGTGCTTCCAATAATTTCATTCGTCCTTTAACTGCTTTATAAGCGAAATAGGATTGCTCCATTGGTGCTTTATCTTCTTTTGTTAATAACATTCTACCAGTTTGATTTTGTATACCAATCTCAAATTCCCGAATTTTCCGTTTTAGTACTTTTTTCTCTTCGATGACGATTTTCAACGTTCTTTCATAACGGTTCTTATTACCTTTTTTACCAGAACTAGGTATACGACTATCTGAAGCTACGGATTCTAACCATGAAGGATATTCCTAAAATTGGCCATTAGGAATAAATAAATTCGAAGACAATTTGTGTAAAACATACCTGATGCGCTTCAACAAGCAAATCTAGCATGCCATTTGCTAAATTACGATTTTTATCGTTGAAAAATGATGTGGCCAATCCGAGATTGCCCATTCGTCCAGTACGTCCAATACGATGGACATACTCTTCAATATCAGAGGGTAAATCAAAATTAATAACATGTTTAACATGTGGTATATCCAAACCACGGACAGCACCAGCTGTAGCAACCAGTATCGGTGTATTGCCGGAACGAAATTGTTTTAAGGCATCCTCTCTTTCACGTTGTGTTCGATCACCGTGAATTGATGTTACTGGATAACCTTCTTGATGTAGAAATTCTTCGAGTGAATCGGCGCCTTTTTTCGTTTCAACAAAAACTAGTGTTAAACTTTCAGCCGACGGCTGATGCAATTCGGCTATATTTAATAAATCTAGAAGAAAAGATCGTTTGTCTGGCTCTTCGACCCAAACTACCTGGAAAGACATACGCAGTTTGAGAGATGATGAATATTATCACAAGTAAAACACGAACCTTTTGCGTAATATTTTCAGATGTTGAACCAACACGACCAACAGCTAAAAAGATATAATTATCTAAAAAGTCCCGGGCCAACATTTGAATAGGATGGGGAAATGTTGCAGAGAACATAAGTGTTTGTCTATCGCCAGTACGTGGCATTGATTTTTTCTCTACAATTCTACGAATCTGCAAACCCATATCTAACATTCTATCGGCTTCATCTAATACGAGATATCGACAATAGTCCAGACCAATTCGGCCGCGATCAATCATATCCAATAAACGGCCAGGTGTTGCTACTAATAAATGACAACCGCGATCTAAATCACGCATTTGATTACCAATATGAGCACCACCATATCTTAAATGTCATAATTCATGCAATGTCCAACTATGATTAATTCAATATTTATACTTACACAACACATGGACGAACTCTTGATCTGTAAGCGAATTTTTTACTTTCATCGTAAATTTGTGTGGCCAGTGCCCTTGTTGGTGCTAAGACAAGTCCCAAAGGATACTGTTTACGACGGCTTCTGGTATGTTGAATATTCGGTGGACCAGCTTCGTACATTTGATTTAAAATTGGTACAAGAAATGCCGCAGTTTTTCCCGAACCAGTTTGCGCACACACCATCACATCTCTTCTTTCCAAAATTATTGGAATTGCATATTTCTGAACAGGTGTAGGAGTATCATAACGGGCAGCCGCAATGTTTTCGCGTATAATTTCTGTCAACTGTACTTCTTCAAACTGGAATAAAAAAAAAACGGAAAAAATCAGTGATTACGCTACTGATCCTGATGATTTTAATAATCAATCAAACTTACAGATACAATATGAGGGGGGACTTTCTCGCCGGTTGCTTCAACAGGTATATCTTCATATTTGCTGAAGTTAATGCCCGTATTTCCGGAACCGAACAATTCCATTTCAAGTCGTTCATCTCTTGGCAATGGTACTGTCCAATCGTTATTATCATTACGTCTGTCATTCCAACGGTTTCCACCGCCACTACCACCACCACCACCACTATTGGATGTATCAATCCAACGTTCTCGCTTTTCGGGTTCCTGCCATCGATCATTACGTGGCAAATCATTACGGTCTCGATCATTACCAAGTCTATATCCACTAGAGTTTTGTAGCTGTTTATTACGCAGAGGCGGGGGCACGTAAGGGCCGCTTGATTCGCGACTCTGCAAGTCCAGACCAGCAATCTGGAAAAAACGACATAGCAATACGTGATGATATCCAAACTTATTATTATTATATAATAGGTGCGTAATGAGATCGTTAATGAGTAGGAATTTATTGATTGGATCACGCGTCATAGGAATCTCAATTAGGTACATCCTAAAAAAGATGTGATTTACATTTCTCGCAATCTGAGGAATCGTATTGAGTACGATTTACATAGGAAAGGCACCAAATTGCTATCAATTAACATCTTATTACAATAACAACTGACCACATAATACGGCAATAATTAAAATCTAAAGCACAATAATTCCTATCCTATTCTTCGCAGAAAGGATTCCTTCGTAAACAGTACTTATGCATTTCCTCTATTTTTTTAACCAAAGAATTTATCTCAATAATAGCATTGTTATGTGAACAATTTATAAGCAAAGCAAACATGAAATGCTGATAGAAAAAACAAAGAGTGTTTTATATGCTTATATACTATTGCTTTATAATATAACTTATATTAGATTACTAAATATTACATTTTTTCATAAAAAATTGCATACAAATGTGAAATGAAAAAATACCCAAATTCTACCATTCTATTATAACAAAGAAAATTAGATATTAAATAATCAGCATCTCATATAAACTAGACGATAAAAGGCACACTTAAAAAAAAAACGATCAATAATTGTTCCTGCGACCTCCATTGTCAGGAAACTTCCTGCTTTTAGGCGAAGATGTTTAGGAAAATTAAATGGATTGCAATTTCTCTAGCTTACCTGCTGCTCTAGACCTGTTCCATTTTGATTGGGTGCATTACTCATATTACTATAAATCAGTACGTATAATTAGAAGTTGTTACTTCTAATGGGAATTTGTCTTTTTTTTTCTCAAATATATAACACGAAGAAAAAGTAACACCAAATGCTACTATATATGTTGGTTGAAATTGCTGCAGTATCTGCGCAATGCTTAACGTCAAATTTTTATCAATAAATATATTTTTTATAATAAATGGATCTATAAAATATTTTCAAGATATTCAATTTAAACCCGAATTTTAATATTGAAATATGAATTTCACACAGAAGTTTTAAAATACAAAAAAGACACTATAAATTTTTAATCAAAGAATTGCAGCAAAACATTGTTGCCAGTTGACTTCATTTTCGCAATGACTGCAAACTTTTTAAACTTTCCTTTCATAATTTACATTTACATTACATTACAGTATTTAGCCACCACAACGCAAACAGTTAAACAATTCAATGAATTTTTTAGTTTCGTTATTTATAAAATTAAATAAAGGACATTTTTCATTTTTCTGATTTTTGAGAATTTTCAAATCAAATAATTTTCATGAATAAAATAAAATTAAAAGGTCAGAGATATTAAGTTGGCAACAACTATTTTACCACCAAACTTTAAGTTTTAACTTAAACCATTACGACGAGGACACACTTGTCTTAATTTTTAAATCAACGTTAAAAACTTAACCTTTAAATTATTTAAAATTTGCTTAAAAGGAAATTTATCAACACAAAACAAAAATTTTTTTATTTTTCTTAATTAATTAATTATATTTATTTATTATTTATATTATAATTATTTATTTCTTTATTATTTTTTTTATTTATACTATTTTTCTTAATTTATTGTACATTCTTTACTTGAACATACTGTGACTCTGAATTAAAATAAATAAAAAGTATAGCAGCTGATAACCGTGATTGTAAATCCTGTTGATTTAAATCGTGCGCCCATTCGACTTTTCCCCAATATCCAGTTTGATATTCTTCCTCCAGTCTAGATAATAATACAGTTTTCTCGGTTGATAAAAATTGTGCAGCAGCAGCTAGTGTTAATATTACTGATTTCAGTGTATCAATTCCATACATGAATCCTATATAAATAAAAGTATTTTTGCTGAATAAAAGTATTATTTCTTATGCATAGCAAAGAATTTATTTACCATTAAGTGCAGCAAAATTATATGATATAAAATGCCTTGATAATACAGCTTTATCTGTATCACTAATTGCAGCTATATCCATTGCGATGGATTTCTTTAATGAAACTTTAAACCTGTTATTAAACCATTCAATAACAGGATCCCATTCTACTGTTTGGTACTTTAATAAATCTTCGTTTTCCTGTGTGAAGAATGTCACGAATTATATACATATAATTTTATTAATTATATACGTACATTAGCTTGATATAAAATTGTATCCGTATCTAAATAATTAACAATATAATTCACTATATCCAATTTCGTATAATTATTTGGATTATCTAGTACTGTGTTACTTAATGTTGTCTAAAATCCTAAATTATAAGAATGGGTAAATCGACAGCAAAATGTTGTACTCACTAAATGCATATGACTTGGAATAATCTTATTTTTTTGCGCATCCCATTCAGATGCTACTGCTAAAGCTAACGGCTCATTTTCAACTACAAATAATTTTCCCTTTGGTGTTTTTAATTTCCTTTGATCTAAAGTGATTTCGTATTTTCCTTCACTTTTTAGTATGCCTGTATTTTTATAAAAACGATTTTTTGCAGCTGAAAGTAAATAAAACTGTTGTGTTGAACTATTTACATAACTTTATAATCAAAGTACCATAATCTCTATACAATATGCGTAACAGTTGCTTACTAGAAGTATTTATTATTTTGTTAAATTGTAAAGATAACATTTTATTTTGAATTCGCATGAAATTTTTTTGGTTAGATCAGAATATAGCCCTGTCTTCTTCATTTATACGGTATGTCTGGTTGCATCTGTCATTCTCAAAACGAAACATTTTTTTATTAATTTATTTATTTCGAAGAAAACACTGAAGTAAATATAAAAATTAAACACCATTAGCTTTAAAATCTACTAAGTTTATGTTTCATTTCATTAAATACTGTCAGAATGGAACAAACAAAATACAGCTTTAAAAAGATGTGCCCTACTTATTTCTATAATTTAGAAATATAGGTATAGCCTATCCTATTACTCCTTGTTTAAAAAAATATTATTTAGAAATAAGTGCTTCCAATAATTTCATTCGTCCTTTAACTGCTTTATAAGCGAAATAGGATTGCTCCATTGGTGCTTTATCTTCTTTTGTTAATAACATTCTACCAGTTTGATTTTGTATACCAATCTCAAATTCCCGAATTTTCCGTTTTAGTACTTTTTTCTCTTCGATGACGATTTTCAACCGTTCTTGTAATTCTAATTTTGAAAGCGACTGAATATTTTCATTTGATGACGATGTCGATGATGATGTTGATGTATCAGTAGTCGTGGTACTGGTGGTGGTTGTAGTAATAGTAGTAGTATTCACAGTGGTTGTCAGTGGTCCATTAATGTTCTCAATAGCTTTCTCCTGATTATCAATTTGTGGCGTTTCCAAATTAGGTTCAGATTCCGAGCCAGATGTTGTTGTCACGAAAGTCATTGCTTCATTTTCATGGATTGTTGCCAATTCACCAGCTCCACTTGTCTATAAAAATCATTTTTCTTAATCTTAAACTTTGCAAGCTAAAGTAATGTTTTACAAAGTACAAGAATTTGACAGAAAGTATAATCTAATCTAATGGGCGAGAAGGTTACGTGTACATTGTCCGGTACAATGAACTGCCCCTGACTACATGTAACATGTAGCCATCACATGAACACATTCTGTGGAAAAAATAATTGCCCATACTATTTCATTGCGGTACTTCATCAAAAATCTAGTGATTTTATATTTTACAAATTATAACTAATCCAGAACTTACATTATTTATTTTTGCAACCATACGTTTCAAAAGTCGATATCGATCATAATATGGTCGTACTAAATCACGATCTTCTTTTTTTTGCACTCGTCCATGTACCGATTCTAAAAAAAGTAATGACTTTTGCATTGCAAGTTTTTCCTCTAATAATTGTGCAGGTGTCATTGATTCTAAATCAATATTTTCCTTATGTTTTCCATTCAGTTTCTTAAAATGATCAGTTGATTTTAAATCGGATCAATTGTTATACAAATTAACACTTACTTGATCGATATTATTGATTGTTTCCTGTAAAGTTGCATTATTTTTTTTCGTAATGATTTTCTGATTGAACGGAATTAATGGATAGTTCAATGACAAGTCAGATAATTGTTTCAATTCTTTTTTATAACGACATAAATCCTCGCATAATTTCTTCAATACACCATCTTTTAATTTATCAAAATGTGATGGTTTAAATCCATATTGTTCCTCATAATCGGCTTCTTTGATTTTAATTTTCTTCTTATGGCTGTTAATCAGCTTATTCAATTTTTGAATTCTTTCATTTACAGGATTAAACATTTTCCCTTCATCATATGCTTTAACATTTGGTATATCTGGATCCATATAAATTCGATGCTTAGCAATGATTGATGTCTTTGGTGATGCAAGTAACATCGGATTCGATTGGGTAACTAATGACAGTATGGGCGACGACAGTGTATCATCATCCCCTTCATTATCATCATTGTCTTCGTGTAACTGGTAATTTATACTGCGTGACAAAACTGGTTCAGTTGAATTAATCGATTCTTGCAAAGTAGTCGAAAAATCAAGTACGGGAGATATTGGAGAAATATACTCAGGGGTTGGCGTGTTGTAATCGATTGTTTGGACTTTTAAACACTGTGGTTGTTCATTAGTTGTGCCTACAAAATTCATACATACATCATTAGTATATTACTATACAAGTACAAATATTCATTATCACAGAATACCATAAAAGCAAAATAATACAGAAAATTCAACTCCTCTCGAGTATCATTTAGATTAAAAGTTATTAATTGGCACCAATAACCAATGAGAGAATCTTTGTATGCTTTTAGACTGACTGCTGATGTATTTTTAATAATTATTTTGTTGGAAGTTGTATTATTCTGTGGTATTGACTATTGCTACCTACCATTACCAATACTGGTAGGATTTTTTGTAGAAATATCTTTTTCATTTCCATATCCCTTACTTTTTGATCCATTCCTAATTATAATATGCGTTTTATTGTTATTATAACGTCTTCCAATTATTTTTTGTTTACGAAAATTATGTGGTCGAGCAAATCGTTCATGAGATCGTCGTTTCTCATATTCATGGTCATCGGAAATGATTATTAAAGAATTGTTGAATTCACCTGCATTATTGGAATCAGCATCATTATTCTGATCTTTAATAAGACCATCATTCTTATCACTTATTTCATCATTTTCTTTAGGGAATTGCAATTTATCAATATCTGATAATTGAGCAATAGATTTTGGAAAATCACCTGAACTAGATACTCGTCGTATATTATTGTGAATACCAGCATCATGGTCATTATAATTTTCAACTGAAGTTGACGATGATGACGATGATGATGATGATGATTTTTTTTCCACAGAAATTGTTGGTCGTTCTTCAGAATTTGAACGTATTAATTTTTGATTACGTTCTTGACGTTCATGTTGGGAACCGGTACTTTCTTGTCGTTCTTTTCGTTTTCTTATTCTTGTTTTTGCCGATATGGTACTGGCGCTTGTATTTTGTTGCTGCTGTAATGTTATCTTCTGTACTTTACAGATAATATGATCCTGTTCAATTTTTACTACCACTTTTTGTGGCTGATCCGCTGCTGCTGCTGCCGCCGCTGCTACTGGCTTAACTGATGCTGGTGTAGCAGCACTTTTCATTATTGGCTGAAATAATAATATTGAAACTAGCAAGTGGAATCGAGTCGAACAGAAAAACTAATAATTCGTAATCTAAAGATACGTGGGTACTAACTCACCTTTATTACGTATTTCGCAGTACTTATATTTTAGACTGATTGATACAAATGTTAAACAATTATTTAATAGCGTTTATGAATAATCTAAACAACTCTTCTATTTTCTGTGTGCTTTTCTTGGAAAAAAAAATTACAAAAACTACAAAAGATATGATGTAAATATAAGAAATAAAATAATTAGTATCAGAAAAAAATTATTATTTTGAGCCAATTATCATATCTCTATCTCGACACATTTTTTTATTATTATTCTTTTCTATTTTTTTTTTCTTAAAAAAAATCGAATCTATGGCTGTTTCAGGAAATGTGTAGAAACCAAACGGAATTTTAGCATGTGGCTTATTCAACCAGTCTTATTTATTTTCGCAACTTTAAAGTTGCTCCTGATGATTACAGATTTGTGTTGGCTGATCAGAGATCTAAATTAAAAAAAAAAAAAAACAATAAATACACATTAAAAAGCAAATTTCGCATGAATCACAGATTATTTGTCATGCAGTAAAAATTTCATTGTTGAAATTCATCATGCACAAAGTAATGAGTCAACTTAAAATGGAGTAGTAATGGAAATTTCCATTTCAATTCGAATACTTATGTATTTAGTTGCCGGCACTTAATGGTTATAACTCCCCTACCTCACAGAAATAAATAATAAATAAATTAATCACGGATCTTTCACTTACCAGAAACCATTATGGCTGTAAAATGTAAATTATATCAAGTTTCTTTCACTTTTGTAAATATTTACAAACAGAATTAAATAATGCGTTAACAACAATGTATACGTAAAGACAAAGAGAAAATAAATCGATAAATAGTACAGATGGAATAAGGAAGGAAACAGGCAAGATGATGAGATAAATTTGTAATACGCAATCGCAGTAGGCTACTAAACCTAGTAGATCTATATTTAGGTTAAAATGATTATATAATAATAATAATAATAGTAATGATTTGGAGCAATAACTAGCAAAAAATCAATAATTATATTTAGTGAAAGTAGTAGTTTAATTTAATAGCCAAATCTGTAGCTTCTATATGTAATTAAGCTTTTTGAACTTTTCCAGCTCGTTTTATTTTAACATATTACAAGAACAATGTCCTATGCAATATGTACATAATAATTGTATTTTTTTATTAACTATTTAAGAATATGTCCTAGTCTAGATATGCCACCTTTAATAAATATTTGTTATGTTCTACCAGAAAACATTTGTTTTCTGGTAGAACAGACAAGTTCACAACATTTGAAATGTTTTCAAATGTTGTGAACTTTGAGTTTGATAAATAAAACAATAACAATAAAACTATAATGCATACGAATGATATATAAAACATTTTTTTGTTTTTATGCATTTATCTCGCCACGTTCCAGATTTTTATCACCACATAAGTGGTGATAAAATTCGCTTGCATTTTATTTTCAGTTTGATATTAACTTTTTTGTTGGACAAACGATATGATGAAAGCAAAATTATTTCTGTTAAATAAGGAATTTGAAGGTTTTCCAAAGCCTACTGATTTCAAATTAGTAGAAGAAGAATTGCCACCATTACAGGATGGAGGTATTTGTGCGATTTTCTGATAATTAAGTTTGATCATTATATAGAATTCATTTCTGTGTGAAGGATTTATTTTAACATGTTGCTTTGTTTCGTTTTTCAGAATTTCTTGCTAAAGCAGTATATATTGGTGTTGATCCATATATGAGGGTTATTGCCAAGTCTAATCCAAAAGGAGGTGCAATTATTGCCGTTCAAGTTGCTTTGTACGTCTTTATTTTATACAGGGTTGTTAAAAAAAATTTGGCTATATTGAATTTTATGCTGCAATTTTAATAACGCCGGATATTTCTTAAATTTTAGAATAATAGAGAGCAAAACTCCAGACTATCCAGTTGGAAAATATGTAGTTGGTTCATTCGGTTGTAGAACGTATACAAATGTAAACAAACTAACGTGTGAACAGTTTCCATTGCCACTTTACATTGTACCTGATTTAAAAGATTTACCATTATCTTTAGCTCTGGGAGTCGTAGGAATGCCAGGGTTCGATAAAAGCAATTCAGTGTTTTTCTTATGTTCTATTAACTAAATCATTTTATTTTATATGGTATAGAGCTACAGCATATTTTGGATTTCTGGAACTATGTCAGCCAAAAGCTGGTGAAACTGTTGTTGTTACATGCGCTGCTGGTGCTGTTGGTAGCATTGTAGGACAAATAGCAAAAATAAAAGGATGCCGAGTTATTGGCATTACTGGTACAAAGCAAAAATGTGATTTGTTATTAAACGAATTTAATTTTGACGCTGCTATTAATTACAAAACTGATAATGTCGCTGAAGCTTTGAAAAAATATGCATCAAATGGAATTGATTGCTATTTTGATAATGTGAGTCAAATATGTGCAAATGTGCAGAATAATATTGCATAGAAGTTCAACTCTTGATAAATTATCAATTATTAGTTAGCAATAACAATAACCTATTGATGAGAAAGTTTTTAAGTTCGTAGTTGAGTGATTGTATTTCTATATGCAATTATTCTGAGAAATATACTACTACAGTTGCTAGATCGTCCAAAATACCGCTACTTAGCAGCCATTAAGAAGCAAATCTGCATATGCTAAAGTCAGCAGCGCACTCTGTAATAAGCTGAAGCAATGAATTTATGCCTTGCGGTATCAAAGATCTAAAAACTGTAGTTTACCATTTATTAAATTTAAATCAATACACTATAATTAGGTTGGCGGACGTATGAGCGTAACTATTCTAAAACAAATGAACACTTATGGTAGAGTATCAGTTTGTGGTAGTATTTCTGAATATAATGCTACAGAACCATTAAAAAGTACTAAATTCAATTAAATTAATAGAAAATAAGTGATTAATATTTCCGTTTGCAGTTGAAAGTTTCTTTCGCACAGTAGTTCTAAGCCAGTTAAAACTTGAAGGATTTCTGGTGCCACGTTGGTGGGATCGTCTGCCTGAAGCATTTGAACAAAATATCAAATGGATTCAAGAAGGAAAAATTAAATATCGGGAAAAAATAACGAATGGTTTTGAAAATTTATTTACTGCATTTACAGATATGCTAGAAGGAGGCAATATTGGGAAGGCTATTGTTAAAGTTTAACTTAATCTATATTTAAGATATAGATCTTGGGACGTTTGTAAACGTCCCACTACCCCCAACGTAGTGGGACGTTTACAAAAAAGTTTCAACAAAATATAACAATAGCATAAGATCTACAAAGAGGAGGTCCTGGTCAGTCATATCCTGGAGCAGGATGTGACTGACCCGGTATTCTTTAAGCCGATCAGCCTTATCTCGCGCGTTCATGCTGAAAATTTTGGTGAGTTTACTATTTATCTATATTGAGAGTAACGTTCTTGTGTCCAGTCCCCTGTATAGTCAACAGTATGCTTACCAACATGAGCAGTCTATAGAAACAAAATTAAATTTCCAATTAGATAGAAAACTAAGTTATAAAGATTACAGAGTATCGCTCTTTTATATTCTTGTTGCTACGATTTATCTTAATTATTACTGGTCAAGTCTGAAGGTAATTTTTAATTTTGTTTTTATAGAAGAATTATCTGATTAGAACATAAGCGATGTGGGCGATTAATTTTAATTTAAAACAACAAATTGTCCTAAGTAAAAAACTAGCTAGACAAAACAGATAATAAAATAATAAAAAAGGGGCGCCAACGGTTGGCGCCCTCAATTTAATATAGAAGTTATCTAGCATATAATCCATAATTTTGTGGTAGTTCAGCTCGTAAAGTGTTGGTAGTTATGAGTAGATCAGGAAGTTGATCGATGTTCAAACCTTCTACATCATTTTTTTTTAATAAAAAAAAAAATTGCGAATTCATTATTGATTTTCAATATTTCAATATCAATTCTTTCGAATTCTGATTGCGAATTTAGAAATAAGAAATTGTATAAATGTTTTTTAAATTTTATTTAGCCTTTTTTTGTGGATTTTTTATCCTGTTATATTTTTCCTTTGACTTTTTTTACTCTGGCGGCCGTTTCGATATTTAAATCTTTCTCAAAGAGTTTTTATTATTTCTTTTTGTAATTGTGCTTTGATGTGGTGTTTTCAATTTTTAGTGATTAAAATTATTTTCACGAAATAAAAATTAAGTTTACGAAGCTTGGTAATTCCAGCCTTAGATTGAAATATCTGTAGAACATGTATATACTTATACTTTAAAACATTCTGTCAATATTAATTGATACTTATTTACCTTAACATTACTTATTTAAATTCATTTTTCAATGAAGATGATTTGCCTTGAAAAAACAGCTGTAGAAAATTCCTGGAAGGTTGGTCTATTTTCTTATTAAGCAAAGAAGTGGGTGTCAGCAAATGTAACTTTAGTTCAGTTATCATTCAATTTTGGTAGTAACCAGTATTTTCGTATTCGTTTTTTCGTCTGTTTTTATTTCCTAAGATTAAATGAATTCTGTTAATTGTTTAGAGGATGTTTCAGCCCTATTTAACGGCAATACCGAGTCGATTTTGGCACTTCTCCAAGGACATCAGTTAATGAAATCTCGATTTAGATGCAGGAAATCTATATGCCGCTGTTTCTGTGTTATACATAACCTAGGTGACTATTATCTTAATAGCTATTTTTTTTTGCGAGAAATGTCATGTGAAGTACCCTGTAACTGTGGGAAGCTTCTTCGAAGGCATAATGGCAACACCGAAAGATATTTTTCGAATGCTATTTACTTGGTGTTGTCTAGTCAGCGTAGGGGTTGCTTCCCAAATTGTAAACATTAAAGAACATACTGTAATTCAATATTACAGGTACTTCCGCGATATTTGTTCATGGAAAATATTGAACACCAATATTACTCTAGGTGGTGAAGGGCACGTTGTACAAATCGACGAGTCCCTCATTGCCAAAAGAAAATATAACCGTTGGTACCGGAACAATGAGTGCTGGGAATCTACAGTGTAACAGATAAAAGAGGTCTAGTATTCAAACTACCGGATAGACGCTTGAAACACTATGTGACTTAATAAAGGAGAATGTCAAACCGGGAACAGAAATATGGGCCGATTGTTTTAAATCGTACAATCCATTGCAATTCCTTGATGGGGTTTCAGCGTACATTCATGGTACAATAAACTATAGTAAAAATTTCGTGGACCTCGTCACTGGTGTGCATGCAAATTGTGTAGGATTCTGGAGCGCCTTGAAACAATTTTTAAGACGCTTATACGTTCTAGACTCCCCTTACATAAATGAATATCTAGACCAATTTATGTGGCACCAAGAATATTCCGGCACCCAAAATTCCAGATTTTCCTGCATCATCGAACATATATATATATATATATGTTCTTTCTTTCTTTCTCTAGTCTTATACGTTTTTGCTTCACGTCACTGCATCGCTAATCTTTCTCCATTCTTTCCTGTTGTTTGCCATCCTACTAGCTTCACTCATCGTTATTCTTCTTCTTTGTAATATCTTTTCTATTATGTCATCCCAGGTAGTTTCAGGCCTTCCCCTTTTTCTTTTCTGCCCAGTAGCTTCCCATACCCTTCTCACTTGTCTTTCCTGTCCCATTCTTTTCAGATGGCCCCACCATCCCAACTGCCTCTTCTCTATGTATTTGTGTATCGCCTCTATTCCTAATTCTTTTCTTATTTCTTCATTCTTGATTCTTTCTCTCTTTGTCACTCCCTTTACTCTCCTCATGTATTTCATTTCTACCGCTTGAACTTTACTTATTTCCTTTTTATCTGTTATCCATGTCTCACATCCAAATGTCAGTATTGGTCTTATTATTGTTTTATAGACGTTTATTTTTGTTTCCCTTGATATTTCTTCTTTCCCCACAATCGTATTGCTGATACTGTAAAACACTTTCATTGCTTTTCCTATTCGGCTGTTAATTTCTTCTTCTTGCTTTCCTGAACTAGTTATTTCTACTCCCAGATATTTCCATTTCGACACTTGCTCCAATTTTATCTTATCTACCATGATTTTTATTTCATGTTGCTCCCCGATCACCATTACTTTTGTTTTCTCTTTACACATCTCCATTCCGTTCTCTCTAAGCATAAATAAATGGAATTTCATTCCATTTATTTATGCTTGTCTGCAACTCTTTTTCGTTAGATGCTATCACCATTATATCGTCCGCAAATGCTCCAATGTTTACTTCAACTCTCTCCATATAATTCCATCCCACGCCAAGTCCTCTAGTTCTTTCTTTCACTTTCCTTATTATTTTGTCCATGTAAATATTAAATAATGTTGGACTTAGTCGTCCTCCCTGTCGTAGTCCGTCTTTATCATCGAACATATTAAAGAAAAATACCCATGCCAGTAAACTGTAAGTACATATTTCTTTTTCTATAGTACAGACTTACAATATTATCTAGCTTGACTTATACTAAACACTGTATTGTCGGCGCAGAAATCCTCAGCTACTACATATAGAGAGAGAGAGAAGTGATTTCCTTCATCTAGTCCTTTTCTAACACATATGAGTAGACCGAGAATTATTCAATTTTCAAGCGTTAATTAAGACATTATTTGTTATCTATCCTCTAATTTTTTTTAACGTCTATTGTTTTATTTTATTAAAGAAATGAAAAAATCGGGTGACGGGATAACTTCGTAGACCCGAATTTTGTTTAGTTACGTTATATTATATGTATCTTTTGTTATAATTAAATAAAAATCGAATTCAGTGATTATTACTTACATACTTAACGTCTTATTAATATTAGTTAAAATGTCAATAGATTCTAAATGTAAGGGATTATTTTTATTTAATTGTTTTGACAAATTACACTAAAGTCTCTATTCAAGGCACCTTCTCATGCTATATTTCAAGAGTTTATTACCAATTAATAAACTTAGTTGTCACACACTTTGCATATTATCTACATACATAAAGAATCTTTCATTTCCAATACAAATATACATATATTGCAATCGATGAATCAAAAAAATGTTGTAAATCATTAATGTTGTAAATTATCATTAACTCTATTTGTCTCTGCAGCTCATCCACAAGCTCTAAAAAATCTATTAAATTTGGCATTTTAAATTATATAATTAAATAGTTTACAGAGTTGATGACGGCATAAAATACAAAAATTGAATATAACCCAACTAAAATACACTTAAGGGTGGTAAAATCGACACTTAAATGTTGGGGAAAATTTTGGTCTCAAAAAAGTTTTTTTTTTTTGAAAAAACACTTATCGATGGCTATGAAACTGATTACTGATCCTTCGTGCCACTTAGGTGAAAAAGTAGCCTTATATAAGGACTATGAATACGGCCATTAGTTTTTGTTGATCGCAGCGCCCCGTAATGGCAGGTCGCTTTTTTTCCTAGTGTTCACTCTTTCTTATAGTTCTCTATAGTTTTAAATTTTAATTAATAAAACACCAATAAACCCGCTGTAAAAATAGATATTTTTTTTATAATTATTATTTAAGATGTCTTTAGGAATATCTCTTACAGATGGCACCTCTAATGAATGTTTATTTTCCAGATAGAAAGAAAAAGTAGGGGCGGACTTCTTTTATGAAATCCTTTGAGCTTTCGGCGTGTTCAGAATATGCCCTCCAAAGTTTTCAAAGCGCACGCGCTAAACCACTGGAGTAATATTTTCAACAAAATCTGCCGAATTTGGCCGAAGTAAAGTGAAATTTAGTAGTGCAGAGGGAATATAAGTGATGACGTCGCTCCGTGATATTGTTACTTTTAAAGTTGATTTTGTGAAAAAATTGTATGTTTCAAAGTAAAATTGTTATGAAAGTATTTGTATGTGTACGTTTTATATTGCTAGTGGACTATAAAAATTCAATAAATAATTATGAAGTTTAATTTATAGGTTCATTGAAATGATTAAATAAATTAAATAACCGAAAAAAAATTTTAAAATGTTAGTGCAGTGCATCAACAAATGTTTGAAACTTAATATATGTACTGTTTGGGAAAAATAAGAAAAAGGTTTATGATGACAAAAGAATATTTTGCTGTTGTATTAAAGCTAAATAGAAATTGGTGTTAACAAAGATAAGTTATGTATTTTTTATTATCTGATACAATTTCTGAAACAAAAGACTATCATAAATAATAGATTATTCAATTATTCAAAGACTTATAAAGTAATTCTGGATTCTCGGTAGATGTAGATTTACTTCTGTGTTTTGTTTGGCTAAAATAATAACACTTTTCTGGGTTTTGAACATTTGAGAAAAATCTCATAGGTTGCTCTTTACAATAGTACTTACATAAATAATAGATTTCATGTGATATTCTTATTATAATTATTTTATTCGAAAATTTACTGCTAGTTGTAAATAAGGTAATTAGTAATTATATTTACTTATTTTGTGTACCATTGCAGTGTTTTTGTACTTGCTCTGAAACTTTTGAAAAATGTAATTATATGCCGGGTGGTATGTTTTAGAAATACTCTTATTGTTTGTAATATGAAAATCTAAATGCACATATATATACATATATGTATAATGTAGAAATCTTTATGTAATTATACAAATATAGTTTCTGTTTTCTGTTCAATGCTTGTTCTAGCCTCGGCTAATAGTGATGGCTCTTGCCAGAACAAGAGAAATAGATAGGTGCTGACTCAATTGGAATTCACCAACAAAAAAAATCAAATTTGAACTATGTACATTTATTTACAACACTGGTTGAGATTATTTACAATGATTGAAATAATACAACTTTGATGTAAATACAAAACAACCACCTCAGATTCATGTAGTGAGAGAAAGTCTTTTGCCGTGAATATAAACTTTACAGTGCTAATCTTGTTCCCGATCAGTAGATTTCTTTTACTGTCGCGATGGAGTGAGCTAGTGATTTATTTTATCACTTGAGGACATGTAAGTAACTTTACTATCGCGAGAGAGTTAGAATTATACTTGTCGACACGTAAGTAAATTTACTGTCGCGATAGAGAGAGAGCTTATGCTTGAGACACGTGAGTGATTGGTTGTGAGATATGATTGTTAAGATACACTTGTGTAGAAACACTTTAAATTAGTCACTGTAAAACTATATACTGTCTTCTTGAATGTTTCATTCCCATATACATAATAAATAGGACGCACTGAGCACTGAACCACCATTAAACGTATATTGATGGGCCCTCTCTCAAGCGTGAATTTAATCTAAGTGGTGATTGGAAAATTCTTATAATTAATAAATTTGAACAATTTTCGACGCAAGTTTGATAGAACAGAATGTGGAAATCTTATTCTATAATACATATCACTACTGAACAAAAATATCAATCAATAAAAAAGATACAATCAAAATCATATAAAAATTAGTAGAGTTCATCGTTCAGAAACGATAAAAAAGTGCATAGTAATTAACGTAAATATTGTATACAAACAAAAATTGTGTGAAAAGTAAATACATATTTAAATCTACGTAACAAAAAAAATTATTAGTAATTACAGAACCAAAACAACATATAGCAGCGAAATTTAAATCGCCGGCAAAACAAGTGCCATATGTAGTCAAGACGGATTTCTTTGGCTACTCCTCTGACGTCACGTTAATAAGCAGTAAACTGTATTTTCGAATACCTTAGAGTTATGTGCTGGTAAAAATGTGTTATTTTATGTACCTTGTACTATAAAGCAGATGTATTATTTCTTTGCAACTTTCCAATGTATGCAGATTTACTAACGAAGTGTATATGAAAAGTAATTTATATGGTAGATCTGCTTTAAGTAAAAAACTTGAACCTTTATGTTGTTGGTAATAATTTGCAGTTTGTTCGAGTTCATAATTGAATGGTATTATTTATATGGGTCAAGAGCGTTGGTTATATTTAGTCGTTGTATGTTAATTTATTCATTTGAAAACTAGAATTATCATATGGATAAATGGTCAAAAATTGGCCCACATAAATCGTAGATAGAGCAGCAACATGATTTTACGTGTGTTACATATCCATTTCAATTATTAACAGACAATTCATTGTTTAAAATGAGTTAGAATAATCAATGTAGTTGACTCTGCATGATAACAGACGCGGGGCGGAGCTCACGATTAGAAACGGGTTGTGCGGCAGAGGAGAGGTAACGAGCATAAAAAGACGACAATACCAGCGAGCGACCGCAGTAGCTGGTCCTGCGTTTGGCGACATCACATCATCACCTAGACGACGGTTACAAACCAATCTGTTCTTTTCAGAACAAATTGAACATTGTTCTTTTTCAAGACCACAATAGAAAAATAGAAATAGAAGATTTGGATAGAAATTCTATTGTTCTGTTTTAAAACAAAGAAGAGATATTAGCGTTATAAACAAATCGTTCTTTTTCAAGAACAAATTCTGGAAAATCGTACTAAAGTAAATCGTTCTTTTTCAAGAACCAAATGTAGAAAATCAAATTGAAAGTAAATCGTTCTTTTTCAAGAACAAAATGTAGAAAATCATACTGAAAGTAAATCGTTCTTTTTCAAGAACCAAAGAAAAAAAAGAAAATCGTGTTAATGTAGTACTTAGTAGTAGTGTGACGTCACGTCGAAAACAGCTCGTTTCTAAGTGAAATACGACCCGCATTTTGTTGTGACGTCGCGTCATTGTTATTATTTTTAAAGAATGCCATAAATTCTCTTGTTGTTATACAACAATACTGTTGAAAAGCAATTTGGTAGTCTGGTTATTATAGTATAGTCTATGGTGATGGTTAACTGTCGATGTTAACAGAACATCACTATAACTGCCAGTTGTCTGGTGTGTTAAAAATATAGAATATAGAAGTCAACCGATGTCGTACAATATAAAATTATTCATGGTCAATCAATTAATTCTGTTTCCTTTCTTTATATATAAATGTTAATTTCTTATGTTTTGTTCAATAAATCTTTTGCTTGAACTTCTGGTGTTTTCATTAAAACAACAAATACAATTCAAATGTTTTATTTCTTTATTAATTAAATATGCAAATCCCATACATTTAGAAATAGATATAAATCAATTCTCAAAATCAACTTTGAAGGGAACAACACTACGGAGCAACCTCATCACTTAGATTTCCTCTGCACTGCTAAATTTCCCTTTATTTCGGCTAAATTCGGTAGATTTCGTTAAAAATGTTGCTCCAGTGGTTTAGCGCGTGCGCTTTGGAAATTCTAGAGGCACAGTCTGAACACGCCGTTTGAGTGCAATGACACATTAAAAAATCTCTATAGCGGCTTTTACAGTTGACAAGTTTCTTGTTATCGGTTTCTGCTGATGTGCGTATCGCTCTTTTTGACAAGTTTGCCATACTTAACAAAAACAAGTTCTGCGCTATTTTTCATGTCACTTAGCAGCAAGTTTAGTAATATCATAGAAAAGAGCGTGGCTATTGTAATATTTTGTATAAATTTATGTATGCCGACTTATCGACTGAAATTTTCATTCCTAAGAGAACTGCTGATTCTTATGTTTATTTTACCATATAGATACGTAGTATAATATGAAATGGTTCTATTTTAAATATGGACTTTTTTTTTATTTTGGGTTAGCACCTCTTAATGTAATCGAAATAGTGGAAAAGAAAATTGGCAACTGTAAAGCCAAACGACTATTTTTTCATTCAAGAAACTTGCCATCGGGTAACGATGTAAAACTTGTCAATTGTAAAAGCCGCTTAATATTACAGATATTGATAATATATCAATTACAGACAAATGATAGGGGAGTGTTTTGTATTTTTATACATTTATCTTATCTGCACATTTCAGGTTTTTATTCGAACCCGAAAATATTCACTGGCATTGTTTTTCAGTTAGATATTAACTTTTTCTTGGAAAAAGAGTATGGCGATAGTACAACAGTTATTAATACGTAGGGCATGTACAGGTTTTCCAACGCCTACTGACTTCAGATACTACGAAACGGATTTGTCACCACTACAAGATGGAGGTATTTGCGGCATTCTTATAGTTTAATATTTGTATGGAGATTAAATTTAACATGTTTGCTTTTTGTTTTTCAGAATTTCTTGCTAAAGCATTATATGTTAGTGTTGATCCATACATGAGAGCTTATAGTAATAAGGCTGATTCACGAAATGCATTTTTTGGCCTTCAAGTTGCTTTGTACGTTTTGCCTTTATTTTATTCGGGATTGTTAAGAAAAAAGTTGGCGTATATTGAATTTTATCCTACAATTTTAATACCGCTCGAATATTTCTTATTTATTAACTGGAATTTTTTAAATTTTAGAATAATAGAAAGCAAAACTCCAGACTATCCAGTTGGGAAATATGTAGTTGGTCAATTTGGTTGCAGAACATATACAAATGTAAATAAACAAATGGGTGAAATGTTTCCATATTATATTTTACCTGATTTGGGAGATTTGCCGTTATCCGCAGCTTTGGGGGTCGTAGGAATGCCAGGGTTCGATAAAAGCAATTCAGCGTTTGTCTTATGTTTTATTAACTAAATCATCTTACTTTATATTGTATAGAGCTACAGCATATTTTGGATTTTTGGAACTATGTCAGCCGAAAGCTGGTGAAACTGTTGTTGTTACATGCGCTGCTGGTGCTGTTGGTAGCATTGTAGGACAAATAGCAAAAATAAAAGGATGCCGAGTTATTGGCATTACTGGTACAAAAGAAAAATGCGATTTGTTATTAAAAGAATTTAATTTTGATGCTGCTATTAATTATAAAACTGATAATGTCGCTGAAGCTTTAAAGAAATATGCACCAAATGGAATTGATTGCTATTTTGATAATGTGAGTCAAATATGTGCAAATGTGCCGAATAATATTGCATAGAAATTCAACTCAACATAAATTAGCAATTATTAGTTAGCAATAACAATAACCTATTGATGATAAACTTTTTAACATTCAGTTCAAAGTCGACTAATTGTATTTCTATATGTAATTATTCTGAGAAATATTCTGCTACAGTTGCTAGGTCTTCCAAAATACCGCGACTTAGCAGCCATTAAGAAGCAAATTCGAATTTGCTGAAGACAGCAGCGCACTCTGTAAGCTGAAGCAATGAATTTCCGCTTTGCGGTACGGTTTCAAGGATCTAGAAACTGTAGTTTTCCAATTAATTAAATTACTATCAATACCCTATAATTAGGTCGGGGGAGATATTAGCGTAACCATTCTAAAACAAATGAATACCTATGGTAGAGTATCAGTTTGCGGTTGTATTTCGGAATATAAAAATACAGAACCACTAAAAAGTACTATCAATTAAATGAATAAAAGATAAGTGATTAATATTTCCATTTGCAGTTGAAAGTTTCTTTCGCTCAGTAGTGCTAAACCAATTAAAACTTGAAGGATTTTCGGTGGCACGTTGGAGGGATCGTCTGCCTGAAGCATTTGACCAAATTATCAAATGGATTCAAGAAGGAAAAATTAAATATCGTGAAAAAATTACGAATGGTTTTGAAAATTTATTGACTGTATTAACAGATACGCTAGAAGACGTTGATATTGAGAAGGTTATTATTAAAGTTTAAATTAATCTATATTTAGGGAGTCCTGGATTACAAAGTAATAATGAAAATCTCTTAATTTTTTAAAAATTGGGCAGTTATTTTACGTTGGGCATTACGCCAACTAAAACTTTTTAATTTCTCATCCAAACGCTGTAGTTTTGCATCGGTTATTCGGTGATCTTAGATGGAATTTTGTTTAGTTACGTTATATTATATGTATCTTTTGTTATAATTAAATAAAAATCGTATTCAGTGATTATTACTTACATACCTTAACGTCTTATTAATATTAGTTAAAATGTCAATAGATTCTAAATGTAAGGGATTATTTTTATTTAATTGTTGTGACAAATTATTTACTGTCAAACAAAACATTTTAAATTCGGGTGAAGTTTCTTGAAGCCAAACTCTAGGCAGAACTTGACTAATTAATTTCATTTTTTGGACAGCATCGGTGAGTGCACAAAATTTTAATGCACTCAATAAATAACGATTCATTAACGAATTAAGTGCGATTTCTTTCAATTTATTATCGTTTAATATGCCTTGCCAACTAGTGATATTTTTCAATAATTTCAATCCACTTACATATTGCCTTTGGAAAAACTGATTACGACTATCGGCTATTTTCGGTGTAATTGGTATAAAAACATCACTTTCCAATGTGGATCTCATTCGATGTAAAATTCCATTGAATAAATTTATTAAATTTTTGCTTGCTGGTCCTAGAGTGGGATATTTTCGTACTAAACGTCCAACAATACCAACTAATCTAAGTGTTTGTGAACTGGATAATGGATCCCAACATCGATCCACTATTTGGGCCAATTTCGGTATTAAAACTTTTTCTACAATTATCGGTAGCAAATTAATATCTGGATCTTTAGCTAATTGGTGTTCAGTTTCATCATCATGTAAACCATATAATGCCAATGTACGATACCAATCAAATTTCTCTGTATCTTTTGTCTCATTTAATGGATCCCAAAAAATTAAATTCAGTCGCACTAATGGATTTACGATTTTCGGTAAACACAGTGTTGCATAGGCTTCATTATATGCTGTTAAATCTTTACTTCGCCAATGTTCGAAACGTATTAAAATATTCGCTAATGTTGAATAATCTTCAACAACATCCATAAATATTTCTTGTTTTTCTTGTTCAATTTCCTCTCGTTCTTTATCAAAAAATACAACGTCTTGCGGTGACATTTCATCGTCACTGGACATTCCTTCAATGTGTTTCGTTGTGTGATTATGATGTGGCATTTCTCTTGCCCTTCTACGTCGACTACGACGTCCTTCCCTCTCTGCTGTCCGTCGCGTTTTCTCTTCATCTTCTGCAGTGGGTTTCCTCATGGTTAATGGTTGTTGTGTTTTACTTGTAGCCTCTTCAGCTTGATCACGCACATCTTGCCGTCTACGTTCAATAAGCCATTTTGATTTTGATGCCATTAGATCTAATGCTCGTTGTTCTATTGCTGTTATTGCACCAATCTTTTCATCGAAACATTCAACTAAATCTGTAACGTAACCTCGTAATTCCTGATAGAATCTGAATCGATCTGCTGCGTCGGGAGCACGTAATTTCAATTCTTCTAACTCGTCAGTTGTTCCAATAATGTCGTCTTGGATTCTTTGTAATTTTTCAATATTTTGTTCTCGTGAATTACACACTTCTGTGAAATGCTCTTTTAATTTTTCGGCAATCATTGCTGGTGTTCTTGGTATTTCTGGGTTGATTAGTGGCAATGGCATTTTCACGGATGCAGCGGCCGCCGCTTGTTGCTGCTCTTCTACGTGGTATTCCATAAAGATTTCTTGGGCTGCTGACATTGCAGCTCCTGTAAGTTTGTATCGAATTCAATCTGATTCCCAAGGCTACCGACTTATCAATCTCTAATTAATATTTTACCTGTAACTCCTTTACGAATTTGTTGATCCTCCCATTCATCTTCCATCTCATGATCAGATTCTTGGGCAGCCAAAAATTGTTCCCGTCGTTTTTCTTGATCACGTTTCGCTAAATTGACATCCATATCAATCCTTTCTTCGTCACTATTATTATAATCATCTTCTCTAATTAAACGGCCTAGATTACAGCGCATTTGATTGATTAGACTTACATTGATTAAATTGAAAAAAATTTTACCAGTATCCTGGGGTGGCTCTTCTTCTTCAAGCGGAATAATGTCACCCATTTCTCGTGCTTGTTGTCGTTTCTTTCGCACTGCATGAATCATGGCAGCATCAGGAATTGCACCGGATTCCAAAACTTTTCTTACATTATCAGGTTTGGAAAATCTATGATGTATTAATGTGGCGGTGGCTGAATTATTGTCGTCTTCATCAGATGTCAAATCATCTTTGCCTTTAAATTATAGGTTTATCTCAAAATATTAATGATTTCATTGATTTATATTGAAATTTTACCTGCACATAAAGCATCTTTTCCACTTAAAATTGGAGGTGGAGGTGGTGTAAGGGGTGGTGATGGTACCTTTTTCGGACTCCGATTTACCGCCGGATCTGATTTCTTCTTTGACTTTTGTTCATTTCTATCTGTTTGCTTGTGTTTGTCCTTTTTCTTTTTTTCTTTCTCGAACATTTTCATGACTTTTTTATGATGTGATGATTTCTTCACCTGAGATGATAAAATAATAGCGAATTACATTAAATTGAAATATACTAAAACAAGAAATAAATACGTAAAAGCAAATATTTACTTGGAAGACATCTCCATCTTCTTCAGTTTCAAAACTCAATACGGATTGTTTTTGAGCTTTTTCTATTTTAAGTTGTTTTTCATTATTTTGCAATCTGTCTGATGTGTCCATTGACTCAAGATCATCTTCATCAGTGTGTTCAGTTACTACTCGTCTCTGAACAATATTTCTTTTCGGTTTTCGAAATAAAGACATTTCTGTTTTGTTTTTAAATAAATTTTTGTAAGAATCTGTAGGCTCTACAGGTTATGTAATGTAACTTCTCCTTTTCAAATCAATTTTGAAGCAAATGGATTTGCTCCCTACGGAAGCATACGGTGAGCACACATTGATCTTAAATCTCAAAATGAAAACTGCGCAGGTGTTATCTCAATTTTTAGGGAAGGAGAACGAAAGCTGCAGACGGTGTTGCCTAATTATTGAGATATGCTTAGTAGTGGATAAAATTGAGATAAAAAAATCCACACTAAAAAAGATTTTCAGAGTATAATATTAAATTTCAGCTTCGATTATAGTTAAGTTCAAACTTCAAGTAATGTTGAAAAACGATCGCTTTCTAAATGGCATAACATAATGGTACCTACGTCGCCACCAATTAGTACTGGCACTAAATGACCGTAATTGGATCTTTTCACAAAATTCAATATTTACAACTTACAATAAATTATATGAGTTCATTTTAGCTCATAACATACAAAATTTATACTTTTTCGTTATAACAAAATTTTTTTGTTGAAATACCGGCTGTTATCTAGCTGTAGGAATCGGTTAGAAGTGTACCGCATGTATTGACCGCGGCCGTTATGAGAAGGTGCCACGAATAGAGACTTTACTGTAATTTATAACAACAATTAAATAAAAATAATCCCTTCCATTTAGAATCTATTGACATTTTAACTAATATTAATAAGACGTTAAGGTATGTAAGTAATAATCACTGAATACGATTTCTATTTAATTATAACAAAAGATACATATAATATATATATATATATATGTATCTTAAAGCCTGTCTACCATTCCTGGTGTAGGCTTACATATAATATAACGTAACTAAACAAAATTCCATCACCGAATAACCGATGCAAAACTACAGCGTTTGGATGAGAAATTAAAAAGTTTTAGTTGGCGTAGTGCCTAACGTAAAATAACTACCCAATTTTTTAAAAATTAAGGGATTTGCATTATTACTTTGTAATCCATGACCCCCTAAATATAGATTAATTTAAACTTTAATAATAACCTTCCCAATATCAACGCCTTCTAGCATATCTGTTAATATATATATATATATATATATATATATATACGATATATATATATATCGTAAAACTTGTCTACCATTTCTGGTGTAGGCTTGTTAGTCTTTATCTTTTTTTTTCATTTTTCTTCTTTTTTTTTTTTCCTTTCTTTCTCTAGGCTTATACGTTTTTGCTTCGCGTCACTGCGTCGCAAAACTTTCTCCATTCTTTCCTGTTGTTTGCCATCCTACTATGCATGATTACTGACGCGGGGCGGAGCTCACGATTAGAACCGGGTTGCGCGGTAGAGTAGAGGTAACGAGCATAAAAAGACGACATACCAGCGGGCGATCGCAGTAGCTGGTCCTGCGTTCGGCGACATCACATCATCACCTAGACGACAGTTACAAACCAATCTGCTCTTTTCGGAACAAATTGAACATTGTTTCGAAAACAAAATGAGCAATGGGGCTAAAATTAAAATCGTTCTTTTTCAAGAACACAATAGAAAATTTGAATAGAAATCTATTGTTCTGTTTTAAAAACAAAAAAGAGATAGTAGTGTTGTAAACAAATTGTTCTTTTTCAAGAACAAATTCTGGAAAATCGTACTGAAAGTAAATCGTTCTTTTTCAAGAACCAAATGTAGAAAATCGTATTAGTGTGGCGGTACTTAGTAGTAGTGTGACGTCAGGTCGAAAACAGCTCGTTTCTAAGTGAAATATGACCAAAATTTTGTTGTGACGTGGCGTTATTGTTATTATTTTTAAAGAATGCCATAAAATCTCTTGTTGTTTTACAACAATACTCTAGTAGTTTAGCAGAGAATTTGCGGAGAATATATTATTGTATTGTACAATTATTAAATAATAAGTTACTTACTATAATATTTACAATTATTAATTGGTCGATGCATCGACCAAAAATGCAACCACATCTAAACTGTATTCAAGTCGATGGATGTGTCGAAAAATTGACGAAATATGCACTATGAATTACTAAGCACTACACACACATACACAACAATTTTACCCGTTTATATTTTTACAAAAATAGATGTTTGCTGGAAAACTAAACTTTAAAATTTTCTAATACGGAGCTCCGCATCAGCAGCAAAATTTTTATGACATTATGATTGAAATTCGCTCAATTTTTTTGCTGCGCGCGCTGGCTTTATCTGTCACTTTGACATCTTACGGTCAGCCAAATGTGTACGCGCTCTAAATGCTCTCTCATCACCGACCTCCTTCGTTGGTTTCAAGCACTAGACATGTCTATTCGCTCTCTTCTACTTCTTCGTATGAGACTGAATTCGCCTTAACATATAGAGGGTGGACTATTAAACTTTCATTAGTTTCATTAGAAAATTAACTTAGAATTTAAAAAGTATTTCAAAACACCTCATCGGAACTAAATTTTTTTTGTTTGATAGTAGATACAGTAAAACGTCTCCTAACGCTCATCCAAATTGTCCGCTTAAATAGCCGTTATGTGTTATTATGCCCGGTGACTGACATGGAAAACTTGTCCAGGAAAAGTCCACTTTTTTGCAGATAATTGATATTAAACAATTTTATTTGTCTTATGCGCTTAGTAGTGGATAAAATTGAAATAAAAAAATCCAGGCTAAAATAGATTTTCAGAGTATAATATTAAATTTCAGCTTCGATTATAGTTAAGTTCAAACTTCAAGTAATGTTGAAAAACGATCGCTTTCTAAATGCCATAACATAATGGTACCTACGTCGCCATCAATTAGTACTGGCACTAAATGACCGTATGCATTGGCCGCTGCCGTTATGAGAAGGTGCCGTGAATAGAGACTTTAGTGTAATTTGTCAAAACAATTAAATAAAAATAATCCCTTACATTTAGAATCTATTGACATTTTAACTAATATTAATAAGACGTTAAGGTATGTAAGTAATAATCACTGAATTCGATTTTTATTTAATTATAACAAAAGATACATATAATATAACGTAACTAAACAAAATTCCATCTAAGATCACCGAATAACCGATGCAGAACTACAGCATTTGGATGAGAAATTAAAAAGTTTTAGTTGGCTTAATGCCCAACGTAAAATAACTGCCCAATTTTTTAAAAATTAAGAGATTTGCATTATTATTTTGTAATCCAGGACCCCCTGAATATAGATTAATTTAAACTTTAATAAGGGCCTTCCCAATATTACCGCCTTGTAGCATATCTGTAAATGCAGTAAATAAATTTTCAAAACCATTCGTAATTTTTTCACGATATTTAATTTTTCCTTCTTGAATCCATTTGATATTTTGTTCAAATGCTTCAGGCAGACGATCCCTCCAACGTGCCACCACAAATCCTTCAAGTTTTAAATGGTTTAGCACTACTGAGCGAAAGAAACTTTCAACTGCAAATGGAAATATTAATCACTTATCTTTTATTCATTTAATTGATAGTACCTTTTAATGGTTCTGTATCATTATATTCAGAAATACAACCACAAACTGATACTCGACCATAGGTATTCATTTGTTTTAGAATGGTTACGCTAATATGTCCCCCGACCTAATTATAGGGTATTGATAGTAATTTAATTAATTGGAAAACTACAGTTTCTAGATCCTTGATACCGTACCGCAAAGCGGAAATTCATTGCTTCAGCTTACAGAGTGCGCTGCTGTCTTCAGCAAATTCGAATTTGCTTCTTAATGGCTGCTAAGTCGCGGTATTTTGGAAGACCTAGCAACTGTAGCCGAATATTTCTCAGAATAATTGCATATAGAAATACAATTAGTCGACTTTGAACTGAATGTTAAAAAGTTTATCATCAATAGGTTATTGTTATTGCTAACTAATAATTGCTAATTTATGTTGAGTTGAACTTCTATGCAATATTATTCGGCACATTTGCACATATTTGACTCACATTATCAAAATAGCAATCAATTCCATTTGGTGCATATTTCTTCAAAGCTTCAGCGACATTATCAGTTTTATAATTAATAGCAGCATCAAAATTAAATTCTTTTAATAACAAATCGCATTTTTCTTTTGTACCAGTAATGCCAATAACTCGGCATCCTTTTATTTTTGCTATTTGTCCTACAATGCTACCAACAGCACCAGCAGCGCATGTAACAACAACAGTTTCACCAGCTTTCGGCTGACATAGTTCCAAAAATCCAAAATATGCTGTAGCTCTATACAATATAAAGTAAGATGATTTAGTTAATAAAACATAAGACAAACACTGAATTGCTTTTATCGAACCCTGGCATTCCTACGACCCCCAAAGCTGCGGATAACGGCAAATCTCCCAAATCAGGTAAAATATAATATGGCAACATTTCACCCATTTGTTTATTTACATTTGTATATGTTCTGCAACCAAATTGACCAACTACATATTTCCCAACTGGATAGTCTGGAGTTTTGCTTTCTATTATTCTAAAATTTAAAAAATTCCAGTTAATAAATAAGAAATATTCGAGCGGTATTAAAATTGTAGGATAAAATTCAATATACGCCAACTTTTTTCTTAACAATCCCGAATAAAATAAAGGCAAAACGTACAAAGCAACTTGAAGGGCAAAAAATGCATTTCGTGGATCAGCCTTATTACTATAAGCTCTCATGTATGGATCAACACTAACATATAATGCTTTAGCAAGAAATTCTGAAAAACAAAAAGCAAACATGTTAAATTTAATCTCCATACAAATATTAAACTATAAGAATGCCGCAAATACCTCCATCTTGTAGTGGTGACAATTCCTCTTCTACCAATTTCAAATCAGTAGACTTTGGGAAACCTTCAAATTCCTTATTCAACAAAAATAATCTTGCTTTTACCATATTGTTTTTCTAAGAAAAAATTAAAATCTAACTAAAAATGAAACGCTGGCGAATCTTTTTGGGTTCGAATAAAAACCTGAAATGTGGAGATAAGATAAATGTATAAAAATATAAAATACTCTTCTATTATTTGTCTGTAACTGATATATTATCAATATCTGTAATATTAAGCGACTTTTACAATTGACAAGTTTTACGTCGCGTAGTTCCTCGATTCATTCAAGTTTCTTGAATGAAAAAATAGTCGTTTGGCTTTACAATCGCCAATTTTCTTTTTGACCATTTCGATTACATTAAGGGTGGGTATTGTAATGTACGGTTGACCGCCGGTTGGAGCTCAAACGGAGATTGAAATTAAATAAATTTCTGTATTATAAACGTTCAACCATCGCTTAACCGACGGTTAGACTCAATCGGTGGTTTAAGTTATGATTGACGACTTAACCGTTAGTAGAAATTGAAAATTATAAGTTATAAAGCATGGAAAACTAATGTTATGTTATTGACATTTAATTTTAAAAAAAATAATAATTTATTTTGTGTAATATATATTTAAAAAAACACTTGAAATTGATTATTAATAATAATAATAGAATCAAGAACCTAAACAAATTTGTTTCATTGCCACTTTAGTGCCACGTGTGAAATTTTCAGGTAAGAATTTTTTTCCATGTAGAAGTTCCATTTCAATTTCAATTTAACATTGATCATCAGAATATTTTTACTACTGAAATTTAAGTCACAAGTGTAAGCAGTACATTGTTATTTATGTAAAAGTCTTTGTTCATCGCATAGAACTGTCCAGATTGAACGACGTTGGAACTTGACTAAAGTTCAAACTGCAAACTTACAGGAGATAAACGTATACGTGTATACGTGTATCATATATTACACGTAAGTTTAATATCACTGGTACTATCCTGAAATTATATTGATCCTATCATTTATTTTTCCAGAAATAAACTTTAGTGGTATCACGAGATGTGATCCAGCTGGTAATACCTGGGATAATGTCTACACAGTACCAAAGTACGACAAACTGCAAGCAATAGGAGACTTCATTGAGATTCAGAGAACTACAACGGGTCAAAGTTTCTACAGAATCCATACTTATAGCTTGTGCGATACGACATATTTTAGCACTAAACATGAACGAATCTCTTCCATTAGAAGATTCATAATATCGGGTTATCATTGATGAAAGCAGTGAATGCCATCCCAATATTCTAAGTATTAAACAAAAAGTTAAATTAGCACCCGAATTTATAAAAATGCCCACAACTCCAGTTGAAATGGAGTTCATATTCAAATAATTTCAGCAGGTATAATATTAGCATATTAGTTTAAATTTTTTAAAAATAAAAAAATTAAATATATAATATGTATTATTATTAATAACAGAAAATAGTAATAATAATAACAAATATAATACAATATATTATTGCAACATAATTAAATACATGAATTTACATAAATTACAAATTAAATACAACCAATTAAAGCATGCCAAACACTAAAAATGTTTATAAAATTATTTTTTGTTTAGGTGGTGCCGAATATTTGCGAAACAGAAAGGGATATTTCTCCATAAACGTTCAGGTGGTACGTTTATGGGGAATATCCATAAACGTATGGATATTCGTAAACGAATATCCAAAATTAAAAATTAATAATATAGTAGCTAGATGGCCTGGATCAACACACGATCAAACGATATTTAATAACAGCAGGATTCAGGCTGGATTTGAAAATGGGAATTTTGGAGATGGAATTTTGTCAGGGGATTCAGGCTATTCATTAAAACCGTTTTTAATCATCCCATTATTATCACCTGAAACGGAACGTGAACAAATATTCAATGACGCCCAAATCAGAAGTACAAATCCAATTGAGAGAGACTTATCAATAGGTATAATCAAAAAAAGATTTCCAGTATTGTCCCTTGGCATACGAGTCAATGTAAATATGCAAAATAATAGCATGTGGTGTGCTGCATAATATAGCCATCAACATGAAGAAGCCACCACCTGCAGACTACCTCTATAGAGTAGAATATGTGATAGAGGTTGCTGATGCTGAATTTCAAGATAATCATGGATATACAGATCATATTAGAGATCAGCTTTTAGATATTTTTCCAATTTAGTGCAATTTTAAATACAAATCTTCGTTATTTTATGATTCTACAAATAATTTTAAACAATGGAAATTTGTAAAACTAAATAGTATTTATTCCTAAGTCTACCGTGGAGTGTATTTATTTTTATGGGTTTATTCAGGATAAATAAAATTGATATTTTGATTCAATGTTAGTATATTTTTATATAGTATATTTTTTATATCAATTCTGCATTCTATAATTGTATATATATTTTATAATTACATTTTTTTTGCATGTAACATTTGTTTGTTTACATTATACTATGTACTTTTGTTATATTGTAATATCCACCAAACGCTGAAAATCTGAATTAAAAAATATGTCTTTTCTTAAATATTTTTACACATAAGAAAAATATGAATAATATGAAAAGATAATCAAAAACAACTCAAAAAAATAAATGTTTATTAATTTTATAAGGTTATGTTTGTTTATAGCGCCAAAAAATGTTTGCATTCTCATTGGTTAGAATTCAACTAACACAGCAGCCAACATTAAGAAACCTCCGGTTGATGAACGACAGAACTCGTCTCAACTTAAGGTTTAAATTCAACCGGCGATTGGCCAACTTACGGTTAAACGGAACTTTTATAATATCACCCCTAAGAGGTGCTAACCCAAAATAAAAAATATTTAAAATAGATCCATTTCATATTATAACAGTTATCCTTATGGTAAAATATCAGCAATTCTCTAATCTCTTACGAGTGAAAATTGCAGTCGGCATACATGAATTTATACAAAATATTACAATAGACAACCCTTTGTATATGATATTACTAAACTTGGCGATAAATGACATAAAAAATAGTGCAGCACCTGTTTTCGTTAAGATTAGCAAACTTGTCAAAAAAAGCGATCAGCAGAAAACTATAATAAGAAACTTGTCAACTGTAAAAGCCGCTTTAGAGATTTTTTTGATGTGTCATTGTACTCAAAGTTCAAAAGATTTCACAATGGCGAGCACACATTCATCTTAAATTTTAAATCTCAAAATGAAGCTATCTGAATTTTTAGGGAAAGTCAAAGTACTCCACCGTCTGAGAGCTGCAGACCGTGTTGTCTCAAAAATTGAGATAACGCCTGCGCGTTATCTCATTTTGAGATTTAAGAAGTAAGTAGTACAGACTTTGTACCTACTTTTTTTTTCTTTCTGGAAAATAAACATTTATTAGAGATGGCATCTGTAGGAGATATTCTGAAATACATTTTATATAATGATAAAAAAAATATCTATTTTTGCAGCGGGTTTATTAATTAAAATTTAAAACTATAGAGAACCATAAGGAGTGAACACCAGTATTTTGCATTGTCTGCTATTGTATCATTGTGTTTTTATAAAAATATAATGTGCACAAGACTAAGCGCAGAGTAAGTGTTTAATAGTTATTTAGAGCAGAAACGGGACAATGATGGACCTCTTTTACTTTTGAACGCAGTTCGAGAAGTAAGTACTTGCACTATTAATAATGGATCTTGCCATTAATATGCAAATAAGAATCTATGTAACACATTTACTTTTCAGAGAGTAGACAATGCTCTAAAAGTTTCCATCGACACAGTGAGGAAAATTTCTTCTGACTGTAAAAACCAATTAAGCCACCAAAAACCAGCAGAATCTAGAAGAAACACAAATTAACAGATTTAACAGAGGCTCTAGAATATGATATAAGAAATGAAATTTATGATATGTATCAAAGAAGTCAGTGCCTAATGTTATTATTTAAGTTATTTTTTAGATGTGCTATTAAGAAATTCGTTTAGTATAATAAGAGGACAGATATAATTAATTGAAAACGTTTCTAAAGCAATGTTTATTTTAGAACATGTAACAGCAACAATATTACTTGTAATGCTACAAGAAAAAAGAATGTTTAATGGAAGCGAAACAACTTTAAGAATTGTTTTGAAGAAAATCGGCTTCCAATATAAAAAAGATGATCCACGTCGAGGATTATGGGAGCTGCTTAGAATAGTCTTGCAAAGAACAACTTTCTTGAAAAACTACGTGGCAGACCTTACCTATAAGGTATTTTATAACTTACAGATAAATATAATAATGCCTATTACCTACCCACCGAACACAGATACTTAATGTTCCTACATTACACATGCAATCACAAATTGCTGATCTGTTAATGGCATACAATACTATGTATGATACATACTTCTACGACTTGTACTATGGAGCCCTATATAATATATAGATCTGCACATATATAGTATATAGCTAGTATAGATATTATATAGCATATCTAATATAGCGATTGTCATTTCATTTGATTTCGCTGACGGTTAGTAGTTTTAGATGAGCGGTTATTACTTATTAGGTTTATTGCGTAACCCGTTTTTTTTCACTCGAATGATTGAAAGAAAACCGAGTTCTGTAGGTTATTTCAATAACCGAGTGGCACTGGGTTTTTTCACTCCAGTTCGCCGAACACTAATCTTAGGGTCAGCCAAATGGGTATGCGCCCTAAATCTCAAAATGAAGATTGCGCAGTCGTTATCTAAATTTTTCGGCAACACCGTCTGCAGCACTCGTTTCCCTTTCTTCAAAATTGGGATAGCGCCTGAGCAATCTTCATTTTGAGATTTAAAATTTAAGATGAATGTGTGCTCGCCGTATCGCCTAATTGTTGTCAATTGTTACTACATAACCTTTTTCTTTTAATTTTAAGTTTGACAGTCGACTGAATTATGATTTATTTGTATTTATAATTTATAATGGTATTTAAATTTAAAACGTTCGTTATTGTGTTATTAAAATTATGAAAAATTTTACAAAATATTTCCGCACAATTCTTATGTGTCTCTTTTCGTTTGTTATAGGATGTATGCTCACTTTGCATGCTATTTTAACAGAGAAAAGTTGTAACGCAGATGTATCAAACCGTGAATACAGAATAACAAGAAATATTGAATTAAAAAATCCAGAATTGATCGTTATTATTCTATCAGCTCCAAAAAACTTAGACAAACGTACAGCAGTTCGAGAAACCTGGTTGAATTTAAATATTAAAAATGCAAAGTATAAATTTAAACATTACTTTGTAATTGGAAGCCTAGGATTAACAACTGATCAAATATTACATATAAGTGCCGAACAGTCTCAATTTAATGATTTGTTAATACTGCCAATATACGATAGTTATGAAAATTTAACTGAAAAAGTTCTGAAAAGTTTTCTATGGCTTAATTTACAATACGATTATGGATTGCAATTTAAATACGTTTTAAAATGTGACGATGATACATTTGTAAATATTGAAATGCTATTAATGGAAATACCACAAATGGAGGATCATTTACGCAATCATAATTCATTTTTCAGTCAATTTATTACAATAAATTTACAGAGAAATAACGAAACTAACATGGAACTAGATACTAGTATTTATTGGGGATATTTTCATGGTAGCGCTTCGATAAAGAATAAAGGAAAATGGAAGGAAAATGATTGGATATTTTGCGATAAATATTTACCTTATGCATTGGGTGGTGGATACATTTTATCGAAAAATTTAGTTGGATTTATTGCAAAAAATGCAGAGGATTTAAGGTAATTTTCAGACTTTCGATAAACGATAAATTAAATTTTTCTTCATTTCTTTGTATAGAAAATATAACTCCGAAGATGTTACTATTGGTGTATGGCTGACATCTTATAATAACATTTTTCGAATTCATGATATTCGATTTGACACTGAATGGAAGTCTAGAGGATGTAAAAATTACCATTTAATGACTCATAACCGATCAACCAAAGAGATGAAAACTATGTATGAGAATCTTCTCATTGATAAGAAGCAACTGTGTGTGAGAGAGGAGGAAAAACGAAAATCTTATTTATATAATTGGTCACGATTAGCAAGCCAATGTTGTTTATCTGCTGGCTAGGGTAAAACTTGCATCCAAGCGCGAATAAATCGAAGAAGCTGAGAATTAATTAATTTACAGAATACACGGTTTGAACACCGAATAATAATAACTCTCGATACATTAGGAAGATTTGAATTTGAAACTATCTGCACGTGCCATTACCTGAGAGACAATTCATTTCCGAGTATTATTATTCTGTTGTAGGAATTCTTAGAAAAACGGCATTTCTTCTTAATTGTTTAATATAGAAGTAGTTAGGAATAGAGATAAACAAACTATGTACCAAAGATGAAAATATATTAACTTTCTTTGAAAATTTGATATTCCCCATTAAAGAGAAATAAAAACTTAATTGAATTAATAATTATTATATTATTTAATAACTTGTAACACAAAAATACACACTCATACTAGCTTCCACATACATAGTAAAAGAACAGAAAATTAAATAACCATTGTATCATCTTTAATATCCCATTGGGTTTTTTGTTGTGTACGTTTCATCATCATATACTTTGGAGGATCATTTTCGCATTGAACTTTAACTCTTTTCTTTTTAAAAACAGGGATTTTACTTCCCAATTGTTCGTTGCTTTTTTTCCTTGGTTTATTTTTGACTTTTAACTTCGATTGTTTTGTTTCGATTGGCTGCATGATTTGATTGCGGTCACATACCGATAATGGTGTTCGATTGGTTGGCATTTTGACAGCACGAGGACAAATTACTAGATCACCATCTTCATAAATTAAATTCGTTAATTTTGTTTCTAATTCACGAATATTTGCTGATAGATCAATTATTGATTCTTTTCTTAGTGGTGATGGTGACGGGGTCACTGAACATGCATCGATAGGAGGAGACGATGAAACTTCGTCAACTACTTCTGTTTCGGTCAGATTGCTGACAATAATTTCTGCTTCTGTTTTTGCTAGAGTAGATGATTCCCGTTCAATTTGGAATAACATTTGAGGTTTAAAGAAGATATTATCTTGTTGGTCATCATTAATGCTTTCTAATTGAGAAATGGATGGAGTGAAAACATCAGTTTCCAGTTCATCATCGTTTTCAATTTTGCATTGAATTTCGCCAATGGAGGTTTTCTTCTCCGAATTCACCTGTTCAGTGCTTTCAGAACTCACAGTTTCATTGTTGTCCGTGGATTCTACTAGAAAAATTATTATTAAGCTTTCTCAAAACAAAAAATAGGAGGAAATTCTATGATTTTGACAAATTACCTGCTAATTCTTGCCCAACTTCTTTATTAATCAATACGTCATCTATATTTGTTTCCATATAATCAATATTTGTTTCTAAAACTGCATTTTTTTCGATTATACTGCTTTCCAACAATCGTCCAGGTGTTGTAGTAATTTGGGCGAATTGTTTATTTCGATTGTATTTTCTGTATGTTTTTGAGGCTATTGAATCAGGCGGTGGGGTTTCACCAGTACATGGTACTACCACTGGTGTACGATTAAAATCAATTGTTGGTGAACGTGGATCGGCAACAATATGCTCCACCAATTTTTTAAATTTGGCGGAATATGGTAACGGTGTTTTTTCAACGTCATCTAGTAGGCCATTGTCACTACTTTCGTTTTCTTCTTCTTCCGAGCAACATTCTGAATCTTGAGCAGTAAAAACACCATCAGAAATAGGAAGTGTTGTTTCCTGTTTATTTGTGGGGACATTTCCAGATAATTCCTATTGATAAAATAAACAAAATATTGATAACTATAAAGGAGTCAATAATGGCTTTCGGATTGCCTAAACACTTGCAATTATAATTAAAGTATAATTCAGTAAAGATTGAAATACTTTTTAGTTTCATGGTATACTGTTTATATTGTCTACCCACACATATCTTCTTGGCCGAAGATATTTTCTATTTTCTTAGTGTAAAAAAAAAAAAAAACGAAAACTTGATGTATTGTTTCTTCATTCTTTATTTCTCAATTAATAAGTATGCTATTCGTTGTCACAGTCAATTCGATATGTCTAAATTTAAATTTAATATAAAAATAAACTCCCTCCAATTAGTATATGTACATCTTATTTCAATGAGAAAAGATTAAGTTGATTTTTTTACGGTTTTGGAATTTAAAATGCTTAAGACTAGATTAAATGCTGAAATTTAAATTAAAATGATAAAAGGAATGATTTTAAATTGCTCCTCTGCCTCTCTGAAATGGACCTTATTAGAGACAAGACGAAAAACTCAGGAAATATATGATTATTTTTAAAATTGCAAATAATACTTTTGTAGATATAATACTATCAAAATATAAAATTTTAAAACAATTTCATACTAGAAAAATTAACTTTCCGATATATTTTTCTATAAACTGTTTAAAAAACCTTTATTATTATTATTGCCATTTTTTCAGAAAACCAAAATTATCCCAATCAGCTAACATCGTTACATTAACATTTTCAAATCGCCATTTTTGCGTTTTCGATTGTTCATTACATTTTGTTACATATAATTTAAATGTACCAGGATCACAGTCTAAACATCTAGGATTGCCACCGTGTAGGAACCATTGCTTTTCCATATCATATTTCCAATACTGATTGCCTTGCTGTCCATGGCATGGATACAATGTAATATCAGCTTTATCACCTGGATCGGATACATCGAAACACATTGTTTTCCCTTTAATACGAATATCTTTGTGCCATGTTAACGTGAAATTTTGTTCGGCTCGTTTTTTTGTGGCAGACGAACCTTTTGCACATTGAGCAATTCCAACGACTTCATCACGCCCTTTGAAACCTGAATCTACACATAATTCAGGTACACCTAAATTTCTTATTTCACCAAAACCGAAATCATCTGGTTCTATTGGTGGATATTTCATTGGCAAATCAAATGCAATTTTCTCCATAAACCATTTAAATGGTTTACATTTCAGTCGTTCTCTAAGTGATTTTTGTTGAGTCAAATCCCCGGGATCTAAGGTTTTATAATGTGGTCGTCTCATATATAAATACTGTGCATATTCATCCATCCAAACTTCAGCTACACGTTTATAATTGCGACCAACAAAATCGCCTTTTCCCGGATTAGGAAATGGTGCATATTTTCGATAAATATGGCCTACTCTTGAGCATGGTGCATCGTACATTTCACCGCCACATTGCCATATTTTGAAACTTAATTCATATTGTTCACCACCCCATATTTCTAAACCTTCATCGTAGCCGCCAATTTCCCAGAAAAATTTACTACTTATTGCAAACAAACCACCGGCCATAACGGGACTTTTAAACGGTTCAGCTGGATGTTTTAAATCTTCCGGCAGTAATGGTAAACGTTTATAGAAAAATTCCCAATCGAAAGCCCCTCGAGCACCCTCATCTTGTGCACGATATTCAAACGTTTCAAATTGGACAACATCAATAAATGGACAGACGCATACTCTATAATCTTGAGCAATTGGTTCTAATAGTGGTGGCAACCAATTTATATTACATTCAGTATGTGAATCGAGGAAAATTAAAACTTCACCAACAGCTATTTTCGCACCAGCTAATCGTGCTCTAATTAAACCACTTCTTTCAAGTAAATGAATCACAACGACGTTAGTAAAATTCACAGCTACATAATCATCTAATGGTTTCTTGCTGAATGATTTTGAACTGAAATCATCAACAAGTATCACTTCTTTTAATAATTGTTTTGGTGAACGGTTTACAACACTGGTAACTGTTCGCAGCAATGTGGTCCAATGTTCATTGTGAAATGGTATAATTACACTTACTGATGGTAAATTTTTCATATACTTTTTCGTTTTACACATTTTATGACGAATATCTGGAACGGCACGGTCAAGCGCAATCTTATCACTCAGCGCCGCATTGAATCCGTTTACTTTAAACAATGCGTCATAGTTTTCATTTTCTGTTGATACAAGATAAGCTGGAACACCTTGTTCTCCAGTACCAATTCGTCGTGTATCTTTTTTTATCGCTTCATAATCGTGCCAATCTATTTTCTCATTATAAAGAACTGTTTGTGCTAACTTTTTATTATCAGTGAATTGTACATTTTTATCGTTGTTGTTTCGAAAATTATTCTTTGTTTGAAACGTCCTATATATTAACACTGTTAAGATCACCGTAGTAAAAGAAATTATTGCAAATTTAAATAAACTTTTGATATTTCTTCTCATAGTAAAAATTAGCTAATTCCTACTAGACCAATAATAATCACCGAAACTTCAAAACAAATTTAGAAATTTGTCCTGTTTTTGCTACGTTAGCAGTTAATGTAATAAAAAAACAGTTCATTATCTGATAGGAAAAATCCTTGAATAAATTTAAATCAGCAATTTTATGCATTTAAAAATTAATATAACCTTTAAATCATTTTCTTTTTTTTACTTTGATTTATTCCAGTTGGCGCCACTGATTCAATTGAGATTATATGACAAGTGGTATGCTGCCAATCACAAGCATGGAAAATCTCAGAACGAAATCCATATAATAATAAACAAAGTTATCAAAGGACAAAGTAAATCTGATAAAAGATTGGATATGTAATCATTGTAAACGTTTTATTTTAATAGCATTTTATCTATTGATTCTATCATAAGTAGTCATGGACAATAATTTGCTAGATTTCAAATGTACGTCAATCGTCCGACAGAGTGTACCTTTAAAAAAAACCATTGGCTCCTGAAATACGAATTAATTATACTTACATCAATCGGGGTTCGAACAATACTTTTACTAGGAGATCTTGGATCCAGAGCTTCTTCCTGCAGTTTGCACCGAAATGCTCTTGGTGTTAAAATAGGAGTAGCCGGATAACTATATAATTTATCAATATTATTCATTTCACCACATTCACCACTCTCATGATCTATTTTATTATCAGGCTTACTATTACTTAAACCCATGTTGTACGCCACATAAGTCACATTAAATATGCAAAATTTATTTAATTGTTGCTGTTTTTTTTGTTATTTGAAAACACGGCAAAATACGTTGGTTAAAGACAAAAACCGTTAAAATAAAATTAGCTTCTCAATGAATCTTCTTCTTTCGAATAGATATAATGGCAACAACTCGTACAACCGTTGGCATTAGTCACTAAACCATAGCTACGTCCGTTATCTTCAAAACAAAAGTGTAACCAGTCACACTTTCTTCTTTCTTTAAGTTAAATGTAAAAATGTATATGGCATATGGCATGGGATTTTCAAAATGAAGCGTGACAGTTTATTAGATCTATTAACTTTAAATCTGTGACGATTATCAAAATAGTAATAAAAAATTAAAAATAATAAAATATAGTAAACAGCTTTCATTTCGGATGAAATATACTATACTATATACGATACGATTCGTATCTAATTCTTTGGTACTTTGAACTAGTCCAAAAAGTACCGCAATAATGTACAGAGTGCAGACCAAGACTGGACGGTTCACTTGACAAATCAGCTGATTTGAAATTTGTTTTCTATCTTTTCCAACACCAACTTCTAACAGAATTTAATAAATTCAATTGATGTTGTTATGTGTATAATATTTTTCATATTGTAAAAATAATGTCGAAAGAATCTCATAGCGGTAGGGACTTAGATTTATCAAATGCCAATCGTGGCGTATGGCTTGTAAAAGTACCGAAATATGTTGCCAATCGTTGGGAAAAAGCACCAAGTGAAATGCAAGTTGGAAAATTGAAAATTACAAAGTATTTGAGCGGTTAATATTGATAATTTACAGAATATCTATTAAAGTTTTGGTTTTATAGACCATCAGGTCAAAAGGCACAAGTTTCTTTGACACTGTCTTCAGAGATTTTAAGTTTAAATGAACCTGGAGAAGAAGCCATACCAAAGGATCATCGATTAGATGTTTCAACTGTAACTCAGCAAACTTTAGGGGTTTTTTCACAAGCTGTTCGTAAGTAATTACATATTAAGATTTGTCATGCCCATCAATTTGTACTTTTAGCAAGCAGTACTGATACTGTAGTTCCTGACTCTGAGAAATTATACATGGAAGGAAAAATCGTTCAAAAATTGGAATGTAGACCATATGCTGATAATTGTTATATGAAATTAAAATTGGATTCAATTCGTAAAGCTTCGTTGCCAACAAGAAAAGTGCAACAACTGGAAAAAATAGTACAAACATTTAAACCAGTATCCGATCATAAAAATAATGTATGTCCAATTATCTTTAATGTAACTATCTTGCATAGACGCCGATATCTATTGAAAGACAGAAAATTACGACATTTCTCGAACAGGTGGTGGTAATTAGTTAATAAATCAAAAAATGTACTGTTGTTCATGAAAATTTTATCGGAGAATTTTATCTTTCGTCAGCCATTTACAGAAAAATTGAGTTGCAAGTTTTACAAATAATTGAATATATCATCCAATAATATAATTTTTTTTTTTTTGTAGATTGAGTACATGGAACGTAAAAAAGCGGAAGGTAAAAAAGCACGAGATGATAAAGATGCCGTATTGGAAATGTTGTATGCAGCATTTGAAAAACATCAATATTACAATATTAAAGACCTGGTTAAGATTACACGACAACCAATTACTTATTTGAAGGAAATTTTAAGGGAAGTTTGTAATTACAATTTGAAAAATCCGCATAAAAATATGTGGGAATTGAAACCGGAATATCGACATTATAAACAAGATACAGAAGAAACCGCTGCGAAGAAAGACGCTGGAGAGTCTGACGAGGATGTTGACGATGTTGACTTAGAGTGAATAATATAATGATTACTATTATTTATACAGGAATATTTGATATTAATATTCACAAAATATTGTCAATAAAGTGTTTATGATTAAGCATCTTGTTTTTTATCAGGTTCCTTCGCCATTTTGTCCACAATTGTTTAAAGGCCAATAAACAAAATCGGTTAGAATAGTTTTAAGGTTTAAATACTGTTCACTTTTCAGCTTTCTATTATAATTTATTTGATTTCATGAAAAGTATCATTTTAAGTTGTCAATAAAATTACCTCAAATCAAACTTCTTATTATCTAAGAAGTAACATGAACATGCAAACTGCATATTCTTATGATTTTAATTAAAATTATGTACAATTTACGATTAGTACGTTAATAAAAATATAAGTACTTATGTTTTCTAAAAATAATATTTACATATAACTAACTACCCATTTTAACTAATATTATTTTTGATTCTAACTAAAAATAATATTAATAATAATAGATGGTTCCCTTATTTATTTATTTTTTTCCTCCTTCCAAGTATAGCACGTGATTCCTTCAAAATTGCTATAGGAGGGGTAGTTTTTTTTTGCTTTTTTTAGAGAGTTGAAATAGATACACTGCGATACTGACTGTAATGCATCGTCAGCCGGAAATAGGGAGTAGAACGTATAAAATGTAAGAAAATCTGGATGCGGACATCCACCCCTACTAAAGCAAAAGAACGGGAAGATAGATGGCTATGTTGTCGATTCTTTTTTTAGGGGATGCTTGGTGTTAGGGAAGTTTTTTAGTGTAAATAGGAAAAAACTGGGATGGCTGTATTATTTTTTTTTTGTTGAAGTATTGATTGGGTGTAGCAAGTGGAATTCGGCCATTTTTTTGCAAAAGATGGCTTTGCCTTTGAAAAATTGTTCAGGGATAAAGTAAGAAAGCAAATAGGACGACTTAAATTTAATTAGCTCTTTCATTAATATTGCAAATTTGATATGCTAAAATTAGATATGCTATGAATACTAACACTGTCTGACAACCAGAGAGTCACAAAAATGTCGAACTTTTAACAAAAATACTATCCAATACGCGTAGAGTTCGTTTTTAAATAGGGCAAAAAATACTAACAAATATCTTCCACAATATCTAGATGTATGTATTTTTTGGCACTCAAGATCATAACTAACTAAACGAAAATACATTTCCCATCAATCATTCAAAGCTCTCTTTTCATTTTTAAGGGCGTAAAAAACGTATTGATTTTTCTCAATAGAGTTTTTTTCGTTATGATTGATATCTATTAAATATATATTAGTTACGCGAATTTGCCTGGTGGTTTTCGAAATATCAAGAAAATATCGTATTGTGGACGATTTCATGCAAGTCATACCCTTCGAGGACCACTACCACATTTCATTCCTCTTCATTTTCACACTAGGTAAATGAATAAATGCCTTTAAAAATATTCTTTAAAAAGCTTTTTGGAAAAGACGAGATTTAGTAAAAAAATATAAAAGATGCGCATGTTATTGTTGGTTACTTCTTCAATTTTTTTTCTTGAATTTTTCTTTTTATATCAAAGAAAATGACTGATGATCTAAAAGCCTATTTGACTCGTTGGGCGGTGGGCTGCTTTGTTTGGTTTGGCGTCATTCAACATTTTAGAAGCTGATTTTGCAAAAATTTGTTTTCTTGATGGAAGAATGGAGATGAATTAAAAGGGGGTTATTTGTTAAAGATTAAACGATGGTTTTGGTATTTTGTCAATGTTTCATCATTGCAACGTTGTCAAGTCGCTTATTTATTTGATGATTTTTTGACTTTCACGGATTTTTTATAATCAAATCAAATTGAAATACATCAAACTGTACAACTAAAAAGTTCCTCTAATTCTCACGGTGTCCCCAAAATTCCCACAGACACAAAAAAAAGCGTAGAAAAAATAAATACCTGCAAAACTGAATCTGTAGTTGACAAATTTTTAAGCAAAATAAAAATTACCCTCGCCCTACAAATTAAAAAGTCGTGTGCGCGCAAACCACGTTCCACCACACACCATTTTCATATGTTGTCCCTCTTTAGAATGACCCTCTTTTAATCATAGAAAAAAAGCTTTCCAAATAAATTTGCATCTCATCTTCATCTCCTCTTTTTTTTTTTTTGAAGAAAAAAAAGCTGTATAATGTAAAACACACGCGTCCCCGCGACATGTGTCTGGGTTTTTTCTTCCTTGCCTATATTTTTTTTTAAATAGGGGATGAATTAAAATATGTATATATAAACAGGAGGTACATAACCGTATATGTGTATGGACACTATGAATCAATCTGAGGGCTGTTTACTTTATAACGTACAAAATGAACGAAATATGCAATTCCTATAGTATTAATCTAAATCTTCTTTAAGTACTGAAATAGAAGAACATTGTATGAACACTTCTTGTTCTTCTTCTAAACTCTTTAATTAATAATAAAATAATAGTAGATATGGTGGTTATATTTGACTGTTCGAAATGTATTTAGTGTTGCCTACCCGATAACCTACAAAAACAGAATGTAAGCTAATAACTAATAACCCCTCTGAAAACAATGTTTGTCAAACTATTTAATAACTTTTTCCAGTTATTTCTCATTTCTTATTAAAAATTAATAAATAATTGTAATAACAACTAGATAACATCTATATAATAAATATTTCGTAACAATTAAAATTTGACATTAGAATCCGTTAAACGAACAAGAAGGCCATGAAATAAAAATTATAGTGGTCAGACGCTTGGATTTTTTGTAGCAAAAAAACTGATGCTTTTTTTTAAAGTATCGAACATTATCAACATCATCAATTAAATAAAATAAAATGAAAGAAAAAGAACAATATAAAAACAACAATAAAAACAGGATTTTTTAATTTATCAGATTTTATGACATAAAATTAATGCATCAAGAAACCAATGGGAAATCGAATTATTGGAAACGAAAAACAAAAGATGATCCTGAAATGTTTTGCATAATATCGTGATTTACATCAACATTTTTTATTCGATTTTACGAAATAATAATTAGAATTTATGGAAATGTAATATTCAGCAGAAAAATACGCCGAACAAAAACAATATCTAAGCCATTTTTATCTCTTATAGCATTTTATTGATTAAAATTTAAGAGTTATTTTATTCTTTGTTTTTTTCTCTTGGGTTGTTGTTGTATGTTATGTATTCTTCTTGGAACGTGCCTTTCTTCCTTACACCTATACATTCATATAGATTTTTGATACGACTAAAAGTACATGCTTACATACATAATAGAATACATACAGTGTTTTAGTTACATAAGGGTGGTAAAAATGTCGATGTATATAAGTAAAAAAATAGGGCGAGGGGAATAGAAAAAGTAGCTGCAGCAGCAGCAGCAGCAACGGCAAAAGATGGTTTTAGCCAGCACGCGATCATCATTCTCGAGGGTCGCTTTTTTCTTTTTTTTTTTTTGTTTTTTTTTTTTTCCTGTTTTTGTAACCCTCTAATATTCGCTTTTCTTTTATACGAACTGCATTGCAGCAGCAGCAGCAGCAGCTTTTGCCGGAAATTGGTATATTCGTAAATAGGGAGGAATTAAATCCCTATATATGGTTTAAATATTTAAGAGAGTTTTTTAGGTAGGTAGTTTTTTTTTCGAGATTATTTTAAACAAGTGGACTAATATCTCAATTTTTTGCGGTAAAACAGGTGTAAAAATGATGAATTAAACCATAAAATATTAAAGAATAAGCCGCGCCCATTTTTTACAAAAAAATTTGTGAAAAAAAATATATTTGTCTACGTTTCTAATTGAATTTCGTAATATCAATCACTGTGTCAATCATTCTTTTCAATTTGGCGAATGCGCTGGCTATAAGGCAGCTAAGCGTGTTATATATTTAATCCAAAACTCTAAAAATCTTAATTTTTATCCAACATGATTTTATCCGATATTAAAATGCGCATATCTGCTTCATTCGAAAAGATCTAATTCTCAAAAAAAGTAAATATCTATAATCTTTCCTTTCGACTTCATCTTTTTTCTTTATCCCCGAATGGGTTTTCTTCTTCACCGTTTGCAACGATTATACATTTTTGAAAAGAAGAAAAAAAAAAGCGAAGAATAAAATAGACACGAATATTTAGGTTTGGCCGTCGCCACAATATATAACTATATATATACATTATGTATAATATTTCTATTCAATATCACTTCCTTAAATGGGGTATCACCTGCCTTTAACTCAAGGACGTATAAACTATAAAGTTGACCATTGTATCATGTCTATTTTGCTGAATTCGTTCTTCTGTTTTGTTATGTTGAACATTTTTTTTTAAGTAGCTGAAACAGATAAGTATCAGTTTGCTAATGGTAGTCAAAAATGTTTTTTTTTGCATTATTTGCTATCTAAGTAGATGAAATAATTGATTTTGTACCTAAATTACCCAATTTTGATTTAATTTGCTTCTGTGAGAGATAAAACGTTATTTGTGCTTGCCGTCACCTACATTGGTATAGTGTATATCACGTTATTTCAAACTCGTATATTGACTTATCTATGCGGTGAGCGAACAAGAGAGTGTAATAAAGAAAAACGGTAAATACAAACGAAGGTATCCGGAAAAATGCTTTCAAAACCACTATTGTCATGCGAACACTGAGGGAGACTTTTAGATATTTTTTGATCATTTAGAAAACGTTTTCATCCGACTAGTTTCATGTAGAAATTGACAAGTCAAATTTGTTTGAAGCCAATACTTATGCTTTGCTACGTATGCGTTCTAAATAACATGTGATACACTGTGCCATATGGTTTTAACATTGTAAAAGTTTCCGAAATTTGATGCCGCATACTTTAGCAAAAAAGGGTGGAAGTAAATGACAGGGGTCCCAGCCAGCAGTTCATAAATTTTTTTTGTGATTTTATTTTAAATTTTGTCATTCTTCGAAATAATTTCCAAATTCGTCGTTTTATATTTAACCCTCAGCGACTACCAAAAATAAATTCCGCCTTTTTTTCACTTCTTTTTATATAATGACCTTTAGACTGTTGTCTACCCCCATCTTATATATACATAAATCCTTTCACCTTAAATATGTTACGGAATCCATTTTGTATATGAGTTGTTTTATATTAAGGGCGGAGAAATAACTATCAGTAAAAAAATAACCCTACAGCAATTTTTTTATGTTTTATTTTTATCATCACTCCGAGTGCTAGAAGAAGGGGCAGGGAATCGTGTTGTAGTAAGCAGTGATTGGGGGTTTTATTTTTAATAAAAGGGGGCCTTTTTTTTAAGCAAAAAAATACTGCAACGACGATTTCTGATAGGTGGAATAGATAGTACCTACCTACTTATTAGAAGGGATTTTTTATCTTTTTTATGTTTGGGGTTGGTTAGTTAATCAGTATGTACTTATATATATATATAAAGATAATTATTTAATAGTCAATGTTTTTTGGAGTGGGTAGGGTGGTGGCTTTGTTGAAAGAAAGGGTGGTGCTCTAACGTGAACGATTCACGCAGATAGAATTTAGATCTTTCAGATTTGAATCGAAAACCTTTTTTTTTCAATTTTCTATAACTACCCATGTTTTTATTTGCATTTTTTATGTTTACCGCTTAAAAAAATCAAATTTCTTAATAAAAATTGAGAAAGTGGTGCTTACGCAATTTACGAATAAAAAAAATATGGAAAAAAACATAGATTTCTAACTATTATTATGGATGCGATTAGAAAAAAAATTAAATGGAAATCGTAAAAAGGGTTACATTTATGGCTGTTTTTTTTCAATTTTTAAATTTTATCGATTCGAAATTTTTATTAAATTCTCGAAATTCGAGACTTTTTCTTCCATTCACACCTATTTGTAAATTATTACAAGTCTTATCGTGTCCATTATTATTATTTTTAATATGAGAAACCAATAAAAAAATATTATTTTATTACTTCGATTGCTCCGTCCTTTTATTCATGCAGGCATGTGTATTGTGAATTATATTCAACATTTTGGGCGGAAATGTATTTTTAGCAAATATTTCAAAGAACAGACAAGAAAAAAAAATACCTAAAAATTTTATCAAAACTGAAAAACAGATATATAAATCAATGTTTTTCAATAAGTAAACCGTTCCACCAGACATTATTATATAGTAATAAAAATAAGAACATTTTTAGCAATAGAATATGATGAACATCCTGTTTGAAAACTAATTAATTTATTATTTATTTTAAAATCAAAAAGTAGTAAAAGTTTTTGAATTTTTTTACTATTCTAGTTATAATACGTGTGATTTATAAACGGCAACTTAACTCATTCTTAAATTGTATTCTTTTCTCTTATTCTTGAATGAAAGTGACAGCTAACAGGTCATACATTTGTTTATACTGAATCAAATCATGTATCGTTATACATCAAGTAGCTATAGATGTGACAATTATTTGATTTATTTGGTTTTAACAAGAGAAGACATTATGGTGCACTATTCTTCTTCAACGGCACGCTGTGAAGGTTGACTAAATTACAGGGTGGCTCAGTCAGCCACAAATACAACAATCTAGAAGGGCAACTGAGCAATTTTTCCTAGTGGAACAAGTAGCAAACCAGTGAAGATTTATTTATCTTCGTCTATTTAAATGAATTTTGAGTAAAATGGTCAATACATAAAATTGCATCAATCGTCATCATATCAATCAAATCAATACAAACACAATTTACTGTATGTTGAAACAATTGCCATAATTGAAAAATTCACAATTAAATAATTTAAATTATCAATACAATTCCAAAAATAATGTTGACAACGTTGCACAAAAGTTATAACGTATATATAACGACGCTGATGGTAGATCCTATTGGGTTTTCCTGTAGCTTTCTTCCGGTTTGCACTGGTTTCATCTAATTTTTCTTATTTTAAAATTTACAACTACATCAGTTTCCGCTTTTAGGAAAAAGAACCCTTTTAAAACTATAACTATATGAAATTGTTATAATGAAATTTCCATAGAAATTCACTTTTAAATTGGTTTTAAAACAGCTCTTTTTGCTAAAAAATGAAACTGAATACGGCCGTTAAATATTCCGTAAGTCTGTGGTTTTAATTACAATTTCATTTGATTGAATTGCCACCATCTTTCATTTTACTTGTTAATTTTGTGTCGTTAATGTTTTTTGATGTGATTTGTTGGATCGATGACTTTCACTCTCGTCTAATGGAAATAAATTGTACACTCTGTATCTATCAATTTCAACTACCTATGTATAACACACGCATTACATACATACAATAATAAAAACTTTAACATGAAATCAGGTAAAAGTTGCTTTTCTATACTTTAGCTGTAGGTTACTAGGTGTACCCACTTCAAGACTCTAAATTGATTGTGCTATGATTCATATAATGTAAAGTGTATCTAGTTGATCGATTCTTTCAAAAATGACATGTATAAATGGCAGGTGAAATACTTTATACTGAACAAGAAAAGAGTCTTTATTATTTTCTGTTTGATGAAATCACAAGCTAATATGGCTTCGGCGCCACACAATCACAATCAACAACAATTACAACGTAATGTGTTGCAAATATTTCTAACTACTTTTTGAAAAATACCGAGATGGCATGATTGCTTATGTCGATTTAAAAATAATAAAACATTGTTTTCATTTCGGACGATTTTGTAGTCGTATTGTTATCCGACAGATATTAACGAAATAGCAGACGTTTACCTATTTGTCACACCCTTTATCCATATCGATTTTTTTCTTCATAATTTTCTGAGAATTTGTATTAAATACCCCAGGTCATCAGCTTTCTAGAAATTTTTGAATGCAGAGTGCATTTTAATGTTCTTATGAAATTGTTCAATAAGTTTGGGTTTGCTAAAGAAAAAATGGTAAACAAACTAAAATCGTCTTAAAAACCAGGTTTACAAAGTGTGCCTAGCAATAAATTGACTAGCCAAGCTGGGAATAAATAAAGAACTCATTTTCTTTTATCAGTAGAAATTAAATATTATTCGGTACACCCTGTACTATGGTGGAATATATTTCTACCATTTTGCCAATGAATTATAACAATGTCTGTATACCTGCGCTCTGAAATGCAGTCCAATTTTTCGAGGTGTGATCTCAGTCCATGATCTTCAATCTCAAGGCTGGTATGGCCAGCTGACATCGCGAGGCTTGTAATCTACTATTGTTATACAGCGTTAAAGATAAAGTTAATCGATGTGTAGGGATTTAATATGTATAGGAATGTCACGTTATTTTTCTAAAATGTCTTTCTGACTCCCAACTGCTACGTGCGGAGCCGCTATATCAGCTAACAAATTATACATTTGTTGCATCGGCAAACTAGTAGATTAGTTACAACTAGTAGTTTAGTAAACAATACAATAAGAAATACAAATAGATTTCGTATTTTTTTTTTCTAGAATAACCCATTGGACAAAGAGACTATAAGTACAAAAAGCTTTTTTTCTTAAATATAAAAACTTAAGTCTTGAGAAACGGATATTTCCAATAATGCGACTGATTAATGATGTCCAATCCATTTGAAGAACTAAGATTTTCATTTTGGCTATTGCTCTGCTATCTTACTTTTTGTTATAATTTCCTTTTCTATTTCAAAATAGCGGCGATATTACTATAGAATATTTTAGAATCATTCAAGAGTATTCTGAGAGAATCTAAACTTTGAAAAGAATCCAAATGAATATAAAATATGATTTAGCATCATATTTTATATTTATTAAAATATTATTTATTATGTTTTTCTGAATCGGTTCCGAAATATATTATTTTCTAATTCGATGTAAGACAAAGTGCACTTTGTCGCACGCGTTTCAATGCGAAAAATGTCTACTTTTCTGCACGCAATCTGGTGCCTTATAGTAATGTAATTTTGTGATGTTTTAATTATATTATACTAAAATTCGTCTTCTAACACTCACTTAATACCACACCATCGACTTTCAACTAAAACAAAACAATCACTAGATTAAATTGCATATAACTAATTTTTAAAATGAATTATTTATTGCTTAAAATTAGCTCAATAGAAAAAGTAGCATTGAATACGCGTGTGAAAAGCCGAATTCTGGTGTTGGACACTAATGAAACTGTCACTGTTGCGCAGCCCGTGTTTCAAACCACGTTTCGTACCAAAAAACAAGCGGCTTTTCAAAATTGTATTCAAATATACTTCGTTTATTTATACCGCGATATGTTGAATCATCTACTAACTACATCAGAATGTTATTTAATGAAAAGAAAATTTCGTATATTTGAAACGGCACGGTTAAATATCAAAACTTAAAGGTTACTTTTCAGACATTTTAAATTAGTTCTGCTGCTAAAAAGGGAGAAAAAAAAAGCAAGCTACAGAGAACAATATCAAAACTCAATGCTTCAGAATAATAATAATGATAATAATAAATCGGCAATATGTCAATTCAAAGCGTTCAATTTTAAATCTCCAAAATCTCCAAAACGGCTATATTGACGCTCTTTTTAAAAACCTAGCACTCTATTTAGGGGTTTGTATCTATAGATATACATATATATATATATATATATATATATATTCTGTTAGTATAAAAAATTTGAAAAATGAACTAGACAGCCAATAAATAACGTATCAATGACAATAATAAAAATAATCGTTCGACCAGTGATTTTTAGACGCTTTTGTCTGACCATGGGCTAGAATGTAATAAAAGCATTCATGCTAGCAAGCAGTAGCAGCAGCTTGGCCCAGGTGGAAAAAAACGGGCGACCACCATCCCCTATTAAACACGCGCGGTTTTTTTTATGTATAATTTGAGGGTTTTTTTTCATTTTTTTTTTTTTTAGGTAGTAGAGAAATTATAATTTCTTGAAATGTTCAAGCTGCTGAAGCTAGGTTTGAAATAGTACAAAAAGAAAATAGTATCAGCTTTCTCCGTCAGTCCCCATCATGGACGTATCTTGGTTTTTTTGATCGCCAAATCACTTGCACAATACGATAAAATGATATAAATTGACTGTAGTATGCTGTGGAGATACCCTTCCAAACATTTCCCTAACAATTCGCCTTTTTTACTCACACTTCACTTTTTTGTCATGAAATTAACAGGTATATAAAAAACACCCCATTTCTTATATTAACAAAAAACTGCCCCCAAAGCACAGGAATTTACCCCAAAAAGCAAAAAAAATCTAACCTGCTAACAGTTAATAATCATTTTACATACTAAAAAAAAAGTTCTAATAGCGATGACATGCCTAAAAAATGCACGATTTTTTTTCCACTTTTCTTTATTGGTATATAAGTAAATTAGAGGGGTGTTTTTTTGCGTTCAATTTTTTTTTCGTGATTATAGAGATGCATAACCTGCTGCTTCAATGCGTGCCTTTTTTTTTACTCTCGCGCCCCAGGAATGTTTTTTTTTTATTTTAGTGGTTATACACATATTTTAACATCAGGTAACACTTAATTAGCCCCTTTTGTGATGATGTACAATACATACTTGTTAGCAGTAATTTATTTAATGAACGAATAAGAATGACGGTTTCAATAAAGCATGTCCAATTAAACAATATTCTTGTTTTTTTGTTAATAAATTACGTAAATTTGTAAATAGAAAACTTGACTAGTTCCTAAAGGGTTGTTTACGCAGTATAGAGATACTTTGGAAGAGAATTTTAGGTTTTTAAAGCAAAACCGTATCCATATACCTGAGGACCTAATCGAATCACCGTTTCACATCTCATTTACTATCGAATTCTTAACAATGAAAGAAAATAAATGGTCAAAAATCCTAACGGTCCATTCCTCTGTTCTCCCTCTTACCCCCTCTTTCACCATTTCTTCTATTCGATTACTATATAGTACAATTGGAGAATGCAATATTTAATTAAGAACTTACACTGTGGGAATCCCCCCCCCCTCAGACCTATTCTATATCATTGCCAACATCCCCAATCGAACGACAACAAAAATAGAAGATTTTAAATCTAAATCCCTTGCCAAATGAGACGCATAAACATCCCACGCATATACTAGAGCCCCGCTCAACCGCACCCCTCCCCTTTCAGTTGCCACAGTATAACATTTTTAATCCTCATTGTGTGCCCATGGACAAAATTATAAAATTCGGACAATTCTTATTTAGATTTGACTATTAATTTTTTTTTTGTTGAATAGATGTAAAGAACATAGATTACAAGTTATTGTTATTATTATCTTTATTATTCAGAACTCCGTTTATAAACGGAGTTCTGAAGTCGATTTAAAGTTTATGTTACGCCTAAAAACAAAGTGTATATTTTTATCTTTTATTTGGCATCCTTATATAAAAATGTGATATGGTTATGGTTAGTAGTTTACAAAATTGTAGCAACTGTTCAATTCATACTTAAAGAATTGATAATAAATTGTCAAATATCGAAAACTCCACTATATGTCCGAAATACAGGAGTTCCAGTTGGTTAAAATTTGATATTATTGTGAATAATAACAGTCTGACTGTTAACCTATGCTGTAAAAATATATCCATGCATATTGTGTTTTATTATATATGAAAAGGGATAATCGCAAAAGTAGGGGGTGCAGTGGTTAATGGTCATCTCTCATAAGCATCAACTACACGGTGTAGCATAACATGTGGTCATATCGCAAATAAGAATTTAACCATCCGAAATAACGTAAAACGGACGTTGTTTATAGAATTTATTGATTTCGTAATTTTGAAGTAAAAGCGGGTGAAATTTTTGGAAATTTCAGTTTTAAAATTGTGCACACTTTATAAGTCTATCTCTTTTTATTAGTTACATATCTAGATACCGCAAATCTCCCTATAAATCTATTATTATTTTTTGCTTATTCTTTTCTCGCTACCCTTCATTTATATGATGCTATGAAACATCATCATCATCCTGGTATTAAACGATCCTATCATAATTTTAGAATACACCCGCACACACACTGAGAAATAGACCGACGTGAGCCAGCTACTTTAAAAATTTCGAAGGGTGCGAGTTTTTTCTACTTCTATTCTGGGCACCGTAATCTTACCTTGAATAATAATCTCTTTTACTGCTACGCGTCGTTAATATACAACAAACAACCCTCTATATATTTACGTATATACTTATTTAGTAGCGTAGAGTATTAAAAAAAAAAAAAAAAAATGCAAGTTTTTGTGGCTGCGTGATGAAGAGATGATGTGCGGATTTTTGTTGTACTTTCATAAAAAAATGACGCGTGCCCATTTTTTTTTTTAATCCCCTCTATAAAAAGGCGGAACTAACATTATTTCCTTCCCATAATACATACATGTATATGATAATAGTAGTTAGCAGTAGATATAATGAGGGTTGTTTTTTTATTTTATTAACTTATCTGTGTAAACGCTGATTTTAACAGGTTAAAAAAGCGTACAGTAGAAACCAATAGGATTTGAGTTATTTTGCGTGCAACGTTGCAACGTTATTTCTGGAAATTGTATTAATATTTTACTCGATTTTATTGTGAATTTTTCAATTACGGTCATTGTTTCAACAGATAATAAATACAATTGTTGAAGATCTATTGAAAAATTATTGAAATAGACGAAGATAAAGAAATTTTTACTTTAATTTTATTTGGAAAGAAAAGAATCTGACTATTTAGTGATTCTCTCTCCTTGTTCTCAACGAGCGCAAGTTTTCTTGCTTGCTGTTAACAAGCAATTTAAAAACTTAAAATTTAATGTTCTAGAACAGTAATTCTGTATAAGATTTAGAATATTAGTTAAATGATTATTTTTAATAAATGCCATTATATTTGAATTATAGTCGTTATGCATAGCAATATTTGGAAAAATTTCGCTAATAATTGACTATATAAAACAAACTGTAATTCTCTTGTGATTGTTGCTACTATACATATACTTAACGTATTCGTCATTCTTATTCAATTTCAGCTCTTTAATTATAAATAGTATCGACAATTTCGATTTTCCCAACCGAAATTTCATTGAATTCAACATAACCTACATGTACTAATGATTAATAATCCTTCTTATATATTGTAACATGTATTGAATGCAACACAATAAGAATAAGTACAATTGTATACGGTATATTGTCTAGTACTTCTACCCTAAAATTGAAAAACCACCCACCCACCATCATTATTCATTTTCCCGTCCTGCAAAACGAACTCCCCCAAAATGTTCTCGTTGTTCCCTTTATTCCCCTTTAGTCGTTCAACTGTTGACCATTGGTCAAGCCGAGCCAAAGTTCGGTGTGATTCATTCGAATATTTTTCCCATCAGAAATTGGATTTTTCCCCAATACGCTGTTCGAAATAAGCTCGGATTATAAAGGAGTTTTTCTAAAAATGCGAAAGCCGTTGTTGTGTTGTTGTTTTTCTCAAAAAAAAAAAAAAAAAAATGGAGCCGCAAAGATAAAGAAGCGCTATTTTAATTATCGAGAATCGTCTAGGTTAATGATTATGGGCTCGTGCCTATTTCGATCTTTTTCTAATTTCGTTTACCTACCTTGTAATTATAAATTTTCTGGTAAAAGAGCCGAATAACATATGGGCATAATTGAATCGATAGCTGTATGATTAATGATGGATTAATGACGTCAGTATTGTTTTATTGTGTTTAATTTTTTTTAATTTCAATGGCAAATTCATCTAAAAAGAACCACCTCTTTTCTTATACCAATTAAAATTTCGAATTGAATTTCACTCGTATAGTAAAAATTATCATAAAAATGTTTACCTAATAGAGGAAAATTAAAAATACCTAAAATATTACTATACTTATGTATATATCTTTCACATATGCTCGCAATTATTTCATCTCCACAAAAAAAAAAAAAGAAAATATGCTGCACGAGGAAAAAGGAAAACATGTTTTAACTGTACATCTTTTTCCCCTTTTCAAAGGGAATCTAGAAACGAATAAGGAATTCCCTGTTGTTCCTTTTCTAATTTATTTCCCGAAAATGCTGGGATTTACTAAGTACTTTGGCATGTGTCGATCATAGGCGTACGACTTCGTCTAAAAGAAAAAATAATTGCAAAAATCGAAAATATAAAAATTCTTCTTTTTGAAATATTCAAAAATGGTAAGAATTGTTTTGAAACAAATGCGAAGATTTCTTTCTGTAATATAAAATGATTTTAGAGTAAAAAAATCTCTTTTTTAAATTACTGTAATAATCTTTTTATAAATCATTTAGAGATAGGACCAATATTGTTAGGATTGTTGCCTATTATTATATGAAAAGTAGAATTTTCGGTATCGAATTAGAAAATAGTATATTTACTAGTACTACAAGCAGTTACTAGTAGGTAGTGAGCATCAAAAATCGGTTTTCACACGCGTATTCAACGCTATTTTTTCTAATGACGTAATTTTAATCAGCAAATAAGTAACCTAAAAAATTAATTATGTCTGCCATTTAATCCAGAAATTGTCTTGATTTTGCTGAAAGTAGATTCTGTGGAATTAAGTGAGATTAGAAGATGAATTTTAATATAAACTAACAATTAAAACTACGAAATTACTTTATTATAAATCACTAAATTGGGTTAGAAAAACTTCTACTTTTCGGCACCGAATTAGAAAATAGTATATTTGAATACAAGTGTGAAAAACCGCTTGTTTTTTGGTGCGAACGAGTTTGAAACACGAGCTGCGAAGCAGTGAGTGTTTCTTTAGTGAGCACCAAAAATCGGTTTTTCACACGCGTATTCAACGCTATTTTTTCTAATGAGGTAATTTTAATCAACAAATAATTAATTTAAAAAATTAATTATGTCTGCCATTTAATCCAGACATTGTTTTGATTTTGCTGAAAGTAGATTCTGTGGAATTAAGTGAGATTAGAAGATGAATTTTAATATAAACTAACAATTAAAACTACGAAATTACTTTATTATAAATCACTAAATTGGGTTAGAAAAACTTCTACTTTTCGGCACCGAATTAGAAAATAGTATATTTGAATACAAGTGTGAAAAACCGCTTGTTTTTTGGTGCGAACGAGTTTGAAACACGAGCTGCGAAGCAGTGAGTGTTTCATTAGTGAGCACGAAAAATCGGTTTTTCACACGCGTATTCAACGCTATTTTTTCTAATGAGGTAATTTTAATCAACAAATAATTAATTTAAAAAATTTATTATGTCTGCCATTTAATCCAGACATTGTTTTGATTTTGCTGAAAGTAGGTTTTGTGGTAATAAGGGAATTTAGAAGATGAATTTTAATATAATCTAACAAATAAAACTACGAAATTACGTTATTATATGTCATTAAATTGCGTGCGAAAAACTTTTACTTTTCCGCATTCAAATCGACTAAAACGGGTGCCGAAAAGTGCACTTTTCGGCACCGAATTAGAAAAAAATAGTTTCCGCTCCAAAGTTGGCAGTTATTAATTTTTCAATTTTTTAACCACTAAAACACAGACTTTACAAAAATTTATTTTTACATATTTTATAAAGTTGTACAAAGAGTTTCTTTAACAGACAAAGTTTAATAGGCCTCAGAAACAATTAAAATTATTTGCTACTAACAATTGATGTAATTTATGTCAAACTTTTAATATTTCAATAGTGAAAAAAATGTCGGAAAAAATTCTGACAACAGAGCTAAGTAACACTGACAAAGCCGTAGTCTCCTATCGAGTTATCAAAGGCAAAATTGGAATTACAAACTGACATTGCTGAATTTAATTTACATTTTACCTGTGTTAATAAATTTCACAATCCATTGTAATAAATGATATCGCCAACATTAACGTATAATAAAATGAACTCTACGTGCAATGACAGAATAGAGCCTCGAAACGTGATTATTTTTTTATTCATCGATTAAGTTCGGTTTTTGTCGTTTTCCGTTGAATGAAGTAACTTTGTATAAAAGATTTTTGGATTTTTTCTATAAAAAGTAACAACTTGCAGTTATAAAAATAGTAGAGAGTATTCTAGTAGTAGAGTAGAACTTAACTTATTGTTGCTATAGAAATTCGAGAAGTTTATCATTTTGGAGAAATCTGAATACAAAAAATTCTGAGTTTAACTTTTTGATTGACTTTCACCAAAATCAGATTGAATTGTTCGTTCGTTTCTTAATTTAAAATCAGCAACAGAAAGAGAAAACTATGCATATATATCTAGTTGCTTCAAAGTTTTACTAAATATAATTTAGGTTTAATGACAACCAGTCGATTCTACGGACCACTATTTTATTTCTATTTGAATCTCACATTGTATCAAAAATTTAATCTACGAATTTACTATGCCTCTCGTCTATATCTTTGTATTTTTTCAGCAGCATTGCAGTTTTTCACATTGCTTTTTTCCTTCTTCAATCATCTTGAATTCTTCCACTTCCTTTTTGCCCAACAACAACAACCGGGTGGTGGTGTGTCATATGGAATGAACTTAATAGCACGTGGATAAGTGGAGGGGTCGACGATAGCGAATTAAAAAAAAAAAAAAAATTACTTGGTAAACTTTTCCCCCACAAAAATTCAAATAAAAAAAATGTCAAATGTTCTTTTATGCCGCACTTATTGAAATTTTCGATTTCCTGCTTGTTAGTAGAGAGAGAGGGTTCTTCTTATATAAACATATATATATATATATATGTATAGAGTAGATTTATATCTCCTATAGGACATATATACCTGTATGTAGAAGTACGTCTAGGTTTACTGGAATATCAAAAAATGCACTTAAAAAATTAACAATATTTATTCATTGAGAAAACTATACGTAGTTTGTTATTGAATTTTAAATAATTTTTTTCCTGATAAATTTATCGATAATATTTGCTCTTTCTATTTTATCTTTAATTTTTAATTTCTGTTTTTAGCTTAAAAAAATATTAAAGCGCATTTCTGGATTGTGTAACTATATGATTATGTTGCAATTATTATTATTATTATTGTTTATTTTATTAATAATATCTAATAATTATTGCTATATTTGATGATTATACAATTTCGACATAATTAACTTGGTATCTCTTGGATAGAATCCAAGGAAGGGTTTGCTTTGAATGCATCAGAATGTACAATAAATTGATTAGTTACTAATTATGCTAATTAACTTGAGGCCCAAGGAATTTTATATCCACTCATTATGTGAGTCCCATTTTTTTACTAAAACCATTATTTATGATTTAATAATGCATATATTTATGTATAGGTATTACATACAAATACATATTAAAGACTAATAAATTTTTTTAATAATATTTTTATAATTGGAGAAAGTTTCGTTTTGGAGTCACACTTATTATTATTATTATTTAAAATATGCAATGAGAAAAATCCGAAATTTACCAACGACTTTTCTTATAAGTGAAGATTATGTTGCGCTTATAGCGTCAAGTCTTCAAAACAATAATAAAAATAATAATAATAAGCATCAAAAGTAGCAGCAGTAACAGCCGGATTTCTAATTAACAAAATACATGATAATGTAATCATAGTTTTGCGAAAGATTTGGTAAAAATGGAAAATTTGCATAGTGCAGCATCACAACTATTTACTTACTTATCTTATCCTAAACAGTGGTGTAGTAATTTAGGTTAGGAGGAACGGATACGCTATTGGCTGATATCATTATCGCAATTAATAAAAAAGTTGATGGGAAAATTTTCGAAATTTATTCTATCTAATTGACTAACCGATAAATAAAAGTATGCAATAAAGTGAGTAGACTGACAGTTTTTAAACAATGCAGTGGCGGCGCACCGTTACGCCACTGCGCCCCATAATAGGTGTATATTTCTACCGAAAAACAAGTCGCCAAAGACGTCGATCACTTTAATTATTGCTATTTGTTCAAATTTTTATTAAACAAGGTGCAGTTTTTTTCGTTTTGTTTTTTTTTTTACGAAACAGTTATAATAATAATAATAATAATGTTAATTATTGTTGCAATAAAGCAAGATACGTTTTTTTTTTGTTTTTTTTAAGAAGACTGATTATATTTTCATTATTGGAATAAATTATAATTCTTATGCATATGCACATCAAATAATGTTTTAGTAAAATTTTATCAATTTAGTTCATAATGTCAGTTTGTTATTTTGGCAACAAAATTATTGTTGTTATTATTGCTCTCCCCTTTTTGCAATAATATACTTATAATTAATCGACAGTGGTCGGTTAGCTAATATATGCATCTCAAATATTGTTTTTTATGCTATTTATTTACTTACTCGTAAATGTATTAGATAATAATCGTAATAAATAATAATGATACAATTCTTTGAAATCAGAGCAACGAGGGGGAAAAACAACGAGTGTATCAAAGTTCGAGAAATGAAAAACAAGAAAAAACGTTTCGGTTTTCTATAAATAATAAATAAACAAATATTTTTAGTTTTTTTTTTTTTTGGCTCAAGCAGATAAGACATTGGAAATTGTTAATGTTAATAAAGATGATGATAACCGAATCAGTTTTAAAATGAAAAAAAATTACATTTACGTTAACTTTTTATTCGTTTTTCGTTTATTGTGAAATATGAAAAGAAAAGAAAAAAAAAACAATTTCACTATAATGCGCCGTCATATCCCTGCTTACCCTACTTGTAACCGGCTAATTAGTTACATACCAGTAAAATAAGAATGACTAGCATATTTTTTGAACGAAATTTATGTGAAAATAATGTAAAATTTCCTGTGTCGGTTAGTGTCCTTATTTTTCAAAATAATTCTTTATTAAGTATAAATTTAATGGATTTATTATTGGGAAATTTTCTTCTGAAAAATAAAATTAAAAAATTTTCGATAATTGCCAATTATCTATTATTAATGAAAAGAAAAAAATAACGTAATAAAAGACGTCTTAATAATTCATTAATTTGTTTTTGTACCTTCCAAATACTACTTAATGTATTGTTCGAATGTGTGGAAAATACAAAAAAAAAAAAAAAAAAAACTATACATAATAATTAGCTAAAAATATTTTTGCCTTTCTAGCCCGCGGGTCAATTTATTCTTTTTAAAAGTATATATACATTTTAATGGAAAATCATTTAAACAATTTGCATAATACAACAATAATCTTCATATTGATAACTACTTTCTTTATTTTTATTTTGTTTTTTTCATTTCGAAAAAAATATATTTCGCAAAAACAAAACCTAGGTATGTTTCTCTCTCTTTTCTATTTACAAAAGAATCAAAAGAGATTGTACAAAAACAGAAAAATATCCTATTCATAATATGTACCTACTTAATATTAAAATTTTTCGTTTATTTTTATTATTAAAATCAAAATGTATTTTTAGGATGAATACGAATTTATTAAAAAAATTGAGAGACGCAGTAATTGATGCTAATTGGGTGGACGCACCTTGATTTCAAAAAGATAAAAAACAAACACGAAAATTCACATCATTCTCACCGCAAAAAAGTAAAAGTTCTGTTTTTTTTTTTTTTTTGACAAAATCTGCCCCTTAATTATATTATATAATTTTCCATGGAATTTTATTATACTTGAGAAAATAACAACAGCTGTCATGTGGTGGCGTGTAATAGGTCAGTCGATGTTGCTATATTAATACAGTTAATTTGCATAATTTCTATAATTAAAAATAGAAACAATTTTTTTTTAATCATTTAGAGGTTACCATACAACTAGATTGGTCCTGACATTGTATACGGGGCATACGGAAAAAGAAGTGTATACGGATCAAAAGAGCATATTAACATATGCTTTTAACAACATTGATGTTTCGATGTTGCCTTGAATTCGGCGGAAGTATCAATTCTGTTATCAATAATTATATTCAAACTGTAAATAAAATTAAAAAAAAATAACAACACAATCTTCACAGAATAAAGTTTATATGTTTCCACGTGTTTGTCATAAAATACTTTCACAGAAAATAACGATGATCAAAACTTTTAAAAATATTCGTATTTATACTATACCCATTCGGATATCTCCTATACTAATACTTAATTATAATTAATAATTAAACAGTTTAGGCCTGATAGGATTTTTTAAAAAGAAAAATATTTGAATAATAATTAAATTTATAGTTTTATTAATCAATTTTTACGTTATTATTATTATTATTATTATGGTGATTTTTCTTAATTTGAAAGATAAAAATTTATTTATAAAGATTAGATTATGGACAGGCATATGTACGCACACACACACATACACGGGGTCCTTGATTGACTTAAATATTTGTTTGTTTGTTTCGTTTGCCGTTGCTCTTGCTTCCTCCTTCTTGTTCTTCTGTTAATTCGATAAAGATGGACAATACTACATCTAGTATTGATTCTAATAAGGGAGTTTTATTAGAAAATCATCAACATTACGAGTGATCGAACGAACGCCGATTTTATTAGGAAAAAACTAGTTCTCGCCGTAGTAGAAAAACACAATTTTCCGTATATAGAAATGTACATTGATAAAACTGATGTACCAATCGAAGAGCGAGCGAAAATATATTGAAAAATCTTATCTTTTTTTAAAAATTATTTTGGTGTGTATTTTTGGATCATTGTCCTAAAGTAAGTGAGTAAATATGTATGTGTATATGTGTTATAGTATAGTGAGTGAGTGACGCGGAATTTGACACACGCACACATACGCACACGTGTCTGTCGTAACTTTCACAAAATTCGCCAAGGTTAATGGACATTGTCCGGTTCACAAACAATAAACAACCGAAAAAAAACTTTGTTTTTTAAATTTTTTTCTTTTTAGTAAATCAAAAACAATAACGTAATAGTATATTTGAATACAAGTGTGAAAAACCGCTTGTTTTTTGGTTTCTTGATTCAAAGGGAATCTAGAAACGAATAAGGAATTCCCTGTTGTTCCTTTTCTAATTTATTTCCCGAAAATGCTGGGATTTACTAAGTACTTTGGCATGTGTCGATCATAGGCGTACGACTTCGTCTAAAAGAAAAAATAATTGCAAAAATCGAAAATATAAAAATTCTTCTTTTTGAAATATTCAAAAATGGTAAGAATTGTTTTGAAACAAATGCGAAGATTTCTTTCTGTAATATAAAATGATTTTAGAGTAAAAAAATCTCTTTTTTAAATTACTGTAATAATCTTTTTATAAATCATTTAGAGATAGGACCAATATTGTTAGGATTGTTGCCTATTATTATATGAAAAGTAGAATTTTCGGTATCGAATTAGAAAATAGTATATTTACTAGTACTACAAGCAGTTACTAGTAGGTAGTGAGCATCAAAAATCGGTTTTCACACGCGTATTCAACGCTATTTTTTCTAATGACGTAATTTTAATCAGCAAATAAGTAACCTAAAAAATTAATTATGTCTGCCATTTAATCCAGAAATTGTCTTGATTTTGCTGAAAGTAGATTCTGTGGAATTAAGTGAGATTAGAAGATGAATTTTAATATAAACTAACAATTAAAACTACGAAATTACTTTATTATAAATCACTAAATTGGGTTAGAAAAACTTCTACTTTTCGGCACCGAATTAGAAAATAGTATATTTGAATACAAGTGTGAAAAACCGCTTGTTTTTTGGTGCGAACGAGTTTGAAACACGAGCTGCGAAGCAGTGAGTGTTTCTTTAGTGAGCACCAAAAATCGGTTTTTCACACGCGTATTCAACGCTATTTTTTCTAATGAGGTAATTTTAATCAACAAATAATTAATTTAAAAAATTAATTATGTCTGCCATTTAATCCAGACATTGTTTTGATTTTGCTGAAAGTAGATTCTGTGGAATTAAGTGAGATTAGAAGATGAATTTTAATATAAACTAACAATTAAAACTACGAAATTACTTTATTATAAATCACTAAATTGGGTTAGAAAAACTTCTACTTTTCGGCACCGAATTAGAAAATAGTATATTTGAATACAAGTGTGAAAAACCGCTTGTTTTTTGGTGCGAACGAGTTTGAAACACGAGCTGCGAAGCAGTGAGTGTTTCTTTAGTGAGCACCAAAAATCGGTTTTTCACACGTGTATTCAACGCTATTTTTTCTAATGAGGTAATTTTAATCAACAAATAATTAATTTCAAAATTTAATTATGTCTGCCATTTAATCCAGAAATTGGTTTGTTTTTGCTGAAAGTAGATTCTGTGGAATTAAGTGAGATTAGAAATGAATTTTATTATACACTGACAATTAAAAGTACGAAATTACGTTATTATAAGTTACTAAATGGGGGGCGAAAAACTTCTACTTTTCGGCACTCAAATTGACCAAAACGGGTGACGAAAAGTGTACTTTTCGGCACCGAATTATAAAAAATAATTAATTATTCGAATCGGGGTCCATTTTTTTCTCTTGCCATCTTATAGTCCGTCCTATTTCATTTGATAAATTGTTCTATCTATAAGAGAAAAAATGTATATATTCGTCAAATCTTAAAAAATCAAATGGAAGAAACAGTCAACACTGAATTGGATACAGATAAGAAAAAAGTAAACTTAATAAGCTTAAACTGATCCATTAAAGTTTCCTTGAAGATTTAATAAGATATTTTTGTAAGTTGTATGGATTAAACTTACAATGGAAGTGGAAACAAAAAATTGGTACTAAATCTCATACGAACAAAAACAAAATTCATAAGAAGATATTTTTGATTCTTTATTATTTATATTTTGTTTGTTTCCAATAACACTTTGGGGAATAACGTTAATGAAACACAAAGAAAAAAAAAAAAAAAAAAGGAAACGAAAAGTCACAATGTACAATGTATTTAGATCAGTCTTATGTTTATTAATTAATTAGCAAAAGCCTACACCAGGAATGGTAGACAGGCTTCAGGATACATATATATAATTAATTAGCAAAATAAACGTATAAAAATACACAGTCAAAAAGAAAACCAGTCGTATCTGTCTATTTTATATTACGTATTCTTATAATAATAATAAAGGAAAAAAGTTACCCGTGATTATTATAATGGCCATACTACATCATATATTACATACCATTTTGAGAATCACTTTATCAATATCAAAAATGGACTTTATTTCAAGTTACAATTAACTGCCAAAATTTTGAATAGAGCAGCAAACTGTAATAATGAAAATTGATAAATTGAGCCTCAATCTATACATTAATTTATTACCAAAATAGTGTACATATGTATATGACAGGTTAGACGCTTCGACTTATCTATCATTTCATTATGCCAGCGTATGTGGGCATTAACATTGTAGAAATCTATTTAACTAAAATTAAGACGGAGCGTCTAACTGTCCTATTAAAACTACAACAGCTATACTCTTTCTTTTTAAATTTTAGTGAGGTGGTCTTAATTGTTAATTTGTACTATGAATAAACTATATAGTAGGTAATGATATTGAATTTTCAAATGCATGGTCAATAATGTTTTGCAGTAATAAAAAAAAAAAAAAGTGGCGCTGTATAATAAATAAATACTGAGAATAATATACAAATATACAAACATTTTCTACTAAATAATATATTAAAAAAAAAAATATATTTATAATATACAATACAATATAGATACCTTCGTTTGCAACACCCTGTATATTAATAAAATCAACTGAAGATTATTGTTAAAAAAATTCATTTGCAAGAATGTGTAGATGCATGTGCGAAAATACAATTGGTATTTTTTAATTTTTTTTTGCTCTAGTCCAAGGATGTATGTACATTTCTATTTTTCGAAAGAAACTACAGTAAGAAAACCAATCCAAACTAAACACCAGTTATTAAAAATTTGACAGATATTAAATATTAATTCTTTACATTTTCTGTATTTGTATACAAAAAAGACAGGAACAGAATATAATGTTTAATTTCTGTATGACGTCATATGAATACAAAATTAAATCAGCTATATTTTGTATTATAGTTTAAATTCCAGAATTATTTTGTGTTTATATTGTTTCGTCCTGTACGTATTTACATTATAAAAAATGTTAAAATGGTAAATTGTTTCTCTTACTACTAGCGCTTTAAATCTTAATTTTGCACTTGCATCGGAATTTTGGTATTTTGTTTATTGTTATTGTTTTATTTTTTATTAATGTAAACTGATGGCAAAAGCGAGGCGCGGTGCTTATTTAAGCAGCAGGGCAGGTAATTGCACAGTATATATTTTATTTTGACTAGTATCAATAAAAAAACAAATAATAATAATATTACAGGACACACATTTTTAAATCTATATGTATAAAAAAAATATATAAATAAAATGTAGATGGCGGTATCATTTGGGAGCATAATCAGTCTATTTTATTACTATATTATTGTACATTTACAGGAAGAGGAACTTTGTTTTATGTGTACTTTTAATTTTTTTTTATTCGATTTGTTTTCGATACAGTCATAGTAGATGTGCAATGCAGATTCCGGACACATAGTGGGCTTAGAATTTTGAAACACATTGTTCACAAGTTTATACTAGGCTCTAGTGGTGTTTCCAAGCAATATGGGCTAATGCAATACTATTAGATCGGTATCTGCATTGTACATCTACTGATCAAATTGGTGTATTGTAAAAATTATGGCAAATACAATGGTAATTATTCTAATTAGCTAAAGAATTCAGCTAAATAAACCTAATTTATTTACTTATATAATAGTAATTACATTATTTATATTGAATAAACACCTCATTAATAATGAGCTCTTTTAATAATATGCGAATAAAAGTTTATATAATCATTATATGATCGACTACATAAATTACACGTTAAAGGATCATCAGATCGATGTATACCCATATGGATAATATATAATGTTTCTTGTCCAAATCCAATATCACAATATGGGCATATGTGTTCATAAACTTTTTGATTTGGTTGGTTTCGCACTGATGGGGTAGCTACTGGCGATGTTCGTTGGGCTGATGCGTTATTAACAACAGCTTCAACATATGGAAATGCCGTTGTAACCCTTTCATTGTCATCACTATTATTATTGCGACTATTGTCGTCATCAGCATCAGCATCAGCATCTTCACAATCATCATATTCCATCATATCATCAACAGGTGAACGACTTCTTAAATCCAATCCAGTTTCTGGTGTGACACTTCTGGCTTCCTGTAGATTGTTATTGGTTTGTAAGTTTTGTTGTTGTTGTTGATCCGTAATGTATCGATTCAGAAATTCGATTGACCTGGGATTATACTGCGGCCAAGTGTTTCCATAATAAAATGGATTCGATAGTATAGAATGGAACGGTGATGTAAAGCTGGCTGACAATGCTGCTTGCATTTGCAGGCTGGAAACTGTGGAAACTGTTTGAAGTGGTAAAGTTGCTGCTACGGATTGGACCAGTAATGGTGATAGTTGTGGCTGTTGTTGTTGTTGTTGTTGTTGTTGTGGTGGTGGTAATTGTAAAGATCGTTCGCCATCACTTGTTGATGGTAATGGACTGGCTGGATTTTTCATTTGGTAATTATTATTAACAATTTTATCATTATTGTTATTATTATTATTATTATTATTATTAGTAGTAGTAGTAGTAGTAGTAGTATTATTGCTTTCGGTTATTATTAGGCTCAAATGTTTCAATGGTTTTAATGGTGATAGCTTTTTGCAACCTACATAACGTATAAGATTTCTCTGTCGTGGTCCACGTCGTGTCCCGTACACATCAATTGGAGTTGTATTGATTGTACCATCTGGATTTAGTACTCTACCAGGACTATGTGTCATCGATTTTAAATGTTGTTTGAATGAATGCAAATATTTCGTATGATATTTACAATTCGAACATTCATATGGATAAATTTGCAAATGGGACTTTAAATGTGATGTTAACATGGACTTGTTCACACATTCATACTCGCATTGATCGCATTTGAATGGTTTTCGACCTTCATGATTGTGCATATGGAATTCGTAATGATGTTTCACGGGTGTGCAGAAGGAACACAAATGGCAATATAGCAGTTTAGCTGGATCCACATGGATACGACGATGGTCCCAAAATTCCTGTTGCGAACTAGTCGTAAATTCCGGACATTGTTTACACTGATAATTTTTTATCTTGTTTCGTGAACTTGACGATTTTGCTTTGGCTTTTTTTGGGGTTGCATTCGGTTGTTGTTCTTGTATTTGTTCTAATTGCGGTAGGGGTTGAGGTTGTGGTTTCTGTTCTGGTTCTGGTTGCGGTTGAGTCGGTTGCTGGGGCTGTGCTATTTCTGCTCTTGACTTTGCGCATATATCGTTTAATATGTAAGACAATGTCAGTTCATTTTCCATTGCTTGTGGCGATTCTGCAGCACTGGATGATGAACCGCGGTAACTAGCTGGCGATGTGGATATGTCAGTTGATAGGCCTGAATCATTTTTCGTATCTTCAGGTGGTTCTTGCTTCTGTAATAGAAAAACAAAAAAAAAATTGAATTCAAACTATTTGTTAATTTATGTTGAAAACGAGTACGCTTTCGGTAAGTGGCCAATTACTGTTCTAAAATAGTAAGTATGTTTTTGATGAAAACCTGGACACGCCCATGTAGTGGACGGTTCCGAAGATATCATTTTGGATTTATCAGATGTACAAAATATTTGATTGTATGCCAAATAAAACATGGAAGGCAAGATTCCACAGAAAAGAAAAACTCATCGCAAGCTCCTTGTCTAAAATGATGGCGTAATGATACGCACTTGTCATTATATAGTCGATATTTAATATACATTTTATCAAATTAATTATTCGTTTGTTATAAACAATAATTATTTTTATCAATAAATTTGCCCCAAATAAAAAAAAACCCAAAAAAATTTTTGTGGATACATATTTTTCAAAGAATTTCGTAAATTTCCAAATACACAATAATAGTAATTAAATATCGAACGGTTAAGATAAATTTCGCAATATTCCAACAATAAAAAAAAAAAGAATATTTCGAAAAATGTATACAAATTTGCGTGCATGGATTCTTTATTGTGACAAAAGACATATCGCAGACAGGCAATAATTAAATTAAATCAAATTATTGAAATTAAGATATTTAAACACGTAACTTATTATACTTACAATATGATGCATAATACATTTATTTTTTATTTTTTTTCATATTAGATAATTAAATCAATATGGAAAGCATGTTTTTTTTGGAAATTTTTAAGTTAAAGGTGATAGAAATTATGCTAATTACAAAATACAAATTTAATATCAATCTTATTAGTCATAATGTGTTGTTTTATTTAGTACTATTATTATTATTTGTACCGTTTTTTTTTTAAATTTTCAATTGTCTGATAAAAATATTGTTATGCTGCGCATTTTGAAAACAATAAATGAACATTTTCCGTTTTTTTTTCTTTGCATATTTCATGAGCAAAAAGTGCATTTATGGATTGTTTTTTTTTTGTAATTAATAATTGATTAAAGCGGTAAAAAAGTGTGAACATTTTTAATTTCTATTCGTTTTTAAAACAATAGATAATTAGTAGAATCTCATTGCATGTTATCGAGTAGGATCAATGTCAACAATTTAACGACACTATTGACACCCTGTATAGATATAATGTACTATACTATTTATCATGCACTATACATCCATCTACTATACATCTATCTACTATAGCTATTCATTCAAAATACACAAAGAATACACACACACATACGCACACACACATAGATTGAGAAGATACTATCATTTACATTAAGTTATGAATGAACTTTAAGGCGAACATCATTTACGAAAAGCATTCACACATACATACACATACAAACATAAAAAGACAGACGAATCGACGGAGCATCATCACAAAAGCCACGTGGATATACGCGTATTTTTTTTTTTTTTTTTTTGTACCGAAACGTACTATTCATCATTTAAAAATTATGGTCAGATTTATTTTCGGAAATGTGCGTTTTTTTTTGTTTTTATCGTGTGCGTATCTGCGTGTGTGTGTGTGTGTATCGGCGGGGGGTCGCCAGAAGTCGTCGATTGTTATTGCTATCATTATTGGCAGAGCCAACTAGATTTAATACATTTCATTTAGTGTTACGAAATTTGTATTTTTTTTTTTGAACGAGAGAGAAAAAAAACAAAACGGCTGATTAATAAATTATTGATTGCTTAAAAACTTGGAAAGAAAATCGCTTCTCGTGTATCTTGTTGCTCAATTTTTGAAATGTTTCTGATTCATAATAATTATATCACATATTATTATTATTGGTATTATCTTTTAGATTTTCTTCACAATAAATTACAGCCTGGAAAATCACTAAAAATAAAGATGTCATCGACGGAAAATACATACATAGATAATGATAATAAAAAAAAAACAGGACGTCTCTCAATCAGTTTTTTTGTATTGGCCGCTACATGAAGCGGGAAGAAATCAGTTAAGATTTGAGAGTCGAGGGTTTTGAAAAACAGAGAGAGAGAGAGACTGTAAAGAATGACACAGTGAAAGAGATGGTAATATAATATAAAGATCGTAAAAAGGACATTAAAATCCAGCATGTTTATATTATTGCGAAATTTCAAACTCAAAAAAAATAAAATGATTTTGATCCTTTTTTCCCGCTCATTCCCGATGATATTCTACAAAAAAGAAAAAAAAAACACAAAAATAATAATTAGTTAGTGGAACAGTGATTAGATTTTCATTTTTTTTTTTTTTTCTACCGCGATGCAGAAATACAGGGTGGTCAATGAAGAGTTGCGCATGTCTCGTCTAACTATGTTATATATAACTAACTAGAACTATATAACTATCGAATATCTTTCGATATTTCGATAGTTATCGATCGATACTGATGATAAGTACGAACGTAATCAGCGTATCGATTTGCTCAGTATTATCGCAAGTATCGACCTTTTTTGTATAAAATAATTATTACAAAAAAGACTGATAGGGAAAGCTTCTTTCCCTATCAGAAAAATCTGTCAATTTATCTCTTTACTAATTAAAAAATAAACAGAAAATATCAAAAAGGGTTATGATTTAGTTAACTATGTAGATAATTTGAAATTAAATAAGTATTTACATATCGAAAATTAACAAAATTGATCAACGTATTCCACTGGCTACTTATCGATACTTAAATCGTATCGTCGCACATGTCTAGTTGTGACTAGCTATTATTGAGAAATGCTGGCAACATTGTTTGCCCGGATTTATGAATGACAGATATACAGTCGAACTTTTCGATCGCGAACGCTTATAATTCGTTAACTTGATTAACACTTTACACATAAGTTAACGTCAATAGCAAAAATGGTTTCTTAAGTCCAGAAGTGTTGACACTGTCGAGTCTATGACAAATGACATTTTTGACAGACAAAAGTTTGACTGTATTTTTGAGATATGAAATTAAGCGATGATCGTTTTTTGTTGTCAGTTATTCGGAATCACACTGTATACTACATACAGTAAGAGGAGGTGTCTATTTTAAAAGTGTAGTGCCTAGTAGTAGTGATTGTTTATTTAAAAAGAAAAAAAAAATACATAGTTGATAAAATAAATAATAGGAAAAATAGGAAACGATTTATCAGCATGTGTACACGTTTTGTTTGACAAATAAAATATGTATAGCGGTTTATTAGGTCGATACTGCGTAACTAAAAACAATTTGTATAAAAAAATAAATTTGTCGTTTTTTTTTTTTTTTTAATATGAAACTAAAAATTGTGCGGCAGTAATATGTCTAATTATTGCAAAATGACTTATATAGCGACCTAATAATAATAATTGTTTGCAAAATTTATATAAAATTTCATCATTGCATCAGAAGAATATACTGTATATTAACATTTTTGCTGCTCCTCCTAACGCATAAAATATTTTAGATCAATCAAACTCTCAATTGAAAAACTGAACTAATCAAAGATTCAACTTACCACAACAATTTCTGGATCGTTTGTATTATTAGTAGCCAATTGATTTGTTGGGGGACAAATTATACCAAACATACTGCTTCCTGGCTTTGCAGCAGGATCATTAGTTTGTTGATCATTGTTAATTGACCACGGTTGATTTCGACCACTATTTCGTAACATCGGTTGCATTATTGAAGCGGCGGCGGTAACAACGACGGGTTTGGATTTTTCGCACAAATTAACTAACATTTAGTAATCGAATCGGCAAATGCACGAATTAAAGTTTCTGTCTATTTTTGCTCTCGATTCAGCACACAATTTTTAAAATAAATAAAAAAACCTATATAAATTCACAGTAAACGACAGTCACGGGAAACAACAAAATTGAACATTTAAAAATTCTAATAGCAAAATAAATAACATTCAGCACGATCAGAAGTTAAAAAGTAAATGAGTAGTGAACTTTTTTGACGGTTGTGATGAAATCACAGAAAAAAAACAGAATGTGTGTATATTTCTTCTTTCGCCCCACCACTATCCCCACCACGTCGGGCGATAGAGCTCTTTGATGCTCCGCCTATTTCAGAGCTAACTTTTTCCCTTGTTTTTTTTTTCTTGTTCTTACAGAGGTTTGAAGAATGAGAGCAACAAAGATAGAGAAACTGAAAATTTGAGTCATTTAAAGTTACCACTTTTTTGGAATTCAATAATAGTAATAATAAATAGTTTGTATTGAGAGTCAGTACTTTTCAAGGATTCAAGTCGTTGAAACGTGTAAGTGGGACGTTGCCATATTTAATGCATTTTATTCCCGTATTTTGTCATTTAATTGCAATTAAATTGGATGAATTTAAAAAAAGTTAAGGAAATGAGCCAAAAGCGTAATTAACCACAAATAATTAAAATCCGATTTAGTTTTTTTTAAAATCATTTTTTAATTAGAGAAAAATAGCTGAATATGACAATTTTAGATGTCATATAATATTATTATTATGATTATAATTTTAGTTCTTTTCCTTCTCGATTTTTCCACTTAGTCTAGTCAGTATAGATACATGTAGTATACTAATATCGTTACTATCTCGATTAAGGTCATGTTTAAACATTGCTTCTTGAATTTTTATTGAGTAAGTAAAGGTTAAATTTGTAATAGAAGTAAATAGATAATTATTGTAGTTTGTTTTTTCTTTTAATATGTATTAGATTTCAAATCAAAATCAATATTGTCAATGACATATCGTATATCTATTAAATACATTTGATATATAAATAATTACTTCTTAAAAAAAAAAAGAAGCTAATAACTTTTATCAAGAAAAACGTCGTAAAATAACAAAGAAAAGGTCATTTTAGGTACACAGTTTTTTTTCTGTCTGATTTCTGCTAAAAATTTGGCGTGAAAGTATTTTGCAAAAAAAATGTAATTTTTTTTCCCTTTGTTCAGCACAAAGGGTCGGCAAAAAATAGAAACCACCAAAAAAAAAAACAGACTTTTTGGTGTGATATATTTATTTCAAAGACCATCGCAGTATATTCGCACAGGAATCTATCATTTTACGGGGGTGTGTCGAAATCTACAAATCGAATATAATATACATATGTATATGTATATAATATAGAAATTACACGCGTATCAGAGAGGGACGCTGCGATTGTGATAACCTTCCATTTAACATTGCAACAGCAGTAAAAAAAAAAGTGAGTCCTGCTAGACGTCTAAAAAAACGCTTAAATCTTTTGAAAATAACACATTGTTCTCCATGCCATAGCGATTTGTTTAAAGTTGAATTAAAATCTTTAACTTGTCGCTTTGATTTTATTTAATTGTTACATTATTATTACTTAGGTTATTTCTTTTATTAATACTTACTTCCATATAAAAATGTATTAGTTTGACGACAACGAAAATGATTCGGTTTTTATTTTTAGGTATTTTTATTCATAAAATGAATGAAAAATAAAATAAAGCTAAGAATTTATTATTATTCATATGCTAGATTATTTTATCTTGATAATTTCTGTTTAACTAACAATTAAAGCCTTAAAAAAATATGATGGTTGGAGCCTTGTCATGCAGTTTCTGTTTTTGTTTAATTTCTCCACAGTTGAAATTTCGCCATTTTAGTTAATACGATTATTTATACAAACTTTAGTTAAAAATTTAAATAAATTAAAAATGTCGCGTATAGATTTACTTTTTCCAGGAAAGTAATTTCAAATTTGTAATTTAAAATGACTTTTTTTTTATTCGAATACAATTTTCCTTACGCAAAATCAATCATGCGTAGGACCTATCTATACGATTTTATATTTACGCGCGTAGATGTGTTTTTTTTTTCACTGATTTTTTTATGTAAATTCTTTAATGAAAAGCGCGATGGCCTTTATAATTATTTATCTGCGTTCATACTAAAAGTAATTCCTCGATCTCTGTTGTATTAATGAATGATTTAGCATAGAGACACGTGCGTTATCTCACGCACTTTTACATACTTTTACATATGTAATATTTTGCGCGAACATATACATACATATATTTGGTATAATCAATATTAAAGTTTTATCTTGAAGACGAGAGAAAAAATAACATCAATCAGTCTCTAATATAATCAACATATGTACATTTATTAGCTAACAATAATGGAATCTTTAACTTGTAATGCGTAAATTACATTGGTAATTTTCGCATCAGGTAATATTACCGTAACATTTATATAAGTTACATATATGGACTAAGACTTGTTGATAATTGTCGAATTATTTGTTTCCGATTTCGGGGTTTCTTCTCATTTCTGACGACTATTTTTATTATAAGGGCATATTTAACCATTAATGTTCTTCTAACAGTGTAAAATTATATAAGTTATTAATATAATAGCAATAAATTTGAGTGAATACTGGACCATTTGTTGATTTTATCGAATATTACGAATTTTACGTAACATTACCTACGTAAAGCATGCATTTTACGTAATGTTCAACATCATTATGGATCAATGAAGAAAGTCATTGATGAGAGTAGAGTAGAACCTCATTGATGAGGTTATCTTTTTTCGGGATAGCTAATGATAACCTTCTCCTCTTGAAAGATTCTACATAAATCAGTAAATTTAAATTGTAATATTTCGAGAACAAAATTACACAAAAAAACAAAAGCGAAACACACGGAAGAATCTGAGGTATAAAAAGTACACGTATCAGTAGGCAGAATATTTTATTATTTTATTGAAATAAAATCGGTTCTCGTTAATACAGAAGCGGGTTTCTTTTCAGGGTGTTTATTAGGCCAAATGCCATTTAATTAATTATAAAAATTCAGAAAGAAAATCTGTAAGTTCACGCACGCGAACCAATTTTTCATCAACGGCAGTTTTTTTTTTTTTTTTTTCTTAATCCTCTCATTAGCATACTACCAAAACAACTTGTTTTGCGCCTATAAGAAAAAAAAAAAAATTAAATAATATCTAATTATGCATAAGGAAAGGTGTAATACGTAATTAAGATAACATTATTTATAGTTGTTTTAAATAATATAGAATAAAAACTTTTTTTTTTCCTCCTCCATTTTACGTAAAGTGCCCCGTATTATCCGGTGTGAATGCAGCTTTAAAATAAAGGATATCTCATAATTGGTACCATCATACGTATCACTTCAATCAATTCCTTGGAAATTTATTAATTGCATTGCTGTTTTTCTAGTTCTTTTTCCGTTTAATTACTGCATAAATATACATATATAAAAGTATCTATTTTTATCTGGTCTTTTACAGTAATTCCTTTTTTACATATTACATTTACTTTCAACACTCATAATTTGTGTGGGCTGTTTTGCTTTTTTATTAATGCCGTTTGACGTCATATTAATTTGTCAAGAACAAAACGATAAATTTTTTCTGTTTGGATGAATCAATCGGTCGATGTTGACGATGATCGGTTAATTTTATATGTATAGCCGCCTTGCCTATAGCTTGCAGGTAGGCCAGATACCTGCCTATTTGTGTCTAGCTGGGTGCTACTTATTTAAAAATGCTAATCATAAGAATTAAACGTTTCGATAATGAATTGTGTATAGTCAAGTTTCAAAGTCCATTCAAGAATATTAAAAAAAATATAGTAATAGAAATATTGAAAAAGGGAAAAAATTGACACGCACATACACTGAAGAATTGATTATTTGTTCCTTTTGTTTCTTGGACGAGTATATCGATATGTTTTCGAATAGAAAAACAGTTTTAATTTTAATAAATCATCGCCATAGTAACAAAGTAAATAAACGAAGTTAATAAAGAAGAATAGAGTAAAAATATGTATAAAACGTAATATGATAATAATAATTAAAAGATAGGTAAAATAAATAAAAAACAATGAAATAAAAAAAATCCACTACGATTAATTATAGTAAATATTATAACGGATACGTAGTTCGAATAAGCAAATAAATATGTAAATAGGTTTAGTAAATTTTGGAAAAATTACATTATCAAGGAAAAAACTATGTTTTTACCACATACAAGTAAAAATAATTCAAAGACAAATATCGTACATAATGAAAATGATATTATTCCATTTTACTCGAAATTTTTCCTGTAAACGTGAAAGTTGTTTGAATCATATTTTCATGTAGAAAAGGAAAATATCCACCTAATCGCAACCTTGCATAAGTCTGCCCCAATCCGGCAACACTGTGTCTGAAAACCGCTCTAGCAGTTTAGTTTTAACGCTCAGGCGTTAGGAGGGTTGCGAGAATAAATGCCATTGAAACGTAAGTAAGAAGAAGAGAAAAGATGAAAATATATAGGTTAATCTTACGTGTGGTTTACATTACGATTAATTAATTAAAATGAGCACAATTTGTACTACTTAATTAATTTATCGACTAATCGTTTTTTTTTTTTTAATTGGAAAAAATGAAATCACTTTTCTAAATATACTTCCATATTTAGTTTGGCATTCTGTTTTGTGAGCACCCTATACAATTGTTCTAAGACAAGAAAAAACAAGATTGTTTTTTCTTTCTAATTTTTATGTAATCATGGTTAGTAACAATTTATAATATGACCTAAAAATATGAATGAACAATTACTAAATGTAAATATGAATGATAAAATAGTGGCATCAAAAGGGATTAGAAAGAATGATAATAATTATAATCTTTCGGTTTCTTCAATTTCTCCTCCCTGCCCCGTTCACTATCTTTTTATGACTAAAAAGTTAATTCGAACAGAACAGAATTTTAGAACATTTAAATTCGTATAATAATTATTCCGAAATTTTAGCATTGTATTTTTTATTAAGTGTGGTTTTTCCACACATCCAAAAAATATTTCAATAATTCCATTCTAAGATTAGTATTATTTTTATGTGTTATATAGTTTATCAGTATGCAAATATATGCGCTAGAGAAAATCCCTTGTTAATTAAAGATGAAAATAATCCCCGCATTTCCATAAAAGATTCTCTTTTTTTAATTATCAACGTTATTTAATTACAGATTTTTTTGTAGAAAAATGTGCAACAATACGCATATTGCATCATATTCTATTATCTCTTCTTATTTACTTAAATTATACTATATACATATATATTATATACAAGGTAGATTTTTGCTCAAATAATAAAATGGAATTTTAAACCTGTCTTCACAAATTTTCGAAAATAGTTTAAAGATCCTTGAATATTTTTCCATAAGGGTGCTGTTTTTTTGCACCTTTCCTTTATTTACTTTGTAGCCGTAGTTTTTAGGTACACACCACCTATGTTTTCAACCCCTTCTATTTTTTTGGGTGCTTTTACCCAAAAAAAGAAGACAAAATCTTTACCATATGTCTCTTTACAATGATGATGCTGATGCTACTTCCAAAAATGGACACGTCAATTTTATTTTTATGAATTCCGTCAGCTGCGTTCTGTACGCATGAAGTTAAGGGTTAAAAATATTGGGAGGGACATGTCATATAATAGTATAAGAATAAAAGAAGGTTTGGCCTTGAATGGACCCACATCTATAAAAAATTTCTAGGTTTTGTAAGGCGCCTACGAAAATAAAATGTTGTATACAATGAAGTTATAAAAGCTGTATAAAAGTAGTTTTGAAAAAAAGCATAATCTGTAAAAATTTTTGGTATTATTGTTGAAATTCTATTTTAGCATTTTTGCAAGTAAGAATATAATTGTCACTAGGAGGTACGATTTAGAAATCGTGATCACTGCGTGATTATACAAATCGAACGTTTTAACAAATTTATCTGTATAAAGAACCTTATAGGATGGTACAGTTTGTCAGAATTCTAATAATAGCAAGCATAATTTTGTACATTCGATGCCATAAAATCGATTCTCACTCGATAAAACTTACTTAGAATTCGGCTTATACATATTATATTGTTTTTGGCTAAATTCTGGTAATCCATATTCCTTTATCAGCGAGCCCATGTTGCCATATTTCTAATTATATTGATCAATGCAGCTAAACATAAAAAAATAGAATAAAAATTAAAACATGAGTAATTCATTCGTTAAGTGGCATTAAAATACGGAATTTTTCCTATTAATAGAATCTTAAGTTTTAAAAGTTTTAATGATTGTTCGGAAATGAATACATATTTTGTATAAATGATTTTTTAATTCACTTTTTTCGTTCATTCATTGATTCCGAAACAATAGACTTCCATCGACAGATATTAAAAATGGCATTTCTAATATTCAGTTTAAATCTAGAATATTTCACTAGAGATACTAAAATTTCGATTTATCTATCTGTTGGTGGTCTGACCTTGATAATTATGTATGGATTTCGATTTTAGTTTAAAACTTTTCACCCACATACCCATATTTTTGACAGTTCGCGTCCTTCGATTTTTTTTTTATAATAGAATGAAAAATTTAGTCTGTCATCGTCATGTTCCATAAATTCTGTTGTCTCCGTATTTTTTCTATTTGTCATGAATGTCTTTTTATTGTGTGCCTAATAATAATTTACAATTGACACACAACAGTTTAAACATTCTTTGAAAAAGATTTTCGCAATTTATATTATTCATTTTGCTTTATATTCATATAATAGATTTATGGCTAAGGGAGATTCAGTTTAAAGTTAGAGCATTAAAGAACTTTTTTACACAATGGGAATTATGGATAAGGAATTATTAGATTGGTGCTGGTTCAATTTTTCAAGCTGCTTGATTCCAGTGTTACAAGTCAACAAGTTATACAATTGTACCTGTATAACTTAAACCTCTATAATTTCGCAAGAAAAAAATGTGAATGGCTTTAAAAATTCCATAAACTGACACCTCTCATAGGTACCGACCTAACATTTAGTGTGAGATTTGCAAAACTTTCTTTCTAAGAAGTCATCAATGTTAAAAGCAAACGGCAATTTTAAATAATTTAGAGCAATTTATCATTACTGATGCTACTGTATAATATAGGGGGTAATTCATAGAACATGTCTACTTTTTCAGGATTACCTCTGTTCTAGGTACTAACGTATATTAGTCACGATATGTTATAAATACTGATTTGTTTAAGTTCTAATAAGATTGACGATTTATCAAAAAACTTCAAATTCCAGATAAAATCTGAAAAGAATGAAATGTGCTCACCGTATTTTAATTGAATGAAACACAGAAATCGTATGGTTGGTTGTAGGCCATTTTGAATGCTAACCCCTACATTAATATCTCACCAGATGATAACGAAATGAAAGGGTTGCAACCCTTATACTATTCGTATTAAAATTTTTCGTTGTGTATGACTCACTGCTCAGTGTGTTCATCGTTTCTGAATCGAAGAATTATCGTAAAAAATGGCCGCTCATTACTTTATTTATTTTAAGAACACAACGTATTGTTAGCCACATATTGAACTGTACTTTGTAGATGTTTAATTAGCATGATTTACCCCAATCAAATTGCATGATGCTATCAAAGAGTTAATGGAACGAAACAGAGCAAAGCAACAGAATATGTTAATAATGTATAATTTTTTTATGCGAAAAAAACCAGCCAAAAGCAATTAATTTACATCATATACAAATTTAATATTTGAATAAACAAAATCGTTTCGAATACGTTTAAATATTTATTAAATCGTCATCGTCATTTTGATGGCCCCAATAATTATTGTTGTTTTTTAATATTTTAATATTATTTTCGGATATCGAACTGATAAACTTTTAAAATATCGCCATCAGAAAAATGTGTTATTAATTTTGTTATTTTCAATAATACGTAATTACGTACGTGCGTAAAAGCTATAGATTTTTCAGAATTTTGTCTTTTATATTTCGTTTCATTTATAAACATTAACTATAAGCTAGGGTTTTCTAGAAAATTATACACAATTGGACTGGTTAAGTGTATCTAAATGGATATCTGTGTATCTGTGTTCACCCTGTAGGTATAAGTGTCCTATTATTTTTTCATTAACTTCTTTTTACTACTTAGGCATTTTCACACTAGATAATTCTACTAAATTTTTTTAAATGACAGTCCATAAAAGAACCATTATCAAATTCTTGTAATTTTTTTTTGTATTTTCTTTGTTTATTGTGTTTATATAATCTTAATTTCTAATATTGACATCCGCCCCAACCCTCGATAAAATATTTATATAAATAGTTGAATCATAGATATGGTGACTATGTACCATATTGTGTTTACGCTACTCTTTTTTTCAGTCTTTTCCTATACCAGGTACCTATACTGTAAGTACCTACTATTTAGTGAAATGCTAAAAGACAAATTAATGATTTTAAATCACCAGTGAAAGCTCGCTTTACGAACCACTATCATAAAAATTCACTCTTACTCAACAGAATAATATTCCTGCTTCTTATTCTTATATTATGTATATAAGTACATCTATATATAATAGATGTACTTATATAGAATAGATTTAATTAGATTTCTTATGCAAGCAGTTCTAACAATAAATGGACGAACAAGTTTGAATCATTCGTAGATGGAAAGTAATTAAAATGTTTACTGTAACTTGCAAATTACATTTGCATTTATTATGTTCTAATTACAAATTTTCGATTCAATTCATCATTGTTCAAATTATAAACTAAAAATTAACCACCCTATATTTAGACTCTGTTTTTATATAAAAGTTATTAGCAACTAGAAAAAAGAACGTTCTATTATGATTTTGCTAGCTTCACCAAACCAAAGAACAGATTTAACATTGTCTAGCTAAGGCAGCTTAGCAACAGAATGTGAGCAAAGGCTACTCTACCGAGACAACTCACACTAAGACCAACCGTATTTGTAGCTATGAAATTATACGGTGTAGAAATTTTTATTTACGGAGATAGTTGGTTGCTTTTGCACATCAATAATGTTGTAAAATAGAGTTTATTTCTTTTTCGATACAGTGAAAACTCGATTAATGATGACCTCTAAATAACAGTGAAATAAGCTGCCACTTCTTGTTTTTAGTGCTTATTATATGCATATAAAGTTTATATGCATTTATATACATCTCTCAATAATGGTCTCCTACGGACCACGACCATTTACGCTGACAGTATGGATGGTCGTTATATAGAAGTTTTACTGTATTATAGAGTGGTGTTGATTCTCACATTCTCGCATGTAGATGTGAAAATATTATCAGTAATATATTGAATGTTTAGTTCATTGATGAAAATCATGTCGATTTTTAAAAAATATTAAATTTTTTTTTAGTCGAGTAATAAGAAAATAAATTTACGTTGTATCGGTATGAGTTGGCCCAACACGCATTATTTAAACCTAGACTACAATAGATCATTAGCGGACACAATAAACCACCAAACAGGTATACATAGATCGGTAAATTTTAATATATATTTTTCAAAAAAAAAAAAATAAAATGTGAAAAAGTCTGAATGAACTTTTATAACTTATAGTCGCTATGCTGATACAACAATAGAAGAATTCTATCTTGTCTGCCAGTGCGGCTAGAGGGGGAGGTAAATGCAAGAAGTGCAAAACGAAGTAGCATAACGGGTGAATACGTAGTTTTTTGAATCATTCAACAGGATTGCATTTTATGTAGAGAGGTAACAAAGAAAGAGAAAAGGGATATACAACCAATCGGAAAAAGACACGAATGATTTGAAAGAAAGGAAGCAAATCGATTATCTTTTTATATCAATTTTTACTAATTTCTATGTGTATTACCCCCTATTTATGGCATAATCATTACACCATAATTACACATTCAAGTTAAGCATTAAGTTGTTTTTCCCTTTTTGTTCACCATCTGATGTTTATTTTATTGATATTTCGAAATTGTTTCTGGTTTTTTATACTTTTTGTAATTTTGTGATACCAAATATTTCATTATTTCCATTATGATTCCATGAATTCTATTTTGTAACGAGTTGTTTGGTTTGATTGTGAGTTCTGTTTTATAGAGATTTTCAATTAATAACTCAACCCGGACGAGAACGAAAAGAAATGTTGTGACGTTGCCAATTTTTTTTTTCTGTTATTTTACGTTAAAATTGTGAAATTTACGTATGATTAGTTGTAACTAGATACGGCATTATGAACCTCACTTCGCGTGGTTTACTCTGTAAACTAACGAAGCTCTGACGTTAATTACACGTATTTTTTAACCAGTTATTATAATGCTTTGTAATTCCCATTACATATAGGTTATGGTAGAATATTAGGCGAAAGTATAGTCTTTCATAAACGAAACCTTTGATATATATTACATGTAGTCAACATAATTAAAATTTTTATATTATATTAACTTTTTATATAGGGTAACGGCTATTTTGGCGGTGCTAATCCGGAATCTGTAAGTTCGAGTACTCGTAGTATTTGGCTCGGAAAGTCACCCCGGACGAAGTCGAGTTATATATATATAGTGTACATAACACTAGTCTAATATAAAAAAAAAAAAAAAATACGTATCAAATAGAAATTCGAACCGACAATTTTTCTAGTAATAATTCAAAACTGTGCATTCCTTTGCATTTTTTAAGCGATTCAGACAGATTATTTGGCAACTCTGGAGGGTTGGTCTAAAACGTAGAAACCTATGTTCGGGAAAAGAAAAATGTCGCCAAGAAATGAAATATAAAATTTTAAGAATTTTAAATATAAACATAATAATGATGAAGTGTCGCTAAAGAATTTAAATGATCGACACCCTAAAAAGGTGCATGATCAACATCAATCATTTTTCGTACATGTTTTAAGAAAAAATATGTGTAATAAATTATTATTATATTACCCTCCCTACTACTATTACATAGTAGGAAATTGATGTACTGGAGAACAATGTCTGGAATGTTATTTATGTTTAACATAATCGATCTTGAGATTTTTAGACCTCTAATAGTCTACTACTGCCTGTAGCTGGTTTTTCAAAAATTTAATTTTAGGTTTCTACCTAAAATTATATTATGATATACATATGTATATGATAAATATGTTTGGCTCCCATTATTCTCAAAGGAGACGTTTTTTGACAAAACGACAAATGGTTTCCGTTATCGATTAGAAGTACAGTTGGGTTTTCGAAATTTGATTACTTACTGTAATTTCAATAGGTCTGAATAGAATGATAGCAATAATTATCCGTGTTTCTTTTTTTTTTTTTTTTGTTTTAATAAATAAGAAAGGTCAGATATCCGGAAATTTCATATAAAGAGGGCAAACATTTAAAAGAAATATATAGGCTTATTATCGTTTATTGTTTGTTCTTTTTTAAACGTAGCACAACGTTTACATTGACCTAATGACAAATCAGTTTTAATATGGAGAATAAGCGAAAATAATCGTTGTCACGTTATAATTCGACTTGATGTAATTATACATAGAAGTGCTTTATTATAGAAGTACAGCAAATACTAATAACGGCAAACAAAACAAAAAAAATACCGACATTATAATTAGGATTTAGGGAAATTTGTTTACATTAAACCAATGTAAAATTGGAAGTGTTCTAATTTGTATTGAAATGAAGTACTAGCAGAGTAAAATATTGCTTTTTAGTCGTTCAGGATTTGTTCAGTATTTAATAATATAAATCAATTTTACTTACATAATTTCGTAAACTTTTTAATTTCTTTGTTTTCGTTATTTTCTTGAGAGATCTAATTTGATCTTAGAATTACAAGCTATTATAGTAGAGTTTCAATTGAAAGTATTGTTGTACCAACATAGAAAATGAGACAAAAAACTCATCAGTCGTGTCAATTGGATACGTTTAAAACATCGAATTAGAGTAAAAATTAATTTATTTAATTAATCTATTTCAATAATTTTTGAAGAAATCTTAAATTATTGTTTAATATTATTTGAATATCAGATTATTTGAATGAATTAGCGCAACTAAAGAATTCACAATTATAATCAATTAAAATGCCAATTCAATTCCAAAGATAAACACCACCATTGCACAAAAATGATGACGTAACAACTTTGATGAAAGATTAAATACTATAGGGCTATTCTCTAGATGTAAATTTCCAAATACATATAATTTTACTTTATCTATATTTTTGCTAACAAGAAGAACCACTTAAACTTTGGAGAACAATAAAATACAAATTAGTATCTATATTAGGCATGTTTGGTTTAGTTGATTTTCATGTTTGTTTATGTTTTTTGGTTTTCTGAAAAAGTTTTCCGCTTCCGGTATAAGGACGACGAAAGGCCAGGGCGGATTTGTTATTATAATCTGTTAGTTATAGGTATATTAATTAAGGCTTTGCGATACTACTAATAATGATTATTTTCTAATCTATTTGTCGTGTAGAAAATTTTTAATGGATTCCTAGTAATAAGCGAACACCTGATTTATGGGAATCTATACAAAAAAATTGGGAGGATTAAGAAACTTGGGAGCGGGAACGTTTACGATCTTCGAGAATTATGATTCAGATAGCGTTATTTGGTATAGTTTTTCTTTTTCAATTTTTTTTTTTTGTCACGCCGCCTTCATAATAAAACCAATCGACAATCGATAAAAATTCAATTTCCCAGTGAAAATTCATTGGCAAGCAGACATAAAAAGGAAAATAATAAAAATAAATAAAATACCCTTCCATCTACTACTATACTACTACTGCTACTACCACCCTCGAGAATTTTCACAAATGATGAAAAAGAAAAGTCGTCCCGCGAATTGGTTTTTTCTCCCTTTGCGGCGCCTTTTTCGTTCATTTCGAAACCCTCCCAAGAATAAAAAAGGAGAAAAAGAAAAAAAAAAAAAGGAAAAAAGGAAAAATACGAAGATAACCTCCATCTCCACCTCCACCCCCACCACCGTCGCCACAGAGAAAAAAACATTAAAAGCCCATATAACTTCCATATAGTGACTCCCGAACGAAGACGCAAAGGGGCATAAAAATATACAGGAATGGGAGATGATGTGTACTGCGGGGGAGCATCAGGCGTTTTACCACCCTCATTTTTTTTCTTTTTTTTCATCGTGACAGTCGTCGATAGATATGTGTGTTTTAGTATCGAACGGTAATAAAATCTAAAATGGCGGACGCCGTCGTCGTCGTCGTCCTGCTATCTACCCCCTTTTTTATCCACCCCCGCTCACCATCACACACACACACACACACATAATTATTTGAGAGGATCGTTTTGAGGGGATTTTCTTCTCCCTAAAACAAAAACAACAAAAAAAAAAAAAACTGAGCAAGGAAGAGATGAAAAAATAACTTCGTTCCGCAGAAATTCAATGGCGCAGAAATGATGATGATAAAGCCAAAAAACCGTTACGTTTTTTTCAATTTAGCAAGCAATAGCAATCGGAATAATTGTAGAATTTTGAATTATGCAGTTAGCAATAGGTGTAATTATAATAAAACTATTTTAACGTAATACCGCCGCCACTGGCATCGATAAAGTATGAAATGAGTCATACGGTTACTTCCATTGAATGCGAGGGTGGGTGTTACTCTCATTTATAATTATATTTAAGGGTTCGCAAAAAATAAAGGGACAAGAAAAGGGGTGGCCGCCGAGGCAGGGATGTCAGAAGGGATGATTAGATAGTGTGCAGTATTTGAGACTGCAATATGAATAGGTGAGGTTCAATTGCTCTAGTTTTCCATTGGAATTTTCCGTTGGAAAAAATTATTTTTATAAAAAACGGCCTACTATGTTGCAAACTTGAAATACGTATATACACACACACACACACACACACAAACAGACAAAATCCAGGTTCATAAAAAATCCATTTATAAAAACTATTAAAAGCAATTAACCTAATTTTTCTTAGACTATAGACATATGGGCCGCATGCAGGGGTTGTGGGGAGTAAAGATATAAAATATTTGTATCTAATTTTACGATGATGATTATTTGGAAATAATAAAAAAAAAAAAAAAAACTGAAAACGGAAGGGAAAAACAAAAAGTATAAAAATGCACTGTATTGCATAATATCATGGCGTTTCGAATATAAAAAAATAAACAGATCCACGTTCTTTTTTTTGATTTTTCAAATTCCAGATGCAGTTTTTACGATTTATTTATCTTTCGCTTCTTTTTTTCTATTTAATTTAATTACGACACGCACTATACAAATTTTCTTTTAAAACGTAATATGAACACTGTGTATATATTGATGTTTATACGACGACTTTTTTAGTAATCTGTAAATATTATTATTATTCTCGTAGATGATTTTGCTTGTTTTTTTTTTTTTTTATTTTGGTTCTGAAAAAAAAGAGGACAAGATCTAATAATAATAATTACTAATCCATTAACAAGAAAGTTTTCGAAAAAAATATATTTGAAAAACCGTCATTTGCCGTTTTCTTAATTGCTAATCCAGAAACAGTATAGCTATGACAATAGACTGTAATAAATGTTTATTAAGGATGCATGCACGTCATGCAAACAATAGAATATGTGTGTTGCTGTGGTGCGAAAAATATTATATGTATTTAGTTATTATCTGAATCTGGTGAAAAAAAGATGGGACACCACATGGTTTACTTATACCTATATATTTACTTGGATATTAGAAATAAATAAAATACCATAGGGGTGGTGGTGGTAAATTACTCGTTCACCCTATAAAACGTATAAATAAGCCATTTCTAAAAACACATAATAAAAATACATATCTTGATAAAAACAATGGGGAGAGTATATTTTTGCCAATATTGGCAGTGGTGGTGGTCGTGGTGATGGTAGAAATTGATGTCGATTTTGTTTTGCTGAGAAAAATAATATAAAAGCAAGCCCACATTTTATATTATTATTAGTAGAGGAATTGGAAAATTCTGAAAATATTAATATACTTATGATTAGAATCTGATTTGATTGTTTAATTATTTATGGCTAAGATGGTTCACGTCTATATAGGTGCGTAGGGCCCGTCACTTATTGTGTGACTAATTAGAATTAATGATTATTTTCAATTAAGTTGACACCTTTTTACTTGCTGTATTTTTACTACATGCTGAGAATATTGGAGCAGATGTACGATAACCATAGTGGTTGAATTGTAAATTTTCGTTAAAATTTCGAATTTTATTTTATTTTATTTTTTTGTTTAGTGTCCCTATTTAGATTTTTCCGTTTTATGCTCTGATTTGGTCTTTCTCTCTCTCTCTCTCTCTCTCTCTCTCTCTCTGTTTAAATAATAAACGCTTTTAAAAATCCTTTTCAGATATGCATTTTGCCATTTAATCATGTAATTTGGGGTGGTGGAGTGGCGGAGGGGGTCACATTAACACGGGTTTGAACAGATGTAGGCCAAAAAGTCAACCGCATAACAATAGGCCGTTAAGTGATTTATTTCATCATTTCTTTTATTCATCTTAGTGACCCACGGTCACTCCAAACAATTGTGCAATGTCAAAATTTATCAAGTCAAAAATTTAATATGCGCCCTTTTGCATTGTTCATTTTAATAGGTTCCAACCTTTTGGGGGTTAAATGTTTGACCCCTCGCAATTGTAGCGTGGATAAACATATCGACAATTTTTCAATAAAATTCGCTTGACATTCATTTCGTTGCAATATTGTTATTAGAAGGGTGGAAAATGACAATTTCCAGAATTTATTACTGCCTAAAGTTTTTCAACTGCTGAATTGTCTCTCTTGCCATGGCTGTTCTCTCTCAAGGCAACGAACAAATGACAGGAGTAAAAACCTTTTTGGCTTTTCAGTGAACCAAACCAAACATACAGCAAGGGATTAAAATTATATTCTGAATTTAAATTTTAAATCGTGTGAAAAAAGAAAAATAGTCTTTCTGTCTAGTCTTTTTTTTTTCTTGTGCTTTAATATATTTCTTTCACTCTCATATATATTTAGGGTTATTAAAAGAATTCTTATAAATTTTTTTGGCGCTATTATATATCAAGCATCATTAATCACATAATCTATTACAGTCATCACAAGATTGTCAATTGACTGGCCCGAATATATAAAAAGAATTCTAAGAAAAAAGGAATGTTATACCCGCAAATTATTCAGGTATAATATTATGTCTGAATATAACATGGTTTTAGATGCGTTCCTTAAATATTTGCATTGTACGAAATGCATACTTTGCATTCCTACGAAAAATTAAACAAAAATGACTGCACTTTTTTTGGTTTACTTACCTAAAATAAAAAAAGATCACTAATTTGATAAATGGTCTATAATAATAATTGAGTTTCCCATTTTTTTCTTAGCAGTCTGAAAAAGAAGGATATCAAATTTCAGTGAAACGAAGAAAAAATACTTACAGATTGTCAGTATCCTCTTCTTTCACATATATTTTTTTCCTGCCGTCGAAGGGCACATGTGGACACATTTTTTGACTACATATTAAAAATTCTGAATGATGAGCTCTTTTCTGTTTTAATAGTCACCTGATATCCCCTCTAAATGGATTTATTAATAAAAGACTATTTTTCTTCGTGTCAATAAATATTATATGTTAAAAACCGTTCCTTCCTGGATAGATAAACATCCGAAACAAACAACGCATTAATGACAGATAATTTCGTCATTCTCTGCGATTTTTTGATAAAAACATCCATATCAAATGTAAGAAAATGGATTTTTCCATTCTATCCTTAAAGTTATTATCGACAGAAAGACGTATAGAGGAAGTATGTAAGTAGGCGTAGATAGGAAGTTATTAGACAGGAAATAAGAGGAGCAAGAAAGAAAAATGTTTGTTTAGATGGATATTATCGAATCCATTAATAGTTTATTAATTCATTAATTAGTCATTGCGATAACACGGACCGATGTATTTTTTATTAACCAAAAGCTCATGCGATTTGTTTTTTCCTATTATTTTTATTATTATTACTATTTTAAAGTTGTTACTGCATAAACAATCAAAACAAAATGTCATCACTTGCGTCATTAAAAAAAACAATAATAATAATTAAATTATGATTGTGTATCTTCATATGTATATCTAACATCGAATTATTATTTTATTATCATATATATAATAGATAGATACCAAAAATAACTGAGAAATAACGTAAAAGAAAAAAAAAAAAAAATGAATGAATTATGCATCTACTGATATGTAAGTACAAACGCACGCGTCTGTACGCTGCAGTCTATTTAATATTAAGCCTTTTAACGATGTATTGATAAGTTGGAGTTATATGGTTGTTTGTTTTCGATATAAAAAAAATACATTTCGGATAATTACGACAATTGGTTTTATCTTGACACATCGACAAAAGACCGTTGCATCTTTTTAGTCTAAATACACAAATAGTTTCCGGCTTGTTATTAAAAAGAAGAGATAAATTGTAGATGAATCAAAAAACTTCGATTAAATAATTGATAGATTCATGAGTAGAGCTCCATCTCAGCTCGATTCCTAGAACTTCTATTTCCTCAGTTATAGGTAGTTATAATTGATATTAAAGGATCACAGTTTCACAAAATTTATTATAATTCCACCCTTTTTTCCTATAAATAAAATACGATGTTATTGATTTTGTGTACTTTTTTAATATAAAATATTAATATATTTTTGTCATGCAATCCTTCAATGTGTCAAAAAAATTGATAAGGTGAAGTCAATCAATTACTATATATTAAATAAGAAAAGGTTAATTGAAGGGATAATAAAAAAACGGGAAAAATCGACATAATCTATTTATATAGTTTAAGCTGAAAACCGGCTGATTTTTTCTGCGGTTTAAATTTTTATTAATATATGTATTTGAATTATTAATAAGTATTAATACACAATTTTTTGATTAGACAAAAAATGTTGCTTTTATTGGAGGAAAATTTTTTAGTGTGATTTTGGGAAAATTTGGATTACTTACAGGCACTTAGCAGCGCGTAGTTTAATGGATTAGTAATAGATGGCGCCACTTTTATGCATTAATGTCAATTTCGTATAGAATTTCGTTATTTAAATTAAATCAAATATCTTAAAAATTCTGCAATATAATTGTCCATTAAATTTTTATAAATCAAATTTTAACGACTACATCAATAAACAAATCAATTTACATTCATTATTAATTAATCGATCAACTTAAATACAGCTTTGGAAATTTTTCCACTTTTCAAAGCATCGAATGCCTTTTGATATTCGGACAGTGCAAACACTTGAATTCCTAATTTTTTGTAATCAATATATCTGGACCCCAGTGCATCCAGGAAACCTATTGATTTCGTGAAACTATATGGATTTGTATTTACACCAAATATAGTTATTTCCCTGTAGTAAATATGGAATGAGGAAACCCTAAAATAAATAAATTGATTGAGAATAGTTAACAAATGTTACGAAGTGATAATAAGTGCTGGACAACGATCTGAATCGAAATTGGACTGACTGTATTAAAAAATGATATTTATACATTAAGTAAAATTAATGAGTATACTAACTTAACTGCAGGTTCTATAATTAATAAATTATCAGATTCAGTTTAGTCGTTCCCAAAACTACTTTGAATATTAGAAATTGTCTAGACTATTTATTCAAATATAAACACATACTTAAATGTGGCACCAGGTGGTCCAATTCCAAAACAACACAATTTTCCACCTTTATCCAGTAGATTTAAAGCTTGTTCAATTGCTGGACAATAGCCACTACAATCGATTACAACATCAAACAAATAATTCGGATCACTTTGATGATTCTTTGCTAATTGATCAGGTGTAATTAAAGTGTAATTCGTATCTAACAATTTCAATTAAATACAAAAAACTATTATCCTCGTCTTGTTGATATAATTGAGATTTACCTAATTTTTTGGTTAATTCAAGACGATTTAAGTTAGGTTCGGACACGGTTACACGCTTATGACCTTGTAAATGTAATAGTGAAACCCATAGATTTCCAATTATACCAGCACCTGTAATGAGAATTCTTGAACCAATTGGTACTGGTGATAACATATCCCAGCCATGTGATAAGCATGATATCGGCTCAGCTAGGGCACCTATAAAAAATGTTACGAAATTATTATGGAATCAAACGTGGAGATGGACATGAGCAGAATTTAACCTTGTTCGAAATTAATTAGTTCTGGTAGTTTTTGTACGGCCGAAGCTGGAACTAAAGCATACGTACTCCAACCACCGTTACGATGAATGCCAATTGTACTTTTAATGCCGCCTTCATTACAGAAATGGGGATTGCCTGAGTGACAGTGATCGCAACATCTACATCCCCTGTAATAAACAATATATTACATATGTATGTAATCTGTAATTAATAAATAATTATGATATTTGGAAATAATCGTTTTCCAAATATCACAATATTTTATTTTCCAAATAAAATAACACAAACAAAATTTATTCGATAAAAATGTAAATTATTTCACAATTTTTAAAAGAAGCGATAAATTAAACGTAGGCATAGTCGATTTCAAGATGTACTAAATATAGCACATCTCAATATACTGATGGTGCTCGTGAAGGATCGTTTATTTTGTTAACTTACTCATTTGGATCAACAGCTACTCGATCGTTTTTCACAACATTTTTCACATTTTTTCCAACATCAACAACAGTACCAGAGAACTCATGTCCCAATACGACTGTTCCTTCATTGCATGGAAATTCACCCTGTGTATCAATTTTTAAAAGATAGAAAGAATCATTTTTTGTTAATGGCAAAAGGTCATAAAATTAAACTGAGTGAAGCGAATCGTTTTTTATTCTAATAAAACACAATCGTTTCATTACTTTCATTGTCATTTTGATTATACGGTGACACCTCTATTAACAGTCATCTCCGTACAACGGCTATTTTAGGCTCAAGGCTGGCATTTTGGATGACCGAAAAGTTTTACTGTATTTCTAAACGATGTGATCGATATATTATTTTTTATTGGATAATATTGTAATTATCTTACTTTTTTACATTTTTTTTTAAATTCAAAATTAAAAAGAAATTAAAAAAGAATAAAAACTCCAAAAAAACAGAAAAGTAAAATAAATTGATCAAGTTACGCCACTGAGGAGATAGCTAAAAAACATACTTACAGCAATAATATGGAGATCGGTACCACACACGCCAGAAAAAGCTACTTTAATTAGCACCTGATTTGGTTCACTTATAACAGGTATTGGTAACTGACAATATACCAACTTATTAGTTTTGCCAGTAAAGGTAATTGCTTCCATATTTTTGCTGCTTTCCGTCAACTTGTACTTTTAACAATAATGGTGGTTCAATAATGAGAATGATAATGATGGTGTTGTACATTTACCAAATTTAATATTAAATATTAATTGCAAAATAATTATTATCTTTTTACATAATGATTTATTACTTAAATATACTTATTTATACTAAAAGAAGGATGGATGATCGCATCCTTGAACTATGAAATACATTGTATGTATACTATACAGACTGGGCAATGGTATAGAAGAAGCTCAGAAGAAGATTTTTGGATTACTATACGGGATGTGCTTGAAAATAATCAGAAAAGAAAACAGGTTATCAAGTTAAAGACGAGAATTTATTTGTCACCGTTTCTTATATTATATTATAAAAAAATACAAAAATAAATTGATGGCATCACAGGGTCATATAAGATACATCTCACGAAATTGTGTCAACTTAAACAATTAAAATAAATTAAGATTTACAAAACAATAATAATAATAATAATAATACTAATACTAATATTCTTGCTTATTACCCGTTTGCATCGCACTTTTATTTATGATATCCTGGTGGACCATATTTTGCCGACGTACCACCACTACCACCGCCAATTTGAGATACACTGCCACCTCCACCACCCAATGGACCTAAATGTCCGCTGCCGCCTCCACTAATATCACCACCAGAAATTCCAGACACATCAATACCTCCGCCGCCAATTCCACCACCGGATCCAGATAAATCGAGACCAGATCCAGTTAGACCTGCACCTGTTCCACCAATAATTCCACCTCCAATACCTCCACCAATGGCACCACTACCGCCACCACCAACAGTCTGTTTCTGTGTTTTGTATCGAATGAAGTAAACCTCCGGTTTGCTTGGCTGTGTTGGTGCTGGTGTTGGAATAACCAAATCGGGTTGTTCTTCTGGCCGTTTGACCAAAACGTAAACCAATGTTTTCTCTTCGTTTTGTGGTTGTGCTGGTATGACTGGAGCGGTGGGTGTGGGCGGTGCTGGCGCTTTAATAAAGATGATTTTGTAATGTTTTTGTGCCGCTGCAACTGGATAGATTTTTTGTGGTCGTTGTTCTTCCGGTTCTTCAGGTGCCACATGCACGTAGACGTGTTTGTGAACTGTTGTTGAACCACCGCCACCACCACCTTGTATTAAACCACCGCCATGAATTGATCCACCACCAATTGATCCATCGAAACCAATTCCACTGCTAATTCCGCCACCAATTCCTCCTCCTCCTCCTCCTATATGTCCACCGCTTATTAGTCCTCCGCCTCCTCCACCAATGATGCTGCCACCGTGAACTCCACCTCCACCACCAATTGATGATGGTCCTCCAGGAAACGGTATGCCTCCCAGTGATGGCGAAGGGTAATTGTAACCAACTGGAGGTTCGGGACGGGCTGCCACGAAAGTAGCAAGGAAGATGGTGAACTGTAAATAGTCAAATATTTATTTATATGATGGTATTGTTCCAAGTAATATTTTGTAATGATATTATTCGAAATTTCGTAATGAACATTAATCGAAAAAATGAACATTATCATTTTATATTATCTTCTGAATCTAATAATCACCACCTGGACTTGTTTAAGTTCATTTGGTTTTCGTGTATTATTTTGATTTACTTTCACTTTTTCACTTTTATTTTTTGCTACTTACCAAAAATGGTTTCATCTCAAAACCGACAAACAAAAAAAAATTTAACTAAGTGGTTGGACGATGTTGAATTAAATCGGTCGAACTGAAGACATCGATTTTATGTGTATCTGTACTTTTTATACTTTTTGGAACCCCCACTGATCAAAAATTTATATTTTATTTTGTTATTTATTATTATTTTTTTTTTTTTTTTTAGAATGGGTAGGATGATGATGATGATGATGATGATAATGATGGGCTCTCATATACGAAATACGCCAATACGTAATACATATTTAATATTTTTACAATAATAGTAATAGTAATAATAATTCATAATTATATTTTGGCGGGTAGTTTTTGAATTAATAAATAAATGAATAATAATAAAAAAGAAGTGAATGCTTTCATTAATTATTATTGTTATTTATATCATATATATTGTATATATAAATATGTATAGAATACCTATATAGAGATTATTTGCAATAAGCAGAATTTAATTCAAACCGCACCACGTCGTGAACTAGATAGATAAAATAGGGAAAAATTAAGTACCATTTAATTATTATTATTATTGTTATTCTTTTTTTTTTTTATAATAGAAATTTCATAATTTCTTTCTTATTGCGAAAATGAGCTCCTTCATTTCAATCACAATGTGCCAAACATTCGTTTTTTTTTTTTCGAATAATGACGATCCTAATTGAAGTGCAAAATTAACTAAACTAATCTAAATTACGTGTTGACCTGTTAATCGAGAGATTAAGTTTATTAATAGCAGAAAAATCAAGAACGAAATCGACGTAAAGGTGAACGCACACCGCAAGCAGCGGTAATCCGCATCACCAAATCCTAGTGTCAACATTTTATTAATCATTTAATGATAATTGTGCATCATTACAATGTATTTAATTCTTATGCATAAGTATACATGGTATATACATACAGTACGTATACATAATTATACATATATGAACTTATACCACTGGTACAGTACCAGTTATTGAATATTCATAAAATTATCGATTGCAATCGATTTTGGTATATCTGCTTAATCAAATAAATAAATTTAGATTTAACATTGTGTTTAGCTTAATTGATGTTTTTTTTTTTTTCGTATTTTTACGTTAAAATGCCACCGAAGATTTTTGCAAAATGATTAATAAATTAACATTTAGATACAATTATTTAAATGGTGAGAAGGAACATATATTGCTTCATATTCCTTTCAATTAATATAAATTAAGAAGCCACCCGCCAAATTTAGCTGGCTGGTTTTTCCACATCTAAAGCAAAATTCGTAATAAATCGTAAAAAAAAAGAAAAACTTTCGCTAATATTCTTATTAAGTATCGTACTATACATGTACACAGAAAGTACTAAATCTCATTCCACACAGATACAATTTCAGCTTTGAATTTTAAATTGTTTAAAGAAGTACAGTGTAGCTCATGTTATTTCGAACTTTGGTATAAAGAGCCTTGATTTAATTCCGAAACCCACGTGACTGCGTTGCCATAGCAACATATATTTTGAGCAATATACGATTTTCCGCGACTTGTGTCATATGGGTTCGAGAATAAATCAAGGCTCTGTATATAAAATACATGTATATCGTCTTAAAATCATTAGTCTTATCAAATCTTAAACAAAACGATAAACATTTGAATGATTAGAAGAGTCTTAAAACATTGACATTTCAGGCATATTTTCCATAAGATGTGTACCAAATTCAACAATGCGTTGATTTATCAATATGCCTTGACTATCCAGCATTTTATTCAGCCCATTAATTTAAAGAGTTCTTAATAGCTTCTTTTCAACTTGGCTTTAATGTAGTGAGTAATAATTGTTAAGAGCATGCGCAATGCGTATAAATCGTTTCAACTTTACAAAAACTAAATTTCCAACTAAAAATCACGTATTTCAACTTGGCTATAACCAACTAGGCCGTGGTAGTTTATTTCAATTTGAGGTGGGCCGAGGTACTATTAGTTATAAGCTTGCGTAGTAAATACCTTAACGTATTGATAGACATTTTAACAAGTCATTTGCTGGATTTGCTGTGTGTTATGTGTTGGTTGTGTTTGTGGTAATTTTATTTGTGTATTTTATTAGTTAATTTGTTAAGATGTCTTTAATGACATGTTATCACATTATTAGTTTGGTTAAAAATTTTCAAAATATTCCCACGTTCCAATAATAATTTAACATTTCTAGCCTACCAACACACTAATCATGAACAAATACACAACTATAAGTTATTTCTGATTATAAAATTAGAATCTGGCCAAAAACTAATTAGAAATGTCAAGTTGGCAAGAACATAGTACGTTTATTAACCACTTCATTTATAATGTGTGAGTTCGAAATAAAATCATATGCACCATACAAATATTTCGTGGCCCTATAGATAATTTAAACAGAATTATTCTTACAACATAGTATAAGGGTACATGTGACGCGATGGTACTGCGTAATGTATAATTTAAGAGCATCTAAAGCAAAAAGAAAAGAAAAAAGATAATTACTTTAAACGCGTCTACTTGATTACGTCGTCTCATCTTGTTTGCTTGCTTATCAAGCAAGAAAAAATACGGAAGAATTAACGATTATGTGGTTTTATTATTTGGGAAATTTGTTATGTAAATCAAAAATGATTTTGGTTCTTTTTTTTTTTTTTAATAATCAATCCCTTCTACATAAGTACATACATAAGTACTCTATTTTTCGTGTAATATTGATGTACATATCCCCCTGCTCTTTCCTTGGCTGTCTTGCATGTATATGTGAATCATATAAAAAAATTCCAAATGTTGTTCTTAATAGATAAGTATAATTAATTAGATGGATGTATAGAAAAAGTGAAGGTAAAAGTTGCAGAAAGATGATGTGATGTAATTAAGATTTTTTTTTGGGTAAAAAGTAAAATGAGTCACTTTTTTTTAATGAAGTGTTGTTGTCATTTCGTCTATGAGTAGGGCGCGGGTTAATCAAAAAATTGTATGTTCTGTTTATCCATGTATACGATAAATCGTTAAATAATCGGTCGGTCCTACCAATCGGATTGCATGAAATTAACTATCAAAACCTAGACTAGTGTATCTCTGCATATGATACTACATACTTTCACGCTACTATACTTTTTATTGCCATTTTTAATTGTTTCTATTATTATTATTATTATTATTATTATTATGAATGCTTTCATTATGTAGGTATTTTTCTTAACTAACCAATATTTATCTACACCAATTTTGGTGCCACACGTTCTGACTTCTAATGTTATTCTTTTAATGGCATTTTCAATTTTCTAAAGTTTTTATATTCAAACGATGAAACGTTGGCAATTTATTATTATTTCTTTGCTAGTTTTGCAAATTAACTATTTGAATATTATCTCTATTTTGTTTTTATTTGGACATATCAGTGGCGTATCTTGAGAATGGAGAAAAGTTTATCGGAAACGTTAGCGCAGTAGATTCTTAATAAATAAAAAGTTTTTACTACCTATTATTTCCATTTGCATTATCTAAAGAAATGTAAAAAAGTAAGTTGTCACACGTAATTTTTAGTTGGATTTTCATTTTTTAAATGTTGGAAAAGTTGGAACAATTTATACGTATTGCGCATGCTCTTTGCAATTGCCAAGTTTGGAAAGAAGCTAGTGTGAATAACATGACATACTTAAAAAGTTTAATGGAATGCCATTGAAATTTACAAAATATTGTTGTAATTCTAAGAAGCTTTTTTTTATAAGCAAAAAGTAAAAGGCAAAAAATGATTATTTTTTTCTTTTGAGTAAAATGCATCTATTATTCGAAGAGTGTTTATTTAAATCTATGTGTGCGTTGACCTTAATATTAAATAAGTTTTATTGAGTAATAATAATAATACAATATAATAAAAGTAGCATCTTCATTCTTCGCCAACTAAAAAGATGTAAAACATTAAATTTCTTGAACAAAATAATAATGGAACAAGGTTATATAATGTATTTTTTTATCGATGGAAAGGTGTTAAGATCTAATACTAATAATAATAGTGGTAGCAATTTACGAGAAAATTGCTGAAACATCTTTATTTTATATAATGCACGTTATTATATTTTTTACATAATAATAAAGGGCTATAGAATCTGGCTATTTGTAGTCAATTTTTGATTGATTATTCAATAAAACCATAAAACCTTATAAAGAATGCATTAGTATCAATACTCACATAGAGGGTATAATTTAAAAATTAACAATACAAGTAGTGAAATATTGATTTAACGGTGAAGAAACAGAAAGGGAATTAAAAAATAAATATTAAAAAACCTCATCTAAAATACTAGACAGATACTTCTATGATTTTTCATTTAAAACACACTTATGCCTTTTTGTTTATTAACCTATGAAAAACACGCATTTTGTACATATTTAAAAAACATGAATTTAAATAATCGTTGCTTTTGTCGGGTTAGTCATTTTGAAAAATGAACTTACTTATTATGTAGGTATGTATGTATGGAGATAGAGTGTTAATTTATGTTAAACAAATTCCGTTATGTAAATTATTCTTTGATTTTATTTTTAAATAAGTCAGTTTCCTGCTTTCTTTTTTGTCTGTGAATGTTTGAATTATTAATTTCGGTTAATTATTTATAGGTATATGCTGATATTTTTGTCATTTTATGCAAATACTTATTCTGAATGTCGGTTTACTTGATCTAATAATTGCATTTGGAACGTCGCGAGTAGAGTCCCTAGATGATAGAGTACCGCAATAGTCGCCATATTGATGGAAATATTAATAATTAAATATCAACCAAACTAAATTCTAGACAGGTAACAAACTGTTCCTTTGACAAGACAAGTGAAAAATCTATTAAAATCATTATGAAAGATGATAAATATTAGTGAAATATGACAGTTTCCAACGGACGGTTGAAATTCATTTACGGTACTCTATCATTTAGCGACTCTAGTCGAGGGTACTTTGTATTTAAAGTACAAAGCGTCAATTTTTAGGAAATTTAACATTAATCCTTATGATTGAAATTCAAGGAATTGAGTTAATAAGTTAATTGATGAAATTTTTGAGGAAGTGTCTCCGATTGTGGTATTTTTGGTATAAAGTGACTATGTAGATGCGTAATACTCGAAGCGCCAGCTAGTAGTGAAACTCGTAAATTCGAAGATACATCTATTGATTTAAAGAAGAATGTTCACGACAGCAGCTGCAACTACTCTCTTACTAATACTCTTATGTAATATGTTATAAAATATTTAATATATAAAAATTAACTTTTAATATTTTTGCAGAAGCCAACTACAAGAAAGTAGAAATCGAACACACATACACTCAACTCAACTAATATATATTCGATTAAATCGAAGCTCCAATGGGTCTTCAAAGACTTTGTATAACTTTCAGCGTGGTTGGTTAGATGGCGCCACCAATATTCTGATCCGACAAAATTTTACCAATAAAATAAAATCGTTCAGTCTTACTGTCGTTTTTATAAAATAATGGAATTACTTCAGGATTCGTTATATTACCAAATATCTTGAATATCCAGAATACCATATCATATATAATTTATAGACGAACAATAGAACTAAGTAGAACAAAATCTGTGAATTGTTGATTGATTATTATCTGTAGAATAGCGTGCCATCTAACGTGTCACTGTGAATATTGAATCTAAAATTCGCATTTGATCCAGACGCAGATCCTAGACCTTCGATATAATAGGATGTGTATCAGTTGGATGTTCTCTTATATCATATAAATATTGATAATAGTCTTCCAGTTCCATCTTCCATTCAATTCCGTTCACCCCAAATATTTAAAACATGAAATTAAAATTAATTATGAAAGATGAATATTTATTAGGTTATTGTTTTTTTTTGCTATTCAATGGAAATTTTAGTAAATGAGTCACATATTTCTTCCTTAAAGGTATCAAAATCTAGTTTAAAACTAGATGTTCCATTGTCAACGTCTGCGACTTTTCTTTGTTCTTTGAATGTGACCTGTTATTTATCTTTTACAGTTGTCAATGTGTCAAAAGTTGCAAATTTTCTTGGTGGCTAAAAATAAGCATATCGATATTACTAATTAAGTCTTAAATTTTCCATATATTGTATTTGTACAATATATGGACTTTTCCTATTAGAAGCATTGAGTCGAAATTTAACTCAGATCTTTCTATCCTTACCAACATTTCCAATACTTTTTCCAATATATTTTCAACTATGTCTTTACAAATTGCATTAACTTCTAAATCATCTTCAACTGACATGATAGAAGATCGAAATGAAATAAAATCAAATGTACTTTGCTCATCTACTTGAACTAATTTATGACTGTTTAATGTGCTTTTCGTGGCAGATTGCTCAGAACGTGATTTATACGTTTTTTCGTCGTATTTACATGGCAGCTTTTGTTAATTAATATTAAAAAAAAACAGATATATGAACGATACATTATTATTAAAATAAAATATATACCTTTGCTACATATGCTTCTACATCTTGTTCGATTTTCTGCCAATTTTCATAAAAAAAATTACCAAGAAATTGTTCTATATCATGTGTTGGTCGTTCTTTTAATATTTTTCTTAAAATTATTTGAACTATACCTCTAATCTATAGGATTTAATTATTATTAAGCAAATAGAACCACAACATAATATCATATGGCTTTATTTAGCATAAAGATCTGATGCGATTATGATGCCTTAAATACGTCCCCCAAAAGTATTTTAAACGTCTTTAAAACATCCAACCCTAGATCTGTGGGCTTTTAAATTGGTCGAATTAAAAAGGAAATCATTACTTGTGGATTTTGAAAAAGATATCGATGATTTTCTCTTAAAATGTCAATTTTATGATTATGCAAGAATTTTTTCTGTTGTTTTGTTAATATTTCGAAATTATATGGCAGCATACCATGTGGTGGATTGCTTGGATGAAAATCATAATTTTCAAGTGGAAGTTTTTCTGTACCGTTTGCCATTTTGGAAAAATCCGAGTTGCAATCGAATTATCTATTAATCAAATGTCAAGCAAATGACACTTTGTAATTCGTTTGTCAACATTTTTTTCATTTCCTGTTTCTTTTTCTGGTAGTGGTTCTTCCTTCTTGTTTTTCTTCTTTCTGTTTTTTTTTTCTCTTCTTAAGTTGATACGTCCGTAGGTCAATATCATCATCATCATCATCATCATCATCATCATTATCTTCACACACATCCATGCAAGAAGTAACATTAATAAATAAATACACATAAATACATAAAATAAATAATAAACGTAGTATAAAGGTGGTGGAAGTGATATAAAATTACGGAGCGAACCAGAAGTGTTTTATTTCCATCAGATCTCGATACGCCGCTAATTCAACTGGCTCAATATTAATTGGTGTTCGAATTTTGTTTAGTTTTGTTTAATGTTTCTTTTTTTTGTGATTTATTAATAACTTGTTAAGATATTATTACTAGAGTAATTGGAGTAGAATTGGATAATATACATATTGCATTCGGTGCTAACAATAAGGTAATTTTTACTGAACTATTTTTTATTAAATTTTGGTAAATTAAAATTGAAAATAATTTTATTTCAATGATTTCGTCTTTATTTATTTTCATTTCAGTTTTTCTGTTATTTTTGGTCATATAATTATGTCAAAATGTGTTTTCGATGTGACACTTTGTGCACGTCCTATTCACCATCCCCCGTAATTAATAATACATTTTTTTGCCCATAATTTCCTTTTTCTGTCTTCCTTTTGTCACCATACTAACCTACTGACCGGCTCATCGTAACTTGAATATCTGGTTGTTGTTAACCAAATACAAAACAAGAATATTAATTAGACTAAAGCAAAAAAAAATGAAGAGAAAAATCGAAAAACGTATACTATGCGGGTATTAGAAACAAGAGCAGAAAAAGAATTGCAAATTCTTCACGAGTAGGAAGAACATCCTTATGATAATCATTAATATTAATAATTATTTTTGAACATTAAATACGTGAGACAGTCGAATAATGTATAATTTTAATGTTAATGCATTAGACATGGCATTAAATGTATACAGGGTGAGAGCTCGTATAGAAGCAGAAGCGCGTTATCAATTTGTGTGTTGAAAAATTAAAATTAAATTAAATAGGCCCTATTATATGAAGTTTTAAATATAGTAAAACAACCAAACAGGCTTTGGTTATATACCAAAGTTGACCTAATTGAAAATGTGAATTTTAATCATATAAAGGAATTCTTATTAACCAAAACATGATACGTCGTTAAAGCCCTTTTTGGATAGTGTATATAATAGTTTTACTTAGCTTTTTTGGATTTTCTATCATGTTTTTAATTCTTTTTGTTATCTCTTCAACTCGACAAAAAAAGTTTTTTTTTTAAAGAACTCTTTGAAAAAGATGTAAAGAATCGAAACAGCTGTCGAGCTGAGGAGATAAAAAAATAATTAAAAACAGGATAAAAAAGGCCCTTTTTTTGGTACTAGATGAAATTTTATTATGAAATATATACATATATAATTACCATGCCCACACTCACGGAAGACGGTGGACTAATGCCCTTATTTGCCAATTAGGAAAACACGCCACTGTACGTAGAAAACAGTGATGTATTGACCATCCTCTATAACTTTAACACCTAATAAACATGCGATAAATAAATTAATAAATAACGGTACTAGCAACTTATAGGTACTGTATTGTATGTAAATTTTTTGGCAAAATATTGAATGATGAGTGAAAAGAAATACAATTATTGTTGCCATCATTTAATGTAAAATTAAAAATTGTGAAAAGTATTAAATCAACGGTGTTTGCATTGTTTTTACTAATAAAGTAGAAATCGACGCTGTCACTGGTTGATGCTAACATAAACCATTGTATTGTGTTGTATGATTATAATCAATCTGTATCATTTCTCAACCAAGGTCCATCAAAGATCCAATATATCAAAAGATTCCAGTAACACAAACTATCGTTTTTTTCTTATAAGAATAAATCCGTATCAAATCAATCATGTTACATATATTGCTATTATATAACGATATAATAATAATAATTATGATTGTTATTATTGGATGCGTGACACCGCAAATATTTATCTATCTATATAGATGGACGAAGATTATTTTTCTTTTTCTCGTTTTTTTTTTTTTTTTGAAAAAACTTAACTGTTATTTAAAGAAGAAGAGGAAATTCTTCGTCTCCTTCCTTATACATATAGTGTATGCATGTGTGTGTGTGGTGGAAAAAACAAGTTTTCAAGTTTTTTTTTTTTTTTTTTTTTGTAGGAGCAAGAGAGAAAAACCGTTAAAATATGTGTTTAAAAATTTGTTAAATATTTGCTAATATTTATTTAGATATTATTGGAAATTGAAAAAATTCTTCGCATTTTCGACAACATTTTAAGTTCAAGTACTTCCCGTCGTTTTCGTTCTTAATTATTTTTCTTTATTCAAATTTTATTTTAATAACAAATAATTACTCCAGTACGCTAATTAATAATAATGTTTTTTTTTTCAATCGCTTCTTTTTTTTATCTTCTTTTTTACACCGTTATTTTTTACTGTTACATCTTCTCTTTCTCCCACTACCCATTACTATCGTAAAAACATTAATTATCATCATTTAGTTCTATCATCTCATCATCTTCTTTTATCATTAAAAGAAGTCTTCCATTAGATTCTATTATTATTAAATCATTTTCTTCTTCTTCTTCCTTCTCTATGCTGTTTCATTTTCATATATGAATATATATTTAATAATAGAAAAATAATAATTATGGTGGTAGGTAGATGTTGTTGCTTCTGTTATGGGAAAATATTTAATAGGATATTCCCAACAATTTATGTTTTGCGTCTAAATTGTAGTAAAATGGTCTTGTTCATGAAGGAATTCATAAATTGTTTCTCGTATTTAATTTTAATCATTTAATAATCATAAATACTCGAATCGAAACAACTTCGAGTACAAGCACATCTCTTAAAGAATACTATTTTCTCCGAAAACGGAATCAACTTTGTTCTGTCTATTTCTAGAATCCAAATTCATAAACTCATCTCTTGCGCCTGTGATTTGTCATGATTTCAGTTATTTGTCCATCTTCAAAGATTGTGGTAGGATACTAAACTAACTAACTATAAATTCGTCTTTATAATATCAACTGATGTATATCGAAACTATAACTAAAATGAGTCTAATTTACTGTGAATATTATCTATTTATAATTTACTGTTATATTATTAATGAATATTAATGCTAATCGATTCTCGTTAATTTATTTATTTTTATTTTTTTAGTACAATGAAGATTTTACCAATTATTTGTTCAATAACAATTTGCCAATTTGCAATTACAGTTCAGGCATTTGGTGGTGGCGATGATAAGTTTATTAAAAAATATGCAATGATGAAGGTAAAGAAAGATATATACACAATTTTTAATTGTAAATTTTTTCAAAAACTGATTAATTCGCATTTTTTTTTTTTTTAGATTTACGAAAGTTGTTTTGGTCCGGAGGTCGTACGACAAATTCGTAATGAAATGAAAACGGCATGCGCTAAATGTTCTGCTTTAGATCTACCACCACCACCACCACCATCGGTACCACCCACAACACAACAGCCATCTTCAACAACAACCGAGAAAATATCGACTTTTCATTCTGCTTCAAATAATAATTTATATCCAAGTATCAATAATAATGGAATTGATGTTGAAAAATTGCATCAAGCAATTATGGGATATAAATCAGTATGGAGGAATATCTGCATATTTTCTTTATTTTTTTTAATGTTTCAATATATTTTTCTTAGAATATTCCTCAATTTCCATCGCTGCGTCCACCATTTCCACCAGCACCTGTTGGCAATTTCTATAGTCCGTTAACATTCGGTAATTCAGGTGGATTTCAAGGCCCCCCAAATGGTTATCCACCATTTTTCTATCCAGGCTATCAACAATTACCATTTGCTCCATACGGATCATTTCCAGTTGCTGGACGTGGGCTTTACAGGGCATCCGTATGTAAAGTGAAGAAATCATTATAAATTAAATTTATTGAATATTTGCATTTTTTTACTAGCGAGATATGGATTTGCATCCAGGAGTCCAATTAGATGGATTAACATCCAAATACAACAGTGGTGGCAGAATAAGAAATGTGACATGTGTCATGCAAGAACTGGGCTATTTAAATGAACAGCTACAACCGAATTATTCCAAAATTAGTCAACGAATTGGCAATTTACCAATTGAAGATGATTTGAAACACGATATGCAAGATGGAGTTGCTTTTTGCAAGCAATTTTCTGTAAATAACTTCTGATCCTTTAATCAATTCTTCAACATTTAATATTTTTCGATTTTTAGCAATGTATACCGGAAGTAGACCCAGAAAAGTCGCCTTTATCACGAGAATTGATTCAACCAATGTTTTTCTTTAAATGTTATAAACATAAAAAATTGGAGGCGTGCATTATGAAAGATGTAAAAGAACGATACGCTGGTGTATCGGATGTTGATTTTACCGTTGAAAATTCATCTAACGACTTGAAAAAACGTAATGGGCGACAAGGAAAAATAATGGATAATAAAACAAATAGCAATAAGAATAATGATGCTGAAATTGATGATTTAGCTGCATCAGTGTATGAATTTTTATATGGTAATGATAGCAATGGATTTGATATTGATGGTCTTTTATGAAAGATTTAAAACTATAAACGTTACTTATTTATTTATTTATGTGAATTGAGTTGGAAATTTAATTGAAATTCTAAATTTTTTCAACAATGGCAGGAAATATTTATTTTTTAAATTTATTTTAGTTAGTTGATTGAGAATTTGATCTCTTATAAGTAATAATAAAAGTCGGAGATAATAATCTCAGTAGCTAATTTGGCTAAAGGATAATAGCTCCTAAATAGACTGTACTTATCCTATAACAGTATTTTATACGTAATAATATTTATATTTATAAGCCATTTATTTATATTAATGTAAGATTCGTAACACTAGTATAAGATGCTAGTATTTACTGTTTTTACAATGGAGTATCTTAAGTTGCTTATACATAAAAGAATAGTCAAATAGGATCTTCTACATTTATCGAACAGAAATTAACTGGAAATTTTACTAAATTATTTGATTAGCTGTGGGGTAGTTAAGTTGAAGTTATATAATTTAAAATATTTAAATAAACAGTAAATATATATGAAAAGAAGTAGATATGTACTAAAGAACACTAAAATATAAAAAAAAACTATTGCCACTAAACCAAAACAAGTAAAAATAAAACAGTTGATAATTTGCTTTTTTTTTAATTACGTATCTAATAAGGAAACGCAATTGTAATTCATAGCAATTGAAGCAACCATCGCCTATTTTTTTAAATAAAATTTGTTTATTTTAATTAAAATCTTTTTATGAGTTACCGTCTGCAGTAAAATGATGCATGGTTGAGTATCCGCAGAGACAAACTTTTGTCTCTGCGTATCCATATCCATAACAATGAGTGATATGAAAATAAAAGAAAAATGTTGATTGTTAATGTTATTAGAATGAATATGGGATAATGGGTGTAAGAATTATCCTCTACTTATTATAAATTTAACTTTTTAATTAAGTACGTTGTTCGTTATTATGTTATAATAATATATTATAATTTATAATTACGAATATCAAGATATTACTATTATCGAAAAAAAAATTAATTTCGTATGCTATGAAATATAATATTTTATATTAATATCTTAAATATTTGTAATTTAAATTAAATTTTCTATTTCAATTATCGAAAGCAAAATATCGATGTTGGTTACGAATCGATATATTTCATTCATCGCTACTACACAGTATACACAGCGTCACAGTTTATCTGTGCACAGTAGTTTTCACAGATAATCTGCGGTAGCTTTGAACTACCTAACCACAATTTTTTCAATTAAATTTTCCGAATTTGTAAGATATTTCTTCCCAGTCTATTAATCGTAATTTTACTTAAAATAAGCTAATTTTGTTGTTCTATTATCATACAGTATTTTCAAGTTAATTTAATTTCGACTATCAACGGAATGGACAGCAACAATATTAATAAACATTAATTTAACGAAATATATGCATAGTTTCACGGGTATCAAGTATTGTCGAAAATAATCGTAAATTACAATGCGAAATTTTTTTTACTACGAATGCTAATAAATACTTATTTCTAGAAGTGTTAACTAATTATGACAAACAATATAACATTTTCGGAAAATCAATTACTTATCGAACAAATTGAATCAAAATGTTGTGGATCATTGTTTTTATTTTTGGGTAAAAATACCTTTGATGGCAACAGTATAACAAAGCTTGAATATGAAACAAACCAATCAACAGTTATACAAGTTTTGGAGCAGATATGTTTTGATATAAGAGATAAATGGAAAGAAGTGGAGAATATCGTTATACATTATCGGTAAAGTAGGTTTTGTTTTGAATGATAAAGCTAATAATTATATTATTTTCTTTTTACAGATTGGGTGAAATTCCATCAAATGAATATGATTTAATAATTGGAATATCAGTATTAAACAATGTTAGAACTAGCTTAGTAAAAGCATTGGATTTTTGCATAGATAATTTAAAACAGTTAGCTGTAAAGTGGAGAATTAAAAATGAAATTAGTGAAGATCATAGTTCGTACACTTGCAGAACTTCTCGAAATGAAAGCAAAGGTATTATGAAGTGTTAAATTTATATTAAGTTGAAAGTTATGTTATTTGTAAATGAATTGTTTTTTAGTCGTAAAAAATTTTGATATCGAGTGGAAAGTCGAAATAAATAATAAAAATTATATTCCACCACATTTAATACAAGTTAAAGCTTCCAAAACTGATATAGATCAACGAATAGAGAAATTTATAAAACGAAGAAGGGATGAAATTGATGTGCATAATATTGCTGAATTTTTACAAAAGTAAGAATTATGGTATTATATCATAATCGAATGGCACTCTTTAAAACATTTCTCTATGGTTGGCTTATTATTGTTTTTTCAATTATATCTGGCTAATATATTTTGATATATTTATTTCAGAGATAGAGATCCTGAGTTCACTTGTGCTCGTCTAGATACCGTTTTAGTAAAAAGAAAGAATGCAAAGAGTCATTTAAAAGGTTGGTTAAATTTATATTAACTTTTTGTAACAATTACATGTCTTTGTTGTTTTAACACTATTTTTAAATTTTATATAATTTTTTTTCTAGTAACAAAGGTATTAAATAAGTTTTATGCAGATCAAAATAATCCGGATTATATAAAGAAATTTATTCCATCTAACGGTATAGAGGAACGACTAGAAAATTTGGAATCTCAATTAAATCTAAACAAATCAGTTCCGAAAAATATCTACGAACGTTTGAAATGTTTAGAAAATCGTATGCTGGTTTTAGAAGCAGTTTCACCGGAATATATTCAATTTTGGGTAATTTTTTTAATTGATAATTTTTGCTGACTGACTGAAAGTTTTACTTATTATCATAGGATAAATTTTCTTCAACTGCAACGAAAACCAAAAAGAGAAAAATATTTACATTAGATGAAATTGATGAATTAATAGCCGAAGCTGAAGAACAGCGCAAACATTCTTGAAAGTTTAAGATATTTATATAAATAGATACGTTAACGATAATTAATATTTTTTATATGACGCTTAAAATTGTAAATTGTAAAAATTTACGAGTAAAAGTATTGTAAATTTTATTCTAAATAATGCTTAGACTTAATGTTATTTTATACCCTTAAATTATTGTCATCGTTCTTGGTATTCGTATAAAATACATTAGGTAAGATATTTTGATTAATATTAATAAAGAAATACTGAAGAATATATGTTATATATAATAAACATTAGTTTTAGTTTGTTATTTGAATAAATGTCTCATCTTTTACTGGTCTATAAGTCATCAATGTGGCATATTTTTTCAATAATTTTCGCCAATAGCAAGAGACATCCTTCATTTTTAAATTATTCCAGATCATATTGTATCCATTTTCAGCAACTTCTTTAACTACTGCATCATTAGTTATAGCGAAATACAATAATTCTTTAATATCACTTTGTGTTGCATTCGCATTTATTGGAATATAATGAATCCATGGTTTTAGTGATGAGTAAAAAAATTCCTGCCATTCATTTCCCACATGAAATACAACCGATTTACACAATAGAATATGTTTCAATCGGAAACTAGCTGCTACGCCTCTGTAATTGAATAAATATTTATATTTGCAATGCTCTTCGAATGATACTTCTTTTGCTGGTGGAGCATTAAGAGTATCCTAAAAAAAAGAATTATTTAATTTAAATAAATAAAATACAATCAAATTTTTTATAATTAAATCATTAATATAAGAGATAGGCAACTGGTAATACTGCTGGCGGGTAAGGTTCATTCGACGGAAAGCATATTTTAATTTTTCATTGCTTTACTTAAAAACTTTGGAAGAATGGAGTTGCGGGGAGGAAGTTTAGCTTATCACTTCACCAGTCCAAAACTATTGGACTCTTTAAGACTCCAAGTTTTTTCCAAAAACTAAAAAGTAATATTCTAAAAACTCAAAACTTAAAAATGCATCCGACACTGCCGGCCGTACGACTGTCATTCGATTGTAGTGGAACACGTATGAAAAGTATAAAAACACAAAACAATAGAATGTTTCTAACCTAATTTTTGAGCTTGTCATTAATTATTTTTCTACGAATCTTATCTCTTTTAAGTTAAATAATTAGTGTTAATACACGTATCTATTTTGCCACATTAGTTAAAATTGTCTGTCTACGTAAATCATTTTGCACAGATCAAACGGGGGATCATGGGCGAAGGTGATATGAGAGCTTTAATATTAGTAGGCGGATATGGTACACGATTAAGACCATTAACGTTAAGTCGCCCTAAACCATTGGTGGAGTTTGCTAATAAACCAATATTATTACATCAAGTAGAAGCATTAGTAAAGGTAGGAGTGACTGAAGTAATTTTAGCTGTTTCATATCGGGCGGAACAAATGGAAAATGAATTGAACGAAGCTGCAAAACAATTGGGCATTAAAATGATATTTTCCCATGAATCAGAACCACTTGGTACAGCTGGACCAATTGCATTAGCTGGTAAATACTTAAAAGAGGGTGGGGATAAACCATTTTTCGTATTAAATTCCGATATAATATGTGATTTTCCATTTAAAAAATTAATGGATTTTCATAAGTCGCACGGTAAAGAAGGTACAATTGTTGTGACAAAAGTTGAGGAACCTTCAAAATATGGAGTCGTTGTTTATGACGAGAAAAAATGCATTAAGGATTTCGTTGAGAAACCACAAGAATTCATTTCGAATAAAATTAATGCTGGAATCTACATATTTAATTGCGGTATACTTAATAGAATCGCATTGAGACCAACATCAATTGAAAAGGAAATATTTCCTAATATGGCAGCTGACCAACAATTGTATGCATTCGAATTAGAAGGATTTTGGATGGATGTTGGACAGCCAAAGGATTTCCTAACCGGAATGTGCCTATATTTAAAGCATGTAAGAACTACTCAACCTGATCGTTTATATAGTAGACCATATGGAATACTTGGTAAAACAAAAAATCGAATAACAAATAAAGGACAATATATATTTAAACTTTTTGTTACATATAGGTAACGTATTAATCGATCCAACAGCGAAAATTGGTAAAAATTGTATAATAGGACCAAATGTTACAATTGGTCCTGGTGTAATAATCGAAGATGGTGTTTGTATAAAACGTTCAACCATATTAAAAGATGCAAAAATACGTGCAAATTCATGGTTGGAAAGTTGTATTATTGGATGGCGATGTACAGTTGGTAAATGGGTACGAATGGAAGGCATTACAGTATTGGGAGAAAATGTTGTTGTTAAAGATGAAACATATGTAAATGGCGGACAAATATTGCCACATAAAAATATCGGCGACTCAGTTCGTACACCACAAATTATTATGTAGTATTTTATGTTACACTTTTTTTTTATCGTTTTTATCATTTATATCTTCTATTCCAATCAGTTGTATTTATCTTATACCTGATTTTATATTTTAATTGTAATTATTTGAAACTATTATATTGTACTTTTTAAATAACAGAAGTGGTTTTATATTTTGCTTACCATATCAGATTTCCATGCTTGATTCTTTGTATATTGCGCATCTACCAATTTCGGATTCGTTCTTGATAGTAATACAAGTGAATCCCTTTCCGAAGAAGTTCGAGAACCTCTAAAAAAAGCTTGCTCAATTTTGGCATGCCATTTCGTGGAATTTCCTAAATTGCCTAATTTAATTCTATGGATATCCCAACGTCCTAAAAGATGAGTAATTCATGTATGAGTAAATTCAATATTGAATCATTCATTTACCAATTCCTTTCGGATATAGATGAATAGCTGGTCCGCCTTCCCAAAATGCCCATGCTGGATACATAATATCGTTGTATTCTGCCGTTTTGCTGAACGAAAATACCGGACCGAAAGCTCCATAATTTTTATGAATTTGTGGCCAATCTCTTGTATTCACAATAAATTCCATATCGGGTAAATCTTGAATAGATTCTAATAAAAAATGCTCAATTCCTGCACATCTAGAAGGAAACATACACGTAACATCACGGTATAATTTATGCTGAATTATTTGATATTTTGTTCCTCTGAAAGAGTGAAAAAAATTATTATTATTATAATTACAACAATATATATGTATATGTACTTTGTTTTGGCATTATCTAAAAGTTTCTGCGATATGCCTTTTTCTTTAAATATCTTCAAATCTTGAGCTATAACCGGGGCATAGCAATTGCAATTATTTACATTACATTGCTTATAATTCCGCTTAGCGTCTTCTATTAATTGCAAATACTTTGCATATTTTTTATTGACCTCTGAAAGTTATAAAAATATATAGTCATACAATTTCAATTATTAAAATGCTACTCGATTTGTATCTGTTGTCTTACCTTTTGAATACTTGTTAACATTTTGTGTTGGGCAAACTAAATTTTCAGTTGTTTCTGATGATGATTTATTTGGTGGCGTATTGGCATTGGCTATTTTTATAATAAATAGTGTTATAATAATAAACTGGAATTGATTATAGTGATAATGTTTAAAAAATTGCATTGTTATATTAAATGCATTTGCTGGGAATTTACATTTGAAATTTTGTTTATTGAGGTTATGTACCTATATCATTTGTGTATACAAAATTTAGATCAAGAAGATTAGTAATTTAATATATTCGGTTTGATTTCAATAGTATCGTGTTGTAATGTAATTGTTTTTAATGAAATTTTTTTAATATAAAATATAATATAAATAGGAGACAAAGTTTTCACATAACTAGATGACTGTAAATACCCGTCATCTATCATTTGCTATAGACAATGCAGAATGAGCCATTTAATTTAATATTTGGTTTTGCCGTTTTGGCACACTTTATTTATATCATAAGTAACTTATACTTATTTACTATTAATTAAATAGTAAATACATACCGAAATAAATATTATTTTTTTATATTCTTATGAAATATAATACAATAAAAAGCTACGCTAAATATTAATAATATAATACAAATTGCATATGCATATTTTAAACGTAAAATTAATTTCGCAATGGCGTAAATTTTGCGTTTGTACAAATTTATAAAAAAGGTAGAACTGCGACGATTAATAAGCCAACTGAAATTAATGGGTGATAAATTGCCCATGGGCAAGACATAATAAATAACGAATAAGATCCAGTGATAATTAGATTTCGTATATCGGCTGATTTTCCGGAGATAATACGATCCAATGACGGCACATCTCTAGCTGCAATTTAAAGAAACACATATTACCCATAGTTTTGTAACAAAACAATTGTCTGTTTATTTAATGTTTACCAAATGCTTTTAATGGCTTTGCCAAACAGGAGACACCAACATAAATCAGCCCAACGCCAGCGAATCGTAATTTCCAATCAATTTTATTTGTACGAAGAAATTCATCATTCAATAAATCATCACGTTCAACTTCACCAGGTCTAACTATAGCGATTTCTGAATCACCATTACCACGATATGGAATTAGTTCATTTTTATGTAACTGAGCAATAATTGAGACATGTTCACCAGCTTGACCAGATGAATAAAATTGAACACGGATATCGCCAACTTTCGGATAGAAAACATTCTTAAAAAGATTGTATGAAATAAACAGAATTTGATGCGTTGTTGTACTAACGTATACTTACCTCGCAATGATAATAGACACCTAAATGTAATTTAACATCTTTTCGCTCTGGTTGAACATCGCCGGCAATTTCAATATAATCAGTGAATTTCCTTTTTAATTCCTCACCTAGGAGGAATTTACCCACACGTACATATGGCGCAATGAATGTTTTCGTATGCAATGGCATTTTTCTAATTTAGAAAAAGAATGAGATTAATTATAATACGCCTTTGACAGTTAATCAGTAAAAGGCGCATTTACTTGGGATTATCGTATACATTTTTAATATAAAATTTGCTACTATTCACTAATTTATCTCTCCATTCATTGACATAGTAATAATGCCTGTTATTACTTTGATCAATCCATTGTGGTTTGTCATCGTACTCCCTAGGTCTGGAATTCAATTAGAATTTAGTAAACTGCATTAGGGATGTGATGCGATTCAAATATGATGAACACACAAAATTCTTACTCTAGTTCCTCAAGCCATTGATACATTTGTACACGTCGTTTTAATTTAACGGTTTGTATTGATATTCCATATTCTTGAGCAGTTAATGGTTCATTAATAGATAATTCACCTTTAATATAAACAATTTTTCCATCATGTCGTCTATGTGGTACTTCATATGTATTCAGTTCTATACATTCACTATAGGCTTCTTGTAGAAGATTATGTGAATTAATACAACGACCCTGAATAAAAATTATGGTCCTAAAGGGTGTGGCATATCCCATTTCTGGATTGTAAACAAAACAAATGCACATGATTTTACCTCGTTCCATGCAAGCAAACAGGTGCCGAGTAAATGTAAAATTAATCCTAGAGTGGATCGAAACCAGGTACGTTTAAATTCTTGGGTAAATGTTGTTTCCATGTTGTTTAAGTTTCTTCGTTTTTCGATTTTTGGCTTTATCTTATTGTAAGTTGAAGTGGTTCAGTTTAGAGACTACAGTTTAGACTTTAGAGGAGACATTTAGTTCATTGATCATTCTGTGTATGTGCGGATGTAGGTAGCTGGAGCGGTAGGTAAATGCGCGCAAGCCTGGCGTCTTTTGCTTGGATAAATTCTATATAGTCAATTTCATTGGTCCGGATGCAGGAGGATGATGATGATAATGACGATGGTAATACATTTTGTGCAGGAAAATTTTGAGGATGAGGTAGTTTGGGGATGATGTGGTTCTGTTTCTGTTTACTGCAGCTAGTTGTATAGAGTACAGCTTTGTTTAGTTCGCTTTTTCGGGTGTTTTGTAATTTTAAATATATCTAGGTATCTATTCTGCTTAGTAGGCTTAGTTTTGTGGTGGCGGTGTTTCAATAACAACTTTTATTATCAGCGTAATCGATTAGATAAAGATCAATATAATATTACAGAAAAAAGAGTCTTAATTGACATTGAACAGAACAAATGCAGTGCAGAAAAATTGTAATAACAGTTTTCCTTAATTTACTGTTTTTTAGTATATTTAGCTATGTGTATCTGTTACGGCGACAACCGCTTTTCAAATCATCATCATCATCATCGTCGTCGTCGTCAAATAATAGTATCAAATTGCAAATTGGGCAAAGCAATATTGATTTTCATTCGTTAAGTTTCGATGAACAAATTTACTATTATAATCGTGGATATTTTCCACAACTAAATAAAACAGGTCATACATCTATCAGTAGTAATACCAGAGATAGTAAACATAATTCTAATGTAGTTTATGTTAATAATAATAAACCGCCGAGGATGGCAAATTCAAAATGGCAATACATGGTCAATTTTAATGCAAGTCAATATCGTTGCCGCCGCAATGCAACAATGAAGAATTGTAATAATCAAACTAAATTGTTTAGAGATAAAATTCTAGCCGTTTTAACTGGTACATATCTTGAAGAGAGTTTGCAACAAAAATGGACAAATAAATCAAATCCATACAATGTTCAATATAATAGCAAGACGGAAAATTATTTAGATAAAACACGCAAAGAAGTATTATGCGAATTAATGAATAATGCTGAATTACAAACAATAAAAAAGTCAGATTTAGTATATAATAACAGCAGTCAAACTGATTCAATTCGAAACTATTTACCAAACCGGAATTTATTTGAAAAGAAACATTTTAATAGTTGCGTAATGGTGGCCAGTTCAGGTTCATTACGTCATTCAAATTTAGGACATTTTATAGGTTAGTTTATTTGAGAAATGCTTATCTTAATGGTGATCTATAAGCGATTTTCCACGACTGTACACAATTTACTAGTCCTTTTTTCCTATTGCAAAGTTGATATGTTGTTGTTTACTGTTACCAAACGAGTACTTAATGTCTTCGATTATTGGGCTACTTACTGTTCAAGATCAGTAAGTAATGTCAATGTCAAAATATTGGCATTTGCATTCGTCTATAGTCTATTGAAACTTAAACGATACGCCCATTAAGCGAACTGGTTTTATTATTTAAAAATAATACAGAAAAATATTTTTAAATAATTTTTTTTAATTAAAAAAAAAATAGGTATTTTCATAATAGGGCAAATGTGGGTAAAAGGTACACATAGGAAAATTCCGACGTACAAAAATATGATAAAGGGTCACGAGCCCTTATGAACTCTTTTAATGTTACCGAACTACAGTAATTATTGGCATTGTCGGAAAATTCTCGTCCAACACTTATTGCTATTCGGTAAAACAATTGAGTACCATTCTTTATACCTACTTACGAATAGAAAAAGGGACCTATTACAGGTACTCTTTATCTGGTTCAAATATAAATCTAGATACCTAATTTTCATTTGCAGATTCACATGATTTTATTTTACGTTTTAATCATGCACCAACAAAAGGTTACGAAATTGATGTTGGACGAAAAACATCACTAAGAATTCTGAATTCGCAAGTTGTAACAAAACCGGAATATAAATTTCTTGAATCGCCTTTGTATAGAAATGTAGTGATAGTGATTTGGGATCCAAGTAATTATTCCATCCCGTCATTAGATGAATGGATGCGAAAACCCGATTTTAATTTCATTCCAAATTTTATACGATTTAAAAAACTGAAATGGAACAAATCGCGAATATTCATTATTAATCCATTATCCATATGGAAAATTTGGAATGTTTTACAACAAAATTTTCCAAATATATTAAGAAGGAATCCACCGTCCTCGGGATTTTTAGGTATTTAATATTAGCTTATATTAAGCGTGTATAGTACAACTCCAGAAATACATTAAATCCATTTTTTTAGGGCTTTATCTATTATTGTCCAAATGTAATATCATCGATATAGTAGAATACGTTCCATCTGTACGTCTAACAAACCGTTGCCATTATTACGATCCAGAAAATAATCTAACATGTACATTTGGTGTATGGCATCCATTAGCTGCAGAAAAACTATTGACTTACTATTTAAACAATGGATCAGATTATGATGTTTTTCAAAATGGTTTTGTACGAATTAATGGCTTTCGGAATATAAAAAAATGTTAAATGTAATTACAATTAATAGGATCTTAATCTAAGCACTCTTTTTTTTGTCGGTGTGTTTAATATAAACAAATTTATTGCTAAAATTAAATCACGGAGGGGGCAGAACAAATTTGTGTAAACATTGAATTTTCTCATTCTAAATGAAAATTGATTGAAAATTTTCAATGAGTACATAAGTATAGCGGTGCAGAAATGTTTGCTAAGTTTTTATTTTGTTTTAAACAGAAACTGTCGGCAATTTTAATGGCATATTTATGTCTGGTACGTTTTTGTTTGTTTCAGTTTCTTTATTTAAATTAATTAATTAATTTACAAAAACATTTATATTCAGATTGTAGGATTAGTAGGAATTATGTATTATACGAGAAGACTTTATTACAATCCAGGTCAATTCGATCAACATTTCCTGATTTTCTCGATAATTCATGTATTATTAAGTATGGTTTTAAGTGCAGGCATTATTTGGGTAAAGTCGATTAATGATCTTCGATGTTATTTAATTTTGAATAATTTTATTTTTTAGGAGAGCTCCTTAGTAGTTGTATCATATGAATTCATTCACACGCCTATTCTATTATGTTTTATAACAATTAGGGGTATTTGTATGGAAAAAACTATTATGAATTACAGTATTTTAATTGCTTTTCTTTGTGAGTATTGCGTTATGAGTCATGAGTCAAAGGGTCACGAATTTCAAAACACTTCCGAAAATTTAGGGCCTCCACTCATGCCGGATATTTTAACTCTTCATATAATTAAATAATAAAACTAACCAAGATTATTTACTTTATTTTAGGTGCCACAATTTACTGGATGTTTTGCATTCATATTTATCAACAACAATTAAAATTAAAGCTTGTAAGCTACTTATGGTACATTGACAATGATGTGTATAGTGAATGTAATAAAATGTTTATTAATAGAATTATTGTATAATCTAAATTACAATCGTAATTGTATAATTATATAGTTATAAATTCATTTGGATCAAATATGCATTGTATTTCGTCAAAATAAACAAAAAAGCATCAACCGAATAAAAAAAAACCATGCAAAAATATGAGACTCGTATAAAGTATAAAAGTATTGAACCTCTATAGGTTATTTCAAACTTTGCTTCAAAGTAGTGCATAATATTTGCAAGGAGCATGCGCAATTCGTATAAACCGTTTCAACTTTACAAAAACTGAATTTCCAACAATAAATCACGTATTCCAACTTACTTTTTGGCTATTACGAACTAGTTCGTTATAGTTTATTTTAGTTTGAGCTGGGCCGAGGTACCATTATTGAGAGCTTGTCCGTAATTACGCATTAAAATTTTGGTAGACATTTTAACAAGTCATTTGTAAGATTTGTTGTATTTTATGTGTTGTTTGTGGTAGTTTCTATTAATGTATTTTATGTGTTGATTTTTTACGATGCCATTAATGATATGATATCGAATTATTCGCTAGGTTAACAAGTTATATATAGCAAATTATTACTATAAATTCCAAGTTTTAATAATAACTTAATTTCCATGGAATAACCGTAGTTTTATGTATAAAATATATTGAAAATAAAAGATTAAATATTTTATCCTAGCAAAAGGGATACTTTATGTTTATACAACCTGCAGTTAGTTTCTGATTATAAAATTAGAAACTGGTCTAAAACTTTTACAGTCAGAAATGTCAACCTGAAAATAATCTAATATCTCTGAGGACTAAAGAACATTAAACCGTAAAGCTACCTACGCATGCATTTCAATACGTATTGCTCTTATTGTATTGTATTGATTTGTATGTATTAATTTTTTTTAAATTCTTTCTTAGTTTGAATACAAATACATAATCTCCCTCTACCAAAATGTTGCAGGCTGCAGTTACACATTGCTGTGGGATGTTACTTTTGTTGTATTGCATGTTGCATATAAAAATATGCACTTCTCCTTTCCGAGCCAAGCAAATCACTCAAAATTTTTTTAGATGATGACGATGATGACGATCATGATAATGCTGTTGGCTGTCATGAATTTTAAAGGGATTCTTCTACTTTTTTTTTGTTATTCTTTTGGACAATTTGCATGAGTGTCTTGAAAGTATGTGGTGTGTGTGGTGGAGTACGCGTGGGCGGTTTTCTTTTCCGATGCATACATATTTAAATTTTAACACGACAATAAATAACATATACATATGCAAGTACATTCTTTTACAAAAAGCATAATGAGAACATATTTCATTGTAAAAGGAAGAATTGAAGAATTCGAATTACACCCTCCAATACTAATCTAATAATAATAATAATAATAATAGTAATAACAATTGACAAGTAGGCAAGTTGAGAAATTTCAATAAAATGACAAAAAAATCAACTTTGCCTTCCAAGTATTTTCATTTATTATAACAAAGGAAATACAAAGAACTAATTTGAAATACAATAACAAAAAAGAATCATTGCCATCATGTAGATTTCCATTGCATTCCATCATCATTGTCATCATCTCATAACAATGGGATGAAAAATTAATTAAAAAAGAAACAAGACCAAAAACAAAATCGAAAAAAATACGAAGTTATTGAAACTTCTTTTTTAAGTGAATAAAAGAGTTCAGTGCAATAATGGAACAACAATAGGTGTGCCATGTCATATGTGTATGTGTGTGTATATACAAGAGAGAGAGAGAGACACACACGGCACACGAGGAGGGTCGTGTCAAGGTGGGTCAAACTAAAAAGAAGAGAAATGAGATATACATACATATGTAAAGAAGATGAAGCGGAGTTCAAGTTTGGATTTTGAAATGGAACTACCCAGTAGGCATTTTAATTATAAAACCATTAGAAGTAACGTCGTAAACAAAAAAGATGATGAAAATGCAAAATTCGTAATTTTTCCACGAAAATCTCAAATTTTCGGTGTATGAATTTTAAACCTAATTTCTTGATTTTATTGTTTAAGAGCAGAAACTATTGTTGAATATTAAATGCTGTGAGATCTAAACAACGAACGCATAAACAAAGAAATATTTTGTTTTATGCGTAGAATCTGTATAAATATCGTTTACTTTGTTAGATAGTATCTTCCAATCTAATCTACTAGTAGTAGTGAGCTATACGGATTAAATTGACTTCATAAGTTTTTTTTCTTATTGGTAACGCCAGCCAATGCATTTCAATTGTTTTTCTTTACCTTCAATAGTGGTAAATCATGATAGAGGAAACTTCCTGAGTTCCTGATAATAATTCAGCATTAAATTCCGATTTATAAATAAGTACATATGCAAAACATACATGTATAGTATACATATGTATAGTATGTATCGTGAAATTCCGAATTTTCAAATTATTGCAACAATTTAGGGAGGAAGAACAAAGCAACTGGAGATTGCCAAGTTGGCACTGAGAATACTTTTTCACATAATTTCTAAAATAGACGTTCTAGAAAGGATTCTTTTTAGACAAGCTGAAATTTGTCACATTTAGTTAAATCTCACCTATTTGATTCTCAGCTATTTATTTATGACAAAACCGCGTAATTTGTAGGTGATAAGTTCGGAATAACTGGATCTACACTATACCACATAAGTTATTCATAAACATATTTTTGAGGTTACCAGAATATAATAGAAATGGATCATTTTTCATTGTAACAGCAACAACAAAAAATTCTTTGAATGCTAATTCAACAAACAATAGTTTACCTATAATTAATTAATTATTATTATTATTATTATTGGTGGTTAACTGAACTTTAATTTAAAAAAAAAAAAAAAGAAAAAAGAAAAAACGACCCATTACATTACTCATCGTACTCTCAGACGCGAGCTGAGAATATAAAAAGTACCCAAAAAAAAATCGGAATTAAAAATAAAAATGAAAATTTAATTTGATTAAAAATCGAGAGTTGGATACATACTTTTTTAAGGTGTTCATGAAGGTAAAGAAATAAAAAAAAACGGTAAAACGTGATTTGCTTACAAAATTAAGATGAAAATCGAAAAAGAACTGTCAGATATCGATGAACTCCTCAAAATACTGATGCTTCAAAAAAAAAAAGATCAATGGCCCTAAACAAACGTATGTAATAATGATAATAATAAACAAACAAAAAAGAGGTGCCACAAAACTGTTCTGAAATTATTATTACCTTTTTTGATCTCACAACATCTTCTTTATGCTCGGGGCACCGAAAGGAATATTATACATATTAATTTTTTGGCTATTGTCTGATGATGATGATGAACTTGTTAAGAATGCATAAAACCGCCAATAGCCCATAATAATAATAATAAGTGTATGATTAGTTTTTTTTTCCTTTTTGAATTTTGACAAATTTATGAATGAAGGAAATAATTGTACAAAAATTCCACTCCTAAATTGAATCATACCCGCCGCAAATTGATTAATCTATTGTTTGCTATTGGATTTAAATGATAAAAATGGAAAATCGGCATCATTGTTTATCTATGATGATTATGTAGGATTGTTATCACTATTTAATTAAACGATAAGGGTGTGCATAAATTCCCGTACCCAACTTTGGCAACATCGTAAAAATTACAGTAGAACCTCTACTATCAGGATACACTTTAATCCGAAAATCCAATAATCTGTACATAGTTATTATTATTGTGTCTAAGTCCAGACATTTCCTAATAATCCAGACTCAGGAACTGGCCTAGTGAGAACAGGGAAAATTGCGGCAATTGTTGGTGTAGTTATTTTTCAATCAAATTATATATCAATCCAAGAAAAATACCTTTTGTGTTTTTTTGGGATAATTTTTTTCGTGTTAAGTTATCAGGTTTTCATACAAATTCGATAATGAAAAAGTCCATATTTTTACAATAAATTAATAAAATAACTCACTCTGAGATCTTACTCTTCTCCCTTACATTGATGCCACATTTCTTTTGGTAAAACAAAAAAAAAAACAGTTTGTTAAATTATTTTACAAACGCAATATGTTTTGCTTTTTTTTCTGTCTATCAAAATTTGTCATCCAAGCTTTCTGTCGGTGTTATTCTTGTGGTAGGTCGTCCGGACGCTCATCACCTATATGTATACGCACATAGATATCCTAGCTATCTGTGAGTACGACGTCGACGCCGTCATAAAATCAGAAGAGGGAAAACTGAATATAAACGCGTCGCTGTATCAATGTCGCGCTTCAGTTATCGACGTGTAGTTAGCGCGACAAGTTTTAGCAAAACTTTTATTTATAAAAAAAAGTATAGTAGCAGCTACAGTAGCAGTAAAAAAAATTGTCGCTAAATAGATATAGAATCTTTTTCCTCTACTGGCTCTGTGCTGTTTCTTCTTTTTTTCTCTGTCTGTTTTTTGTACGTGTGTATATTGTCATTTTGTTAAATAAAACTGTCCTATTCGATAATAACAAATTGATACAATAAAAGATCATTACAAAAGGATGGTGCTGTCACGGGCCATGTGAATTTTGGACGAAAAATACGTTTTTTGGAGCGATAAACAAAAAATTACATTTCATTACAAAATAAACGAAAAGCAAGAAACTACCATGATAACGACGACACTAGTCAAATTTGAAGTAGTTGTCGCGGCAGTAACGACGACGACAATGATGATCAGTTTTTTTATGGATGATTTTATTCAGGGAATCGCAGCTGATGATAGTGGTGGTAAAAATGCCATGGTATGTAATTTAGAGTATAAGTAAAAACTTTTTGAATTCATTAAATAAAAGTGTTAATTAATTAAGTGAGTCATAGTTCCAAAATCCACCCCTTGGAAATTGTTTGTTAACCAATTTTGATGATGACGATTTTGTTTGGAAAAAACATACAAAAAATTACAAAAAACTCATCTCAAGTTACTCGGTGACAATAAAAATGATAGATAATTTTCTGTTATCTTGTGATGATAATGATAATAATAATTTTATTTGTTGAATCATTACGCTATATATATATGTCTATATATATATATATATATATTGTATGTTGGTTGAAATTCTTTTCATGTCACTCTTATTTCATGCATAAATTTAAACTAGAGAAAAAAACGAATTTTTTTTCGCCAGTATTAGCCAATTACAATTATACTTGTATTAGATACTAATACATAATAATAAGAATAAATATTAAATTCTTGTGATAGATACCTACTTATTTCACATTGAATTTCGTGGGTTCCACTTTAACGATTTTTCAACAAAGTATTTAACGTAAATTCGAAAAATTAACGTAATCCGAAAATAAATTACAAAAATATTTGGTAACAAGTAAAAGAATTAGAATGATAATAATAATAATAGAAAAAAAATCATTTTTTGTGACAACTATTTAACAATATTCAACAATAAACATTGTGCCTTTAACTCATAACTAAAGAAAAACAGCGGCAACAATGCCGCTGTAGCAGCCGTACCTACGTTTAGTAGTAGCATAATTTTGAATATCCGTAGACAACTAGATAATCATTAAGAAATCTATTTTTGGCGTTTACCTAGTTAGTTGAAGAATAAATTCAATTAATGTGGAATCATAATCATTTCTATTTTATATCTTTATTAGAATAGATTTACAATTCTTGTTAAAATAACAATATCAATTATTAATCATGAATGTATGATGGCAAAAAAAAAGCACATTATAATATAGTATATGTATGTATTTAATACGGTACATTGACAGTGGTCGTTGACAGAAAGAAAATATTTGATGAGTATGCCACATACAAATTGATTTAATATTCATTTAATGTCTTCTTTTGTGTGGCTTTAAGTTTATATTGTACACATATATACATATCTTACAATTTACAATACACGCGAAGTATTTATTTATGTATATGTATTTTTGCGGCCTTGGCGTATGCGAAATTTCAATATACATATAGATAGATAATAAATAAGTTTGATGATGGATCAAAGACAATAATAATAATACAGTAAAACCTCGCTATTCCGGTCAATTAAATGCAAGGGGAGCAAATCCAAATTACCGATTTGACTGGATTACAGTACAATTATTGATTCTAGTAATAAAAGTGTGCCTGCACGCTGCACCTGCAGTTAATAGGCAAATTAAAAAAATAATCCGCAAGGTATTTTTTTCGGGTTGCTATTTAATTTAGTTAACCAAAAAACTATATACCACCATATTTTTTCCAGTTGCCACTTGACAAGTTTGGACTTGTTAATCCGGATTATCCAGATGTATCCGGACTAAGATACAATAATAATTATGTGTGGATTAAAGTGTGTCTTACAGAGTTCTACTGTATTAATAAATATTGTTTATTCAAAATTATCTCTTCAAAATTAATGACACAGTAATTGTCTAGAGCAACTGTTTTCTCTGTGTACATTTTCTTTAACCATTTTTAAAACTATATGTAATTTATTGAACAATTAGCTGACATTTACGATCCAGTAATGCATATACTGAGTTCATTTGCAAAGTCAACTTATTGCCAACTTACTGTTCAAGAATAGTAACTAATGTCAATGCCACTACTCACTATAACCTATTGAAATGTCGCATTAAATGAGTAGTAAATGTGGACACGATGTATTGAACTTGTGGTTGTGGAAACTTTTCCAAACAAATTTTGAATTAACTTCAAAGAGACAGACACAGTGTTGCCTTCCTCGTCAAATAATAATCGTTATTCGACCAAATTCATTTACCATTCTTATCATACCTATTATTTTTTAATAATAATAATAATAATAATATGCATAAAATAAATACATCCATCCTCTACCCAAGGTCCATCATCAATTAATACATACACTATATCTATCGATTATTCTCTTTCTCTGCAGTGTGTTAACACCACCAGGAAATTAAATAAAGGCTCATTCTCACCTTGATGAGCCATACATAAATAAAGCGTAGCCTAACTATTGAAAATATAATTAATAACAAAAGGAAGATACAAGACAGACAAACAAACAAACGGATTTATATTTTATTGTTGATTGATTGATATGCATTGAAATTTTGACTACTGAATTTAAATTTTGCATTTTAACATTTTAATTTAATTTTATTAATTGTTTGATTTTGTTGGTGCATTGTAGTTTTATTTGTTCATATTATTGAAATAATTGGCATAAATTCAACAAGGATTATTAGACCTGGCCGTCTATACGCATAGGAATAATGGCAGTGACAAGTTGTTGCTGTTGCTAGTTAGCATTGTTGCCAATGGGATTTTTTATCTGTAGAATTTTTAATTTACGATATTTTTCACAAATGAATTTCGAGGGGCTTTAAAAAAACGAATTACAATGCCCTACATAGATAAGTAGTATAATGTATATCTATTTCTAAATCATTAATTAACCATTAAAACATTAATATGTATTAAATTAAAAAAAAAAAAAAAAAAGATAAAAACCTGTAGTTAACAAATTTTTCTTATTTTTATAACCTAAATTCACTCATATCGTTAACTGTACATACTACTAACTAAGTACCCACTTGACAATAATTCTTTTTTTTTCCCAAAAACAATTTTAACGCAATTTAAAGCCAGCGTTTAATTTTTACTTTTATTTTTATTCTTAAAGAGAAATCGACATTAAAACATTGAAAAATTGAAAATTTTTTTTTAAGCATAAAAGTAAGTAATCGTTATATAATTTTGTTTTATTGTTGCGGAAGATAAAAAAAATGCATTTACTCAACCAAAAAACGAATTAAAACATTGTCTCCAAGTTTTGTGACGTCATTTGTTCATTATCTTGAGATTGAAAATATGAAAAATTCGAATTTATGATTCAGAAATGACGAAAATTTATTTCCGGATTTTCATGAAACACGGAATCCCCGCCCACTACAAGAAAAAGGAAGTTCACAAGAACTTTGTATTTGTCATGAATAAATGACTTTTTTCACAGTTATTCATAAATACCTACATCAAATAATAATCTATAATGAATTCATTATGCAAAATCATGTGTGTGTGTGTGTATGCAATCATCTTAAAACGATGATATTTGTACGAATTCTGATCTTAAAATTAAATAAAAAACTCGTTTTTATGATTCATTCAGACAACGGTGAATACATAGTAGGTATATATTGAATATTAATTAAATGAATCAATTTTATTCCAAAGAAACATTTGTAAAAATTACCCTAATTATCTGATACTTATCTTTAACTGGTAGGTAAATGAATTTAACAATCAAAAGTGACATAAAAAAAATTATCGTATCGATTATTTGCGCTGCAAAGCAAATAGCAATTTATTTTTTTTTACCATTTTCTCTCTTCTACGACTACTAATTTTGTTGTTTACCAATTACATTTTATTATTAAATAATTAAATAGATAATGATAAGTACGTAGGTACGAGATAATGATAAAATTCGTGATTCACATTCTTGCATGTGTTTTATTTAAACATAATAAAATACGTTTCAGAAAATATTGAAATGCATCTATAGTGTTTGTCAGGTTACTTCAAACACGGTAAAAATTTGGTAAAAGGTAACATTACGAAAATGCTACCTTACCTATTAACAATCAACAGTGTTTTTCTATGATCTTTTCAGATGTTCCTCTAAATAACTTTTCCTTTTCTATTTAACATAGAATGGCAATAATGTTCGAAATAACATGACCTACACTATACAAAATACTATTTTTCATTGTCATTTCTTTTCTATTTCCGATTTTCTAATGAGTCATTCGAAATGGTGATTTAATAAAACTAATCATAAAATATTCGATTATTTCCAGGAAGATTCGATCGATAGATAAATGAAATCGGTAGAAAAATCGACCATTTCTATTGTTTTAAAATCTGCAGATGACTGTACGGTATATAAAATAAAGACATTTGAACTTAATAGATTTGATGAAATACAAGGGACGTGAGAAAATGAAACTAAAACTACTGTCCATAGATTCATTTGTGAAGCCACGATAAAAAAACAATTCCAGTAATAATGATAATAATAGTAATTTTTATTATTATTTAGTTTTCAAATGAGTTTTTTCCTAGAATAAGTAAGGTAATTAATCAATTAAATTATTCATTCATTGTTCATCTCGATATTGCACGATAATAAAATATTTTGTAATTTTGTGTTTAAAACACCATTTTGTTTATCGTTGAATTTGGAGGAAAAATGACTAACTTTTCCAAAAATTTATGAATATTTTAAGAAATCAAATACTTTTTCCAGCAAGAAGAAACATGACACATGACATTTTGGCATGTTCTTGCAGCGAAACTGTACATAAACATTCGTAGTAAAAATTTGCAATTATAATTTTCGACCTTTTATTATTATCATTATCATTATCAGATCGATTTTTTCCAATTTTCTTTTCATTTCAATTGCATACACGGCTTTCAACCTTGGTACGTGTACTGCAAAAAGACGTATTAAAAAATACGGAAGGGGGTGAGGTGGTGTAGAAAAATTATAGCCAGCTTGGTCTATTTGAATATTACAAACATTTCCTGAAATGTGGTTTCGTTTTTTGCATTAAAATTGAAAAGGGTATCAAGAATATAGCGATGATTAGATTTTCCACATCAACATTACCACTTCCTATTTCTCCCTTCCCCCAGATCCTGCCTGCTCTCTCTCTCTCTCTCTGATTCGGTCAGAAATCTTTTCTTTTTTTTGCGACACTCATAAATTAACAACCCATTAATTCATTCATCCATTTAATTTAATAGTTCATCATAAAATAATAAATTGCTCACTTAATATTAGCGTTAATTAGTACAATTAGTTAAGTGGTTGGATATGGCACTATTTAAACAGATTTTTTTCTATTTAAATGGAAGAACTATTTATTCACTTGATGATGCAGATGATGATGAAAAAAATGCATTTCTTCTACTTGGAAATAAGTTATTAACCCGATGAGAATTTTATTTTATACAGAGTATATTAATTATTGTGTATGCATACAGGGTGTGCTAAATTTTAGCTTTCTGATAAATCTTATTTTATAATTTTATTTTATTTTTGTTTTATTGTGTTTTTAAACATATTTTTTCTTATATTTAGTGGCAGTACTATGATGATGACTACAATGACTTTATAGGAGCGGTATGTCATTAATAAAATATAAATTTTGGTTATTGGTAAAAGGGAGTTAGAGCACAAAAAGTGTAAATACAACAAAAGAGCACATAGGCACCCTGTAAATAAATATTTGCTAGTAAGAAAATCATAAATTTCAAAATTTTACCACTTGCATTCTCCGAATGTACAACAAGGTTGTTAATTACATGTTTTCTTCTAAAATTATCACTAGATAAAACATATTTCATAGTAACAATGACCTTGTTTGACATGATCAAATTATTATTATCTGACTCAGATTCGTTCTCCTATTTTGTAAACTACACACATTATGAATCATCAGAAAATTCGTCGAAATCTCATATGAATAAGGAAGAAATATTCGATCTTCGTCTTTTTTTTTTTTTCTTATTTCGCTCATTCATTCATCCATTCATTGAATCATCGTACCGTACTTTCATTTTTTTTTAAATATTTTAATGTATTATTTGAAGAAGAAGCAAATGAAAATTATGAATGTGGGCGCGTACTGGGGGAACAGAAAAATGAATAAATACATACTACATAAGAACAGTAGAGGTCGCCAATTAATTAAGCAAACAAGTCGTTAGTGCATCTGCACTATACAGGGTGAGTCCTTATTATGATTGGTATAGAAAAATGCAAAAGTGGCGAAATTATGGCCACTGAGAAATGGAGAAGGAATGCAGTTTCCAGCATAGATTTTATATATAGCATATATATAAAAGCATAGGTTTATAAAAAATAAATATGGCCTCCAAGATATTTTGAAAGCATCAAATTTGGTCGATTCATACTAATTGTTCTGATTTTCTATTGTATCAAAAATAACAATAATAATTTTGCCAGATTAGAAAATTATTTTCCTAAATTTTTTTACCGTATCTAGAAAATCATACCTGACATATGGAATTTCATTGTACCACATTTTTATAAAGATAATATCCTACATTTTTTCTATTTGCACATTTTTTATAGAATCGAAAATAATGGCACCAAAGCGACTAGCAGCTGCAATTGACAAAATTTGATTTTTTCTAAATACATGTCTAGTAAGCCATGATATTTTTATTAAAGGTTCGAAACCTGTGTAGTAAATTTACTCATGAAACCACAGCTATTACCCGATTTAACCTTACTTCCAGCTACGCCGGTTTTGAAAATCCCCCACCAGGGTAAACATAAAAAAGAATTATGTGTACCTCGTTGTACAGGATAGTAGCAGGACAAATTTTTTCCTAAATAAGAATTTGAAAAAATATGCTCATCTCACCCTAGGTTTATCTACATATTTAAATTAGTTTAAACACACGCTACTGTCATGTCTAGCTACATAATTAAATCTATGCAGATAAAATAAGGTATTTGGTTGGCATTAAACGGTTCATTTTATATTTTTCATCTTTGTCTTTTCATGATAAACTGTTAATTTTTATTGACGTATCAACGAAATTAAATATGTCTGTATTGTAATAATAATAATAATAATAATAATATCTATAACCATCTGATTCATTCGGAAGTAATTAAAATTCGAAAAACATATTCAATATAACATTTTATTCATTGCGTGTGATGGGACGATTAATGATCTTTACCGATTATTTTTTTCGGAATTTGTGAACAAAGAAACTGAAATAATAATAATAATAAATAGTACCTACTTATGAATGTATAGAATATTATGTGAACTATGTATGTATTCAGAAAAAAATACAGACATTTTATATTAAAAAGAAAATTGCCATGTTGTCAAATGAGTCGAATTTGTCAAAAAAATCAGGAAAATCATAAACTGAATGAAATGACTCAAATTTCTGACATTGACTTTTACTCTATTAATTAGATACTATTATTATTATTATTATTATTATTAATATCATAACAATAAATACAAAAATTACACTTTTTGTACCAGGCACGGCGCATTATTTATCGCTGCCGCCATTTCTCCCTTGTATTATTCATAAATTTGTTGACAATAAATAAAACAAATAAAATAAATTTCTTAGTCATAGTTATGGAGAACTATAATAAGGAGCGGAATCGACCTATCGATACAAAAGTCAAAACTCAAAGTATCTACGCATCAGAAAATTTTTTGTCCACCAGAGGGAGTCGTGTGTTTTGCGATGATTGTCAGATCAGTGACGGCCTTTGTTATTGTTTCGTTTTTAAATTATTGTCATATTTTATATTAATTTCGCTATTTAAAATAATCCACAGTATTCTAAGAAACCCATATAACTATTAGATAATTGTTAATAACAATTTCAAAATAACTTTTACGTAATAAATTAACAATTATTTTTGTAATATATTTTTACCCAATCCTGTAGCACGCCACTGATCATAAAATTAATAAAATGGGGTAAAAATTATGCCTATTTTTTAAATAACAATTGTTGTATTATATTAAATATTAATTATTGCAAAAATAGTTTTAATCTGCTGCCATAAAATCTATAGTTTCCTTTACAAATACGAGCATTTGATTTTCTCATAAGAGCAATGTTAAAAAATTAGTCTCAGTTGATCGCAGCGCCACCAGTGGCAGCCCGCTTTTTTTCTTGTGTTCATTCCTTCTTATAGTCCTCCATACTTTCAATTACAAGCAAAAGAAATCCGTCGCCTGTTCTTACTCTCGTCTGTTAATGTCACTGTTTTAAGTCATAAGAAAATTGTTATTTTATGTCTGCTAATTTAAATCTCACAAAAAGAAAAAACTATTCGTCTATTTGACAGAAAACATGGGAAATATTTCTAACAAAAGTCAGTCTCCAAAAATAGTACACTGATAAATGGCCTTCTGATTACCTATTATCTATTATTATCTGAATCAGTTTATATCCTAATTATTACTAATAAAATTATCCTTTATAATCGCTTATCAAACAGGGTGTCACATATTCAAAAACGTACATTATTATTTCAAATACATATGTATATATGTATATGCATATTGTCAATGTTAAATAATAATTAATATTATGATTTTAACGACAGGAAGTGTTGTCCTCCGATGAGAGCGCGTAGCTTTTTTTTGCAATACAAATTATTATTATTATTATTATTAACAATAAATCATTATTTATTTATTTATACATATTTAACATACTATGTACATAATTTTATAGAGAGAAGTAGTCAATTTCCTTGATTTGAACGCAATAATAAATGGGTATTTAAAGGTCGAACAATTTGCCATTAATAATTTATTGAGTGTAGACTAGGTGCACAGTCTTTTGTTGTTAAATTATTATAATAATGGAAATTCGATTTTGTAACTAACAATTGAATATAATATAACGGGATCTATTTCATTTAAACAATGTGTATTTTTGTACAAAATTAGCCGTTCACTAGCATGATTCATACTGCATAGTGTGCGATAGGCTTTAGATGCAATTTTAATAGAATTTCTATATGCATAATGGGAATCTTGTAGATCGATAGATAAGTAAAACACCTGTAGCATTCATGTATTATTAATAATAGATAATAGATAATAAGTAATTAACATTCCTATTTAATTCATTCATAACTTTTCTTAGCATTCAAATCTTGTAAATTTCATACTACGAGGGTAAATCGATAATTTTTCAGCAAAATACCGTGAAACCTCTATCGAACGATTACATCAGTACAACGGTCATTTAGATTGCTATTTGAGGATGCCGGTTAATAGAGGCGTTCACTGTAGTGTACGAGGGCGAGTCCGATAGAAATAATTTTCAACATTTTCATGAGCATCAAAACAGTACCGTTATTAACATTATAACAATAATAGATAAATACATAATTTTATCAATACCCAATTTCGTTACACAATAAATAAACAATATTTTTGTATCTACCACCAACCTTGGATTTTCTCCCATGGATTTTTTTTTGTTCTAATTCGAATGAACTAAATTTTTTTCGATTATTGAGGAAATGTGTCACTTTGTTTAAATAATATTTAGAAAGTACCATAGGTACATACAAGGGTTGTATCAATAATGTCTCGATGTGGCGAGATAATAAAAAAAGTAATAATCTTCATATTTTATTTACAGCTATATTTATCCCAATATGGATATTTAGGGCCACTTAGAACAAATTCTAGTCAATTATTAGACGTAGGTAGTTTTAAGAAAGCAATTGAGGATTTCCAAAGTTTCGCTGGATTAGAAGTGACAGGTAAATGTTTCATTGTTTAATTTTTGGTTAATTATGATGATGGTTAATTACGTACATATAATTACATACATTAATTGTAATGATGGTGGTGGTTGCTGGTAGTAAAAAAATCCTTAACCTAAAAAACTCATAAATTTATCTCTAATGCAATGTGAAAAATAATAATTTTCAGGTGAAGTCGATGCAAAAACATTAGAAGCGATGGCATTGCCCAGATGTGGCGTTAAAGATAAAGTCGGTACTGGCAGTAATAGAGCGAAAAGATATGCATTACAAGGTAAAGAAATAAGATAGACCATTAAAATCAGTTTGATTTATTTCCACTTTGTGATTAGTACTTAATTAAATTAACGGTATCTATCAGAAAAATGCAACAATAATTAAATCAATAACAATTTATTTAATTCTTCATTTATTTATTCAATTTTCCAATCTGTGTTGCGTGCACAATTATTATGAAATGAAAAGGAAATATGGTCGATTGAATCTAGTAAAATATACTTTTATTTATTCATTTATTTATACCGAACAGAGACAGAATAGTCTCTGTTCGCTTTTTTTTATTTTTTGTATAAAATAATTACCATGTAGCAACTTATCTCTGGGAATTTAAAATGCAAGGTACCATCAATGGTACCGTACCATTGTATAGTTGCTGTCTATAACCACAGCATACATAATACGTTTTAATTATACTATGTGTATAGATATTGATAAAAAGGCCAATTCCAGAGATTATTTTATTGTTTAAAGCGCGCGACTCAACATCACGCATTTCCCTGGCTATTTACTCTTAAACACGACTAGGTTTATTCCACATGCAAATTTCGATTCTTATATATTTTCCCATTAATTTTCTATCTAGAACAATACTTTTTCCTATTTACAAGGTATACAGGGTGATTGGAGACAGTTGCCCGAAATCTTAAAACACATAAAACTATATACAATCTTTTTTTTAGGCAGCAGATGGAAAGTGAAAAATCTATCATACAAAATAGCGAAATATCCACCAAAATTGAAACGTACTGAAGTCGATGCGGAAATCAAACGGGCATTTAATGTTTGGACTGAATTTACCGATTTAACATTTACACCGAAATCTGGCCAAGTTCATATTGAAATACGTTTTGAAAGTGGCGAACATGGTGATGGTGATCCATTTGATGGGCCTGGTGGAACATTGGCGCATGCGTATTTCCCTGTAAGTGTCAAGTGTGCATAATTGATTAGAATCAATAGTATAGTTTCAATATAGTTTAGTAGAATGAAATAGAATGTAGATAGTATTTACGTAGAAGCACTATTTTTTTTTTGTAGTATGCAGTGACTCTCATTCAGTTCTGAAAAGCTAAAGGCGCATTTCTTTTTTGCTATTAGTAGTGTAGTATGTGTGAAAGCTGAGTAGTGTTTATTCGTTTCTTAGAGTTCACTAACTTCGTTTCATTTTATACTAAAATCATTTGACCCTCAGTATGACAGACTCATTCTATTACGCTTGCACTTCCCCTTTGCATGCCAAAATACACAAACACAACTTCTTCTAAACATATAAAAAAAAAAAAACAAAAAAAAAAACATACACTTCGCAGCCTACAGAGCACCGTTTCTACTTAAAAGTTGCACCCCAACAACAACAACAGTACACGATGCAAAGGTTCGGTGGTGGTGGTGGTCGTTTCAATTTTCATCATCAACAACATCATCCTCGTCATATTTTTCATCATTATTTTCATCAACAACGATCAATCAATCCATGGGCAACAACAACACAATTTAGACCGTGGTTTATTGTTCCTTCTTACACACCTACTACTACATATTATCCTACGTATCCGGGAAATTCTCCGGGAAAAGTAAGTGTATGTATGTGTGTGTGTGTGTGTGTGTGTGTGTGTATGTGGGTATGGATGTTGATTGATTTAACATGGATAGTGAAAGTCCACTACGCTTACTCGGTACTTGAGTGAAACCTATCGAGGTTAAGTTATGTGGAACGTGTAATATTTTTTTTTTTTTTAGAATATACGGTTGATAGATTGATGTTGTTCGAAATTTTGGAAAATAATTTTTTCCTTCTGCTTGACATTTGCATTTTTCATTACTTTTATTATTAATGTTATTACACTAAAGGTATTCGGTGGTGATGCTCACTTTGACTCCACTGAAAATTGGTCAATCAATAGTTACCGGGGCACGAATTTATTTCAAGTAGCCGCCCATGAATTTGGCCATTCATTAGGTCTAAGTCATTCCGATGTACGATCAGCGTTAATGGCGCCGTTTTATCGTGGTTACGATCCATTGTTTAAGTAAGTATAAAAGTATCAAATTGGTAGGAAGCTAAAAAACTAAATGGTTATTTTCCAGTTTGGACCAAGACGATATTGATGGTATTCAAGCGCTGTATGGTAAAAGAACGAAAAAAACTAAACCGTCATATGACAGTGAAGATGATGGTTATGGTGATGAAAGTAAAGATGTACCTGCCAAAGCCCCTAGTGTTCCAAAAGGTATTTACAAGAAGAGAGTTGCTAAAAATGTTCACCCCGCAATAGGGCAATAAAAAACAAGTCATAAACTCAGTGATACTTCTTATTTTCAGCAATTTTCCAAGAAATTGTGTGCCACTTAAGATCATAATCTTTTTTCTATTTAAGTATGCTTTTTTATACACCGAACCATTTTTATAACTTGCTTTTGGTACCTGAAATTTCCAATCGAAATAAAACTTTCTAACAACTGTGTCTAGTCACCCTGTAGTTCAACTACATTTTCTAATTCACATCTCATTTTTATTCAGATCCACAACAAAATGTTCTATGTAACGATCCAACATTCGATACGATATTTAATTCAGCTGAAGGATTCACCTATGTCTTTAAAGGTGATAAATATTGGCGTTTAACAGAAGAAACTGTTGCTGATGGCTATCCGAAAGTAATCAGTGATGGATGGCCAGGATTAACAGGAAATCTGGATGCTGCATTTACATATAAAAATGGAAAAACGTATTTCTTTAAAGGATCAAAATATTGGAGGTAAATTTCAATAATTATTTGCATTGAAAATAAAATAATAATGAAAATCATTGTGTAAATTAAAAGGTACAAAGGTCGTAAAATGGACGGGGCCTATCCAAAAGAAATATCTGAAGGGTTTACTGGCATACCAAATAATGTCGATACGGCAATGGTATGGAGTGGCAATGGAAAAATTTATTTCTTTAAAGGCGATCAATTTTACCGATTTGATCCAACGCAACGGCCACCCGTACCGAAAACATTCCCAAAATTAATTTCGAATTGGGAAGGCATTCCAAATAATTTAGATGCTGCATTCCAATGGACAAATTCATATACATATTTTTATAAAAAGGGTGTTTATTACAGGTAAGAATTCAAAACTTAATCGAATCAACGGCATAATTTTTATTTATTTATTTTTTTTGTTTTAGATTTAACGATAGAGATTTCTCAGTAGATCGAACGAATCCAGCTTTTCCAAGATCGACAGCTTATTGGTGGTTCGGCTGTCGTGACGCACCAAGTGGAACTGTTGGAACCAGTGAGTCACGTGGATGGTTACAAAGTGAAGAGAGCGATAATGCACCGTCATATAATAATAATAACTACGATAATGGATATGATATGGATGCAGGTAGGAATACGAATAAAACTATTTAAAACGACTCTTTGATTATTTGCGCATTGTGATTAATCATGTTGTTCTATTTAAAAATTTAAACTAATAATTGATTTTAAAATTTTGAAAATGATGCATATTTTAACACAGTAAAAAGTAATAAGTGAAACTAACAGATTTAAAAAAGCATTTTGATGAATGTGAATCGCTCTCTTCATAAAGTACGTAACGTAATGATATTTTTTTAACTAATTATCACAAATTGCACCCATTAAAAATCGAATTAACAAAAAGTAGCCGTAGCTGTATTAACTTTACTAATCACCAAGTCATTGGCGTAATAATTATTTGCAGTATATTATCATTCAGTGATTTAAATCCGTTATGTATACAGGGTGACTGTGAACCTGTGAGTTGTTAGAAATTTTATAGTGTAAAGAGTACATGTGCATACCCATGTACGGCGGAATCTTTGCTGCTTATATAATTATTACGACATTAACAAATTGCACTCATTAAAAATTGCACTAACTTTTCCATTAATTAATATTCATTCATTTTCTCTTTCATTTTTTCACTCATTTTATGTTGCATCTTTCTTTAAAAATATATATTGTATTATGATAAAATTGTTTGTTGCACGTCAATGATGTATTTAGAGAACAAATTATTTGTTTGAAAATCTACCTGCCTGTTTGCACGCAAAAATTGCACCGTAATAATTGCTCAATAACCTTTGTTATTTTCCTCTTTTCTCTGTGTTTTTTTTACCTTAAATTTGAAATAACGAAAATTTACATTTTTTAAATCGTTGTTTTTTAAGGTTGTTAAAAGATAATTATTCTCGTTCAATCATGAAAGAAACAACCAATCAATAGTATAAAACTATCCTCATCCATTACCTTCTCCTACCCTCTGCCCTTTGCCTATCATGGCTATTGCCTATATAATAAATATGCAAATTACTATTTGCTTTAGGGCAACTCTAATCGATATTAACAGAAATAACACGATTTTAACAGCCGAAAAACAACGAAAATAAATGAGTAAAATACTATGATAGTAAGTAGGCTATGGATGTATGTTTCAATCATGATATTTGAGCATATCTATGCTATTATCATATGTAGAAGGTGCTGTTTACACCTTCATTAAATCTGGATCTAATTACACTTATTATCCATAGCCTTTTTAAGCGGGTATTTTAATTATTTATTTACCTAGCAAAAAAAATACATATGATAGAGCAGAGCAGCTGCAGCAGCTTGTGGGGCGGCATTGAAAAATTAGTTTTAATTATTTTATAGTTTTTAATCGTATTCTACGGTCAATGTTTAACCGAGCTGGCTACATTCCAGAAAACTACCGTCACGCCCCCAGCAGACAATGAATGAAAATTCACACGCACAACAAATAAACAAATCAAAAAAATATATAAAAAAATTAAAAAAAAAAATGTAAAAAACTAAACATAAATGGTGGGGCCATCTCTCGGAAATGACCAGCAACAACTTACAGCATAAGTATGTGTAATGTTTTACTTTTATTTTTTGTTTTTTTTTGCTTTATCATTCATATCAATATATTAACTTCATTCATAACAATAAGAAGAAGAAGAATAGGAATTATTTCACTTTTTTCAAACATTCGCTTTTGAAATGTTCATAAATTTGTATTTTTTTGCCATTAATTTTCCGAAATTTTATCGTATCGTATCATTTTTGCTTCATTTCATTGTAAAGCTTAGTCATTTATCATTATTATCAATTTTATCAAACTTTTATTAAATTTATGCATCAAATTAGGAAATTTCTATTTATTAATATTATTTAATCAGTTTTAGTTTGATTTACTAATCTTTCATTTCTTTCCTTAAAAAATAACAGGTGAACATCATAGTTTTGTTCCAAATGAATCTAGGGATCAAAATGGGTCAAAAGATGGTGTTAGTAACGATGTAAATACTAATAGTAATAATGGAAGTATTCAAAATACTAGTTCGTTATTAACTGTTGCGCTATTAATAATATCCATGATATTACGTATGCACTAATTATTTTACCTAATGGCTCAATGGACTATTATTATTGTTTATGAATAAATAAATGAAGTATTTTTTTAAACTGTCCAAATATTTCGTTTTATAAACGAAATTATTAATTAAGTATTGACTGAAGAAGAAGACATCCTTCTTTAAATCAATTAATTCTTCAAATGTTGTACGTATTTTTATGCCTTAAATTGAGAGTGCCTTAAAAAAATAATGAAACAAAATAATATTTTTTTATCACACAAAGATATTAGAAATAAAGGCTACAAACAAAAATGTGATTGTGATCCAATAATTTAATATTTTATAGTTTAATATTGTACGTTAATCCTAATTGATTAGTTTCTATGTATTACTTATCTACTTAATTGAAATTTGGCAACTGTTCAATTGTTATAAGGACCAATTTTATTATATAGGTATTACTATTATAATTATTGAATATATCTATTTGTTATCTGCCAGCTAATTTTGTTAGTTTTAAGTAATTTTGTACATATTTAATAATAAAAATAGTGTTTTTAATGATCTTTCATTTTTGACTTGGAAAAAGTGTCTATAGCCTTAAATTTATTACCAAAAATCCTGTTATCTAATAGAATAAGATAAAGTTGAAAAGAACTAGTTTTTCTTGATGGCACTTGGCTGAAGTTAAATTTTATCGGACACCCTGTATACACACATATATACCTATGCAATGAATGGACAATATCGATTGTAGAGTAATCAATAGGGGGGGGATGAAAACACTAGTATTTAAAACACAATAGAATAGATGGCGCCTTATAGCGAGTGACAATCTTACAGCGCAGGACGATTGCTTGAACGATGACCTCCTCTGCACCTCCCCCTTCTCTCTTCCAATATCGTCATCCACAACTACCACCACCACTACTACCACCACCAAATATTCTGGGCATGCTACCACCGATTTCGTCGTTTTCGCAAAACCGACGTGTGCTTAGTCAAGATGGCGGTTGTGTGGAAGTGTGCTTGCAGCAGCCCCCTGCAGCAAAGAGCGGCGGCAGTGCTGCTAAAGTGTGTTGTGTGATGCGCGAAATCGTCGCTGCTGCTGCCGCCGCTGCCGCTGCCGCTGCCGCCGTCGCCGCTGCTGCCGCCGTTGTTGCTGCCGCCGCGATACGAAACGAGCATGCAGCACTATGATAAAAAGGGGGCTTTGGGGGCTCGCGCGATTGTTTAGCGAGTCCAGGGGCCGCCGCGTTGGGGCCGCATCGCCTGCAGCGATGCCCCCGCGTCTCGTAACGCCCCATCACCCCGCAGAATGCCACGGTGGGTCCACCAGCCGAGCCTGCTGTTGTTACTGCTGCTGTTCCTCCTGATGGCCGCTGTCACCGTTGTGGCCCCCGAAAAAAGGACATCTTACTATCATCATTCAAATTGTGCCGTATTTGAAGCGGCCGCCTGTGTCCCACCGTCACCACCACTCTGCATCCCCAAAACCGACTATTCAACTAATAATAATAATAATAATAATAATAACAATAATAATATTAATAATAATCAACACCATCATCATCAGTGCCTTCAACATATTCTACAAGAATCGCACAAAGACAAATTGTGTAGCAGTTCGTTGTCTCCATCTCAACGTCGAGCTGCCATGGCAAATTTACGTTTACGTTATTGTTGTGAACGACAAGTTGTTCATTCTCTACCAGATATTGTTTACCAGGATACAAAAAACTGCCATTTTCATTTACAACAATTACTTAATGCAGACGAAATGGCTGGACAAGCTACATGCAGCTACATCGACATCTTACAACGTTTCGATTGCAATCAAAATTATTCAATTGCATATAATTGTGAACATTGTAAGGTAGGCGAACCTAGTTTATTTTATTACATTCACGCTTTATTCATTCCACTATGTACATAGTTATCTACTAGCAGCAGCAGCAGCAGCAGTAGTAGTAGTAGTAACAAAACAGCAAGAGCAGTATTAGTAATCTAATTCTCCTGCATCATTTCCTATCATGTGATGTACTATTTGTAATATATATATATATATATATGTATATAAGGGAAATTACACTGTACAATGGGCAAATCTGATTGCAGTTTAGTATTACTAAACATACGTTTCGTCATGCGAAAACCACGTGATCCAGAAATTGCTTCGCTTGTCTCTTTCAAGCCTTCTGTCACTCTTTCTGGTCTAATAGTGTCTGTCTTGCAGATACAGGAACCTTTCAAAAACATACCAAACTAATTTACTGAAAAACCCCCACATTTTAACCCTACCACCGATAGATATAGAATGGCAGCAATAAAAATATAGTAATTATTTTCTCTAATAAAAAAAAAATAAATGGAGAAAATCATTGCCAACGTATTGACAAATTTTCCTTTTGGAAAGCGTTTATTATTTTTTTTTTTGCTTTACGATATATCGAATAACGGTATTTTATTTCCCTTCTAGAAAAATGCATTCAGAGAACATCTAGTAGTTGTTAATTCCATACAAATTGATAATTAGTGCTAAAAGAGAGTACATAACCACAGATTTTCGACTTTATAATGCACCTGCTGCCACAATTCAATTACCAAAGAGTTTGCGTGAAAATTGTTTAAAAAATATGCCTCTGCGTGTGTGACTATGTAGCTATGTGTGAAAACCACTCAAACTCACACTCAAATGCTATCTATCGAGTTTGCGCAACAAAACTAATCTTGCGCTTCACACAAAAATCTTTTCCTGTTTTTTCCTTCTACTCTGATTGTTGCCCGCTTTATATTTTCCATAATAGTTTTTCTCCTTTTCAGTCGTTAACAGAGAGAAAGTACAGTAATTCTACAAATTTATTATTTACTATTTAATAATAAATCGACTATCTATAGTCTATTTAAGTCAATAAAGCATATACAGACTACAGAATATGTATGAAATAATCCTCTTCCCACTTTCGCACTCCTCCCCTAATTAACATCTTATAGACTGAGTTTTTTAAATATTTTTAAGCCTCCTCGAAACTTAAAAATGTAAAATAAGCACTCTCATCCTGACACATAAAAAAAAGGAAAAGGCGATTTAATTCATCTTTCCTCCACGACTCATTCTTTCTTTCTAACCCTCAATCAACAAGATAATAAATGAGCACACACACACTCTATTACTAGACTAGTAGCTTTTCTCTACATCCATACACATTGAGCGCTAGTTTCAAAGTTTATTTTTTCTCTTCTCGTCTTGTTTACATGTTTTTTTTGTCTTCTATATATTTATTCCGTCAACTCTTTTTATTTATCTTTGCTGATGCTGTTGCTTTTCACATTTTACACCAAACGGATGCCAAATAGCCTAAAGGAAAACATTAAACACAAGAATGGAAGAAGCAGCAACGAAAAAAAAAAAAAAAAAAATAGAGGGAAAGAATAAAGTCGTGAGGTTTTCTTTTCCAGTAGTTTTTATTGTGAAGATAAATGTCAATCACTAGATAGGTTTATGTGATACGTGCAACGAGTAGTTTAAAGGAATGGAGTTTAGTTAAAAATATCCGTGGCAATCACGCGAGCTTCACTCTCGAAATATGAACAATATTTTTTCTTGAACTCAAGGGTAAATAGATGAAAATCTAATAAAACATTAATTCTATGTACGCATTTTTACTTCTCGAAAACATTTCGATATTTCATAAAGTAACTAGAAAAAGAAAATTATTATGAAAAGTTTCTTCACAACTTAGTATAGAAAAGAACAAGAGCAAAAGGGAAAAAGGATTCGAAAGTTTCATTATTTGTGCCCCTTTCGCCCACTATTATGCCTTATTCACCCTATCATCCCTATTAAACCCTTACAAACTCCATCCATATAGCCAGGAAAACCTAGGAAACTTTTACATGCTTCAAAGTTTTATAACTATTCCTCGTTGCTATATAATAATAATAATAATAAAAATGTAACCTCGATTTTTATTTGAACGAAAATTACTATCGGGTTTTCAACAAGTTTTTGTTCGAGTATAATTTGGTGCTGGTTAAAGTGACAATTGGCATATGATGTCCTAATTTACAAATTCTACTACTCGATGTATAGAACAGTTATTCAAAAAGTGGCAACAGTGCATTCATGTGAAAATAGCGGACTACTTTTGCATTTTCTGTAAAAAAAAGCAATAATAATAATAATAATAATAATTGTGAAGGGGGATGAAATCGATAGTTGTCGCAGTATGAAAAGAAACTTATGAACTTACAAATAGGACGACGATTTCTGTGAAAAGCTTGTTATAAAATATGCAAGCAGCAAGTTACGTGTTCACATTAATATCAAGCCCACCACTACTCCCATACATACTACCCTTATTAACCTTATTAACAATTTTATTTGCTTCTTAATTCATTTTTTCAACATTAAAAAAACAATTAAAACCAAATTCTTTTTGCAACCACCCAATCGAGATGATAGAAAAACAGCCAATTTAATCATTTTCATTTAAAAACTCTTTCGGCCCTCTCTCCCGCATTCTTTCTATTTATTTTTTTCTGATGGCCACATTCTTACTACTGTAAAATATACTATTATATATAACAGTGGGCAAGTGGTATACTGTATATCATGTTATTTCGAACTAGTAAATTGTTTTGTGGCGGACAAAAAAAGAAGGTGTTCTTTAGGCAGTAAACATTTGCAAACATCAGCTTCACAAATCTTAAAAACACGTGTTTTTAAGATTACGGCATCCATAACACGATAATTTCTAATTTGACAGTTTGAAATACCATGTTACACACTATACCTATACCTACGTATATCGATAAAAGCTTTCTATTTTACTTTTCTATTTTGGAAAAGTTGCCATCGTTCATCGACGATTCAATTCTTAATAATCCGAAGAAAATAATAAAAAAAAAGCAAACTAAACGGAAATGAAGAAGAAAAAAAAAATAATAACAAGAGAATATAAGAGGATAGAAAGGAACAGAACGAGGAATGAAAAATTTTTCTGGAAGTGGGAGTTTCTTCTTTTTTTTTAATAATTAAATTCAAGGAACATATTTGTTAAGGAACAGAAAGTCAGCGTACCACTCATTGATGAATTTTTAAATAATTTTTTTATTTGCTCATAAAATGAGAACTCAAATTTTTAATAGGTCATTGAGAGAGAGAAAAGTTTTAAGTAGGAATAGAATTCACAAAAATGAATAAAGTAAGAAGAAGGGAGAGTGGAAATGCAGAGCAAACGACGAGAACGACGACGACGACGACGACGGCGAATCACAACCGACGAATTTCCCAGGATGCAAATGAATGAATGAGAAAAGAAGGGTCGTAAATTAGTGTAATAAGTCAAAGTTAAATTATTTGTATATAGAGATTAAATATTTAAATGGAAGAATGAAAAGAAACACCTGGGAAAATTAAATAATTAATTTGTCAATCTTGAACTAATGAGACAACTATCAATGTAATACATTACATTAACAGAATAACTATAAATCAATAAAAAAGAAAATTACGTCAAAATTTAGTTGTGTCAATTTCAATTAGTTACCACATAATAACACAGTAAAATCTCTCCATTATGATCACCCAAAACGTTAGCCTAAATGGTCGTTATACGGAAGTGATCAGCATTGCGCAGGTTGCACATTTTTTGCAGCAAAATTGAAATGAAAATTTTTTATTTGCTTCAGTAGTGAATAAAATTAAAATAGAATTCCAGATTAAAAAAACAGAATGAAAAATTAAATTTTAGCTTTAGCTACAGGTAAGTTCGAGTAATGTTAAACCAGGAGTGAACAAATATAAAGTTTAATTCTGAATTTAAAAGAAAATCGTAAATGAAGGGTTGCAGGATGTCACTCTGTTATTTTCTTAATAACATAACATAATGGTTCCTATGTCGCCCCCGTGAATTTGTTGTTCTTACATTAGCGTTTTGTTAATCTTCGTATGAGTTCGTCTTACACGTAGATTTGCTTATGAAAGATAGGCGGGTTAATTAGCCTAGCGAATTCGCTCAAATTAACATTAACACTAAATGACCGTAATTGGATCGTTTCACGAAATTCAATATTTTGGGCTCAAAAATAAATTAAAAGAATTCATCTTAGTTCATAAAATGAAAAAATTGTAATTTTTAATTTCAATAATAAAACTTTGTTTAAATGCCGGCCGCTCTCAAGAAGTAATAGGTAGAAGTGTACGGGAATGTAGTGGATGCAACCGTTAGGAGGAGGTGACCGTTTTTGAGAGTTTCTAAATAGCAGAAATCCCATATAAACCATTCGATGAAAACAAAAAGTGGTCGAATTGTGGAGACCGACATCGTTATCGAGAGGTGACGGTTAATAGAAATTTTACTGTATATAATAATAATAATAATTTCAATTACAATACGTAACTGAAGGTTTCCATTGTGTTTCCCACATATTGCAACAGAGAACAAACTAATTTCTCTTTTAATATTGTATTTCGTCCATGTGTGTGTTTACCTCTTTTTGTTTGTATGCGGTTCGATGGGCATTGTTGCTCATTTTCCGATTACTAATTATTATAATTTGATTAATTTATTCATCCTTAAATAGTTCTGTCTGTGTTCACTTCAATCATCCTGATACATAATACAATATTCTGAACGTTTCTCTTTATTTGTTTATTTCATTAAAACAAATAAAAAACAAAAATAGCAACGTAAACAAATCTCAGATCGTCTAGATGCAGATCTATACGCAAAAACGTGTATTATACACGTGATTACACGTGCCTTAAGCGTTGCGTGTGCGCCCGTGCAAAAATAGTTTGCCTGCTGCGTAGAAACATGCATTCAATCAAGCATACATAATTTCTTTACATGCATGAATTTCACAATCAATTTACTTACTTATTGCTGCTCAAGTGAAGGGGGGTCCATTTAAGTTCTTTTTTCTTTGCTCTCTATAAAAATAAAGGAAAACTAAATTTATAAATTTAATTACCTTTTTCAAACAAGACTTGTTTTTAGCAAAAAAACTTTTATTTACCATTTTAATTAAAAACAAAATAAAAAAAGTTAAATTTATATTGGTAAGTCTCGCCAACAAGAACTTGGCGGCGTACGTACATAGTTGTTGGTGTTTAAAGTTAATGTGGAGGAAATAAATTTACAATGTGTGGCATCTTCGAGGAAAAGATGAGAGAACAACAAAAACTGAATCTAAGAGAGAGAGAGAGGGAGAGAGAAGCAAAGAAAAAAAGAAAAGATCAAAGAAAAATGGTGTTTTTCCAGACAGACAATCAAAATCCAATATAAATACATATACATGTATGTATTTGGCAAGGGACAAAAAGAGAAAGAAAGAGAGAGAGAGAGGGAGGGAAAAAGTAATGTCTTCGACCTCATAGAAAGCTAAAGTTAAATAAACTATGAAGTGTCAGTCAACGATTTAAAATTTTTTTATAAAAGACTGTTTCAATTTAGTTCGTTCTTGTTTTTTGATTTTTTACATCCCTTATGACATGTACTGTGTCGATCTTTACCCTAAACTCCACAATCAATAAAATGAATCTTTAATTGATCAATCACAAACCTACACACTTCAATTTTATTTCTCGAATGGTTTTTTGCGATTAATTTGGTGAATGGATGAATCAAACAGATTCTGGACAAGTAGCCTCCATTTTTACCAAGGAAAATTAGCTAATTCATCTTAGAATGACTTAATTAGCCATAAAACCATCGATAAACCCAAGTTGGTCTATTAGTTCTATGTGGGAACTAGTTCGATTTAATGCTTTCTGAAAAATTCCTGTTAGCTCAATCACTTGCATGGTCCCGGGCCGGCCCGGAATCCACTTTGCACATCTACTGTTACGTGTGCGTATTTTGATTCTTTCTACCTATATTATACCTCTATAGCGATATGAGTGAAATACCGGAAGTGTCTTCAGTCATCAATGTCAAATTAAGATTTTTCTGTTTTAGTAATATAAGAAAATGATGACAGTGGCGGTGGTGGGTCATTCCTCGTTATTATTATTATTATCTTAACCTTTAGCCTCCTTTCGGCCAGGTGTCCCCTCCATTACCATTTCGTTTCTCTTTCATATATAATACACACAGATATACTTATCTAGTTAGCGTGGTGTATAATGGTTATTCTTGAATAAATGCGCGGTTATGTCGAAGTACGTAGTAGGCTTGGGAGGAGGTCAACCTAAAGAACGGAAGAGTGAAGGGGGATGATTAATGCTAAACCTATTTAGTAGTAGATAGATGCAAATGGATTATAATGTTGGACGCTCTCCTAATTCCCGTTGAATCTCTATGTGAGTGTGTGTGGTATGTCATCTTTTCCATCCGATCTTTGGTATTGAGAGCAGGGACCCGGATCATCGGTGTGGGTTTGTGTGTGTGTCAAAATCTAAGCAAAGATTAATGATAATAATAATAATAATAATAATAATAGGAGGTAAGATAATGTGCGAATTGGAATGATTTTCCGGTTCCCCATTCTCTCTCTCTCTCGCTCTCTCTTCCTTTCATACAGACACGTAAACGGTTACATAATTTACAAAATAAAATCTTCCTAAAAAAGGGTTAATTTAAAGAACCATTTCAATTTAAATTTTGTTATCATTATTAATAAAACTAATTATAAAAGTAAACTGCCTCTCATATACAGGAACACATGCATTACAAACGAGTACATAAATATTATTAGATGTTATGTACATATTATTATTATTATTATTATTATTACTATGTATGTATGTATGTATGTATGTTGGCAACTCTGCCGCGCGCTTTTCTATTTGGGTCACGGGTGTATAGATCGATCAGCAAGCAATCTCACCCCCACAGGCAGGCACACCACAGTATTATAGAGGCATATAGAAGAGAAGAGTATGGATGGAGGAAGAGGCAAACGGTGAAAGAGATGGAGGAGGAGAAGGAAGAGGAAGAGGAGGACAGAGAAGTGCAAGCTGCTGGAATACAGGAAGAGAAGTAAAGGGGATGATAAAGTCGCTATATAGCTAGCTATAGATGTAGCTATGGGGTTGCCCTAAAGGAAGAATATATTATGTGCAGAGCAACTTTGTGACCTTGATACATGCGTATATATATATATATATATATGTCAATATAATGATTAGAAAGTGCATAAAGTTTAGGGCAATATAGAATAGAGGGAGTGGGCTGTAGAAAAATTATTACATTTGACACTACGTAACAGCCATAAAATTCAATCGGATGAAACTCGCATTGTAAATTTATAAAAAAATAAAATAAAAAAGAATCAAATTGAAACAAGCAGGAAAATTTTATTGCATTTTCCCCATTTATATACGTAAATAATAAAATCAGGTTAATATCCACGTGACCTGTCTATTCTCTGTCCTGTTTATTCCATTCTTCTGTTGTACATATACCTATCTACCCTATACGGTCCTTCCTTCTGTCATTTCCTGGATTGTATAGAGAGAGAGAGAACATAGAAATAAATAATGCAAAGATTTTACTGGCGTATATAAATTCATATTTAATAAATGTATAGAAATTATTTGGTATAAAATAGATGTGGGTTATACATACTGGGTATATTAAACACCCTGCAGTATATAATGTACAGATATCTTGATTTATATTTGACGAAGTTTTAGAAAAATTTTCATGATAAAAGTAAAAGTTCAAAATAGAATTATGTATTAATCTAATCATATTCCCTTTCGCGCTGTCTCTCTCTCCCTCAATCTTGTGTCATTAGGTAACGCTAATATCGTGAGCGCATGGGAAATTAATAATTACTATATTTCGTTAATTATCTATGTATATTGTAGGTTAAAACCTCTATGTTCGATTTTAAAATTTTAATTATCCTCTGCCTATATGTATATCCTATATGCATAGGATTCAAAATGGAAGACACATAATAGGAAAATGTTCCTTTTCTCAATCGTCAATTAAAGATAAAGTCACACAAGGCGAATTGTGAACACACTAAAAACAAGAAATTAATAATTATTACTTATTAAAAAATGAAAGATAATCCAAAACAGAAGATAGAGAGAAACAGAGAGAGAATATCATCGCGGATAATAATTATTTAATAAAAGAAAGAGATAAATGTTTTTCTTTCTGCGGATAATAATAATTAATTACTACTCTCCCGCGTTCTCTTTTCCTGTCTTCCTGCCTTTCAGATTACGTTTTTTTTTTTTTTTTTTGTTTGGCATTATGATTGATTATTTATTGCTGCTTTTGGTTTTAGTAATGTGTGCGCCTGTAAGTGTGTGTCTGTGCTAAAATATCGATAAAAGGTCATCGCGAAAGTGATAAAAAAATTAATTACATAATAGCAAATGATGTAAAAAGCGAGACAGCGGAATTGAAAAAATTAACGATAAAGAAAAATGAAAATTTAATTATAACGGTCTGTTATACAATAATGTAAAGTTTCTTGTCTTTTCCTTTCTCCATCTCGCCATCTTTAAAACTTCCCATTCCGAAAATCCCTTCCAACATCCATAACACCCCTCACGGAGGCCATTTGTTTCCTGGTCGTTTCGACAGCCGATGAATGAAAAATGTGCTTCTCATTTTCATCACATTTAATATTGTGACATTTTTCAACATCACCACACACACCAAAATTCTTCTCGTTTTTACAAAATGTTTCCTCTTCAATCGCCCAAGCTCCCACACAGGCAGGCACGTATACAGCACACACATATGAAACCGCCCTCTTTTTCTGGCCCTCTTCTCCCTGACTTTCTTCGTCATTTATTTTAAATTTTCACATCACGTTCCGCTCTCTCTTGTCTTGGAAGGAGGTGTGTGTATGTGTTATAATCGTTGTTGTGAGGTGTTTACTTCTTTTAACTCTTCAAAATAATAATACTCCTCCTCCTACACCTTCTCTCGCTCTTCTATTTTTCTTCTTACATTCACACCATCATCACTGTCATTGTCTTCTATTATGGCTTCAGCTAATATCCTGTCCTTCTTTCTTCAGCTGACATTTGGATCGATTCCCCTCAAACCTATTTCCTTCATCAATCCTGAAAGCAAACACCACTAACACCACCACAACCACCAATAGTACAGCTACTATTACTACTACTACGTATCTACTTGCTTAGCTTTAGCTTCATGGCAGGACCATCAAAAGCAGGTTTATTTGCCACCTAACAGGAAGAGGAGTAGTTGGCCCTTTAACCGCTTCTATTATATTTCCATTCCGTTCTTGTTTTCTTTCTTTTTTTTTTGTATCAATTCTGTGTTATTTTCATGGTGATGGGAACAAAGAGGGGGAAAAGTCAATCCTTGAAGAGTAACAAATCCGGGGGGAGAATTTGAGTGAATGCCATGTATGGCAACAAAGTATATTCTTCCCCAATTCACATAATAATATGATATATATCTTGTTTGTTTGGAGATCATTTGCAAATAGATATTTCGTAATTCGATCTAATGTGAGCAACATTTATATGTTGCTATTTATAACTGACTAAGTAGCTATTTTGTCCCCGTCAACTACAAAATCACTAATTTTCCCTTAACGATTATCATCCTTGCATTAAATTGCATTTTAATCAAGGACTCAATATAGCCACACAAAAACTTTCGCTAATAATAAAACCAACCCCTAAAATTGCTTAACAACAAAAATACCTCCAGTGACTCTTTTAGTTCGTTCGCCTCGCCTCCTCCATATCCCTATTGCCACCATCTCTTCATCAGCACCGCTCTATAAATTTCTTCCAACTGAGATAATTTCCTTATAGAGCCCGTTGGAAGCAAATGAGTAGGAGGGGGAAAGGGAAGGGAATCCGTCAGTCGCGTGTACAAATTTGCCATCAGTCGCGACATAGTCTCTTCTCTGCTATTTTGCTAAATTAGATGGCAAAAAGGAAAAATCATGGTTAAAATAACAAAATTGAAAAAATAAGAAGAAATATAAAAAAAAAACTTCAACATACACACATACACATTCCGTCTTTAATATAATATATTTCTTTTTTGCATCTTGTATTTCCTCGTATCACTTTATTACTTTATCTATTCTCTATACATATCTCTCTCTCTCTTTTTCTCGTTCTGGTTTTCTAGATGCTTTCACTGTACTTTTTTTTTCTTCGTCTTTTCCATCATTTTGTCTACCACTTTTTTACGCTTCAAATAATGAAGAAGAGTTTTAAAGCGAATTTATCTGCCGTTAATAATTTGGAAAACTCGACTTTCAGAGAATAAGTGAGAAGGAAGAAGAGAGCTGGGAAGCTCAGGGGCTGGAATAAAATGGATGTGTCTGTGTAACACACATATTATATGTATTTTTAGCTTTAGTAATAATAATAATACATAGTGCATTTAAAGACAATAGAAAGTTTTTTTCGTACTTTCATTTAAAATTTTCCCGAAATTTACTCATCTTATCATATTCATAATCATCATTTTACTTTCATATTCCTCGCTTCTTTCGCTATTTTTTCCCCATCACATTTTCCGTATTTTTTTTTTTTTTTTTTCATTTCATTATTATAAAGTTAAATGGATCTCGTAATTGCTAATCGAATCGGTAGTCGTTTTCCTCAGCCCATCCCACATTGACACCCTCTGCCACCTTATTCAAACCAACCACGATAAAAACCGGGTCCTTTTTAATTTTTAATTTTTTTTTTTTGCTTTTTTTTGTTCCTTAAGTCATAATCATTATTATTCCTTGTTGATGATGATGGTAGTGTGGTTGTGGCGGTGGTGGTGGTTCTAAAGTGGTTGAGTGGTAGGGGTGGTAGTTGTACATAGAAGCAATTCTTATTTTCTTCAAAAGAGCGAAGAAGCGAAGATAAATATAATTTCCAAGAGTTTTAATCAAAAATGTTTTTTGTTTTTTTTTTCCTTTCGTTTTTCACTTTTTGTTATCTTGATTAATTAAGGAAAGAATTAAAAAAATTAAAGAAAAATGAAGAAAAAACCCTAAATAATAATTACTAGTATTATTATTATCATTATTTTAATGAGTTTAATTTAATTGTTTGGCTTTAACATGAGATTTTAAGTTTATTTTTTTGTGTATGCCACCAAAATGTGAAGAGCACAAATAAATGCTTTCACATGACTAGATAGACGTATTGAGTACGCTCATAGGGTAACAGATAGCCATGCCTCTACCAATTCAGCCATAAAATATTAACAACCTTTAAAATTGAATAAATGCATTAGAGAACAGGTTCTATAGCGTTCTATAAATATTTCGCCAAATCACATATAGAATTATTTAGTGTGCGAAAAGCTTAAACTGATTTGATATTGGAATTAATATGATAATAGTACAGTACATAAATTACCCTAAGTTTCCCCGATATAATAACGACCCTTATTAATTAATTTAGAGAAACTAAATGTGGTTTGTTCCATCACTTCCATCCCTTTCAACCTTTAGCGCTTTGTATCTTTGTACTTATTTAATTTGCGGACATTTAATTTGCGACAGTTAAAGTGAGAATAAACAAAATGAGGGAGAGATAGGGAGAAAATGGGAAATTCCATTGTCACACACGCACACACACACACACACACGGCAAAGAATTATTTACAGGCACGATTTCTTTTACTTTAATTCTAAATAAAACAAGACACAAATCCTAGTTTAAATGAAATAAAATTGGCTTGTTAAAAGAGCTCACAACCAATGATTGGAATTATCGATAAAAATGAATCCTGCTATAGTTCTTCGCTGCTACTCTACTATTATACTACCAGAATAATACTTCAAAGCAAACTGTGACTGTGACTGAAATCCCATTGACGACGACGCCGATATCTTTTATCTGAAATGTATCGCACCGCCCTTAACTTCTCTTCATCATCAAAACGTGTCCCCCTCAACGACCCTTCCACCCTGTTTTAAATCCCTTTCGGAAAAAAGTTTTATCAATGGGCTTCGACGTTATTTTTCCATGAGAAAAGTGGAATGAAACGACGGCGAAGCAAAAAGACGTGAGGGATGTTTTTTCTTTTTCTTTTCGCTAACGGAAGGAAATTTGTATAGATATCTTTTGGATGACGCTAAATGGGCACAGATGCGTGATATATATGACGTTCGTTGTGAGAAAAATAAATTTATTTAAAATAGAGGTAACAGAGCGAAATGCTCTGATGATGGTGATGATGATGGTAGAGGAGTAGCGCGCCATGGACGATGACAGTTCCCTTGCCAAGAAATGCTCCTGTCGCTGGCAAGACAGCTCCCTCTCTAGACCTCCGGTTACCTACCTGTAACCAGCCACTATTCAAAGATTTATGACGATCGTCGACATGTTGAAGTGCGGAAGATTAATCTGTGTTCATTTTTTGCGTTAGTTAACATAATCCCTAAGATGGAAAATGGCAACCCATGAAAAACGGAGTTATTCGAATTTTTAAAAGAAAAATTCAACTACTTCGTCTTTCTGCTACCAAATTCCGGTTGTAATTTTCTGATTTCAATTCAAATTCAATTTATTAATTAAAATAACAACAGGCAGCAATAATAATGATAATAATAAACAGGGAATTTCTCATATCGATAAATGAAATGGATCACGACCAGACGGACGCAATGCAAATTTTGCATTGCATTGATCGCTTTCAATTCTCTCTCATTCTTCAATTACATCCCATTTCTCTTCAATTCCTTTCGTCTGTTCCACGTTTTCCTGTTCCCCGCCATCTCTTTTCGTTACCCAGCACACAATGACACAATGATCATATCGTTCTCTCTTCCAAAAAGCGACATTGGACATTACTTATTTACTCTCCTATACACATCTACTACTATAACCTATTTTATATTATGATGACCGGCACTTGCCGATCCAGATTTTCGGTATTGTTCGAGACGTCACAGCTGTGGCAGATGCAAGCACACAGGAAAAGTGGTTCGTGTTTTTGGGCGCGGTGACGGCGGTAGTGGCGGCAGCGGCAACGGCCCAATTTTTGTAATTTGTCGATAGTTTAACTCTGGAAAAGCTATACTATAGTTGCTGATGTTATTTTTTTTTTTTTTTTGCAAAACAGAAAAAAAGCTAATTTTGTTTTAGATTTTCTTCTCGGATTGATTGATAGATTGATGACCTGATTGCTAGAAAAAGCAATAATTAATTAGCTCGATTATAATTAAGTTAATCGTGCGATATGATTAGGTAATCTCATTTTTGATGCAGATTCAATTTGAAACGATGTGAGTTGAAAAATACTCAACTTTGGCATTTCCTCAGAACATTCAATCGGGTGAATTTGAGCGCATTTAATTTATGTGCTTAATTTACGTTAAAAGCTAATAAAAATTCCACTAATTAAATTGCTTAATTATTAGCAGCTTGATTAAGTAATTTTAGAATGATTGTCTTTTTCTTTTTCGAATTTCAGGTAGCATATAGACGTTGGGTATGCAGTGAAATGGTGCCTTATTATAAACCAAATAATAATAGTAATAATAATAATAAGAATTATAATAATAATGATGGAGTAAGTAGACGATTGCCTCCATGTCTACGCCTATGCCAAGATGTGGAGCAACGGTGTCCATATCTACTTCCAGATCAGACATTGACACCGAGCGAAGCTGCGCACCCCACACCCCAATATGCTGGTGAACCAAATTTTCTCTGCCTCGGTAAGTATCTACATCTATCCATTTCTATCCTTTTTTTTTTTTTTTTTTCTTTTAATCTGGATTTGTATTTATATATTCGTAGACACGCGAATACCTAGATTGGAAACTAGGACCAATAATACGACGATAGGGGGAGATGAAGACTGTTGTTATACACATTGTGGTACACCAGGCCGAGGAGAAGGTGGTATTTTAGATGTATGTGAACATTGTCCTGGCAGGCCCTCATCAAACAGTAATTATGTAGTAACGACAGCAGGGGGTGGTGACGTGACGTCGACAGCAATACCACTAGTAGCTGAAAAGACCAACAACATGATAATTGAAGGGCATGCCGAGTCAACGACAACAACAACAACAACAATAAAATCAACAACATCCGGTGGTGGTAGTATTTTAAGGACTTCCATTAAGGGGCCGCCGGTGCCCCTACAGTTGATGTGGTGGACATTTTTATTATTCAATTTACGCCATATTGTGCGAACTAATGACTATTATTTAAATGACTATTATTCAATATTAATAATTGGCTCAGCTAATAATAATGATTCGCCAAGTAGTGTTGAACGGACAGTACCGAACTGCTGCTGATAATTACTTAATGAAAAAAAAAAAAAAAGAATCCTGGAACAAACAATTTAGTTTTACTTTTATAAATATATAATGTATTAGTTTGTTGTTTAATGAAAATTGCCCAGGAATAGAAGACACACTAACACTTTTTTTTTTGTTTCGCTGGCGAAAATATGAAACTAGATAACGATATAATAGATAGATAGATATTATTTGATATAGCCATTAATACGAGTATAATAATATAAATAAATAATTAAATAATTAAGGGGGCAGAATTTTGAGCCACAGCACCTGCGGCGACGCGAGTCTGTCTGTGCCTGGCGTGTGGTTGTTTACATATATGTATGTATTTTGCTCAACATGGAAAACAGGGCCAAAATGTGACAAAGGTTTCTTTTTATGTTGCTCATGAATTTAAATGTCAAATGTTGTGTTAATTAAAAATAATTGGGATAAATGTAGAGCGTAAAATCCGACAAACATCAACTTTTTGAAACAGCCAATGTAAATTTGTTGATTCTCTTTTCTTTTCTTTTTTTTTTCTTTCTGGAACTTACCCATTACAGAGTAATCGAAAAAAGAATCTTTGTCAGTAAATTTCTCTAAAAAAAACGCTATAAAATTTCATACTAAAAATTAAAAGAAAAAAAATGGCTCATATTTTTTTTGGGCGAAAAATATTGTCATAAAAATAATAATAATAATTAAAACAATACCCATTTGATAAAAGTTGATTAAATACAAATTAGGCTAAAAGATGTTTGCATTAATTGATGCAATAATATTGTGATTTGTGACCAAAAAAAATTGTTATGAAAAACTAGTGAAAATTAACGTATTCAGGCAAGTAATTCAAGAGAAACCTAGCTGAATTGTAGTAGAATAAAATATCTTAAAAGATTAGATAGTAAATATACCATTGGCACAATGTTTTGCCTAAAAATTATAGCAGAATTATTTGCCTAGTTTACAACCACCGCTTAATTCGTGTTTATTTATTTTTTTAAATAATAAAACTAAAACGCACAAATTTTTAATTTAAAATTTGGTCACACGATAATTTATATCTACATTTAAGATGTCTAATAATAATAATAATAATAATAATAAACGAAAACATTACTATTTCCTACGGTATTTTGTAAAAGAATAAGAAAAGAAAAAACAAAAGTTTTAATGAAATAAAAATGTAAATAAATATAGAAAATACAAGCGTAATAATAATTAATTAGTGATGAAATGTTATTAATGATATAAATAATAGACAACGTTATTTAATTAAAATTAATTACTGATATAATTAATATCGACGACGATAATAATATAATAGCTATTTAATAATGGTACTTACTCTAATTACATTAAGTAAGGAGTAAATTATTGTAATTTTCAAAAAGCAGGCAAATACACCCATACAAAATATATAGTATAGTATATATTAACTTATTTCGAACTCGAATATTTGAATTATTGACTTCTGTTTTGAACAAACACGACAAATATTTGCTAAAAAACCAAAAACAGCAAAACATCTGAAATAATGAAACTTCCAATGATTAATCTGATCAAAAACACTGTTGTCGTGTTCCATTTAAAGACATCTTTTTCATATGACATAGGCATTCTGGATGAGAAATCTCGAAATTTTTAAATTTGACAATTATATTCACATGATTCAATTTATGTAGTTTTTCGAGTTTCAATACTGTTTACTTACCATAAATTCCAGTAATTTGTAATTTACGGGTCCAAAATAAGATGACATATACTATACCTATCAATTCTCTTTAATTTTGGTTTTCCATTTTTGGCACAGACGGACATTTCGTTCCGTTCAGGGCCGGCCTGATAAAATTTTTCATTTCATTTGTTATTAGCACTGCTATTGTATTGTTATTAAAAAGAGAGATGTATGGTAATGGTATGGAGTCAGAGTCATTGTGTTGCTTGATTTAAATGTATTTATGTAGTTATAATGTCAATTAATACGAATTCATTAAAATGTGAAAAGCAATAATTTGAAAAAAAATCGTTTTAGCTTAGAAAATGCTCAGAAAAAATACGTTTATTTGTTTCATTTGGTAATATGACTCCAATTCCAAAAAAAAATAAATAATAATAACGATAAATATTAGAAGCAATAGAAGGTATCTAATAATGATGTAGCTTAATAACAATAATGATGTTATAATGGATTTGGTATTATAATGATTATTAACTCATTTACAAGTTTATTTTGATATTAATTCGTAATTGTAAAAATAATATCCAACAATATTTGCATTAGGCAGGTCCAAAATATCTAGAATTAAATAAATAATTAACAAAATAATGACAAAACAAAAAAATAGGAAATTAATTGATTGTTACAGAAGTAAAATTCGCCACTCGAGTCTACTCCTAGAAATATTGTATGTATTTTTACATTGAAGCAAAAACGGTCGATAAATGAATAAATAAATGAATATTAATTTTATCGATTAGATTTTTTTTAAATCGACAGGCTTTCTTAAATTGGGATTACAGTTGACTAGCTTTTCCAACAGTAAAATATTGTTTTCTCTTAATTTTTTACCAGTTCTAAAGCTTATCGAATATGTCGTGTGCGACAGGCTTTAAATATAAGAAAATGACAATAAAAAAATTTCCAAAGAGCAGTATTTTATTTTTGATAAGGATCGATACTTAAAATTAATCGATCCACTAGCAATTTTTGTTAATTCGATATCGATTGTTTATTTATTTATTTATTTATGGATGAATAGTAGAATTTTTCCAACATCTTTCCTCATGTACATCGCCCCCCTTTGAGATAAAATTATCCACCAAAAAAAAAAAAAAAAAAAAAATAGGCAGAAAATCGAAATCATTTTCCTCTTCTTCCTGACATAAGTCTTCTCCTTGGAGAGAGTCTAGAATGTGTACATTTTTAAACAAATTATGAATTTTGTTCGCGCGCGATATCCAAATATTGGATAAAATTTTTATTTTAATTTTTTTTTCTAAATAGTTTTTATTGTCCGTCCAAGAAAATAATAATAATAATAAAAATGATGATGAAATTTATTGCGCGCCCATCTATTTTAATGGAGACATTAATGGAAAAATTCTTTAGATTTGTACACGATTCTTCTGCATACTTCTGCTCCAGGGAAGATTGAAAAAGGGGTGAGAGAGAAAGGGAGAGAGAAAATAGAGGAAAATACGAATGTGGAGGGCCCACGAGTAAAGTTCTCGAATGGAAAAGACTCGGAAAAGAGTTTGTCCGGTTTTTTTTCTTTTTCTTACTATTGTTGTTATTGATGTGCAGAAACTAAAATTGAAATTTCGACGAAAAACTAACCTAAAACTAGAACATTTTTCGTAATTTTTAGTAATTAGAAATATGTAAACTGTAATTAAAAATAAGTACTTTTAAATAATGCAATTATTTTCAGTTGTTTTTTTTGGATTTTTTTTTGTTTTATGGTTATCAAGTAGGCTATGAAATAGAAAAGGAAATATATAGGTACTCATTTGTAATTATCCAAGGGACACTATATATCTATTTAGATTACTGCAGATACACACACACTAGATTTTTGCAAACGAATAAAAAAACGTAAATTTCACCAGGCAGGTACTTCTTTTCAATTTCACAGTCTACTAGATGTTGATATAATAATTTTGTTATTAATTAATTAATTAATTGTTCTCGGCTTTATGTCATCTTCAATAACGAAATTAGAATAGAAAAATACACAATTACCCACAAGACACATATACACACACACATACACATACACACAAGAAACAACACGTATAGTCGATGTCATGTTATTTCGAACTCGTAAATTGCCAACTATTATTATCATCTATAATAAATCAAAGAGTGGGGATCTTTAAGATAATTCATTTTTCGAATGATTAAAGAATTCTTAAAAATATATGTATGTCGTCATGTTATCATTAAATGAGAGTTTTTTATATGGCATTTGTGACATGCTTGAAAAAAACCAATTATAGAAGTGCTAAAATTTATGCATGTAACAAAACACTAATTCTACTCTCCTACACTCCATCAAAACCTTTCAAACTTTTGCTCTTTTTTGCTTACTACAAAAGGCAATAATTTGCATTTTACCAGTTTGAAATAGGACGTATATTGACTATACATAACACACAGACCCAAACCCAATGTTGTTAAAAAAAAATAAATTTTTCTATTAGTTGTTGAAACATAATAATAATGTAATAATAGTATCTAATAATAACTTTAGAAAAGTATCTTCGAACTGATTATTGTAGGAATTGATTAATTAATATTATGTATAAATAAATAAGTTAAACAAAAAAAAATTAATAAAATATGTAGATATAAAAATATAGATTTTATTATTTTTTTTAAACAATAATAAAATACTGCACCATTTTCTAACGACTACCAATATTTTATTACATAATATTATTATTATGCAGTGCTTAGTGTTGTTGTCACAGAAAAAAAAAACAATTTCTGTTGTGAATCTTTTTGTTTTGTGTCCATCAATTATAATATGAAATACGAAGAAAGGGGTGCGCGGTGTGAAAAGAGGTTTAGGTAATAGGAAAATTATTATTTATCATTGATCAGAGGCACTAAGCAAACTGTAATAAATAAATTAAACAATTTCTAGGTGATATTATTGAAAAATTAGAATTTAATGCGACTTTTTTATAGAGTTCGATAACAATTTAGGTATCTTTTTAGATGGATATTATGAAGGAAATTTTTAGAAACCACAGCACAGCAAAATATGTAAAATGGGGCTTCGTCATTTGTGATATTTAAAGTTTTAGGTACCATGTAATTACATATTTTAATTTCTATACATCGTAGAACTTTTGATTTGTCACTTTCTTTAAACACACATCAATTTAATTGATTACATACTATATGAAATAATTATTTCGTTATTTGTCTATTAATACTGGATTCTTTTTATAATTATTTTTCCTTACAAACACAATTATTATCATAACCTATAGATTGTATTAATCCATCTCCGTACCGTAATACCCAAATACCTATTTGCTATAATTGTATTTAAAAACGAAATCTCAAAGGCTAGTGGACGCTAGCAAAAGTTAAACTTGCTAAAGTAACTCTCTTAGAGCACTTGCCATGCGTCTATATGGCAGTATAAAAAAATTATAAATTATTTATTTTTTATACAAATAACTTGCTAAATTAACTTCTACAAATCCCAGAGCAAGTACTTGCGGTTGCCTAGTGTACACGTTAACTTGCACAAAAGCTGCAAGTGCTTGCGACTATCGGAACTCTTCAAATAGTTTTGCTGGAAGTGATGCATTTGGGAACCAAAGTAGCTTTTGGTCTAATCCAATTTCGAAACCAAATTTTTCTTTTTTACAACAATAGTACACTACATCCGCAGTAACAACGACGGTTTTATAAGTAGGCATTATATATATGTATTTATTTTCCCATCTGTTAGAAGTTATTTGAGTTTAATGCAATTCAGGGTGCAATCAATTCGAAAATGTCAGGTTTTGTTATTTGAATTCAATTTACGGTAGATTTGAAATGCACTGTCATAGAGTAGTACTGTATAAGTTCATATTGGGCAAGAAAGACTTACTAGAGTAAACTTGCAGAACAAATAAATTATAGTGTACACAGATCGGCAAATGATTCCAGCAACAACTTTCGCAAGTTACTTGCTAGTGTGCACGATGCTTAAGAGAAAAAAACTATGTTCCCATTTCGCTTTAGACATTTCTTTTAATTAATGAAGAAAAAAAAACTGCGTAGTGCCTTTAAAATATGTAATTTCAGTTTGCCATGGAATTCCGCCATATTTTAAATTGTAATTAAAAATAACATGAAAAAGAAATGTATTAGTTACATACTTACTACTTAAACAATTAGTATTATTATTAAAAACTTTAGAACGTCATGAAAAATATGAATTGAGGCATAGAGAATGTTATTAATAATAAAAAATCATGTAAAAAAATAATAATAATAATGAAGTCACTTAATTGTTGTTTTCATACAATGTTGTTACAATATTGTAAAATTTTAGTAAATGAAATAAAATAATACTTATACAACAGACGATTATATATCATTCAGAAGTTACTTTTTCTTATTTCAATTTTAATTTTTAATTGCGACACTAATATACTTCTTTTTTAATAGACAACTAGATTTATTGCAAATTGTACATATGTCGCCATCTAACCGACATCTACATATTCAACTTGTAGAAGATATAAAGAAAATCAACCCAGCTTACACACAACACAAACATAAATATTGTATATCAGTTATAATATAAATAAATAATTTTTATACAAAACGTTATAAAATCTATTAAATTAAACGAAAAGAAACTGTTGGATTGCACTTACTCTCCACTGAATAACAAAAGCCTATTACGATTACTACTACTATCTTTCGACTCAAAAGTAAATTCAACAGATTTGTTTGATTTATTAATTACAATATAAATAATTGTATTTCTTGGTTTATCCAAGAACAGTTGTCAATTACACTGCAAAATTAATTTTCTTAACTGAAATATCCACAATTTTCTATAAGAATATTCATATTGAAAATATATTGTTTATTATACTAGCAGCAAGTATATCTGGTTGCCTAATAATAATCATAGCAAGAATTAAAAATAATTTAAATTCTAACCATTAAAAATGAATAAATGAAAATACAAATTTGGTTTACTTTATTTTTTAATTTATATATATTCAACCAGTTAAATAACAAAAAAGCACACATAAAATGACTCAGTTTACATCAGACGAATTAATTTTACCACCAAAGAAATATGAATGTAAGGAACTCGATATTTATAATCTGTATTTATAAACTACCTAAAAATGGTCTTAATTTTTAGATTTAGATCATACCGCTGATGTGCAGTAAGTACAATTAATACTCCTCCCAGTTATTCCTTAATTAAGCTTTACTAATTATTTCAGACTTCATAGTTGGGGTGATAGTTTAAAAGAAGCATTCGAACAATGTGGTCTAGCAATGTTTGGCTATATGACTACCGATTTTGATAGCGTTGAAATTCAAGAATGTCACGAAATAGAGGCCAATGGCGATGACTTGGAAAGTTTACTATTTCATTTTTTAGATGAATTATTATTTTTATTTAGTTGTGAACCATATTTGATATGTAGTAAATTAACAATAACAGAATTTATAACTGCCGATGATCAGTTTCATATTAAATGTAAATGTTACGGCGAGGAATTCGTTATCGGAAAACATCCTCAGGGTACTGAAGTTAAAGCTATTACGTATTCGGCTATGCAAATTATTAATCAACCTGAAAATAATAAATTCGAATTGTTTGTTATTATTGATATTTGAGATTGGATAAAGTTAACACTATTTTATTATATTTTAAGATGAACATTGATTGTACATTATTATAAGTAATTTTTACTGACAACATAATAACTTTTTTGAATGATCCACATATTCTCCCTAAGCTCTACATTTCGTTCTTTTTTAAACATATTCATAAATAATTTAAATAAATATAGATATCGCTTAATGTCATAAATATTTTGAATGTCAATATATGATTTCTTTTCGTTTATTTAATCTCTTTTTGTTTAATCAGTAAAAAGTTTATTGATGTTTTACGCCTAAAGTTAGATGTGGGTATATACTTTTTATGTACCCAAGACGTACATGTACACACATATTTATGTTGGTATTTTAACTCTCTATCGAATATTCTTACGTTTATGGATAATGAAATGCCCAATTTAAATTTACCATATAATTTATTTTATAATTAAAATTTACTTTTTTAATTTTTAATATTGGCCATTTCACAAAGCATCATCATCAATCAAAGAAAAAAAAAAGAAAATTGTCTTCTTCTGTCAAATGCTGCCTCAAATTAAATTTTCCTGTTAGTCTTCCCCCTCTTTCACCCCTTATCCAACATATTATTTTACCTTTCCAAAATATTCTCCACCTCAAACCAACGGATCTCCAATACTCCTTCGTATAATACTAACCAACATGCATTTCATTCTGCGTGCCATACTGGCTAGCTAACGTACCTCTGTTCTGTTCTACATCCGTTTCGTATTGTTTAGCAAGATACATACTATAGCCGAATGTGAGCGCATTCGAAACGAAGAGACAGAGCGAGGACGATAAAATAGAGAAGTTATTTATTTTTTCAAAATATAAATTTTCTCGTTTCAGTGATATTTTGTTTGCAAAAAAATTTATACAAAAAATGTCCTAAGTTAAATTTTTAATTTCGGACAGGATAATAAAAATTATTTCTTAAAAACAAATCATTTTGCACTTCAATTATTTGTGAACTGGCAGTATGTTGTTGTATTTAAGAAAATAATGGAAATTCCTGTTATTCATTCTATGGAAAGGCGACTATTTGGATTGTGTTTGTTCCTGGTATTCACCGGATGGATGATGATTGATAGAGTGGAGAGTATTCGTTGGCTGTAAGTTGATTTTTTTTTTTTTGTTAATTTTTTCAATGACTCCAAAATTCTTACAATACAATTTGTCCAAATTAAAACTAATAAAATAATTGGGAAGGTTGTCACGAAATCAAATCGGTTAATTTTCTTCAACTTAACTTAATGTCAATTGTTGATCAATTAGTTGAGAATGAACTTTAAACTTGTGAGATTCTAAATTGCGTCTATATGTGTAGTTAAATGAACTATTATTAATTAATAGATTTATATTATGTTAATAGGGAATAGACAAAATATTTTGCATATATTTTAATACATATACTATATCTAAAGAAATACACATACGTACATTTTCAAATGCATATACCTCCTCCTAAATCGCTCTTTTAATAACTGATGAGCATTATCCAACCACTGAGTGTAGAACTCAACTGATCATAATTTTTCATTTATGCATCAACTGAGCGTCACTAATTTCCCATGATTATTATTTTAGAGAATTCTTTTGTATTATATAATTGAAAATTAAAGGGTAACACCATCAAATTTCAATAGACAATGCAAAAACGTATTTCTTTGATTTTATGGTTTGTTTGTGTAGGAGGTGTGTGTGTGTGTGTGTGTGTGTGACATACACACCTTATCCTTTTTTACTAGATGTATACTCAATAATAATTTAAATTCTTACAAAATGTACGGGTCACGTCGTACATAGAGATAGATATGATATGATATAAATGCACATTTCGAGATTTGACGATTTCCCAACTTGTACTTACCTGGTACAGGTTTCTTATTTATTGAGTATTTTAATTGATTTTCCACTGAGGAAGTGATGAAATGAAAAAATAGTGATTTAGATGTATGATGATAAAGCCTAAATTGTTCCTTTTTCATTTATAATCTTTTCTCAGTGAAAAGATCCTTATTTTTATTAATTTCTCTAACTTATTGAGAATGTTTTCGTGGAGGTGCAGTTAAATAATCTTCAACAATAACAATATGCATATGTACTTAATTAAAGTGTGAAAATATTTACACTTTTCATCTCTGATTATTATTATTCGCGATGTGATAAATCATCATAAACACTTGCGAAAACGTATTTTTTATGTCTTCCGATTAATTAATAATTTATTGAAAAGAAAACAGTAAGAAAATTAACGTTTTCGCATGCTTCTGTGAACGTTTTCTACTTCTATCATTTTTACCACAATTTTTTCTTTCTATTAATAAATTACATTGTATTAAAACGATCTAAAAGATGACGAGATGCGCCCAGTCGGCACCTAATAATAATAATAATAATAATAATGATCTCCCATTACGCCCCCCTGTAATTATTTTGGGTGTTCTATATAATTTTACCTTGCCTATACCTTAACACTTAATTACAGAGGGGAAGAAATATTTGGTTTTGTTTCCTTGATTTATTGATTGAAATATGTGGATAGATCTGCATAAATATAAAGATTTATTCAAATATGTAGGTATACCTACCCCAAAATGAATGGCGCTCCTACAAATTGGTAAAATAGTCAATTTTCCGTTTCGATAGAATATCAACGTACTGCCACTGTCTTTAGATATACGTAAGAAAATTAAAGATAAATCAGTTCATCTGATTAATAACGATTATCATTCCATATTGCTTTAGGGAAGGTTTGTGTGTATAATTTTTGTAAAATATCCGTGTGAAGATGGTTGAAAATAACATTAATTAATAGTAATAAATCACCATTTTGTTGTTTTAAGCTTTAAATATTTCTCACGTCTGAACATTATTATTATTTGACAAATATTTAATGCCTCTATTGCGTGTTTATGCCACACTAATTCGTCTGCTTCGCAATGTTAATTGTGAATAATTTTTCGCCTTATGCGATTTTTCCTATACTATATATTTTTCCGACACCACCACCCTATTCTCCTATCCTATCTCATCCTTTCTCACCCTCTCCATTTTACACAATCAACTATCTTTCTCTCTCTCTCCCCCATCTCCTCGCCGCTCTTCTCGCATACCAACTCTCAAGGGTATGATTATTTAAAAATCGCGCGAAGAAGAAGAGGTGGAGGAGGAGAAGGAGTGTGGCAAAGTGGATAAAATTTATGGTTGGAAAAACGTCGACGTTCAGGTAAATTATGGCGGCATTGTGTTCTGCTGGAAAATTGTAGATAAGATCCATACACATACACACTTTTTGTAAAACTTTCTTAATGTTTTTTCCATGAACAGCATTATAATTAATGGCTGCGGTTTTAGTCATGTAGTAAAATGACCTTTTGATTTCAAAAATAAAAATTACAATAGAAAAATATTCATTTTAGATCATTACAACATTCCCATTTGAATTGGAACATGAGTAATTCATTAAATACAAATCATGGACGTGGTATAAGATCTGGTGTTCGATCACCATGCACATTAGCTAGAAGAAGGTAAAAACGCATCACTCCTATTCCTATTCTATACACGGTACAAATTAACATCAAAAAATTTCAGATACGGTTTAGTGAAATTGCAAGCAAAACTCTGTCGGCATTCAATGGAAACAATGCCACATATACAGAATGCAGCTACAATTGCTTCGGAAACTTGTAGGAAAATATTCCGAGATCGAAGATGGAATTGTTCATCAATAATTAAAGCACCGTTTTTAACACCTGATTTAACACGAGGTAAATTCCCTTTTGAACTCTACCATCTTCTAATTCCCTGTTTTTTTTCCTTCTTTTGAACATGAAAAAAAAAAAATTGTTTTAACGGTAATGAAAGATGTTACTGTTTCGTCTCACGTTTTCCCGGCCGCTTTATAGAACGGTGCACAAAAAGCAATTTCACTTTTTCTCCACCTTTCAACTAGCCAATTTTCCCATCCCCGTTTTCCTTTTTTCTTCGCATCTTTCTGATCTAAAAGTCTGTCATCATATAATCTACTCACACATAGACAAAAGGTGAAACAATGAATAGGTGAAATAAATGAATGAAAAAGAAAGGGATGCAGTCGGTAGCAGTATCAGCCTGCCAATTCATGTGAAAATGAGATCCTTTTTTTTTCTGCATGCGTGTCCAGAATTTTTAAGTGCTCTGGGATAATGCACTAGCTGTGGAATTTTGCGACTTGCTTTGGTTGGGGGGTTTTAAACTAAATTCAATAAGAATACAGTTCCTTTTTTTAGCAACAAGAGAACAAGCATATGTTTATGCAATTAGTTCAGCTGCATTAACTTATACATTGGCACGTGCCTGTTCCAGCGGTGGTTTACATCAATGCACTTGTGCAGGAAAACCAACCACTTCGATTATATCTAATAAGGAAAATTTTCAGTGGGGCGGTTGTGGCGATAATGTCAAGTAAATATTCATCTGTTTTTTTTCCTTCTACCAATTATAATTAGTCTCAATTATTTAATTTTTTCCTAATTCAGATGGGCATCACAATTTGCAAAAAGATTTATCGACAATGTGGAAAAAAATTCAATATTAAAAAAGCAAAAAAGAATAAGTAAAAGAGCAAACGATGGCACAATTGAGGAAGACATATCTTATAATGGAAATACATTTTTAAGGGATGAAATTCCAACAGTAAACCTTCATAATAACCGCGTAGGCAGAAAGGTAAGTAAAATGCGAATTTCTCTCATGGAACTATAATACTTAATTTTTTTGTCCCCCAATACAGATAATATCATCAAGTCTTTTCACTCAGTGTAAATGTCACGGTGTATCTGGATCGTGTAATATAAAAACTTGTTGGAAAGCTTTACCATCAATGGTTGATGTTGGACAGATTCTTTTAAGAAAATACACAAATGCAAAAGAAGTCACAAGACTACAGATTGATCGTTTAGAAATTAGAACTGGTAGAAAAGCAGGCACTTCGGAGCAATTGATTTATTTATCGAAATCTCCTGATTATTGTACAAAAGATGAAAAATTGGGAAGTTTTGGAACTATTGGACGGTAAGTGCAAAATTTCCAGATACAGAATGTGAATTCTGAAACTTTACGTTCAAACGTAAAGTCGGTTATTGTTGATGAATAACATTTATGATGATGCTAAGGCCATTAAGCTAAGGGCCAAAGAATTTTAATTACCCCCATTAAAAATCCAACCGCAAAAACCTAGTTTTTATATTACCTACAATAAAATTAGGGGTTATTATCTATAATTAACGGTAACAGATCTCAGAAAATACCAGGGTTTTTTATTTGAAAGAAAATATTTCTTCATTAAAGGCCTTTCACAGATTTATAAAGTTTATATCAACAGAATGATATTTCTTGTGGATCTGGAATTTTTCATTTTTTTTTCTTGCAGACATTGTAATGTTTCTTCAATGGGTCAGGACAGTTGTCGGCAATTATGTTGTGGTCGCGGTTATAAAACTGTAGTAGAAGAAAAAATTGAACGATGTCAATGTAAATTTTACAATTGTTGCTATGTTAAATGTAAGATTTGTCGAACAATGTCACAAATTTACGAATGTTTATAAAAATGTTAAATAATAACTAGTTTTCACGCTATTAGTTTATAGTATTATTGTATTGATTGTAGTAATAGAAGTAGAATAGAAATGAATTACTTACCTATTATTATTATCAGAACCGTACTTAACTTATTATTATTATATATCATTATTTAAAAAATTTACTGTTTACAACAAAATTCGTTCATTTTTTTCGAAGATCCAGCAAATGACAATGTTGAGGGGGACAATTTTTGCTAAATTTTATATCAACCCTTTGGTATAAAATCATAACAAAATAGGACTCACCTTCAACCGACGCATCTCTTGTTTTATACAATTCTTTTCTACCGTTATTTCGGCAATTAACATTAAATAATGGGTTTGTTTTAACTTGACATTACTAACTAGTTTTGACCAGTTTCTAATTGTGTAACTAGAAACTTCTAAATGTGTATTTATCCATGACTTGTTGGATTTAACAAAAAAGCATTTTTTTTCTTAATTGAAAATTAACAACTGGCAACCTCGGACCTTTATAGGACCCGAAATTATTTTTTCGACGACAACCGAGCGTCGAATAAGATAAATTTGTATAAAAGAATCCTATTTAACAACAAAATTGATTCAGAAAAATACCAGAAACAAAGAAAACATAACCGTATTTTTTCAACTAATTCCACACAAAAAAAAATGCATACTATTTTACCCTTTTTATATGTGAAATAATTTACCAACAAAAAATTAGGAATCTCAAACATTTATCGACAGTTTTGAATACTTATGTGAAAATTAAGATGTAAATTTGAAAATATATTATGCACTTCTAGGGATATAAAATTAATTTAATTAAATAAATAATTTTACCTAATGCTATAATTCCGAATGTTCCTTGAGATTTGTATCTGAAAAAAATATAAAGATTTTTATATTTTTAACACAACTTTATAACAAAGATTTCTTGTTAATTTTCAAAAAAAAATTATTAGCATTACGAAATATATGACAATACAATACAATTCCTTGGTAGCGATTATTGAATCACGTCATGGCCACCTGGGAATGTACCCTAGAAAATTATTTAATTTCATTACAAATATAAATTTATACCTTCATCTATGGCACCATAATTACTAAAATCTTCTCCCCCATCTTCATCCAATAAACCCGAATCAATTTTTTTCTGTAATTCCCTGATTTCTGTATCATACCCTTTCCATTCGGGTAGTATTCGCATAGCTGCCGATAATTTGGCTTCCTTCGTTAACGGATTGTTACACTATATACAAAAAAAATACAATAAAATAGTTATGAACGAACTAAATAAACGCCGTTAGGTTCATTACCAAATCAATTGTTTTAGCTTTTGCTTTTGATGCATCATCACACCATGTTTCACACCATAACCATTCCTGTGGTAGTGATTTTATTGAGACTTGATGAATCATATTATTTGGTAAATCTTGGTCTAAATTTGATAAACTATTTGGATCTTGACTTAACGCTTGATATTGTCCACGAAGTCGATCACCTGCTGCTATACGTCGGAATCTTTTTAAATCAACAACATATAGTGCGGAAATGTGATATTTTCGTCCTAATAACATTAGAAGAATAGTATATAGTTTTTAGGATGAATATAACTAACTACCATTTACACTTTATCTCATAAGTTATAGATTTATTTTGCCTTATTTATACCTTGCAGGTGATTACGCCAATATCCTTGTTTCCAAAATCGAAAACCATCCATTTCTTTGCGAGACTCGCAAAATGGTGTGTATCCATATGGTGCACCAGCTAAATCTAAATCTCGTAGTTCGACTAAATCAGTTCGTACAACCTACAATTTGATTTAAATGTGCATATTATACTTGAGAAGAATAAGTAAGAATCAATTACTTGATCGGCGTCAACAAAAATAATTTTCTTAACATCTAAGGGAAATAGAACATCTAAAAATAGAATTTTATATCCCCAAATAATTCTTTGCTTTTCGGTTTGCTGTATTAACCATCTGGGCCATTTATACTGAACTAATTCATATTCGAATTTATATTCTTTGGCCATATAAGGCAAGAAATCCTTAAAAATAACAAAAATGCGTTATACTACATCAAATATTTTAATATATCTAGTTAATTGATATCAATTGACATTACTTTTATTTGCGGTGATAAGTAATTCTTCAAAAACCAAAATTTAACTGGCACTTTTGTATGTTTCAATACAGATAACATCATAATTCTTAAAAATCGTTCATAAAGATGACCAGATGCTACAGAAAATATATTTAATTTGTTTTCCTTATCTTCTTCTTTGGTAGAAAATGAACTATAAGAAATTCGCAATAAATATTGGTACATTGATGATCTTAATTAGTCACCTAGCAATTGAATTCCATATACCACCATTATCATCATCATCATCGGACAATAAATCCATGTTAAATTTACCCGGTTTCTTTTGTACTCGCAGCTTAACAATATGAGATCGAAATGAATTTATAAGAACTTTAATATCACTAGAATTTACTGGACTATCGGTACCGTCATGACTTAAAAAAATATATACATATTCTTGAAATAAAATCAATCGTAAAATTTAATTCATCATTATTACTTCACAATATCGTAAATATCCGAACTACGTCCCTGTCGTAATCGTAGCAACCACGCACCTGGGTTTGCTTTTAATTGAAAATATCCTAAATTGGCCATTACAATGGTATCAACTAGTACAGGTTCATTTTCAGTGCCCAATGTAATTTGTAAACCTCTCGGGGGACTACCAGTAAGTTGTTCGAAACAGTGACCCTCAAGCAGTAAATATTCCAATTCGTATACACTGGAATTAAATAATAATATTAAAAATATTATATAAATGTTAAAAAAAATATGTAGAAATCATGAATATTTTTCGTCATTAAATATTAACAGAAAAAGTTTACAAATGATACTTTAATTAGTCCTTGCCATCCCTATTTTTATTAGGATTGATTAAACCTGGGATGTTTTACTTAATGAACTACCCGTCTGATTCATCTTTACACACAAATGACTTGCCTATGAACATTATTTTCAACATTTTCCAATCGTATATTATCCAAATCGTAAACTGATCGAACAACTTCGACTAGCCAGTTATCAGGCACATGATAATTTTGCGTCAGTAATGGTGATGATGGTAAATTATTGAATTTCGCCATTGGTCCTGGCACTTGTTTACCATCAGCAGAAAATTCAATTTCAGGTTCCAAAACAAATCGATAAAAACTAAAAAACAGATCAATTTTTAAGTTTCCTTTATAACATTTTTCAAGTTCATATACTATAAATCTAGTTTATAGATTGCACTCATGTCCAAATATCAGCTAAAATCAAATCCAACATACGCCCTTTTTGAATTGACACTGCAAGTTGAATATTGATATTTGTTTACCTTTTAACTGGCATATCACTATTCTTTTCAACACAATTCAGAAACACTTTTATATTACAATTAAGTACTTCATGTAGAACTTGTAAAATCGGTCCTAATTTTTGTGCACCACGTGACACTGGATCAACAATTGCATTTATATCGAAGGCGACTTGATGCGAATCGCGAGCAGGAATCTTTATTACCGTATATTCATCGCCGCTGTATGTTAAATCAAAACGTGATTTAGTCGATGATTTTGATGCTAATAATGATTCAAGTTTAAGCATTGTATTGCTTGTTATTACTGAAATAATAACATATTGTTTATAAACGAATTGCAATTGAATTAACTTAATACTTACAATCATCATCATCATCATCACCATTTTTCGATTCAAGTACTTTATTAATTTTATCCAAATATAAACTACTTGTAAATCGTTCTAATAATGAAAAATCTTCTTTGAGGAAAGATTCATTATCGTCTAATGGGCCAAGAACGCGACCATTAGCAATTACGGCTCTTTTTCCTACTGATAGTTTTAACACTTGCTGACAGTAAACACGTAGCATTTTCAAGTTAAGTTCTTCTGAATCGATTTTTGCCCAAACCTCAGACTATAAAAATAAATATACCTAAATTATCTATGCAGAGGCTTTTATATTAAATACATACTGGAATTGTTAGTTTATCACCATTTTCCAAGATTTCATTGACATTATTTTTTTTTAGAAGTGAAATTACTAAATTTATTGGTTCTACGGATGATGACGGCATTACATCTAGAACTGCCAACACTATTTTATTTAATAAATTTTTATTGTCGTTTCCATCAACATTTGGCAAAAAACTAATTCTAACATCACTCTCTGATTTCTGGAAAGATGAAGCAAATGTGAAGCAAAAAAATGAAGCAGTTTGTGTTAACTTTCGATTGATTTCAATCGAAAAATTGATACACTCTGTAGAAACTGCAGCATTACCAAGTGTTCCAAAGCATCTAATAGAATCTGTCGTGATTTTTCGCAATATAAATCACCAACAATCCAGTAAGTATGCGAATGATATTGTCGTTTATTTGGCATCGAGAAATATTTAATATTTTCTATAGCGGTTGCTGTCATATCTGGTGCACTTAGTTTTAAAAGATTCTACAATAATAATAATACTAAAATAAGCAGTAGAGGATAAAGAAAATGTGATAAATTTGTAGCATTTCTTAATCAATACCTGTAAATTATCCGTACTTGTAGCTTTTCCATTCATATCCAAATAGAACGAACGTTCCTTATTTAATATACGCTCATTTAAACGTGGCATCACATTCGATTGATCCATTAGATAATTTAATACGTCTTGACTATCTGAAAGTTTACCTTTATAAACTGCTTTTTGTAGATAAGTAGTTTGTTGCATAATTTCTTGTATAATTGTTTCTTCAAAATCATCCACATTTACCTTTTGAATAACATAATTAATTAAATTCTGATGAAATATAATGTAAATTTAATTAATTAATTTGTTAAATTAAAATCCAGGGATGGATGATCGTCAATAATTATTGTTTAAGTTCAATTTTAGAATGTGTAACCTACTTTATCTTGTGGCAGTGGGATCCCATTTAATAATGCTTGAGGAAAACTATGCAAACTAGTTCGTTCAATAAAATCTTGTGCCAATTGCCTACCAAAATCATAATCAGAATCTTCACCCAAAATGTCAGTAGGATCATCATTGTATTGAGATTTTAATTGAGTTACCACATCATTTACTGCTACCTGAATCGAAAGCAACCAAAATAGTAACCACAATAATAATAATAATAATGATTAAAATGTTATTAATACTAACCCGATTTTCTTCTTTGCTATTTCGCATAACGCTGCGTAGAAATGAAAATGCTGTAATTGCATCTTTCTTCTGTTGTATATAATTAAAAGCAAACATCATGGCAACACCTGCATCATTTAATCCACTTATGGCATTAGACGGTTCCACATTAAATACAACCCCAACACGAATTGGTGACACATGGACAACAAAAGACTCGACCAATTTCAATAACTGATGTATTTTAATATCAGCCGGGTCAATTATTAGGACTAAATTGAAGAAATTCTTTCGAATTTGTCGTATCATCCCAGGAAATGTTGGACGTAATAAATCTGTTACGCTATTTGACCAGTATTTATATTTATAATCATTTTCAATATCATTTAACCATGTAATAGCCGAATCTCTTATATCAACAGCAAAATTCACTGAATTCGATCCACTTTCACCAAAATCTAAGTGTAACAGTGATTTTAATTTTTTATTGCTAATTCCAAGGGTATGAAGTCCTGAAAACCAAAAATATACATTGCTGCAATTATTTGTTGTTGGTTTTAGCTCCCGCTGAAGTATGGCGATTTATACCTTCCATAGTTCTCAATTCCTGTTTAAGTACATCTAAAATTCCGTAAATATCAATGACATCCATATCATAAAACATTCCATTAATAAATAACGCCGTATCCGATGGTTGGAGATTTAACGATGAAGCGAAAATATCGGAATTTTTTTTCATTTCAATTTTCATTTCTGGATTAACTATAGTTTTAACTAACCCTTTGGCCTTTAAAAACATGATGAGTTTTAATCAGTTGTTCTACGTATTTAATCAAAAACAGAATCATGTACCTGCATTGGAAAATTTTGCGCAATATTTGTAAAAACTTTCAATGTTTCATTTTTTGGTGCATTCATAATTTTTTCAGCTGCCTGTAAACTTAATTGTTGAAATTCCCATACTTTTAATGCCGCTAGTTCATTAGATGATTTTTCTAAATGTTGTTTAAATTTATTTAAGTTTGGTTTTAAATCGGGAAATATGTTTCTAGAAAAAGACCACTAATTTTCTTTGTTCATAAAATTTTAAAAAAAAGTTATTGTTCATACTTTAGTTTAGCAAAATCAAATCCTTCAATTTCATTGTCTTCCTCATCTTGTGACAATTCTTCTGTTGATTGATTATCTTTAACTTTACTATCATCCTGTGATTTATATTCGGTTGATTTCATTTGTAGTTCGACGCCATAACCGGATAATCGTAATCGTTTATTATTTGTATACTGCAAATGGTAAAAGAAAAAGTATTATGTAGAATCGATCTAAACCGCAACTGAATCTAACTGTAACTAACTTTAACATAATATCGTATAACATAATCTATATCACCATCAACAGCTTTCTGTTTCAGCAGTTTATGGAATTGAGCAAAACATTCTGAACCAAGTTCTCCATATAGAATAGCTGCCAAAGATCTGTTTGATGAGCCAGGATAATGATTATCAATTCGAAATAATTCCGCTCGTTTGGCGTTGTTATTTATTGAGGAAAACTAGAATTAAAGTTAGAATGAAAACAATCATATTTAGCCAATATATTTATTAATACTTATGGTTAGTTAGATAAGTTAACAATTACCTCTTTAATTAATTTCTCTGTCTCAGTTATACCACAACTTAATATTCCACCAATATCTGCAACACATGAACAATCATTTGGCAATTTGCGTTCCTTTGCAATTTGATTAAACATTTGAACTTTTGGCGAATAGATATGTAATGATAATGTAAATTTTAATAATGTTAAACGCCATGGTGACAATAAAATATCTTCAGCATGTTTAATTAGTATATCATATCTTTGTTTTTCATTCTCTGTAAATTTTGATAATTATAAACTGATTTTAAATCTTGCTGAATATTCGTTGAAATTTACCGATTTTATTTAATGGTGGTTCTAGGTTCGATATTGAATCTACATATTCCCAAAAGTAACTGTTATTTTCGTCAAGTAAATATTCAGCTACTTCCGAAACTAGTGGTGTACTATCCCATTTAGCTTCTAATAAAGTGGTTACCGATTTTGACTTTCTTTTACCATTTACATTACGCAATAAAGTTAAAAATAGTAACGACAAATAGAAAATCGAAAATTTCATTCTCAGTGTAACAAAAAGATTTTACTAATAACAATAGTAATTGAAGTTAAGAATAGAAAGCCAAAGATTAGCGTGCCGTAGACACCTTACATAAAAGTATTAAATGAATATGTGAAATGCTAAACCACAATTAAAACACGGCCAATTTATATCTGCAGTTTTAAATATTTATGTGCAATTTTTTATGTGAAACTAAATTACTTAAAACATGTTTTCATTACATTACAATAGATACAAATACAATCAGCTGTAGCGGTATAACCTGACCAATCAAATTATGACATGTTTTGAAAATCTTGAAGCACGGTGCGGCATTCCGGCAAGCGTTCGAAAATTTCGATATGTTCGGTTCGACAAACGAAGCGAGCCGAATGAGGCGAACATCGACTACAAATCTTCGATATCGAAATCAATATTAAGTTAACAAATCAGAATCGTTATTTTACACAAAATAATTACTCTGATGCAAGTAACGGAAGACAAAAGGCGAAAACTTTCCGTCGAAAAAAAAAACTTAAATAGTAGTTGACATAGTTGTAGTTAAAGTCACAGATCGTGTGACCTGTAATGAAGAGAAAATAATCGAAATAATCTTAATAATCAAACAACGATAAACATGAGCGAACTGCGAGTGCCTATTTTGATTTTCACACGTATGCGAACCGCCTACAACAGCCGTATACGGTTTTATTGCTTTTTAGGAAAGGGAGCGCCGGTGTTGCCACTTCATTATTTGTAATTTTTCAAGTCTGGGGATGATCTCTCTTCAATTTTTCCCTCGGATTTTTGCGTTCGGTTTCACGCGCTTATCTTTTACAATTAAATTAAATAGTTATATATATATGTATCGTAAAGCCTGTCTACCATTTCTGGTGTAGGCTTGTTAGTCTTTAGCTTTTTTTCTTTCTTTGTCTAGGCTTATACATTTTCGCTTCGCGTTACTGCGTCGCAAAACTTTCTCCATTCTTTCCTGTTGTTTGCCATCCTACTAGCTTCACTCATCGTTATTCTTCTTCTTTGTAATATCTTTTCTATTTTGTCATTCCAGGTAGTTTCAGGTCTTCCTCTTTTTCTTTTCTGCCCAGGACTAGCTTCCCATACCCTTCTCACCTGTCTTTCTTGTCCCATTCTTTTCAGATGGCCCTACCATCCCAACTGCCTCTTCTCTATGTATTCGTGAATCGTCTCCATTCCCAGTTCTTTTCTTATTTCTTCATTCCTGATTCTTTCTCTCTTTGTCACTCCCTTTACTCTCCTCATGTATTTCATTTCTACCGCTTGAACTTTACTTATTTCCTTTTTATCTGTTATCCATGTCTCACATCCAAATGTCAGTATTGGTCTTATTATTGTTTTATATACGTTTATTTTTGTTTTCCTTGTTATTTCTTTTTTTCCCACAATCGTATTGCTGATACTGTAAAATACTTTCATTGCTTTTCCTACCCGGCTGTTAATTTCTTTTTCTTGCTTTCCTGAACTAGATATTTCTACTCCCAAATATTTCCATTTCGTCACTTGCTCCAATTTTACCTTATCTACCATGATTTTTATCTCCTGTTGTTCCCCAATTACCATTACTTTTGTTTTCTCTTTACACATCTCCATTCCGTTCTCTCTAAGTGTTTCATTCCATTTATTTATGCTTGTCTGCAGCTCTTTTTCGCTAGATGCTACCACCATTATATCGTCTGCGAATGCTCCCATCTTTACTTCAACTCTCTCCATATAATTCCATCCCACGTCCAGTCCTCTAGTTCTTTCTTTCGCTTTCCTTATTATTTTGTCCATGTAAATATTAAATAATGTTGGACTTAGTCCTCCTCCCTGTCTTAGTCCGTCTTTTTTCGTATTTTTTCCATTACCTTCTCACCTTCTACCGCTTTCACTGTTATTTCTCTTATTTTTTCAGGTGTTTTCCATCTCTGTATCTTTTTTTTATCATTTTCTTTTTTTTTCCGCGATCGCCGCATATGTCGTTTTGCTCCTATCTTGGGTTATTGTACCTCCCACTGTCAATTCCGATATTTTTGTTTCTAATTTGTCCATTCTAGTTTTAAGTTGCTTCTCCATTTGTTCCAGTCTTTGTACCACTTTATCTTCTTTTTCTGTTGTCTGTTTTTTTTCTTCATTCACTATTTTTCCATGGACTGTATTGATCATTTTATCTAATACTTTCACTATATTTTTTATTCTTTTTTTCACTTCTTCCCGTGTTATCCCTTCTTGTCTTTTATTCCCCTCCTTAAATGCCCAAATTTCTCTTTGTATCATTGTAATCTGTTTCCTTATTTCCTCCGACACTCCGCCTGCCTTTTCTTCAGCATCTTCTCTTTCCTCTCTCTCTCCTATTTTCATTCTTTTTTCCCTTGTGTCATCCACCTCACTAAT